>CM070732.1:27898772-28498772 GCA_036346275.1 Otatea glauca | reverse complement strand
GCAAACTGTTGATCGGTTGGCAGAGGTGAGAAAGAACCTTCTTGCCACTCAGAGTAGACAGAAAAGTTATGCTAATGTGAGGAGGCGAGAACTAGAATTTGAAGTGGGGGACAGCGTGCTATTGAGGGTGTCTCCCACTAAAGGTGTGGTTCAGTTTGGTCCTAAAGGGAAGCTCATCCCGAGGTACGTGGGGCCTTTTCCTATAGTTGCACGAGTTGGAAAGGTGGTCTATCGGCTAGAACTTCCCGAATCAATTCAACGAGTGCATAATGTCTTTCATGTGTCCATGCTGAGGAAGTATCTGCATGACCCAGATTTGGTCATTCTGCTTGAGCCGTTGGTGATTGATCAGGATCTCACCTTCAAGTCTCGACCGGTGCAGATTCTGGAAGAGTCTGAGCGGGTGTTGAAAAATAAAACGCTGAGGTTTGTCAAAGTTTTGTGGTCACATCAATCCGAGCGGAAAGCAACTTGGGAACTGGAGTCTCGCATGTGTGCAAAGTATCCGGAGTTGTTCCTATCAGGTATGTTGTGATTTAACTTCGACCATTTATCCTTTTAGTATAGTTGGTATGCTGGGAATTCGGGGTCGAATTCCTGTAAGTGGGGGAGAATGTAATATCTTAAGTCAAAATTCTTGATTCGGGGTGTTGGAAGACCCACCTGTGATCTGAAAAGATGGAAAAAAATGCAAGCGTGTGCAAATCCCCTGATTTTTTTTCTTTTTTCCTCCTTTTCTTTTCCCCCCACCTACCCCTTTCCTTCTCCCCCCTCTCCATTTTCTTTTCCTCTTCTCCCTGGTGGCGCCTCCTCCCTCCTGGCCAGCTGCAGCTCGAGCTCCTCCCTCCTGGCCAGCACTAGCCCCCGAGCTCCTCCCTCTTGGCCAGCTGCAGCCCCCCCTGAGCTCCTCCCTGCAGCCCCGAGCTCCTCTTCCTTCTTCCTCCCACTTGGTGGTGAGTGGATTCAAGTTTTTTTAGGTCCTTGCCGTGCTAATGGAGGTCCTAGCTGGTGGGGATGGTTCTAGGGTTCTTAGATTTGGGGATTATGGAGGGAGAGTGGCTCTAGGGTTGGAGGGAACATTGTTCAGATTTGAAGCTGTGCACAGACCAGTTTTGCGACTGTGTTTTGGGCAAGAAAGAATCATTTCCTGAGTAGTTTTCTGTAGAGAAAGTTGTATCTCGTGTTCTTAGGTTTAAATAGAGTTCAAGAACACAAAATTCCATTTAGCCAATTAAAATTTATGACCTTTTTAGTGCAGGCTACTCTGATTTAGTTCGTGTTGGTAGCTGAGATTTTGAACTTCTGTTTAGAGCTATTTTCAGGTCGAATTAGAATTTTTTTTTGCCCGAAGAAAGTTTGGAAATTCCCTGTAGATCAAGAAAATGTCCTCTTTTGCTTGATTTGAGTTCAGGAATCAAAAGTTATGCTATTTTGAATTTACTACCCTAAACCTGAAATCTGCTGAAAAATTCAGAATCTGAACTGAAACTAAAAGTGCAAGTTTAGGACTTAGGCTCAGTTTCTGAATGAATTTCTAGGGGTTAATTGTAGTTTATCCTCTTGTGGTCATTTAGAGCCAAAGAACTCAATTTTTAATTAGCCAATTAAAAGTTATGCCCATTTTTGTATAGACTGTCCTGAGTTAGATTTAAAATATGCAGTCTCTGTTCATCTGTAATCTGAGAATTTTTGGCACATCTCTTGAATGAATTGCTATGGGGAAATGGTAGTTTATCCTTTTATGGACAATTAGAGCACAAGAACACTCATTTTGGTTAAATCAATCAAAAGATATGCTTGTTTTAGTAAACACTGTCTGGACTGAATGTTTAACACTTGTAGCCTCTGTTCATTTCAATTCTGGAACTGTTTGAGGCATATTTTGAATGGTTGGCTGTAGAATAAAAGTTAGATTATCCTCTTGTGATCTTTTATAGTACAAGAACTCAAAATTTAACTTAGCTGTTTGGGAGATATGTTAAATTTCGTGCTTTCTGTCCAGAAATCCCTAATTGTTAGAAATTGGGGGTTATTTTGAATTAGGGTGTAGATGTGTGGTACGTTGTGTGAAGTATATAGTTTATGAAAATGAATTTGCAAATGCTATTTTCAGGTGGTGTATCCTCAGGAGTGGCATCATCCTCACGCCACCCCCTCCCCGCGGTTGAGGCAAGTGTATCACTAGTATGATGCTAGGATATCGATGTCTTGCTAAGCATTATGAGTATGTTTGTGTTGAAAGATTTTGAAATGGTTGTGGTGAATGCATGTTGCATTATATGGGTAAAAGAGAAATGCTAAATGATTACGAATTTAAAGGTTATGTTTATGTTATTGGTTGACTTGATGATGATGGTGATATTTATGTTCCTGTTGATGGAGATGTGAATGTTGAAATAGAATGCATTTGACCTTTTATTCATTCATTTCATTGCATTTGTGCATTCATAAGAGAAGAGGCGACCCATGCTGATGTGGACCTCTGTGCTCACCCGTAGTGAGCACGAAAGTCCTACCTCGTAGTCCCATTCACCGAGGTGAATAGGAGCGAGACAGTAAGAGTAGGCCCCTCCACGGGATGGAAGGGAATGAGAGGGTGCACACCGATGGGTGTGCACTCGGCAATACCGGTATGTGCTATGAAAGGTGCATTCATGTGCATACATGTTGCATTGCATCTTTAATGATGATTCTTGTGTTAAATGGTAATGTGTAGAGTTGGGGAAGAGTCGAGGACTCATGCGAAGAGATTTAACGAGGCTTGTATGAGTCGTGGACTCATCCAAAGAGTTTAATGAGGTATGTATATTAAATGAGTAATGAAGTGAAGGTGGTAACCGCCGGTGATATCATTGTTTATGGGCTTGTTGATTGGTATAAGAAATGTGTTTATGCTATTGCTTGAAATTATTAATTGGATAATTATGTGTGGATATGATACACTTTGCTGAGTTTTGAACTCACGCTTGTTTGTGTTGTTTTATTTTAGGTACCTCCAGAGCGGCATTTTGGGGAGAAGGGCTATTACCACTTCGCTCACATTGATCATCATGTAGTTAGTTTAGTTGCCACACCACTTTTAGAAATGTTGCTATATTGAAGAACTTGTTCTTTTGGATGGTTAGCTTGTAAGTGGCTTGATGGCATGATGGCATAAATTCTTTATCTTTGGTTATGGGATGGCTATACTCTTAATTCCTCTTTTGCTTCATGGTGGCTTTTTTTTTGGGTAGGCTTACTCATCCATGATATATATGTTGCTTAGTTAGATATCCTATTGGGCAATGTGTACGCTTTATATATTGAAATTTGTCTTTTGTCTGTTGAGTGGATGTCCGAGTTTTAGGGGAGGTGCTGCCGAATTTTTTTAGTTGATTCGGCAACCTATTAGTATGTTAGTTGCTTTGCAATGTTTTTTTCTTTTTATGTCAGATGTTGGGTGCTGTTGAGGGTGTGACATCAAGGGCATGTGGGGTGTCGGGTTGTTACAACCGCTCAGTTGCCCGGTAGCACCACTCGTCTGAAGACCAGAAAAACACATGTACTGGAAAATAATTCCCGCCAATTGGTCCGGTAGAACCGCCCACATTGAAAATTAATTTTGAGCTAATTTTTCAGCACATTTCACAAATTCAATTGTAAGCCAATTTTTCAGCACATGATTTCACAATCTCCCCGTTGATGAAAACATTAGCAACACCACTTAGAATTGAACATTTGCAATTGACATTCACTTTACAAGAAAAGTTTTGGAAATAAAAAACTTTTAAAATTAAAAGCTAAAGTGAAAAACACAAAATCTCCCTCTTTGACAAATATGCAAAGTGAAAAACTCCCCATAGTTGAAAATAAGATAAACCTCCCCCTTATAAGAACAATGTGTGTGAATGAATGAATACCACTTGTACAGAACATGTGCATGTGTAAAGCATGTATAAAGTTCTAAGTGGCAAAATTCTCCCCCTTTGACAATGGATTCATCAAGAATACAAAAGAGAGAAAACAAAATCTTTTTTTTAAGTTTGACATTTTTTTGTTTGTAATGAGCATTCTAAGTCATCCACAAATGTTGCAAATTCATCACCAAGCCTTGCTATCAAAAATACTTGCACCCTCAAATCTACACAAAGACAATGTAGAGTAAGCATAACTAGAAATTAAGTACTATTAACAATTTATTGCATGGCATGATCTCCCTTTCTCAACAATCTCAAAACCTAAAAACATTGAATTTTTGTGCACTTTATTTATGCTTGAAAAATTGATTCATTAATTGATAGCAATAGAATGTAAAAATTTCAAGGAATTAAATGTACCATCAGCCTTACTTTTCAACCATGCCAAGCCTCATTTCGTAAGCTTAAGGTTTCATGGTTTCGGTCATACACAACCTCTTCCAAGTTCATATCAAAGTGCAATGATAAGCAGTCTCGTAAAGAAGACGTGCGATAGTACATACTTCTTTGATCTTCCATCTATGAACTATCAATTCTTGTGGTTTTAGCTCTTAATTTTGATAACTTTCACATTTATCACTTTTCGAGCAGGATCAAGATAGCTAAGAAATTTCATCCATGACAAGAATTAATTCAAGTTTTCATTCCATTTAAATAGTCATGTCATAAACTACACCATATATGCATAAATATAAAGTTGCAAAGACCTTGTAGCATAAACTTGGCTTCAAATGACATGTGTATCAGATACAATGCTCATTACTTTTTCATTGTTTTTTTGTTTTTCATTTAAGAAACACACAAAATAAAAAGTATGTTGATAAAATATTACAAAGTTTTCAAAAACTCCTCCTAAAAAATAACCCATTGGGTGAACCACCTCAAGTTCTCCCCAAATAAAAGCAAAACGAGAAGAAGACAAAGGTTTTGTGAAAATGTCTGCCAATTGATGTTCAGTATCCACATGATGAAGCACAATATTTCCTTTTTCAACATGATCTCGAAGAAAGTGAAATCTTATTTCAATGTGTTTGGTTCTAGAATGTTGCACAGGGTTCTTAGCAATGCATATTGCATTAGTGTTATCACATTAAAGAGGAACACTATCCAAATTAACCCCATAATCTTTAAGTGTAGCTACTATCCAAAGAATTTGAGAACAACTAGCAGCATCCACATATTCAGATTCAGCAATTGATTGTGCAACAGAAGATTGTTTTCTAGATGACCATGTAATAAGAGAATTACCCAAGAAGTGACATGAACCAGATGTACTTTTTCTATCAATTCTACATCCACCAAAATCAGCATCAGAAAAAGCTCTTAAACTAATACATGAGGAAGCAGAAAGCCATATGCCAAAGTCTTGAGTACCATGGAGATACCTGAAAATCCGTTTGACATCTTGTCGATGTGAAGCACGTGGGGAAGCTTGAAAACAAGCACACAACAAATTGTATATCTAGCCTTTTACCACAACAGAAGTGATAGAAGCATCTCAAAAAGTAACACTTTCAGCACGAGATGCATGAGTGAGGGAGGAGAACCAATTCTTATCACTGGACATGTGGCGCGAGCATCCGGAATCCACTAACCATATGTTCTCCTTCCTCAAGCGAGAAGCCTACATAGAAGTAGAAAATTCGAGGCCTCGGTACTGGTGTTAGAAATAAGATGTTTAGGAATCCAGTAGTGAGACACACGATGCACAACAGTAGGCACGACACGAGTATTCTTATGCACAAAATCAGATTTGCCCTTTCTCGTGTTTCTAGCAACAAAAGGTGTTTGCTTCACCCTAGGCACATAATGAGAAGCAAAGCGTGCCTTTCTGAAATTAGATCTAACATTAAACCTTTCTCTCCTTTGCTGTTTGGCTAGTTTAAAGTAAAAATCTACTAAATGTCCATCTCTACCACAATGAGTGCAAGTGTACTTAACACAATGTTTAGCTTTAGAAGTAGAAGCAACATTTGCATTCATCATAGTAGAAGATAAAACTCCAGCAGACTTAAAAACAATTTTCTTAGGCTCATTAACAATTTCAAATTTTCCACTTTCAAGTGCCTTAACAACAGTGGGAGCATGTGATTTATGATGAGCATAAGAATCAAAACCTAAACCTTTGTTATTAGTGCTAACCCTTGATTGATCCAAAATCATGTTTAGGTTTTTCTTTCCTTTAGTGAAACGTTCTAAAGATTTTTCCAAGTAATCAACCTTTCGAGAAAGAGTTTAACAATTATTACAGGGAACATCCACTTTTGCTTTTTGCTTGCAACAAGTTGATCATGAAAGAACCTCATGTGTTAGCAAAGCATTTGTCATTTGAGAAATCCTAGCATTTGCATCATGCAACTTCAATTCTAGTGTGAAGCACTTAAACATGGAGTTGAATCATGCAAATCAATAATTGAACAGCTAGCATTTTTAACAAGTTTCTCATTTTTCTTAACTTGTTGTAGCAAATAAGCATGTTCTTTTCTAAGTGAAGTAAGCTCATTGTAAATTAAGTCACATGATTTACAAGCATCATCATCCGGAATAAATGGTTTAAGTCTAGCAATTTTAGCATTCAAAGATTCCACAAGAACATCATGTTTCTTAATTTTCTTGTCACGTTTATCAAGCAATTTACCAAGATGAGCAACAGCAATAGCTAATTCATCGTAAGAAGGTTCTAACTCATTGAAGTCGCTATTGTGATCATCCTCGGTGAAGCTGTCGCTGCTTTTAGCCATGAGACACAACCCCATCAAATCATGCTTGCTTGGAGTTGCATCGTGCTTGCTGTTCTCCGAATCCACATCGCTCAAATTGACTTGTTCAAGAGCGAAAAGAACTCGGTGGGCAACTTTGCAATTCACAAAGCTTCTCTTCTTGCTATTACTTGGGGTAGTCTTCTTCTTCTCCTTCTTCTTGTCCTTGTCCTTCTCCTCCTTTGAAGACTTACCTGCAAATTTAGGACGATTTAGACGAATGTGGTTGGGATCATCGCATTCATAGCATCTTGGGGGACCACAACCAATTCTCTTCCTCATTCGCACATTCTGCAAGGCTTTGTTAAAACATGAGGAGTAGTGGCAAGTCTTCTTCTGAAAATTCCTCAATCTATTCATTGGTTAGTGAAGACAAGGAAGACAAAGCAAAACTTGAAGAAGCATTATTATAAGACATGCTAGGTTAGGATGATGAGGACATCACTACTATGGATACGTCCACACCTAGTTGGACCAACTCCAACACGTCATCCATGGGCCAAGAAGATAGAGCTATTAAATCCATCACGTTCTGGAATCCAATTTGGCCTCCAGATACCAGGCTAAAGTAAAATGAGAATAACTTTGGCATATGGAGTCCAATTGGAGAGTTCTTATACTATTTTGAAAGCTTACAACAAGACCTTTCAAATGGATCTAGTCCTAGGCCTAGATTCATCGTGGATCAGCCAGAATCATCGAAACAATAAGCTACATCACTGTTTTGGGCCTTGTAAGCGTGAGGGGGTCCAAGCCCAAGTTGTGTGCGCCCCCCTGGCTGCACACAACCCTAGGACGACCCTCTCACGTCCCTCCCTCTCATATACTCAGTAGCCACCGCCTTAGAAACATGGGTTTTGTTTAGTTGTAGTTTTCCTCGGTGAAACTATTTGGTATTCTCTTGTTCGGCGAGATCAACAGCAATACCATGCTTCAGAACCCCACATCAATACTTCAATTATATTTGCAATTTTAGATTGCTTTTGCTTTGTTCTTGCTTGTTTTTCGATTGCTTGCAGGAATTGATCTTCATGATCAGGTCAGCCGGGTTTTGGCGCGGTTGATAACAACTCGGAGTTTGGTTCAGCGATTGCTTGGCGTCTGTTATGTTTCGGTCGTAACTTGGATCGTGAGGGTCATCTCCACTAATCGATAGCTATCCATCTCACCGAAAGATCGTGTGTAACGACCCCCATTTTCACATAAATGCGAAAATGGAAATCTAATGCGCATACAGTACTAGTCCCATGATCAGTGGCTAGTACGCACATTTTCAACTATTGGAATCACATCATACATCATTTTATTCAAGCGGAAGCTATTTGCACAATATATTCTTACAACTCAGAGTATATAAATATAGCAACAGAAGAAGCAAAGTCTTGTAGTGTGCCCATCCAATCCCTCAAGCAACTGACAAGGCATAATCCCTAGAAAGATCGCATAATTAGAATTCCTGCGTCCTGCAACGCAAGGTAATCTTCGGAGCTTCGCTTCCTTTTCCCTCCTAAAACATCATAATAAGCAAGGGTGAGTATTTATGTACTCCGCAAGACTTTAGCAAATTCTATAATATATGCAGGCCATGTAAAAGGAAAGGCTTCTACGTTTAATTTGCATAAAGCGAAATTGAATTTGTAAATCAAGTTGTCATTTGCAAACAAAATTTAATAAAGCAAGTTTGACTGATAAGAAATAAGTAAAGCATAAGTAATACTCACAGCACTTCATGAGCATTGAATAATTCAATGATCCAACAATCCAATCCTGCCATATCAATTCCTTGCCAACACATGGCATAACTATAATCTTTGCCAAAACAAGGCACATTAGATGAAAATCATCCTATTTTGAAAATAGTAAAACTTCTAACCATGTGATGACGTTACCAAGTGCCTTTGACTGTAGGCGCGGCTAATTAATTAGATTTACACTCTGAGTATGCATACTTTACCCACAAGAAATGATCAGCTCTTTGTGCAAGCTATTAGCACACTTCCTTTGGTGTGCCGCAGAGAGATCATAATATAACCGTTGCGTTACATAGACCTAGCTTTGCACCAGCCCAATGACATTGAATCCTTGTTATGGAAGAAGAAACATAATTAAGTAAAACATAACAGTCCATCTCTGTATGTAGATCATTAACATTGGTAGTCCATCTTTGCCAGAAACGGTTTCTTCCCATAACAAGGCATACATCGTTGTAGCGATATGCATTTACCCACACCTCAGTGTGGAAGCCCCTCATAAGCAAACCTAGAAAGGATTGCTCATACTATCTCCCACCTACCAATGTGCAAAGCCAGACCTAAGCAACTTAATAGGTTAAGGCTACCCCATACCAGCACTTGTGGTTGTACGATTTTCTTGGCTTGAAAACAACCCATAGCTCAGTCCTTAATCCGACACGAGCAATAATCTCCCCCTACACTATGTACAAGTCTAATCCTTGCACAACCGGCTATTGCCAATAATTGCCTGCATCTAAACCATAGTTTTTATTTTGGAGTTTTTAGTCAAAATACCAACAACTGACATCATGTCATAACCAACCTTTTTCAATTCTCAAGAATCAATTTTGATCTGATCATATTCACCGTTGGTTCTAAAGCATGGCTAAGCATGGTTAATAATCGCATATACCCAAGTTGACATTATGTATTGTCTAACCCGTTTATATGGTTATCAAGGTTCACATGTCCATACTTATCAAGGAAGTTTCATGAGTCAACAGGTATATCTACCAGTACCACAAAATAGTGTATTTACAGAAAATAAACGCATGCATGAAACATTTTGATAAACACAATGAAGATTAAATACTGGGATCAATATGATCAAAAGGGCTGCTTGCCTTGCTTAATTGTTGATTGTGACGAAGTCACGGCTGCAACTGGCGTGGTTGACGATGGAATTAGTGACGTCCGGTTCTACACGTTGTTCAATGGAAATGTAGCGAACAACAATTTCAATAAGGGTAAAAGAAGACTGACAGTATATCAAACAAAGGCTTGCTATAAAGAACGAATGCAGATTCTTTTATAGATTATTTATTCTTGTTTTAAGAATTCAAGAGGCTAAAATTATGTATTCTTGTATCTATAACTTCGAATTTTTTAGATGATAAAATTATTTGGATTGATAGGATTAAAACATTAGTCATCATATTATACATGAGTGGTAATAAATTTGCATAAGTATTCATTTCAAATATATATATATATATATATATACACCAGACTTGTTAGGTTGAACTATTGGTTACATATTCTAGTTTTCAACAAGGTTTTGGTTAAAACAAATATCTTAACCATTGATTTCTTATTTATTATTAAAGCTCATTTATTCATATTACGGGTTATGGAGATCATAATACTTAGGGTTATTTGGATGACAGGATTTATATGCAGAACCTGATAAAACAAGGTTATTTCTTCATAATAAGGTGTTCTATACTTTGGGGAGCATTCCTAAGCTGATTTTATAATTTTTAGGATTTAGACGAGATGCTTTATTCATTGTTGAAATATCTTAAATGGCATTATGGTTTCTGATGACCATATCACTTAGGGGTATTGAGCTAGCAAGATTCAGATGCAAAGCAAGTTGTAAAAAGAATATTTTCCAAATTATGGTAGAACATATATCAAGGATAAATTCTGATTTGTTCTTCATAAAATTTGCATTTAGACGAGTTGTTTTATGAGTTGCCGAAAAGGCTTAAGCGTTTCTAAAGTTCAAAATTCATAATACTTGAAGTTATATCACAAGCAAGATTTATATGCAAACCATGATGAAGTGAAATTACTTCTTTAGAATATGGTTCTATGTACTTTGGAGAGTATTTCTAAACTGACTTTATAAATTTTACTATAAAGACATGTTATTTTATTTGCTGCTGAAATAGCATAAATGGTCATGAAATTGATGTTATAGTGAGTCAGATTTCGATTTATGTTGCGACTACGCTATACATGATCATTCATTCATTTTTCTGGTATTATCAGGGTACGATCTAAAAAGTGTTTTAGAATTGGTTTCACATTATTTTACTTTTATCCGAGATAGTTTATTGCATATGAAGAATATAGTCTTTTATAAATTGTATTCAAATTAGTTCTTTTTGCCTATTATCAGGGTCTAATCTTTAAGAATATGCTAAGATTAGTTCTGCCAAATCTTATACTTAACTTGTGAGGTGTTCTAAATATATTTTTGATTCTTAACCATATATACATCATATGAATGCATATACATATATATATATATATATATCTTTTACACTAGGGTCTCATTCTTATTATTGAAACAATTCAAAGTCTAGTTTAAAACTTAAATATTTTAGCATATTCAATTAACCTACTGACATACTAGTATATAGAAATCAACTTTGTTCATTTTAGATTTCTTTTCCACAATTTATGCATTCTTGAACACATAATATATTGAGAACAACTTTTAATAGAAAATGATTCAAACAAAGATGATATTTAAATATTTTTATATACCTGGGTTCCTGGAAATCTAAGGATTCCAATAAAATTGGTTTCTTTAAATTCTCTGTTCATTTGCATCATTTATATATATAGCCTATATTTCATCCTTTTCTTTAAATTTGAAATTAATGGTTTTTCAGAGTTCTTATTCAAAATATTTTTGAATATTATGAGAGTACATGATTTTAGATGAATATTGAAATTTGTTTCATCTTATTTGGATTAAAGACGCAAAAGATATTCAAGTTTGAAGTTGGTTCGTTTTAGGAAATCCAAAGAAAATAAAGAATACGCTTTCAATAATTTAAAAGCGACTTTTCATTTTCACGGGATTTGATTGAATTTGGCCGGATGACAGATGGGGCTGACCGGTCAGAGAGTGGGAGTGGCTGAGAGGCACAGAGACTGACAAGAGGACCCGCAGGTCAGCGACAAAAGAGCATAGGCTCACCTTCGCGGCTAATCGCCGGCGAAGCAGCTCGGGGGAGGTTCGGCTGCCAGTGCAGGGAGCTGAGGTGCACTTGGGGATGGTATTGATTCGGCTGGAGGTGAGCTGAGGTGAGCTGCCACCGAGAGGAGGCGGAAACAATGGCGGGTCTCCAGAGAAGAAGAACGAATGCATTTTAGTTTGGATCGGTAGCAGATTAAGCATAAAGGGGGTCAATGGATTCCATTTTACTAACCAGTGAAGTCAGAAGCTCACAGGAGTGCTCTGCCAATGACGACCGGCCGTGAAGAAGAAGGGCCACGGTGGCAACCACTACTACATAATTGTACATCACTATCGCTTCATCTGTGTCAGTTCTTAAGTTTTTAGGAAGAAACGATTGTGATAGATGACTTAGGAGAGGCATTAATCATAATCAGTATCGGTTCTCAGGTTAGAAGTGATAGTGATGTAGCACTGGGAACATTACAATCGGTTCTTATGCGAGAAGTGATAGTGATGTGCATTATCACCACTATCGGTTTTCATATAAAAAGCGATAGTGATGAGCACGTACACATCATTATCGGTTCTTATTTAAGAAGCGATAGTGATGATAATGCACATCACTATCTCTTCTCACAAAAGAACCGATAGTGATGAGTTCGCACGTACACATCATTATCGGTTCTTATTTAAGAAGCGATAGTGATGATAATGCACATCACTATCGCTTCTCACAAAAGAACCGATAGTGATGAGAACTCATCACTATCGGTTCTTTTGTGAGAAGCGATAGTGATGTGCATTATCATCACTATCGCTTCTTAAATAAGAACCGATAGTGATGTGTACGTGCTCATCACTATCGCTTCTTATCTGGGAACCGATTGTGATGACTATGATAATCACTATCGCTTTTCTTATAAGAACCGTCTGTGGTGTGCATGATCACATCACTATCGCTTTTTATATGAGAACCGATAGTGATGTACCTCGTTAGGTTATTTATACCACTCGAGCTGAACACTTGTCTGTTATTGTTCCAGAGGAGGTTTCTCCGCCGCCACCAGAAAAAATAGCTCATATTCTGTGGTTGGAATCAATACTTGGGTGAGAAAATTTGAAATCCACAAGGGTGGGTGTTAAGAGGGTAAATTTGAAGCCCTAACTTGAGTAGATTTTCCCTCATTTTGCATAATTTGTGATTTTCTTCAAAATGTGAGCATTCCTTCAAACCCCTTTAATTTTGCACTATGTAATTTTGATATGTCGCGAAGAAAGTTTAGATTGCACTGGTATTGTGTATATCCTATCAGATTTCACACCCTTTATTTCACAAGCATGTACACATGTATTTAATTATCTTAATTTGTAGTGCTTTGATGTTAATATGAAATTATTATTGCTATCACCTGATGAATGCTAGAGTTTAGGGTGCGGAACCTACGTCTCCCGTTCGAGGATGCTTGTTTATAAATATACCGAACGAAATGGCATATTTATAAGCGAGCAGTCTCGAATTGTCCACGTTCTTTGGACAGTTTGAGGATATGTGCTTCGGGCAAGTTCCTGAGCTGTGTTGTACAACTGCAGAGTAGAGATTTCGGTAGCGTCTCCCTGGTATTCTCCAGATACACACCCCTCTTGACCTGTTGTTGAGACATGTATATGGAGAATAGCGGGGAGATGCTGCCGAAATTTTCTTTGGAGTTGTACAACGGCTTAGGAACTGGTCGGAACCACATATCCTCGAATGGGATTAGGACCAAACCTATTTAGAGATTAGGAGTCATCGTTGGTACCCTTGTTTTGTTTCGTTGTAGTCAAAAGATCTGTAGGCTACTGCACTATATAATTAGATTGTTTGATATCATTGTTCATATTAAAAATGTATGTCTCTTATCTAGGAAATTGGAAGCTCTAAACCAGGGAAGAATCTAGGTATCGATCGGGAGTACATATTTCATATATGTTGCAGGAAATTGTCATCTATTTTGCAAAGGTAATATTAACTGAAATGATGTCTCAATATTTCAAATAGCTAGCTTGTTGTCGCTCCAGTTTGTGCTTAATTTATTGTGTGAAGTTTAATTGCAGATGAACCGTAAGGAATGGATGTATGCAAAAAGTCGTGTGAGTGCTGAATTTCAGAGGGGTGTTAAGGATTTCAAAAAAATTGCCGAAGAGGACATGGTGAGGAGGGGTGTAAATTTCATATATTGTCCTTGCATTGATTGCACCAATCTGAGATAATTTAACAACTCAGCTCAAATTGAGGACCACCTGATTCGACGTGGCTTCGTGAGGAATTACACTTGTTGGATCCATCACGGGGAGACAGGTAGTACCCTGCCGGTATGCAATGAAGACACGGTGGAACCGGATGATGAGTTGTAGTTTGATATGTTTGAGGAGGAGAATTTGGAGCAAATGTTGCGGGATGTGGAGGGTAATTACACAGAAAGAGAGTTTGGAAAGTTTAAAAGCTTGATGGAAGACGATGCGAAACCACTGTTCACAGGTTGCAAAGCCGAATACACCAAGTTAGGTTCGGTCCTTGCATTGTTCGAACTGAAAGCAAAACACCGTTGGACAGATACAAGTTTCAATGCACTTCTAGTTCTTCTATCGGATCTGCTTCCGGAGGGAAACGAGTTGCCAACAAGCATTTATGAAGCGAAGAAGCTACTATGTCCCATGGGAATGGAAATAGAAAGAATACATGCATGTCCAAATGATTGCATCTTGTACCGTAACGCACATCAGGAGCTGCACATTTGTCCGGCTTGCGGTGTGCCTCTGCACAAACAAAAGGAGAAGCGTAACGACAAGAAGCGTAAGAGCCGGGGCAACGAGGGTGAAGAGGTCACTAAAGGTGCACCGGCCAAGGTATTGTGGTACTTTCCCATCATTCCCCGTCTGGAGAGGTTGTTTGCAAATCCTAGAGAAGCAAAATTGTTGCGTTGGCATTATGAGTCTCGAAAGGAAGATGGAAAGCTGAGACACCCTGCTGATTCGGCTCAATGGAGAAACATCGATTGAAATATGAGGAGTTTGGTGCCGAAATGAGGAACATAAGATTTTGATTGAGTATAGATGGAATGAATCCGTTTGGTAACATGAGCGATCGTCAAAGACGTGGCCGCTTCATGTGTATCTACAACCTCCTCCTTGGTTGTGCATGAAGCGGAAGTATATCATGATGTCGCTGCTAATCTCGGGACCCAAACAATGAAATGATATTGATGTGTACCTCGCTCCATTGATCGAAGATTTGGTAAAATTGTGAAATGACGGGTCATTGTGTGGGATGCGTCTGAAGAGAGCATTTCACCCTACTGCTATGGTATTTTGCACCATAAATGATTTCCGCTCTTGGTAATTTGGCGGCTACAAGACGAAAGGAGCAAAAGCGTGTCCTATTTGTGAAGAGGAGACGAGAGCTTATGGTGCCAATTCCAAGAAAACTGTGTATATGGGTCACCGAGGTTTCTACCTCGAAATCATCGATACCGTAAGATGGATGACAAATTTGATGGGAAGAGGGAAGTCCGCTCGCACCGCATGACCTATGAGTGGAAGGCAAGTATATTCACGTGTAGAGGATATCGATGTTCAAGACGGAAAGAGCCGAATCTGCTCATTCTAGGACCATTTGGAAGAAGAGGTCAATATTTTGGGACTTACCGTACTGGAAGGAGTTAGATGTTCGGCATTGTATTGATGTCATGCACGTTGAGAAGAATGTCTACGACAATTTGGTTGGTATCCTGCTGAACATACCTGGAAAGACAAAGGATGGTGTGAATGCTCGTCCTGACATGGCCTACATGGGAATCAGGCCCAGGCTTGCAATGATAGAGGAGGATAGAAAAGGTCCGCATATCCCCGCTGCATGCTACACCCTGTCCAAGAAGGAGAAAGAGGACCTTTGCAAATGTCTCCATGGTATTAAAGTTCCATCTGGCTACTCCGCGAACATTAAGAAGCTTGTGTCCTAGGATGATTTGAAGTTGTTGGGCATGAAGTCCCACGATTGCCATGTCTTGATGACCCAAATGCTCCCAGTTGCAATAAGAAATATTCTGCGAGAGGATGTCAGGTTTGCAATCACGGTTGTGTTACTTCTTCAATGCGATCTCCAAAGTTATTGACCCCGACGTGCTAGACAACTTGTAGAGGAGGTGGTGCAGACTCTATGTCGCCTTGAGATGCATTTCCACCGTCGTTCTTCGATGTCATGGTCCACCTTGTTGTTCACCTCGTTAGAGAGATTAAGATATGTGGACCAGATTCCTACGTTATATGTACCCGCTCGAGAGGTACATGGGTATATTAAAATCCTACGTGAGGAATCGGTCAAGCCCGAGGGTAGTATTGTGGAAGGTTATGGTACTAAAGAGGTTATTGAGTTCTACGTGGACTATCTCGGAAAAGACAAGCAATCGGTGTTCCTCTATCTCGCCATGAGGGCGACTTGCCGCAAAGGAATCGTTGGATCAAACTAACGAGGCCACGGTTTGATATGTATTGCAAAGCGCATCCGATACCTGCAAACAGAGCGCAGAAGTTGCAGGGTACATCGAGCAGCACAAGTCGATATTACGGGAAGAGAATCCACAAATGGATGAGCTTTCCATCATGCGAGAACACAACGATAGATTTTTCACATGGTTCAAACAAAGGGCGGAGGTCTCTGTTAGTGAGACTATCAAATGGTTGGCTGACGGACCTAGATTTAATGTACAGACATTGCAGGGGTACGATATTAATGGGTACACCTTTTACACTGAAAGTCACGATGCGAAGAGTACTGTTCAAAACAGTGGTGTAAGCATAGATGCTTTTTCCGATGAACATCACTCAAAGGAGGATCCTCAATGGCAATGAACTCTTACTTGGGGTGATCAAGAAATTTGGGAGCTCGACACGGAATATACCAAATTCCATTGTTCGATGTAAGTGGGTGGACTCCTACATGGAGTGAAGGTCGACAAGAGAGGTTTTACTCTTGTGGATCTCAACAGACTCGCTTATAAAGATGACTCCATTCGTGCTTTTGAAGCAAGCAAATCAGTCTTCTATGTGCGTGATCCGCTAATCTGAGGTTGCACGTCGTCCTTCATGGCAAGCGGCGTTTCGTTGAGTCAAAATGTCATAGATGAAGAAGAATACGACCAATTTGATGAAATACCTCCGCTTATGCGGATGGGGCTGTCTTAGTGGCGACGATGACACACATGGAAGAAATTACATGCGTGTAGATCATCGTGAAGGGTTGTATTGTAAATAAAAGGAGTACGTCATTGTATCAGTTGCTATGTGTTTGAAATGTTTGTATTATACATAACTGTAGTTTCGTGTTTGCAAAGGTTACATGTACGTATGAAACTTTTGCAAATTTTTTCAATGGATTGTGGTATGTATCATCTACTTGAAGCAAGAAAAGAAGGCACTCCACACCAAATCATTTCTCAATTTTCAAAATACTCGGACTTCATTTGAGAAAGATTTGACTTTGAGACTCTTTGAACAAAAATCTAGCCTACAAAGTGACTTTGAGCTTCTTTTTCAATGCTAACTCTTTTTCCGAATCCTTTTGGAATAGTTTTGTAGTATCACAAAGCACGCGTTCTGCAAAATTTCAAAAATTCCAACTATGTTTGCAAAATTTATGGCCTTTTCACTCTTTGATCAGATATTTTTGCAAGTTCAGGATTCATGGTTTGTCAGGAAAGCAAATAGTGCATTGAACAACATTTGTATCGGTTTTAGTAAAACACCGATAGTGATTTCTCCTTTTTTGTGTCGGTTTTTATAAAAAACTGATAGTAATATTATATTTTTTATGTCGGTTTTATATAAAAACCGATAGTAAACTTTGTGTCGGTTTTTTAATAAAACCGATACTAATATTGACTTCTTTGAGTCGGTTTGATCAAAAAAACGATAGTAATATATATTTTTTTGATCAGGTTTGATCCAAAAACGGTAGTGATGTTTATTTTTTTGTGTCGGTTTTACAAAAAAACCGATAGTAATATTATATTTTTTGTGTCGGTGTTTGTAAAAAACCGATAGTAATGGAACTTTTTTGTGTCGGTTTTTTCAAAAAGCCGATAGTAATATGAACTTTTGTGTGTCGGTTTTTTTAAAAAAACCGATAGTAATGTTAGTTTTTTGTGTTGGTTTTTTAAAAAAACCGATAGTAATATTGAGTTCTTTGTGTCGGTTTTTTCAAAAAAACGATAGTAATATATATTTTTTTGGTCAGGTTTGATCCAAAAACGGTAGTGATGTTTATTTCTTGTGTCGGTTTTTGAAAAAAACGATAGTAATATTATATATTTTGTGTCGGTTTTGTCGAAAAACCGATAGTAATTAAAAATTTGTGTCGGTTTTTTTAAAAAATCGATAGTAATATTAACATTTATGTTCGGTTTTTTAAAAAAACCGATAGTAATGGAAATTTTTTGTCTGTTTTTTAAAAAAACCGAAAGTAATATGACCTTTTTTGTGTCGGTTTTTTAAAAAACTGATAGTAAAATGAATTTTTTTGTGTCGGTTTTTTAAAAAAACCGATCGGAATAGAAACTTTTTTGTGTCGGTTTTATCGAAAAACCGATAGTAATAGATAATGCTTTGTGTCGGTTTAATGAAAAAACCGATAGTGATAATAGGTACTGGTGATTTTTATTTTTGTGTCGGCAAACCTCACTAAGCCTCCATCTCCGTGCCGCCTAACTCCACTCCCGACCGTCCGCCAAATCTCCCCGCCCCTCCGGCCTCCGCCCGCGCGACCCGCCGCCCACCCCCTCCGCCGCCGCGCGCCTCGCCCCCTACTCCACCTCGTCGCCCCTCCGCCTCCGTCCCGACTCCACCCCGCCCACCCCAACGCCTCCCACCCTACTCCACCCCCTCCGCCGCCTAATCCACCCCGCCGCCCCTACCCGCCCCCGCCTCGCCCCCGACTCCACCTCGCCCACCCCGCTGCCCCTACTACACCCCGCCGCCCTCGCCCCTACTCCACCCCGCCGCCCCTCGCCCCGACTCCACCCCGCCCACCCTCCGCCCGACTCACACCCGCCCACCCGCCGCCCCCTACTCCACCCTTCCGCCTCCGCCACCCTCCGCCCCACTTCGCCGACGCCGCCTCCACTTCGCAGACGCCTCCGCGCCACGCCGCGCCCGCCACCAGGTCTTTGCCCGACGAGGTCGCTCAGACCGCTCACGACGAGGAGGTGCACGCCCCGAACTAGCGCGTGCCGCTCCTCTCCGACAACGCCTCCCCGCGACATCTGCCAGGTGAGGTGGCTATCTGTCTCTCGGTTGGGGTGGCTGTGCAGGGAGAAGGAAATTTTGGCTGCAAAGGCGTTTGTTTGATTGGCTAAGTCCACCTGTTTGTGAATTCAGTAGCTTTGGTTAGTGAAACGAAACACTATACACTTTGTCGGCAATTGAGACTCATGGCCCTTGGTATGACAACCATGCAAGCTTCTTTCACCAAGTTCTACATTTTCAAAGTAAAGATCTATGTAGTTGCATGACTCTCGAATGACCGCTCTCTGTCATGACCTTTTCTTCATGACACTAAAGCTGTTATTGTACTCTTGAGATATTCTTAATAATAGTTACACATGTAATAATTTACATAGAGTACAAAAAAAAACCAGCAGTACATAATTTTTCATGATATGCATATAACTTTGCCTATTCGTACATGCTTTCTATATTCAATTTTTCATGATATGCATGTTGCATCCAGTGCTTGCTTTTGATGGGTTGCCCTCATATCTAAACCCAAATCTCATCATCCTGTTTCCATTATATATTCAATTGATGGGTTGCCCTCTACATTCAATTATTCATGATATACATGTTCCTCATCCTGCTTCCATGAATGTTACGATGCTTTTTCATTACTTTCTCATATGTGCTTCATGACTCAGATATGTTAAGAGTTTAGGTTATGTAACCTCGCCTCCCGCTCGAGAGTGCTTATTTATAAATATGCCGTAATGACATATTTATAAGCAAGCGCCTCAATTGTCCACGATTTTGATAGATTCGAGGATATGTGGTTCTTGCAAGTTCGAGTCTGTTGTACAACTCACGAGTAGATTTCGTAGCGTCTCCTCGGTGTTCTCCGGATGCACACCCTCTTGACCAGCTTGTCGAGACGTGTATCCGGAGAACAGCGGAGATGTCGCCAAATTTTCTCCGAGTTGTACAACGCCTCAGAACTTGCCCAACCACATATCCTCGAATGGGATTAGACCAAACCTAATTAGAGATTAGGAGTTATCGTCAGACGATATTTAGTTGGCCAACATACGACTTTTCTTGAAGATCATTATTTCCTCCGTTAATGTAATCGCAATATACTAGAACAATGATTTATTATCAAGTTCACATAATAGCTACGAATTGCTTTCTCTCATGTCAAATATATGTCCATGGTAGATAAGAAAACTCAAAATGTCGCAATTAGAGAGCATCGGCTCATCGCCAGAAAGAGTAGAAGGTGCTCCTGAGGGGCGCAGCCAACTTCCAAGTATCGAGCCGACCCAGGTTCCAAATGTTGAGGGGCCAAGTAAGGTGAGGAAGGCCCGAGGACCGAGCAAAGGGGCCATGGGGAGAACGCTGCAAATTCTCCACTTCAATGCGACGGGCATTTGCACGGATCCTCCCAAGTGTAAGGGGCGATACCACTCATTCCTCGGGCAACTGGTGAGGGAGAGAGTTCCCATAACGGTTAAGGATTGGAGAAAGGAGGTCGTCGAGCGTAAGAACCTACTGGGGACGAGGTTAAGGGAAAATGGATTATAGAAGAGGAGGATGAAAACAATGCCAGGCGGTACGCCTTGAAGAGGATGGGTGTGGCTCTGAGGCACTTCAGGGTCTACATGCACAGTGAATACATGCTGAAAGGCCGTACACCATTTGAGAGGTATCCGTTCGTGACTCCCGATGTTTGGGAGGAGTTCACAAGGATCAAGAGTACGCCTGAGGCGAGGAGCCGAGACAAGAACGCTTGCTACCCAGAGGCTGAACACGCATGCGCACCACCTCGGTTCAGGCGGCTACGAAGGGAAGAAAGCAGAATGGGCACGACTAGTCGAGGAGTGCGCCAACTTCGGGACAGCGATGCCTTACTCGCACATATGTGAGGAGCGGGCACGTGACTGGGTATTAGCGAGGACAAAGAAAACCACGGACGGGCAGCTGGTAGTACCAAACCCCACTACCGCGCAAGTCGTCTCCACCATCGTAAGATATCGAACTTACTACATTGCAGTAGACCATTCCTATTGTATTTTAGATCTAATTCGTACTCGCTTCTTGCAGGAGGAGGTAAGCCAGAGGAAAGAGCAGGGAACCTTTCTTAGCCAAGGGTCAAATGACATCCTATCCTCTGCGATTGGGAAGCCCGACCATAAGGGCCGGGTGCTTGCCGCAGGGTCGGGGCATACGAAGAAGTCCTACTTCCAAGATGCTGCTGCGAGTATCAGATCAAGAGCATGGGAGGCACGTGCGGAGCGCCTGAAGGACACGCTTAGGAACCAGCTGAGGGAGGAGATCTCGGAGGAGATGAGGGAGGAGATGAGGGTGCAGATGATGGCACGTGAGGAGGAGATGAGGGTGCAGATGATGGCACGTGAGGAGCACCTAAGGGCCGAGATGAGGGCGATGATCTCCCAGAGTCAGAGCCAGATGCCCCCGTCTACTGTAGAGAAACCTGTGCCCCTACCAAATAATTGCGGTTCCAAAAATGATAAATCCAGTCCTCAGCTAAAGGTAATAATTAATTTTGCCTAACTTAATGGTGCAAGGGTAACTCTTCATATGTTTTCTCTCAAGTTGCGCACTTTTTGCAGGCGCCTACCAAGTGCCAGCTCACCCTGACGGAAGACGGATTTCCTGTTGAGGCTGCACGCGGGGTTGCATTTCCATGCAAGGAGACCAACACGGTGCATGGTTAGCTCTTGGGGAAGGGCTACATGAGGGTCCAGGTGTACTACGTCCACGAAGCCTTCTTATCACATGTGCTCGAGTTCCCCTCAATGAAGACATCACCACTCTCGGGCTAGCGCGGATGTCGTTCATCAAGTGGCCCATGACAGGCGTCATACTGGTCAAGGTAAACATCCCTCACGTCTTTTGTACCATTCCAGTAGTATTGCAACAAGTTACTTAATTGTGCGCGTGCTTTGTAGGTTCCTACCGTACCTGCGCCTGCTCCCATGATAGTGACGAGCCCTGCACAAAGTACAGAGCTGGTGCATAAAAGGACTAGCACGACAAACACAGAACCACTGGAGGCCTCTGCTAAAAAGGCTAGGCTCACAAAGGCCACAGCGCCGCCTCAGGTACATGAAAAGCCCACTGCCCCAGCCACAGAGAAGCCTTATGAATTTAAGGCCTACGTACATGGAAAGCCCTTTCTGCCTCCTAGCAAATTGAATGCTCTAGGCATATGGACTCGACAGCTCCATGGATGGTACGTTGACAAAGCGAAAGAGAGCGAGCGATCGACTTCAATGTTAGATACGAAGGGACATTTCCACCGCGAGGAGGATGGGACATTCGATTAGTTTTGAGGATTTGTTCCGTCTGTACCAACTGATAGCCATTGATATTTCTACTGTACGATCCTGGACGCTGTGAGTATCGCACCACGTTGCACGACCTTATGACTTCCATAGGATTTTGCATTACGCTTTTTAACATTCAATGCGAGTTGCAGGGCGATGAGGCAGCGAGTCGTGACGAATCGACATCTAGTTGGGTTTGTCGACCCTGAGCTTGTGTCCGCGACGATGGCTAGGCTTCAACCGGAATGGGTTGCCTCCTACATCAAGAGGGCATTGCAAGCTGAGTCCAAGAAGGACTTCATTCTACTCCCGTACCACGAGGAGTAAGTGCTACTTCACCGTTCAATTACTTCTACGCACTGAAACCGTATGTGAACTTATTTTCTTCGCTACATACCATTTAATAAGCAACCACTGGGTTCTACTCGTGCTCCGTCCGAGTGACAACAAAGTGTACACTTTTAATTCGGTTGATAAGACCGATGGCCTCTGCGATCAAGCCTCCTTTGGAGCGATAAGTGCACCACTCTTATCTAACATTTTCGTATTTAACTACGTTCATTATTTTTTACTCAACGACGCCTTTCCAATGTATATAGGGGTTTCAAGGAATACGTCAAGGAGGGACACACGACGACAAAAGGGCTCCAAGTCGAGTATGTCCGCTTCATGGTACAAGTGGCTATCATATATAAGATTTAGATTTGACATATTTTCTTCGTCTCTTAATTTATTTTTCTTTCTTCACAGTGTCATCAGTGGCAGCGATGACCGCTGTGGTTTGTATGTCATGCAACACATGGTGATCTTGATTGCCGGCTGCACCGCTTCCCTAAGGTAGTACATGCATTATTATACAATTAGTCTTTCACATAACAATTTGAAAACTTAAATTAGAGCACTCATTTCTATTTTGCAGCATACCAATATCCCCGTAAGAGTATAGACAACATTGCACTCAACAAGATACGAGACCACTTATGCCAAGGTAATCGGATAGAATGCTTGTCGGAGGACGGACGGTTTAGAGACCCCGAAAGCTCCTACTAGACCAGATGTGAACAATATTACATATCTGAATGCGATTGCATGTGTACGGTTAAGCATGTTTACGTTATATTTTGTTAACGAATGTGATATGTGTTTGTTGTAACATAGTGTTCATGTTCTTTGAATGTGATATGTTGTTTGTAATTTCTGTGTGAATGTGATATGTGCATATTGTGTGGAATATGTGCTGATTGGAAGGTGAATTAGAAAATAGCACAGCAATCCCTTCATCTCTATCGGTTCTCACAAGAAAATGATAGAGATGTGATGCTCATCTGTATCGGTTCTTTGTAAGAAGCGATAGGGATGATAGACTCATCTCTATCGGTTCTATATAAGAAGCGATAGAGATGAGGGTATTCATCTCTATCGGTTCTTTGTAAGAAGCGATAGAGATGATTCGATCATCTCTATCGATTCTTTTTAAGAAGCGATAGAGATATGACGGTCATCTCTATCGGTTCTTTGTATGAACCGATAGAGATGACCATCATATCTCTATCGGGCGAGAACCGACTGTAATAATGTCGCCTCATCTCTGTCTCATGTCTTTGTGTCGCCACCAGAACCGACTGTGATTATAAAAAAGAACCGATTGTGATGTATATTTGTGTAGTAGTGAACCGATTTTCACATAAAGAACTCCAAATGTTTTTGAGGGCTTTTGATTGCTAGAGGATGATGATGCTACAGCTTGAAGCAATTTGGGAATGAGTCTTTGTACCACGAGAATTGCATTCGGCTATGAGCTTTGAAGCTCTCGGTAATGGCGGAATAGAGGAATTGGGGTGTTTCGTCTGGAAGGAACTAAAGAGTGGAAGGGGAGTGAGGGGCACTACAAGGCGATCTCAGAGCGACTTTTATAGCCGACGATTTGCTATAGCGAAGCTTGAATAGCAGGTGTGAACTCAGCGGCAAATTGCGGCGGCTGAACAGAAGAAGGCATGGGCGTCGAAGCGATAAATCCGGGCAGGGTGACACCGGGCGGCGGCATGGCACGGTGATGATGGCCGAAGTGCTTCGATGGCGCGGAAGGATAGGAGAGGCGGTCACAACCGAAGTCGCTCTCTGCTTCGGGGTGACATCGAGCCAAGGAAGAAGAAGGCTAAGGCGGAGGCTGGCGCGTGGGCCGCATAGTGGTTTGGGACCCACATGTCTGCGAAGGAATCGGTGGACTTCAAGCGATTTCAGCGAACAGAGCTCGGTTTGGTTCAAAGAATCAGTTACCTCTCAAGTTGGCAAATTAATGATGAACTTACTGAGTGTACTAGAGCTAGCTTAGAACATACCATAAAAATTTCATAACTATTGGACGCCTGTAGAATTTAGAAAAATTCTGACAGTGCAATGTGCACAGGTTTATGCATTCTGTATTTAATTCATTTAGGAGGCTATATCTTATCAAATATTTATTAACCTTTTTAGAGGTTACTTATGACTATATTAGTATACATTAAAATTTTAAACTTCAAATTCATTATATGTTATTTATTAAAATTCTGAAATTCTGATTCTTAGATTTTCAAAAATTCTATTTTTGAATTTTTATAAATAACAGATATAATTATTATTTCCTGATATTTTTACTGTAGATGTATCTATCCAAGATGAAGATAATATAAAAATTTTCACATCACATTTATGAAAATATAATTTCTAGCATATTTACTATTTTTAGTCATGATTCATTAATTACCCTTCTTTTCATCTTTTAATACTTTGATATGACTTTTAAAATATAGTTTAGGGTTCTGTAAATCTCCATGAATTTTTTAGGCATTTTTATTATTTTTTTATTTTACAAATCTTTTCTTATTACTTATCACATGTTTGATTATTCATTAAAAAGGAATTCTCCTTTCAAACAATGATAGAGAAATCCATGAAAAATCAATAAATTTTAGAGAATTCATAATAATCATAAATAACAATAATTAAATGTTTAATATTTAATTCCTCATTATGTTTTGCATTTTGTATTGAGGGGAAACATAAATCATTACATTAAAAGATTTCTTAAGAACCAAAATTCAAGAAGAATTTCAGATTGGATGAAATTTCAAAGTGAACTTATATTTCCAATTTATTTTCACATTTTTTTTATTTTAAGTTTTATTATGCAACTCATCCTTTTGTTAAGGTTGGATTTCAAGATATTGAAACAGAAGATAATATTTTAATTCATTCTTGACATTTTAATTAAAAATTCTATTCAATTTCATTTTCTAATTTTTATATTTCTATTTTTATTATTTATAATTTTTGGGATGTTATATCGGGCCTCCGTTAAGCCTCATCAGGTGGTATCAGAGCTTTCGTTGATCGGTGAGAAATTTCAGTACCATAGATTAGTTTTTGTTCGTTGTCCCAAATTGAAAATTAGTCCACAAAAATTCAACCTTTAGATTAAATCTGGTATTTTAGTGAGTTTTGTTAGGTTTTGATCCATTAGAGTCCTTGCTTTATTTGCTGATCGTTTTTCCTTCGCGTAGCTTTTATTTCAATCTGTCCTGTCCATTGTTTTGTTCATGACTTTCTCATACGAGCTCAGATTCTTGTGTTCTTGCACTTTCCTGAAACCTGGGGATGAGCTCTCCAAAAACCTAGTTGGGCACGGATTCTAATTCCATACCTAAGTCAGATTAATCTGCACGTCAAATTGGTGAAGCAAGTTGTACTTCCAATCCAGATCGGTTCGGTATTTTGATCATAATTCTCACATCCGAACTCCGATTGAGATGTTTTTATACTTTCCTGAATCCTTGAAGAGTCCTCTACAAAAACGTTTTTGGGTGTCCATTGTGATTCGGAGTCTTTCAAACTGAATTTAAGTCGGATTCAGAATCGGTCTCGCAGACTGAAATTGGGGCTATTATGTGGTGTTCGGTTTTTGAGCTATAACTTTCACACCCGAGCTCCAAATTTTATGTTCTTATACTCTTTTGAAAGCTAAGGACATAAGCTTCAATTCCTTCCATAGTGAACCATCCAAATTCGGTTGTTTTGAAGCTTTAATCTGGGCGACAATTCTGCTACCCTAGAAACATTGAATTTGGGTATCTTGCTTTAATTCGTGTTCTAGCTTTGTTCCTTTGAGTTGGTTGAATCCAGTAGCATCCACAATCCATAAAACCCCAAAAATATCTGTACACATACCTTTGGGAACCAATTCATCCTTTGCGAATACTTTGATCCCAGTTGAGACTAGCTATTTGATATTGTTTAGGGTTGCTCTGCTTGATACATTGCATAATCTTGATTTATCATATCTTACTATCTTGCGACACCAAGTTAGGGATTTAAAAACTTTGTTCATACTAGTGTTGGCCGAAAGTCACTCAAAGAAATAAAAGAGAGAAAGAGCAAAAAAAAGCAAAAGAAAAAGAAGAAAATAAAACAGAATAGTAGCCGGCAGCACTACATTGAGCAAAACCCTAATTTGTGTTCATTATTTTCAGATTGTGCAATTGTATTAATTAGTGAGAAATCTTGTGCCCTTTTACCTTCTCTGATGCAATTAGCTAGCGTCTCTCCATAACTTATGCAGCATGAGCTTTGGTGCTGAAATTATTCTTATTTAGCTAATTCCATTTGTTGCGTTAAGTTCCATCATCTTTGTGTGTGTTGTCTTGAAATTCGCTTATATCTTTGAGATCGGCAACTAGGGCTTGTGAATTCTAGTTTGGATCATTACTTATCATTACAATAACTAGAATCATCAAATTGCATAGGAAATATATATTGCCTGTCCAAGCTCCACCATTTACAAGCCAAATAGGTACCGTTCTCCTTGCAATCGCTTTGCCAAGCTTGAGTGTGTTTATCACGAACGAGCCGCCAGTTACCACCTGTTTGCTTGGTAAGAATTGGTAAGAATTTGGTAAAAGCTTAAGTATGAGAGACTATGAATCACCAGATCCTAGTACTTGATAGGAACATATATTTGTGATTTGTTTCTTGTCTTCACTAATAATGGCAGGTTCTCAATGTCATAGTGCTTGGGCCAACAACATCCTAGGAGAAGAGGTAGTTCACACTCTAAGATACGAAGAACGTACGAGCAAAGCTTCACTATCACCGGAGGTACGACGGCATAGCACGCGTACCAAAAGTAAGTTCACTGTACCTAATTATAGTGGTAAATATGATCATGAAGGTTATCTTACTTGGGAATTAGCTATAGTACAATCATTTGATAAATATGGAATTCCTGAGCATGATAAGGTTAGGGTTGTTACTAGTAGATTTACTGATCATGCTACTCTTTGGTGGAATGATTATATGCGTAAAAATCAGGACATCCCTAGCACATGGATTAAATTGAAGAAAATTATGACAGCTAGATTTGTTCCTCCATATGTTGCTCACCAATTACGGAAGGAATTGCAACATCTAAAACAAAGTAGTAAAACTGTGGAAGAGTACTACTAAGAATTTCAGTGTAGATATTTGCATTGTGGGTTAGAAGAGATCGAAAAGACTCAGATGAACAGCTTTTATTGTGGGCTAGATTTTGATATTCAGATCATGATATCTTGTAAAGAATTCAATTCTATGTCATGCTTGTTTAATCTTTCACGTAAAGCTGAAAGAAAAATAAAGAGAAGACAATCAACCACAGTTCAGGTTCCTACAGAGTTAAATGCTACTCCTGTTGCATGCACTACACCAAACCCTAATGAGAGCATACACCCCGAGTATGCGAAAGAAATACCAGAAAATTCGAGTGAAGTAGAGGATAGTACATGTGAGGATGATTCTACTAACGCAATCCACTCTACTTTTGTTGCTTCTGTTGTTGCTATTCCATTTGATATGCAGGTTACTTCTGAAGATTGGGAGCTAAAAGCTGAAATACCTGCGTTGTCAAGTGAAATTTTTGAGCTACCTACTACTTCTGAGGAGGATGCTAATGACCATGGTATAGATCTGATTTTACTCCAAGAAAGAAAGCAAATTTGTGAGTATGTTCCTACTGTACTTAATTCTAGTGAGTTACCATCTTGTGCCACTATTGTAGAATCATGTGATGAATTGCATGCTTATAATTTTGATCATGTGGTACTGATTACGCATAAGGAAGTGATAGAAAGAATATCCTCTGCCACTGTTTTGTGCTATATCATGTTGAATGAGCCTGTTAGCTTGAATTGTGCTATGGATAAGATTTCTAAAATTTTATCTCTTATGTCTTTATCAAGCACCTATGCCTACTGTTTTAAATTCAATTTATTTCGAAATTATGGCATAAATGGCAAGTTTCTTGTTTACAGAATATGCATTACTTGTGATAGACTTGCTGAATTGAAGCTTGCTATTTTGGGCAATCCTAGTTGTATGCAACAGCTTGATTCATGTGTAGTACCATCAAATTTTCCTGATATGTGTGATACCCATAGCTTGCTACTACATTGTTCGAATTTTAGGACATTGAAATGTATTACAAATCAGCATGTCGTAGTTGATGAGTGGAAGCCCGGTAAAATTGTGTCACCGTTGTTGGAATTGTTTGGTATTGCTTGTTTACAATCTGGTCGTATGAATGAGCTATGCTTGTTACCAAAACTTGTAGTTTTGCCCATCGATGTTATTGAACAAGGCTTACAAAACATGAGAATTTTTATCTAAGGTCAAGGATCACTACAAGAAACAGAGAAAAATTCGTGGGCCAAAATGAAACCCACGAATTTAATCATTTAAATTCGTGGGCCAGAAGTAACCCACGAATTTAAATATTTAAATTGCAGTTAAAAATTACCCACAATTTAAAAATTTAAATTGTGGGCCACCAATTACCCACGATTTAAGTTTTTAAATTCGTGGCCCATACCCACGAATTTATCCCGTAATAAACCCTCACGGCCCAGCGAGACGGCCTCGCCTCTCCTCGCCCGCCGCACCACGCTTCACGGTGTTCCCACCCGTCCCGCCCATCGCACCTCGCTCGCGCCGCGCCGATCCCAGCCTCACACCGCCCGCCCGCCGCCCGCCTGCCGCCCGCCCGCCCGCCTGCGCCGCTCCACTCGGCCATGAGAGCCACCACCCGCCGCCCTCCCGCCGGCGCCTGCCTTCGGCCGCGAGACCGCCCGGCGGCGTCCCGCCGCTGCGCTTCGGCCGCTTCCGCCGCCACCCCAGCCGCCTAGACCGGTCGGCCACTGAAGCCGCCCGCCCCGCTAACTCGGCGCCGCCCCACGCGCCGCCCGCCGCCTCCGCCAGCTGCAGCCGACGCCCGACCGCCCGCCAAGCCCCGCTTCGCCACGCCGCTTCCATCCGGCCGCCGGCCACGCCGCTTCGCCATGACGCCGCCGGCAGGTGCCGGCCGCGGCCGCTGCGCCGCCATGGCTCGCCTCGCCCGGCCGCGCCAAGACGAGGTGTCGCCGGCCGCCCGACCACACTGGGCTGCCATGCCGCCGCCCGGCCGCCCCCCCACCATGACACCGCCCGGCCGGCCGCCGGCCGCTTTCGCCCGCGACGTCGCCTCGCCGGCCGGCCGCCGGCCACGCTACTCCCGCCAGCATGACACTGTCCGGCAGCTCGCCCGCCTTGCGCCAAGCGCCCTCGCCGCCGCCAGGTGCCATCGCCCCGCTTCGATGCGCCTCAAGCCGGGATTTTTCCGGCAAATGATATAGTAGAATACACATGGTAAATTTGCACTTTTAGTATGTCATTGTCCTCATTATTTAGTTTGATTTCTCGCCAAGGTAGTATACTAGTATGTATCTGGATAAAATGGCTGGTTTTGCATTATCCAATGACTACCTTTGTTGAAGCCCTACTATTGACTTCGGAGCAGCTTGTCTTATTATCAAAAATGCACAACTCCATCCGCCATAAGTCATGGTGTGGAGAAGTGTTAAACCCGAAGGTCGGAAAAAACGAACTCATTTCATTGTTAGAACATAGAGAGCATGTAAAATTGCTAACTTACAAGTGTACTTTTTCATCGTCATGCGAAGTAACTGTAACATCACAAAATTTGGCTTATAATTTCGCTCACGTGCATTTTTGTGATTTTCTGAATTTATTGGATTTTTCCAGAAATTATCTAAATTTATTTTAATTAAGTATATTGAACCTTTAGTGAAAACTAAATATATATAGATAAAGTTAATATAAAGTTTTACCAAAAATATTTTATTTGAGCTCGTAATGTCTCAAAGTATTTATGAGAATTTTCGATTTTTCCGATATTTTAATTACTTAAAATAGATTAATCTAATTTCGGAATTATTTTAAATCAAAAGCTTTTGAAAATCGAGTGAATAAGATCGGGCCAAGCCCGACCTTTGCGCGCGCTGCCCATTCTTTGTCGCGGCCCGTCACCGCTTCTTTCGCCGCGCGTGTGATCGTTGGATGAAGATCGATGGCGCCTCCTTCGCGAAACCCTAGTGCTTTGAGCCGTTGGATCGAGATCAAGTGGTCGGATCGCTTCGCGTTGTTTTGGTAAGTTTAGATCTCGTCCGTTGGATTTGGAAAGAGCGGATCGGATCGTATCGCCGGATCTAATCTTGGCCGCCATCTTGGATCGGACGGTCTCGATCGTCGCCTCGATTCGGTTTCGAATCCGCCGCCGCTGCCGCCGCCGCGTGATTTAGGGTTTCCTTCCTGTGCGCATGCCGAGGCTACAAAAGCCGCACCGCGCTCCGATGTTCCTCGTTCCTTGCGCAGCCGATAGCTCTAGCCTCTTCGCTGCTTTCGCCGCCATCATCGCCGAGAGCTCGCCGTAGTTCTTTGCGGCCGCCGCGAAGTTTTTGCGCCATTCCGCCGCCGTCGAGCATCCTCCCGCCGAATCGGTTCCAGATCCGAGTTCCTCGCGTCGTGTCGCGTCGAGCCTGCCCCTTCTTCTCGCCGGAGTCGCGTCGAAACGCCGTTCGGGTGGTCGTCTTCCTCCGCTCCGGTGCAAGCTCGCCGCCGTGTCTCGAGCCACGCGCATCCGTTGGATCTTCGCCAACCGCCGGATCAAGCCACGCCGCTTCTTCATGAGTGTTTCGCCGGGTAAATTTCTAACCGTTAGATCCGAATAGACGATCGGGATTGAGCCACGTAGGGGTAGATCGGTGGCCGTCAGATCGTCGCGCAGATGCGCGCCGCGTGTCGAGCATCGGCACGGGCGGCGTCGCAGCCAATCGATGCGTGTCGCGTGTCGGGCGCGTGGTGCGAGGCGCCGTGGGCCGAGTCCACGGTGGACCAGAGGCGGTTCCGTGGACCGAGTCCATGGACCAGGCGACGTGTCAGCGCCTGATTGGTCCGAGTCGTATGACGCGCGTTGCGCAATAATGATCTTTTCCAATAGAAAAATAATTCAGAAAAATCAGAAATTCTATTTTCTGTATTTTCAGTACTTATTCAAACTTCAAAAGGCTATATCTTTTGCATTTTAACTCGGATTTGAGTGATTCAAATTTCTAAAAAATTTTAAAATCAATATCTATTTATTGGTGAATTTATTTTATTTTTGGAGTTTGTTTGTTTATTTGCTATTTTGGCATCGTTTCGCGTAGACGTTGAACTGCTCGGTGATCCGGAGGAAGATTCGTCGCTCCAAGACCCAAACTAAGATCAAGACCAGCACCTACTCCAAGGCAAGTTGTGCTTTGATCATGTTGCACCTAATTTTCACCAAATCGCTATTTTGTCTTTTAAACTTTATGCATGATATTTTATGTGTATAAATGATTTCATTTAATCTGGGAATTAGATAATATGCCTATTTGAATTAAACCATACCTTGTCAATTATATGCCATGATCTATTTGTCACCCTAGGATGTGGAATTATAGTTGATAATCAACATGGGCTAGTTAGATCGTCATAGATTGCTTAGCCATGCCACGTCATCATATGTGTCCGAATGTCGATACTTAATCTTGACTAATGGAATATGGAACAATGTTTATGAATTGGTGTGTCATGTGTTGTCACACAATGATATCAAGTTGTCGTGGCGAGGAGGTCACACATCGGGATTAAAATGTTGATGGCATGTGGTGCTTGGTAATCAACTGGGGTGGTAATGATTTTAGATTGAGGCAAGTGGCAAGGGGCAGTGTGCCAAGGTGGGCCAAGTTTGGCAGGGGTATGTGGAAGTCTTGCCTTAATCACTTTAAGGACTTAACCTTGCAAGCCTTTGACCTGAGTCTCTCTTGCAACCACATGTCTGGAATGGGACAGCCTAGCTGAATAATTTGTGAAACCTAGATTTCGGTACTGTCGTGGTGAATAGTGAGTCCCGGGTTACGGTTTAACTCACATGGCGCAAGAGGGGGCCCTGTTGTGGTGGTTTAACCCTTCAGTGTTGAAACCTTAGAGAGCAGTACTGGGTCTAGGTGTAGCATTGTAAAGGCTTTGTTATGATCACTCGCCTTGGTGGTGTTTGGTTGTATCGTGTGGGTAAAGTGCATACCCTCTGCAGAGTGTACAATCTATTCGAATAGCCGTGCTCACGGTATTGGGCAATGCTCGGGAATTACAGTTAAGGGTTAGACTTTTGTTAAACAAAAACTTGTTGGGATGGCAAGGTGCCATGGAAAGTGGAAAATTAATTTAGGATTGGAAACTTGGTGTATTTCAGAAATACTGAATTTATTAATTACTGTATTTGTTTTACTGCTTTCCAATCTATTTATTGTATTCTTGTTAAATGCTGCTTTATTGCAAAATACCCTTACTAGCCATTCCTTTGGATTAAGCCAAGCATATAAAATATTAGACTTGCATTGTTGTGCACAACTTGTTGAGTGCTTTATGTACTCACCCCAACAACAACAACTTCAGAAGAAGAGGAATCTATACCATTCATGGAGGAGGATTACTTGGATGCGAATGCTTAGGGTCCGAGCCTCGTCAGTTGCCTGTGGCGAATCGGAGCGCCATCTGCGCTTATTCTATTTCCGCTTCTCATTGATACTCTTTTTAAGCCCTGTGAGGCATTATTCATGTAAGACAACAGCTTATTATTAATAATGAAGTTTTATACTATATTTCGTTGTGTGTGACTATGATAGCATCTATGTTGAGCCTGTGTGCACTAGCGTGATCCTGGACTAGTGCGGTATACACAGAGGGTCCGGATTTGCAAATTCGGGTCCCGACAGAGGTGGTATCAGAGCCATACTGACTATAGGTCTTGGCCCTAGGTAGTTGGTATCTCTTAGGTGTGTCCAAAATTATTTTCTAAAGAAAACGGTAAAATTGACTAATATGAAACTCTTGGCTTATCTCATCCTTCTACTCTCATCCTTGATAAATTACCTTCTTTTCGTTGCCGTTTCGAGTGGAGATCTTATTCAAAATTTTGTTTTAAATAGATGCCGATCTTCCAGTCCTTCGAGTCAAGCCAGGGTGGCTATGCCATGGAGCTGTGGAGAGTTCTTCAAGTGATTGGAGGCTTTGATCGTCCGCTCTCACCGAGGAAGCAACCGAACGCCAACGGTGTGCATCGGGGTTCTTACGCAAGTCGATCATGTTCGCCGAGAGTGCGACGAGACCACCGACCGATCCACATCACCGCCGGAGGTTCACTTACGAGACTAGAGTTCGTGAGGCGCTAGACTTGTTCTCGACGGATCCGCCACGACTACGCCTACGAGCCATGACACCGTGTTTCGACTTCACCCGACAGTGCGAGCGTGCCAGCGTCGACGGATCGTGGAGGGAGAGTGTGCTACTGCAGTACACCTTGCTGAGTTCGCCACCGCCCAGGAGGATCACCTGAGGGACACTGCGCAGGAGCTGGAGACAGCGTGTGAGGCGCTGAGAGTGGCGGAGCGAGAGCTTCAAAAGACCCGTGACGCCGCAGCCAGAGTCATCGGCGAGCTGGAGGAAGCCTTGCAGGTGGTCGAGGAGCTAGCGGACCAGGTCGTCCAGGAGCCGGATGAGGTCGCCGAGGAGGAAGAAGAAGACCCGGAAGAGCGTGAGTGGGAGCCTGAGGAGCCAGCAGAGGGTCACCAGGATAGGTTCGCACCCATGCCAGCCCACCCACCGGTGTATGCACCGGATCAGTCTCAACCAGGGTGGCTAGATGAGTGAGAGTTGGTCTTAGAGTTGTGTTGAGACTCGAGTGTTGAGTCGCGTTCTTAAGTTAGCCTTTACCTTTTAGTAGACGTTAAGGTTGCATGTTTAGTTTGGTTCTTAATTGTTTGCTGAGTGTGCAGTATGTGTTGCAAAGCCCTTAGGCATTGTAAGCAACCATACCAAGTAATAATAATAAAGATTATTTAAGTTGGGTTTAACCTGTTTCCCCCGCCTTAGAAATTCTTGCATCTTATCTATGCTACATCTATCTTTCCTAACCCAAGAAGCAATCAAGCAGATGGTGAACACTCGCAAGAACAATGGGGCTTCAGAAGTGGTCTCGCTCAGCAACAATCCCAATGAAGGAGCACCACCGCAGCAAGCACCGCCAAAGGATATGCGTAACTTGGGAGCTTTTCTCGCGCAAACTCGCTTGATGCGCACTATGATGCAAAGAGATGACCAATATGGCTGCAATCAACAACCCCACGCCGAAACAACAATGGCGGGCCTCGTCCTTACTCCAAGTTGTCGGACTTCATGAGGACCCGACCACCAACATTCTCGAAATGTCAATCCCTTGAAGCGGATGATTGGTGAGAACCATTGAGAGGAAATTGTACATCACTCAATGTGAAGGCCATGAGAAGGTTCTTTACGCATCCCATCGCCTAGAGGAACAAATGCAGAATGGTGGGAGAACTATTGTGTCGCTCATGAAGCACCCATGGAAATCACATGGGAAGAGTTTGCAACGGCCTTCCGCCAGCACCATGTACCTAAGGGATGATGGACTGAAAAGGAAGAGTTCAGTGGCGCTTAAGCAAGGAAGCCAACCGTGGCGATTACTTAAACAAATTCACGCAGCTTAGCTCGCTATGCTTCGAGAACGTAGCGACGACAAGGCCAGCGATCCCGCTTCATGAAAGGACTAAACTCGTGGTGCAAGTGGGCCGATTACCCACACTTTTCCGATTTCCAAGAATTGGTAAACAAGGCTTTGATTACGAGGATAAGCGCAAGGAGCTTGGGAAAATCGCAAACGCTGATGACTAACCTGTGGACGCCTAACCACCGCGAATGAGGATGACACCGCAACGGTTTGCTAGGTTCCAACCACAAGTCGTTAACAAGCCAAGAACACCGCACCGCGACCATCGTGACAAGGTTATCGACGCCCCAAGGTAACAATGCTCAAGGGGAGGCATCAGCCGCCGCCGTAAGGTGCTAGCTTGCAATGAGTCAGGCATTATGCTAATAGATGTCCCGAAAGGAGGAATCACGCCAAAGTGCGTTTCAACCTTGAACGACACCGCTAAGGCACCGATGACGGAGCGAATCGAGGAGCCGACAGCAGGAGTGACGCCTCAAGCTACTATTCGAGGCGAGTCAACCACATCACCGCCGATGGAGCCTGAAGCATCGACGTCAGATCTTGGGTAAGTTTTTGTAAACTCGACTGCCCTAAAGATTATTTGATTCAGAGCTTCGCATTCCTTTGTCTCTCGAGCTTTTGCATCCAAAATGGTTTGAGCATGAAAAATCTTAAGTGTGTGATGCTAGTACAAGCCCGGGATCCGAGTTAAGATCTAACCTTGGGTGTTTGGGGGTGAAGCTAATAATTAATGGGGTAGAGTTCCTAGCGAACTTGATTATTCTAGATGCCCAAGTTTTAGATGTCATATTGGGAATGGACTGGTTAACCAAGCATAAGACAGTTTTGGATTGTGGTCGAAGGGTTGTATCCATTGAGAGCCCTAGAGGAGAAAAGGTGGAATTCCGAGTGACATCAGTTCGTAAGGGTCAATTAATGGTTAATAGCATGAGAACCGTCGTCATAGAGGACGTGCCAGTAGTCAGGGAATATCCAGACGTATTTCCAGAAGATCTGCCGGGAATGCCGCTAGACCGTGACATCGAGTTCGTCATTGAGTTAGCACCGGGAACCGCACCAATAGCAAAAAGACCTTATCGGATGCCTACCGATGAGTTAGTAGAGATGAAGAAACAGATCGACGAGTTATTAGAGAAAGGTTTTATAAGACCAAGTTCGTCGCCATGGGGAGCGCCAGTTTTGTTTGTCAGGAAAAAGGATGGAAGCCTTAGAATGTGTATTGATTACCGTGCACTTAATGAAGTGACGATTAAGAATAAGTATCCGCTGCCAAGGATTGATGATCATTCGACCAGTTGAGAGGAGCCGAGTGTTCTCCAAGATAGACCTTCGCTCCGGATATCATCAACTAAAGATTCGGGCGGAGATGTTCCAAAGACCGCATTCTCTTCAAGATATGGACATTATGAGTTCACGGTCATGTCTTTTGGATTGACCAATGCGCCAAAGATATTTCATGAACTTGATGAATAAGATTTTCATGGAATACTTGGACAAGTTTGTTGTTGTGTTCATAGATGATATTTTGGTATATTCAAGACCAAGCAAAGCACGCAAATCATCCGAGGCTAGTGTTGGAAAAGTCTGCGTGAGCAACAAATGTATGCTAAATTCAAGAATGCGACTTTTGGAAGGAAAAGGTGGAATTTCTCGGTCATGTCATGATCGCAGAAGGAGTTCTTTGTCGACCCAAGCAAAGTGGAGGCGGTGTTGCATTGGGAGCAACCAAAGTCCGCACTCAAGTCCAAGTTTTCGGGAATGGCGAGGATATTATCGCCGTTCATAGAAGGATTTTCGACGATTGCGAGACCTCTTACTCAGTTATTGAAAAGGAAAAGAAATTTTCATGGACGCCTTGATTGTGATAAGAGTTTTGAGGAATTAAAGAAGCGTTTAACAACAGCCCGAAAGTGTTGGTTTTGCCTAATGTTCGAAACGACTTGATATATCTTGTGATGCGCCAAGACAGGTCTTGGATGCGTATTGATGCAAGAGGGTAAAGTGGTCGATATGCGCCAAGGCGCTTAAGACCGCACGAAGGAAATTATCCTACGATGACTTGGAATTGGTCGCCGTGGTGCATGCCTTGAAATTGTGGCGTCATTATCTCATTGGAAATAGATGTGAGATATATACGGACCATAAGAGTTTGAAATATATTTTCACTCAATCGATCTCAATATGAGGCAAAGGAGATGGTTGGAATTAATCAAGGATTATAACATGGGAATTCATTACCATCCGAAAAGCAAATGTGGTAGCCGATGCCTTAAGTCGCAAGAGCTACGTGGCGAATATGATGGTGCAGAAGGACAATGAATCGTGCAGAGAATTGCAAAATTTAAAATTGGAAGTAGTTTTAGAAGGATTCCTAGCTGCTTTGGAAGTGAAGCCAATGCTCAAGATCAAATTCGGGAAGGACAAAAGATGATGAGAAAGTCAACCGAATCAAGGCTAAAAAGGATGAAGGATTAGCAAAGGACTTTACCGTGGACGACCAAGGTACCATGTGGTTCAAGGGTCGATTTGTGTATAAAATGCAGACTAGAACTTAAGCAGTTGATTTTGGAAGAGGCTCACGATTCCAAGTATTCAATTCATCCAGAAGCGCTAAGATGTACCAGACTTAAAGGAGAGGTTTTGGTGGCGAATATGAAGCGTGAAGTCGCGAGCACGTTGCCTTGTGTGATGTATGCCGAGAGTTAAGGCAATACATCGAGACCAGCAGTTTGCTACAACCGCTAAAAGTCCTGAAATGGAAGTGGGAAGAAATCGGTATGGATTTCATCACCGGATTGCCAAGAACTCAAAATGGGTATGATTCTATATGGGTCATTGTGGATCGATTGACCAAAGTTGCTCACTTCATTCCAGTCAAGACAACTTACTTAGGAGACCGGTTAGCGTAACTATACATTGCCGTAATCGTGTGTTTGCATGGTGTACCAAAGAAAATAGTGTCGCATGAGGTACTCGGTTCACCTCGAGATTTTGGGATAAATTGCATGAAGCCATGGGAACGCGCTTGAACTTTAGCACAAAGATATCATCCTCGGACCGATGGTCGACGTAAAGAGTAAATCGATTTTGGAAGATATGTTAAGAGCTTGTGCTTTAGCCTACACTACATCATGGGATAAATGTTTGCCATATGCAGAGTTCAGTTATAACAACAGTCACCAGGCTAGTTTGCAGATGTCGCCATTTGAAGCTTTATATGGTCGTGCCTGTCATACCCCGCTAAATTGGAATGAGACAGGAGAGCGTATGATATTTGGCCTTGATATTCTCAAGGAAGCTGAAGAGCAAGTTGCTATGATAAGAGAGAGGTTGAAAATCGCGCAGTCAAGGCAAAAGAGTTACGGCGATAATCGACGCCGTGATCTAAGTTTCGAGCTCGATGATTTCGTATCTTAGGTTACCCTCCGAAAGGAGTTAAAAGGTTCCACGCTAAAGGAAAGCTCGCCCCAAGATATGTTGGACCGCTCAAAATTTTGAGCCGTCGAGGAGGTTGCTTATCGCTTGGAATTGCCGCATTCTTGTGGCAAAGCGCATGATGTGTTCCATGTGTCACAACTCAAGAAGTGTCTTCGGTGCCAGTGAGCGACACCTATGGAAGAGATTGAGTTGCGTAAGATTTGACCTACAAAGAACATCCAATGAAAATTTTGGATGTCATGGACCGCAGAACCGTGAACAAGTCGATTCGCTTTTGCAGAGTTCAATGGAGCAACCATTCGAGAATGAGGCAACTTTGGAGCGTGAAGAGGACTCGAAGATGGAATTTCCAAACCTATTCCTAGTCACCTTGAATCTCGGGTCGAGATTCATTATGGGGGAGGTTTGTAACATCCCAAAATTTGGCTTATAATTTCGCTCACATGCATTTTTGTGATTTTCTGAATTTATTGGATTTTTCCAGAAATTATCTAAATTTATTTTAATTAAGTATATTGAACCTTTGGTGAAAACTAAATATATATAGATAAAGTTAATATAAAGTTTCACCAAAAATATTTTATTTGAGCTCAGAATGTCTCAAAGTATTTATGAGAATTTTCTGGGATTTTTCCTGATATTTTAATTACTTAAAATAGATTAATCTAATTTCGGGAATTATTTTAAATCAAAAGCTTTTGAAAATCGAGTGAACGATCTTGGGCCAAGCCCAAAGACCGCATGCGCGCTTGCCCATTCTTTGTCGCGGCTGTCGTCACCGCCGCGCCGCCGCGCGTGTGACCGTTGGATGAAGATCAGATGGCTGCCTCCTTTCGCGAAACCCTAGTGCTGCGAGCCGTTGGATCGAGATCAAGTGGTCGGGATCGCTTCGCGTTGTTTTGGTAAGTTTAGATCTCGTCCGTTGGATTTGGAAAGAGCGGATCGGATCGTATCGCTTCGGATCTAATCTTGGCCGCTCATCTTGGATCGGACGGTCTCCAGTCGTCGTCTCCGATTCGGTTTCGAATCCGCCGCCGCTTGCCGCGCGCCGCGTGATTTAGGGTTTCCTTCCTGCGCGCATGCCGAGGCTATAAAAGCCGCACCGCACTCGATGTTCCTCGCTCCTTGCGCAGCGGTAGCTCTAGCCTCTTCGCATGTTTCGCTGCCATCATCGCTCAGGAGCTCGCCGTAGTTCTTTGCAGTGCCGCCGCGAGTTTTTGCGCCATTCCGCCGCCGTCGAGCATCCTCCCGCCGAATCGGTTCCAGATCCGAGTTCCTCGCGTCGTGTCGCGTCGAGTCTGCCCCTTCTTCTCGCCGGAGTCGCGTCGAAACGCCGTTCGGGTGGTCGTCTTCCTCCGCTCCGGTGCAAGCCCGCCGCCGTGTCTCGGAGCTTCGCGCATCCGTTGGATCTTCGCCGAACCGTCCAGATCAAGCCACGTCGCTTCTTCATCAGTGTTTCGCTCGGGTAAATTTCTAACCGTTAGATCCGAATAGACGATCGGGATTGAGCCACGTAGGGGTAGATCGGTGGCCGTCAGATCGTCGCGCAGATGCGCGCCGCGTGTCGAGCATCGGCACGGGCGGCGTCGCAGCCAATCGATGCGCGCCGCGTGTCGGTGCGTGGTGTGCGAGGCGCGTGGGCGCGTCCCACGGTGGACGAGGCGGTTCCGTGGACCGAGTCCATGGACCAGGCGACGTGTGAGCGCCTGATTGGTCCGAGTCCGGGCTGACATCAGCGTTGCGCAATAAAGATCTTTTCCAATAGAAAAATAATTCAGAAAAATCAGAAATTCTATTTTCTGTATTTTCAGTATTTATTCAAACTTCAAAAGGCTATATCTTTTGCATTTTAACTCGGATTTGAGTGATTCAAATTTCTAAAAAATTTTAAAATCAATATCTATTTATTGGTGAATTTTATTTTATTTTTGGAGTTTGTTTGCTCTCTGGTTTGGTGTTTATTTGCTATTTTGGCATCATTTCGCGTAGACGTTGAACTGCTCGGTGATCCGGAGGAAGATTCGTCGCTCCAAGACCCAAACTCAGATCAAGACCAGCACCTACTCCAAGGCAAGTTGTGCTTTGATCATGTTGCACCTAATTTTCACCAAATCGCTATTTTGTCTTTTAAACTTTATGCATGATATTTTATGTGTATAAATGATTTCAATTAATCTGGGAATTAGATAATATGCCTATTTGAATTAAACCATACCTTGTCAATTATATGCCATGATCTATTTGTCACCCTAGGATATGGAATTATAGTTGATAATCAACACGGGCTAGTTAGATCGTCATACATTGCTTAGCCATGCCACGTCATCACATGTGTCCGAATGTCGATACTTAATCTTGACTAATGGAATATGGAACAATGTTTATGAATTGGTGTGTCATGTGTTGTCACACAATGATATCAAGTTGTCGTGGCGAGGAGGTCACACATCGGGATTGAAATGTTGATGGCATGTGGTGCTTGGTAATCAAGCGGGTGGTAATGATTTTAGATTGAGGCAAGTGGCAAGGGCGATGTGCCAAGGTGGGCGAGTTTGGCGGGGTATGTGGAAGTCTTGCCTTAATCACTTTAAGGACTTAACCTTGCAAGCCTTTGACTGAGTCTCTTTACAACCACATGTCCGAATGGGACAGACCTAGTGAATAATTTGTGAAACCTAGATTTGATCTCGCTCGTGGTGAATAGTGAGTCTCGGGTTACGGTTTAACTCACATGGCGCAAGAGGGGGCCTGTTGTGGTGGTTTAACCCTTCAGTGTTGAAACCTTAGCGAGCAGTACTGGGTCTAGGTGTAGCATTGTAAAGGCTTTGTTATGATCACTCACCTTGGTGGTGTTTGGTTGTATCGTGTGGGTAAAGTGCATACCCTCTGCAGAGTGTACAATCTATTCGAATAGCCGTGCTCACGGTATTGGGCAATGCTCGGGAATTACAGTTAAGGGTTAGACTTTTGTTAAACAAAAACTTGTTGGGATGGCAAGGTGCCATGGAAAGTGGAAAATTAATTTAGGATTGGAAACTTGGTGTATTTCATAAATACTGATTTTATTAATTACTGTATTTATTTTACTGCTTTCCAATCTATTTATTGTATTCTTGTTAAATGCTGCTTTATTGCAAAATACCCTTACTAGCCATTCCTTTGGATTAAGCCAAGCATATAAAATATTAGACTTGCATTGTTGTGCACAACTTGTTGAGTGCTTTATGTACTCACCCCAACAACAACAACTTCAGAAGAAGAGGAATCTATACCATTCATGGAGGAGGATTACTTGGATGCGAATGCTTAGGTCCGAGCCTCGTCGGTTGCTGTGGCGAATCGAGCGCCACTGCGCTTATTCTATTTCCGCTGCTTCTCATTGATACTCTTTTTAAGCCCTGTGAGGCATTATTCATGTAAGACAACAGTTATTATTAATTAATGAAGTTTATGCTATATTTCGCTGTGTGTGACTATGATAGCATCTATGTTGAGCCTGTGTGCACTAGCGTGATCCTGGACTAGTGCGGTATACACAGAGGGTCCGGATTTGCAAATTCAGGTCCCGACAGTAACTAAATATCTAAAACTGTTATTGGACATCAACAACAATGTTTGGTCAGCTGATTCGATTTGCAATAGCGGTTTCCCCCTAACTAAAATACTATACTCTATTTGTTATTGAAGGAGCAATCATCACAAACTTTATCATGTGCTTGCACTCTTTTACTTTCATTTCGGATCAATCGATAATGTTTGTTCAGCTAGTACGAGTTTGCATTAGCTTTTCCCCAACTAAAATATCAGACTCTATTTGTCGACGAGGAGCTATCATCACAACATTTATCGTGTGCTATGCTCTTACATCTTTCATTTCGGATATGTTAGTGGTGGCCTTTACTCAAGGAATGGTGGTATGGTTCTCGCACTAGTTTTTATGATCTTTGGAGTATTTCCTTTGTTGAACTTCCCGTGTTATTCTCATGCGCTATGCCAAATAGATTTTTGAGTTTCGAATTGCCAATTTCCATGATCTTTATCTCAACTTCACTGTGCATTCCTTGATTCAATGGCGAGCAAAAAGCGGATAAAGGCTATGATCCTTATCGCATCCTTTTTCCGTTCTTGTGCTTTTCAATTGGATTAGTGTTGAACACCATTGCTATCTTCTACCGCTCATTAGCGGCTATACCATTTGGCACAATGGTTGTCATATTTGTTCTTTGGGCTTTCATCTCTTTCCGTTGGTGCTATTGGGAACTGTAGTTGGTAGAAATTGGAGTGGTGCTCCCAACAACCCATGCCGTGTGAAGACAATTCCACGCCCTATTCCCGAGAAGAAGTGGTACCTTACACCTTCATTATCTCATTGATGGGTGGGCTTCTCCCCTTTGGCAGCATCTTCATTGAGATGTACTTTGTGTTCACTTCATTCTGGAACTACAAGGTAAAAAAATAATATATTGGCTAACATTGCTGTGAAATAAATATGGCTATGCACTTTTTTAAAGCACATCTCTTTTAATTTGACCGAATAGTGACATATCTTTTTGGCTTTGGCAGGTGTATTATGTTTATGGTTTCATGTTGCTGGTTTTTGTCATCCTCATAATAGTCACCATATCTGTACTCCATATACTATTATCATATGGAGACAAAGATGTCAGGCTTTTTCCAGACGAGCTTCTACTTTGGCTACACCCTGATGTTCTGTCTCGGGCTAGGGACACTTTGTGGTGAGAATTTAAATTTACCATGGTCGTTCTATTTCAAATTGCATTAGGTCCGTTCTGACATCCTTTTGTGATTATTAGGTGCTGTTGGCTATCTGGGGTCTACTCTCTTTGTGAGGAGAATATACAGAAACATCAAATGCGACTAAATTGCTACTCCATTGCTGGTAGAGGCATTAGCAAATCATGCGGTGTTGTCGCAGTTCGGTGTGGAGTAATGCTTATAAGATTCGAGTAACTTTTGGAAACTACACAGAGGTCGCTCTCCTTTGTTTACTTGTTTTTTGTCTTTTTGACCTATCTATTTTCCTTCATGGATCGCCCTCATAAATGTATACTTATATTAGTTCAGTGGATTAGTCTCAAGATCTTGGGAAGTACATTTAGGTTCTCCTTTGGCGGCGGCTCTTTTAAATCGGTAGTAAGGTATCATTGAATATTGCTTTGTGGACTAGATTTTTACCTCTTATGAATTGCAACATCCAGCCAGATCGCCATGTAGTATAAGCAAACTAATACATTCAAGTTCTGGTAGTGCTTCTATGCACTCGTCCCTAGAGAATATTTTGAAGGGCTTGTGGATTGCTTGCGACTTCCTCCGCGTTTTCGCCCTGCCTATCATGGTTTCGTTTATTCCGGAAAGATGAGTTGCTTTAGTGCTTAGTTTGGAGTACAGGGATATAGTATAATGTATGCAAAAACTTGAACCGCGGACATGAAATCATGCGATCAATGTCCACCGGTTAGAGAATTTCACGGAAAAGATCGACAACTACAATGTTATGGAGTAATACCATTGTCTTACTTGTAACAACTACAATGTTATGGAGTAGTAACATTGTATACTTGTTTGTTAAATCAAGTCTTTGGAGACAGAAAATGAAATCAGCAAACACGCTAGTTGTTCTTGGAATTCTAATTCACATAGTGAGAGAGAGATCATCACCATTTTGTTGTCATTTCGTCACATGAGGATGATCACCGCTTATCGCAAACATGAGCAAGGCCTATGGTTGGTGGAAACTAGTTCTTAATTGCTTCTTTGAACTATTTTCACTGCTTGTTATCTTTTGAATACTCAGTGATGCAATTGGGGTCTTTGGAAGTTGAATTAAGTAATTTTAGTTGTAATCTTGGCCTTATGTTAATACTACAGAGTATTACTTTGATACTTCATTGAATATGAGATTGATGTTCATATGATTATTGCAGCATATCTTGACTAGCTCGTACGTGTAGTTCTTATATATAGTATCTGTTCTTGTTTAGCTTGACCTGTCATATTGATATTCTCATATTGTGTCTTGGTTGAATAGTACTATTGATATTCTCATATTGACATTCATGTGAATCAAAGATAATGTTACTTTTAGCACAACCTAAGTTAATCTTGAACTTGCGTGTTTCTAGGTCACGCCCCAAAGACGTACTAACGATTTACATCATAGAAGACATCTTCAACAATACGCCGGCGGTGGTGGTAGCGCCCACAACTCTAACAACCCCGAGGCATGAATTCCATTGTGAGCTCGATTGGTGTATAATCGTTGTACTTTATAACTTGTTATGATGGATACGTTGTGATCGACTTATTGTGATGGACTTATTTTAATGGATCATGGATTGTATCTATTGCGGTTGTAATGTGTTGTACGTCATTGCGTAGTTTACAAATTGCCGTTGGATGTGTGATTGGATTATCTAAGGATCTCGCTAGAATGTCTCATTCGGTTTGAGTGATTGATATATATATTATAACGCAAATGTTTTTTTGTCTCACGAGTGGATGTCCTATTTACAAGAGAGGTCATGCCGAAATTTTGTACATTTCGGAGACTTAGTTTTAAGCCGGTTTTGAAGAGTTAAAAGGTTGGTTTCAGTATTTTAGTACTGGAAATAGGTTTGGTATCTCGTTTGTTAATTCTTCGTCCGCTTGAACTTCATTGTGGAGTTTGTCTTTTGTGTTAGTGTTTCTGATCAGATTTGAACAAAATAGATGATCCTTCTTATTTATTCTTCGCTTAGCAATTTTTAGTTTCAATTTTCTTTTTGCCTTTTCTTTTCTTCTTTAGTTGTTATATGTATTGAGTGCGATACATATATATATATATATATAAAAATACATACATTTGGATATATGTATATATGTATTGAGTGCGATACATATATATATAAAAATACATACATTTGGATATATATACATTTTTTTTGTAAAAATGACAGTTAAATTCGTGGGTTTATTAAACCCACGAATTTAATCTGTTTAAATTCGTGGGTTTAATAAACCCACGAATTTATCGATTAAATTGTGGGTTTAATAAACCCACGAATTTATCGATTAAATTGTGGGCTAATAAACCCACGAATTTATCGATTAAATTGTGGGCTAAAAACCCACGAATTTATCGATTAAATTGTGGGTTTAATAAACCCACAATTTAACTGATAAATTCGTGAGTTTTTAGCCCACGAATTTAATCTGTTAAATTGTGGGTTTAATAAACCCACGAATTTAATCTGCTTAAATTGTGGTTTATTAAACCCACGAATTTAACTCAGAAACCCAATTAAATTCGTGGGCTTAGGAGAAACCCACGAATTTAACTTAAATTCGTGGGTACCCACGAATTTAATTAATTAATTTCATCGAGTTAAATTCGTGAACTAAATTCGACGGTTTGCTCACGAATTTAAATTAAATTCGTGGGTTTTAGCTTAAATTCGTGGGTTTTTGGCCCACGAATTTTGCCCTGATTCTTGTAGTGGATAGATATGTGCTTTACTTATATGTGCAAATTAAGTTGCAAACTGAATCATGTTAATATTTATGTTATATGCTTCACTTATAACCACAAATTGAGTTGCAAAATTGTGAGGAAAGGTGCTTTGCTTAAATCTGATTTCCTCATTTGTTGTTATGTAAATATCATTCCGCGAATCCAAAAGAACAATGAAATATGAGATATATACATATATGCTATGTACACATTTTCTTTTTGTTGGTTATTTCTTTTCCAGCTTGTACAAAACCGAGGATTGTTTTCCTTCAAGGAGGGGAGGAAGCATCGAAGAGTGGTAGCTTTCATCAAGCCATTATATGGTGAAAAGAAGTGTTGAGCTATATGGATAATTATCAGGTGAATCCACTAAATGTTTTTCTTATCTTTAAAATATATAAATAAGCGGAGTTACCATTTTATTTAAATAAATGCAGGACCTATATGATAATGTTTTGTGCTAAAGACGAGCTAAAAGGTGAGCTTGAGTTGAGGACGACTCAAATTTAAGAAGGGGAGGATGATGAGGACATCACTACTATGGATAAGTCCACACCAAGTTGGACAAACTCCAACATGTCATCCATGGGCCAAGAAGATAGAGCTATTAAATCCATCATGTTCTGGAATCCAATTCATCCTCCAGATACGAGGCTGAAGTAAAATGAGCATAACTTTGGCATATGGAGTCCAATTGGAGAGTTCTTGTACTTGATTGAAAGCTTACAACAATACCTTTCAAATGGATCTGGTCCTAGCCCTAGATTCATCGTGGATCAGCTAGAATCATCGAAACAATAAGCTACATCACTGTTTTGGGATATTTTGGGCCTTGTAAGCGTGAGGGGGCCCAAGCCCAAGTTGTGTGCGCCCCCCTGGCTACATACAACCCTAGGATGACCCCCTCACATCCCTCCCTCTCATATACTCAGTAGCTGCCACCTTAGAAACTTGGGTTTTGTTTAGTTGTAGTTTTCCTTGGTGAAACTATTTGGTATTCTCTTGTTCAGCGAGATCAACAGCAATACCGTGCTTTGGAACCCCACATCAAAACTTCAATTATATTTGCAATTTTAGATTGCTTTTGCTTTATTCTTGCTTGTTTTTCGATTGCTTGTAGGAATTGATCTTCGTGATCAAGTCAACCGGGTTTTGGCACGGTTGATAACAACTCGGAGTTTGGTTCAGCGATTGTTTGGCGTCGGTCGTGTTTCGGTCGTAACCTGGATCGTGAGGGTCATCTCCACTAATCGATAGCTATCCATCTCACCGAAAGATCGGGCCTCCGTTAAGCCTCATCATAGGAGGTCAAAGCAATTGATTTATGATCATTCTTCCTAGCAAGATCATCCAATTCATGAGTTTTTAATTTAGAGAAATGAACATCTAAAGTAACTTTACTCATGACGGTTGATTCTCTAATGGATGTAACTTTCATCTCCCAAATAGACATGTCTAATGCACCAAGCAATTGTCTAACATTAGCAGCATCATCATAGCTAACCCCAATAGCATGTAAATTGCTGAGAATCTTATTGAAACATGCAAAGAAATCATCTAGCGACTCACCAGTTTTCATCTCAAATCGTATGTATTCTTTCTTATATATATCCTAACGAACCTCTTTGACAGTGTTAGAACCCTCATGGTAATCACAGAGAGATTTCCATACCTCATATGCAGACTTGAGATGGATCAGGCGGTCGAAGTCGCTTCTTCCCAATCCTTGCATGATCAAATTTCGTGCTTTGCTATTCACTTCCACATGTGCTCGATTGGTTTCGTTGACGTCATTGTTCTCGGGAACTTCATATGGTTTGTACACCTTTTCCCAAATAGCGAAGCCTTGAGCTTGGATGTACACCTCCATCTTGTGACGAGACCATGCCAGCCCAGCAAGCCATGCTTATATCTCAAGGCAAGATAAGGGCCCAAAAACTTCTAATACTCCAAGCCGACCCCAAGATCAAGCCCAATTCGTTCACGAGTTCAGTTCGGCTCACAGGAGCAGTCCAAATAAAAATGACCATATCTGGGTCATACTAAGTCCAATTGAGGCGTTCTTGGACTCTACGGAGAAGCCCACGATGAGAGCTTTCTAACGGAAGTAGTTTCACATCCAAACTCTATTTGGATCGATGGGAATGGTCAAATTAATATGACGAACAGAATCTGTCAGGTGCTGCCCCACCTCCACTTGGGCCCAAAGACCTTGTATGACCTAGGGTTTCACAGCCATCCCCTTCACCGCCTCCCTTGCCCTCTACCTCATACATATTCAGTAGCCGTCGCTAGAATAGATGGGTTTTGCTTAGATTACATCTAGATAGTTTGTCAGTTCTTCGCCGTTCATCGATTTGTGGAACCCCAACTTGTGTGCTTCATATAATTCGCAATTTCAGATTGCATCTTCTACGTTCTTGCTTGTGTTCTCGATTCGCATGCAGGGATAAGCCTTCTTAGTGAGGTCAACCGTGTCCGTGCGTGGTTGATAACCAAAGGAGCCGTGGTGTAGCGATTGCAGGGTTCGAATCTGTTCTGATTGGAAGCCGGATCATCAACGCCGAGTTCTCCATCAATCGACTTACTACTACCTGTCGAAAGATCGGGCCACTGTTCCCATCAAGTGGTATAAGAGCGTCAGTTGCCCAATAGGTAATTCTTGTATCCCTACTTTTGTTTTGCCATCATCCTAGAGTCCAGAAAAATTGCCTCACAAAAAGTTCATCATCGGTTCCGCTGTCCTACAACCCCTTGTGCCTTTGCAATTTTTGTTTCAGTTTCGCTTTGTTGAATTTGTGTCCATTGTCATCGTCTTGTTGCTGGTTTAAGTTCGTGATCCTAGTTTTTAGTTGTTCTTTTCTGTTGCCCCAGTTCTTATTTGCATCGTTAGTCATCCCACCACCGCCAACCCTAGAACCGAATTGAGTCCTACTCGATTTGTCCCTGCCGCCGCTCTGCATTATATATCCCACTTCGCAAACCCTAGATTGGTCGCGAGCCGCCTTGTGTCAATTGCCCTGCACCGCTGGCCACCCTTTCTCACCCGCGATCCTATTGCTATTTTAGCCCTAACCAGAAGGAAGAAGTGAAGTCGCAGTCAATTCTAGATTGCGCAGTGTTCAGTAAAATAGCCATAACTTTTGTATACGAACTCCGATTAGGGCGAACTTTTTTTGTTTCGATGCAGACGACGACGCGCATCTGAAAAATCCATAGGTCAAAAGACCTGTGCAATTTTTGACCTCAAAATCGGCCTCTAAAATCGAGTTCCTAGCCCCGGTAGTTTCCTATGCTGTTTTTACCCATTTTTCGGTCATCTATTTAACGTTTACTCTCATTCCGCAACATGAGATTTTTTTTTGCCTTTGGGTTAAAAGAAAGGAAACCAAAAGGCAAGTGCAAAAAAGAAGAAGAACCGCACTGAAAAAAAATTAGAGATGAAAAGAAGCAAAAAGAGGGAAAGAGAAGCAGATAATTAGAATTGCTTGCATCCTTTGAATCCTATGTGCTTTGATATATCCCTTGCTAGGTTGAACTAGTTCTTGGAACACGTTTAGGCCAGCAACTGTGACAAGTACGTTGGACATTTATTCATCTTGCTAATCTGATTTCGATATTGCTTATTCCTTGCTACTAAATATTGCCTTCCGAGCTCCACATACTTCTTATAAGTTCAGGTTCTCCCTTGCAATCGCTTCGCTCACGCCCTTACGGTTTCACGAACCAGCCACCGGTCGTACCACCTATTGCTTTGGTAAGAACATTTGTAAGGGTGTGGTAAGACGCGTGAGAGTTTGTGATCCCACTGTCCAGTACCTAGTAGTTGATAGGGATAATACTTTGTGCTATCTTCTATTTTCTACTAGCAAAGGCAGGGGTATCATAGGACCAGGACAGTAACCAGTGTGTTGTTCATAACGAGCTCCGAGAGATGCTTTGAGAGATGAATGAGACTATGAACAAGCAAATTCAAAACATGGAGAATGCACTTGACAAAAAAGAGTATAAGCACCAACCAAACTTTAATTCATCTCCTTCTGCTGGTAAAGGTAAGAATTTTCTAGTTCTTCCATCTTATAACGGATTTGGTGTTGATGCTTATATTGATTGGGAAATAAAGGTAGATAAAATTCTTTCACAATGTAACCTCTGTAATAAACGAAAAATTAAAGTTGCCGCTAGTGCTTTAACTCTCTGTGCATCAATTTGGTGGAACGATTTTTGTACTTATAAGACAGTACCGCAAACATGGAAACATATGAAATGACTTATGAGAAATGAATTTGTTCCTGATTATCATTCTAAAAAGTTACTATATGAATTGCAATGTTTACAACAATGTGATAAAACTGTCAAGTCATATGGCGAGGAATTAGAAACTTTGTTGTTGCGTTGTGGTTTAGATGAATCTGACGAAGCTAAGGAAATAAAATTCTTAAATGGACTTGATATGAAAATTCAGGGAATTCTTGTTGATATGGAATATAGTTCTCTCTCTAGTTTATTTAATCTTGCTTGTGAGATTGAAAATCAAATTGAACATGAAAGACATCTTGCTGAAATTAATGTCTATAATTGCCAAAGTGAAGAATTTTCTTTGAAAGAATGGCATCTTGTCGAGTTTCCACTTGCTACTAACTTTTCATAGGACATTGAGAACAAAAACAAGAAGGAAAACACGCAAGAGAAGGAGGCGCAGGAGATACTTGCTATCCCATGCATGCCTCAAGAATGCACAGATCATGATATGCCTAAATCGACTAAGATAGAAAACAAAGGTAATGACATATGTTCTATTTTCACACGAGAAAAGAATTTTGTTGATGTGCTAAATTTGGCCACTACTAGTGCTATGCTAGAACAGCAGTTAGTGGACACTCAAACTAAATCACCTTTGTCACAATATGATTGTCTTGCTTTCCCTGGTGATAAAAAAGAGTTGTGTGATAATGTCTCATTTATATCCATGCCTCAACTAGTGAATGAACATGTCAATTTTATTTCTGATCTAAACACGTGTGCTAAAAATAAAAATGTTATTCACCATGCTAATGAAAAGGATGAGATTAAACGGTTGTCTTCCTTGAATACTTTGGGTTACATTGAATTTGATGTCATATGTGATGTCAATTGTTTAGAGGAGAGATTTTTTATACCTGCTAATTTGTCATGGTCATCCAGTGTTAGTTTTCATGCTATTGACAAACATAATGATAAAGTAAAGTACATGGTGCATCGACTTTATATTTGTACCATTTTGAAATCTTCTTTTAATGTGCCACACTATCAACAATCAAAGAATATGTTGGTTTCTTTGCCGCCTCTTGTTACTAACCTTTTGCAGGCCAATGAGCTTGAGTCGAGGACGACTCAAAATCAAGAATGGGAGGATGATGAGACCAAGCTGGCCCAGCAAGCCATGCTTATATCTCAAGGCAAGACAAGGGCCCAAAAACTTCTGATGCTCCAAGCCCACCCCAAGATCAAGCTCAATTCGTTCAGGAGTCCAGTTCGGCTCCCATGAGTCATACAAAGTCCAATTGAGGAGTTCTTGGACTCTACAGAGAAGCCCACGATGAGATCTTTCCAACGGAAGTAGTTTCACATCCAAACTCTATCTGGATTGACGGGAATCGTCAAATCAATATGATGAACAGAATTTGTCAGGTGCTGCGCCACCTCCACTTGGGCCCAAATGCCTTGTACGACCTAGGGTTTCACGGCCATCCCATTGGTCGCCTCCCTTGCCCTCTCTCTCATATATATTCAGTAGCCGTCGCTAGAATAGATGGGTTTTGCTTAGATTACAACTAGACAGTTTGTCAGTTCTTCGCCGTTCATCGGTTTGTGGAACCCCAGCTCGTGTGCTTCATATAATTCGCAATTTCAGATTGCATCTTCTACGTTCTTGCTTGTGTTCTCGATTCTCATGCAGGGATAAGCCTTCTTGGCGAGGTCAACTGTGTTCGTGCGTGGTTGATAACCAAAGGAGCCGTGGTGTAGCGATTGCAGGGTTCGAATCTGTTCTGATTGGAAGCCGGATCGTCAACATCGAGTTCTCCATCAATCGACTTACTACTACCTGTCGGAAGATCGGGCCACCATTCCCATCATCTTGGCCTTCCAAAACTTAAAATCAACACCATCAAAAACACAAGGTTTTGTCGAATAATGATCCATTGATATGAATTCTAATCTCCGGTTAAGAATAATTAGAAAAACCTTGCTCTGATACCACTTGTAGGATCGATATACACTAAACTAGCAATCAGAGGGGGGTGAATGATATTGCAGAAGCTAAAATCAAAATTTTGATGACTTTTTCAACACCCCAATTCAGACTAAAATTGCCTGATTCGGATTCGAAAAACAGAGTAAGACATGATCACTAAAACGTATATTCCCGGAGATCCAACCAACAGATTGACCTAAAATTTAAACTTTAGGAACTAGATTCCAATATGAATCTACAAAAAAGAATCAGTGCAATCAGATCTACGGATCAAAAGTTATAGGCCTCGAAAGCTTACGAAAACAGATTTTGACGAGAATTGACCTAACCCTAATTTCGAGATTGATCAAAATCTACAAAAGATTAACCAATGAAACTTTCAGGAACTCTAAGTTGACGCCCTAGGAAGGTTTTCGATGGATTAAATCAAGATTAAACTCGTTGAATCAAGAGAGACAATGAATCAGTCTATAAGAACCAAAACTGGGCAAAAACGCAAAGAACGAACAAAACATATCGTCGTAGTAAAGCGTGATCACTGTAGCAAAGTATTGAAGCAGGAGAAATCACTTGAGAGTTGCAGTACTGTATCTACGCGAAGAATCTCGCTCACTTCGTGCTCAGGAGGCTAAGGAAATTGGGATTTTTTCTTTCTCTATTTGTGTACAATACTCCAAAACAAAGGAGTACAACTCTAAAAATAAACTCTCTCGACTATAAACCATAGACATCTCTCTCCTATTTATAATGAGCAACAGTTCACATGCATGTCCACTTGGCCCAACATGGCCCAATACATACAAGCTACCCCAAACGATTACAACTGCACGCATACGGCGCAACTACCGCTCTCGCGTGACTAACCAGCCTCCATGTGCACCGTTCTCTAGCCTGAACGTCCCGCATGATATCCTTAACCACTAGGACCTCGATTTCTCCCTAAACCTAGTCTCGAACCTCAGTTCCTCCACGAACCTAGTTTCAGTCCCGTCATCGACCAAGTTTTCCCATGAGCAACACTTGCACATGAACAAACAAGAAACAATTCGGAGTACAAGTCCACGACTTGACTCAACATCAGTCCATGAAATTACTCACACGAGCATTGCATAAAATCAAACAATCCGTGCAAAAATCGTGACGCCCGGTACTACCGCTCAGTGGCCCAGTAGCACCGCTCGTCCAAAGACCAGAAAATCAATTCTGAGCTAATTTTTTAGCACATTTCGCAAATTCAATTCTAAGCCTATTTATCAGCACATGATTTCACAAGGTTGCTAGAATTCAATTTACTTGTAGAGACCCTACTAAGATTCCAAATCAGAGGCTAATGGGTGCTGAAAAGTTGATGTTTATGATAATCCTGATGGTAGAAAAAAAAGAGACTCCTGTATCAGTGCAGGGAGGTGATCAAGATGATGGAAATGATGACAATGATGATGGTTTTGATGATTTGGATGAAGAGGAAAATAAACTAAGAGATAAAGTGATGTGATGGATACTGAACAAAACTAGTCTGTGGTTGAACATAAGCAAGATGGATCCACAGTAGGCAGACTAGTAGTTCTAAAACTACTACTTCTAAAGAAAGGGTTGCTTTGATGTAGTGTTTTGATGTTTCAGTTGGTAAGGAAAAGAATGTTATAAGCTCTAGTGGAAGTGAAAGGAAATCTTGGGTTCAGATGCTTCAGGACAATACGAGTAAAGCATATAAAGAGAAAGTGATTGATGAAGTGAAATGTTATGGACTTCTTAGAGACTTGGAAATGATTAGCAGAGATGAAGATTTGGATGAAACCAGGGAGGAGATTGAAAGAGGTCAGGACCTTTTGGGATTGACTGGATCAGTGCAGAATGAGGTGCCTTATGAAGTTTCTTTCCCTGTCTCGCAGAGTTCAGAGTGCACCCAGGGATGTCAAGAAAGAACTGATATCAAGGAATACGAAATCATTGTAAACAAATCTGATAGTGCTCAAGAGGATGAAGTCTTGAAGCTCTCTCAAGATAAGCTGATTAAATAAAGGCAGAAGCAATGGGGTCCAATTCCTAGAAAAATGAGAAGTAAAAGAATTGAATATCAAGGTAAAACTATATTGCAAAAAGCACAAGAACTGCAACAACAAAAGAATCTAGAGGGCTGACCTAAGCCTAAAGGTATAATGTATAAAAGTTCTTTTGATTCTTTTACTGCTCATGAGCTAAATGAATTATCTGAGAAAGTTGATATTATTATGGGTGTTTCTGAATTAGAGAAAAATGATAATATTTTGATTTGTAAAGAAATTGATGCTGTTAGAGTAATGAACTTTGATCAAAAAATCTCTGTGGGAGACCCTATCAATGGTGCACTAAGCAATCTATAAACTCAAAAGAATTGACATTCAATAAGCATACTATTCGAGACATCTTTTCAAATAAAAAAAAGTCCAGCTAATCATCAACTTATGTTCTGGGATTTATACTTGTGAAATAATCTTGTAGAAGGAATATTCAATTGGCCATATTTATAAGCTATCTATCTAAAGAATGTACTCTACTGCCAGCATCTTTCAAGCATTGAAAATCAAAATGCTCAAAAGGTACATGGATATGATTGTGCGTGTTCATCTCTTCACTATTTGGCATCGAGCAATTTGTTGTTCTCAATCTATGCTCAATCATCAAGGAATGCTTATCCACTCATGTATATTTTTATTTTGATCAAGAAATTTTCTGTAGAGACATCAAATTTAAGGCCATGTATCCACAAAGTAGAATGCAACATCATTATATATTTTCCTACCTCAGTGCTACCTACATCTGTGTTTTGCATTTTAGAATTAGCTAGCTATTTTTGACTCACCAGTGACCCTATGTCGCCCATCATTACCTCACTGCCTAAGCCTGCATCAAATAAGCACACCAAAAGGACAAAAGTCATTGGATATGCACACTGATAAACAATTTGAAGGACCATGTGGAGGTCCATCCATGTTTGTGATGAATATTTGACTTTATTTGAGCAAGGTGTGATCAAGTTTGAGTTTGATTTGGATTGATTTTCAAAATGAAGCAATTTGAGTTGTCTCTGCTAGGAGTGGAAGTACCGATCGTATGGACGCGGTAGTGATGAGTTGGATGGTTTATATTGCATATCATTGTGGGCATTGCTATGTGAAAGGTTTTTTCCTTGTCTTTGATAGTTGCAGGACGACGGTGCTTGGTCATGGTGAGGCGAAGGATGACCGGGACTAGGCGAGGAGCGTCGGAGGTCTAGACGGTTGGGAGATCGCCGGAAGATGATCGGAGATGGAGTTTGGGCAAGTCAAGAAGACAAGGAAAGGAGTTGATGCTAGCTAGATGCCGCGTGGATCAATGAGGGCCGTCGGATTGAGGTCTAGTTGATAGGTTAGCGGGTCTAGGTAGTATGCTTTGAAAACCGTCCAAGAAAACCCGGTATGTGTGTGGGTTTTGGGTTAGCCCTTGCATGGCTGTGTGTGTGGGTTAATCCTAGCCCTTAGATGAGTGCTCTAGGGTTGAGGGACTCATCCAAGGGTGGTAGGTGGCCCAAGAGTAGTATAAATAGGGGTGGAGGGGTAGCCTCCTTCCCTTGAAGGTTTTGAGGTTTGTGAATGCTCCTTTGAGCTTTGCCCACATGAAAGTGAGGCTTTGTAACCTCTCCTTCCAGAAATGAAAGTTTTATCCATCCACTTGTGAATTTATTTTGCGCATTTACATTATGTCTATACTTTACGCAATTTAAATTCAGCATTTACTTTCCCGCAATTACATTCTCGCAATTTACTTTCATGTAATTTGGATTTGCCTCCCCTCCTTATAAATGTTGCTGATCATGGATGTTTTGAGTGTGTTCATATGGTTTTACATCTCTTTTGCACTCTTGGATTGAGTAGAGAACATCTTTTCTTTCAAGTTCCAACTTTGTTCAGAACTTGTTCTTCGTGCAGCAGTCAGTGTTTGATTTCTATAAAAATCTAGAAAAATCTTTTTCAAGAATCGTGATTCTTGTTGGAGGAGGTGCGGGACTCTGACATCCACTTGCAGAAAAATGTTGGAGTTCATTTGTTGCACCGTTTGGGCGCCATGAGGTGAAAATCGAGCCCCAAACTTTATGCTCGAAGTTCTTGACCAGACTGTGTTCTTAGATTTTTCCTGTTTTTCCTGTAAAGATTTTTGAGGAGAAATTTGTTGGAGTTCTTCACGACTCTGAAGCTCATAGGGAGAAAAAGTCTCAAAATTTTGTGAGCTGCAAAAACCCACCAACCTCTTGTGCAAATTGAGGACAAGTTCTAGAAATTCTGCTTTTGCTTTTCTGAAAGTGACTTTTGTGGTTTGAATTGATGTCCTTTCTAAAAGCAAGAGTTTGAATTGATTCCTCTTTATCTTGGACACTAGAAAACTAGTATTGTGACTCAAAAATCCTAACATATTTTATGTTACTTATCCATGCAAGCTTGGGGTACACATAGTTGTCTAGTTTTTTAAGTTTTTCACGATTTCTTTTAAGCGATCTTGTCGAGGTTTTTGTTGGAGTATTTTGGGGGAAATTTTATTTGTGACCATTCATCCCCCCTCTGTTTGCCATCTCGGTCCTTCAATTGGTATCAGAGCCGGTTTTGCTCTTCCATAGATCTTGACCGGTCTCAAGAGCCATGGCGACGGACAAATATTCCACCAAGCCTCCCATCTTTAATGGAGTTGATTTTCCTTTTTGGAAGTCCCGGATGGAGTCATACATCAACGCCTGTGGTTACCCGATATGGCAGAAGGTGAAACTCCCGTATGAGGTTCCTGCTGATGAAAATGTCACGGCCATCAATATGGTTGATGTTGAGGCGAATGCTAAGGCAAGGAACATTTTCATACAGGGTCTTAGCCGCGGTGAGTATGATAGGATTTCTCACCTTCGCTCCGCTGAAGAGATTTGGGTAACCCTCGATGCTTACCATGAGGGCTCTACTCAAATCAAGACTATGAGGTAGGACCAGTTCAACCGCGAGTACAACAAATTTGATCAACGCGCTGGTGAGAGTCTCGACGAGTGTTTTGGTCGGTTTACAAAGATTTTGAGCGACCTCCGAGCAGTTGGTTGCATATACCCTGACTCGGACAATGCTCGGCATTTCTTGACCGCACTCGACCTTCGGGTTTGGGAGATGAAGGTGACCACCATCAAGGACACCACCGACTTATCGACTCTGACTCTTGACGGACTTTATTCCCGCCTCAAGACTCATGAGATCGATGTCATCTCTCGGAAGACGAAATCTCAGTCGATAGCTTTGGTCACCGATCCCATTGGATCTTCTTCTTCTGATCCTTCTATTGGTTTCTCTCTTTCCGCCCTTTTCGAGCTAAGCGATGACCAACTGGAAAAATTTCCAGAAAATGAGCTTGCTCTTCTCGCTCGCAAGTTTTCTCATGCATACAAGAGGGTGAGAGAGAGGAAGAGAGGTGGCATGATCACCTGCTTCGAGTGTGATGGCCCCAACCACATTCGGGCGAACTGTCCCAAGCTGGAGAAGGGCAAGAACGACGTTGGCGGTTCGGGCAAGAACGACTACACCGACAAGAACCGCAACAAGAAACCTCCAATTCGTGAACCGGCACACGAGAAGAAGTACCGCAACTTCTCCAAGAACAAGAAACTCTTCCACCGCGTCCTCGCCGCGCTTGACGACATCAACCTCTCCGACACGGAGACATGGAGCGACGAGGGCGAGGATGATCCGCAAGAGAAGAAGGGCGGTGACGACTTCTCCGGCATGTGCTTCATGGCCGACACCAACGACATCAGCGACTCCGAGCTCTACAGCGACTCGGATGAGGTACCCTCCTATGACCAGCTCAACGAAGCTTTCTGCAAATTAGGAAAATTTCATACTAGAGCTAGAGCTAGGTGTACAGAGCTTGAGAAGGAAGTAGGTACCTTGACTCGGGAGTTAGCTTCACTTAGATCTTCTCCCTCCCGAGTCACTGATGATTGCTCTTTGTGTGATGCTACTCTTGTGGAGTTGGAGAACCTAAGGACCATACATGATAGTGTGCTTGCTGAACTTGATGGTCTTAGGTTGAAGAATGCTAGCACTAGTTCTGTTGATACTATTCCTGTTGAGGCTAGTTTTCTTCATGCTCACTCCACTCCATCATGTGCTAATTGCCCTAAATTGCTTGCCGAAATTGATGCCATAAGCGAACACCTTAGAAAGCTTTCTGCTAGAAATGATGAACTTGAATTGCATGCTTCTAAGGACCCAATCGGCTCATGTGAGGGTCAGTAGGCAACTAAAACTTGACAATGATGCTTTGAATGTCAAGTGTGATCAACTTGCTAAGGACTTACTAGTTAAGTCAAAAACTGGTTGCTTGCTGTGTGTTGGGGTAAAGGATGATGTAGATCAAATCCATGTCGAGCTTAAGAAGAAGTTAAAAGACCAAACCCTTAAGATTAGAGATGCTCCTTGCGTTTCTTGTGAGGCCCTCAAGATTGAGGCAGCTGTGCTAAGGGAACAAAAAGCACGTGTTGAGAGATCTTCTCTTTCTGGTTCTTCTTCTTCCTCTCCTTCCCCCTGTTCTTCTTGTGCTTCTTTCTTCCGAGATTGCCAGTATCTTATGAGCACTCTCGAGAAGTTTGTTGGAGGCAAGAAGAAGCTCAATCTTATACTAGACCAATCCAAGATTAGTAGATTCAATCAAGGTCTAGGATTTGATCCCTTGAGCACGCTCGGCGCATCCTCCCACCATTGTGCGCTCCAAGAATGGTGAGATTGTGGTAGCTCCCAGAGTGAGTACCACCATGTTTAGGTCCACTGGGTTGTCCATAGGACTTCCACCGTAAGGGTGTTACTCCTATTGCTTCTGCCTCTAGCAAGGCGAAGTACACATGTACCTTCTGTAAGAAGGATGGTCGCCTAGTAGATTTCTGCTTCAGGCGCGCCAAGATCACTCGGCGTGAGCGTGTTGCTGCTCTTAGCGGTATTCAAGATCATCCCCAGACTTTGAGTGCTCCTAAGACACACACTGCTTCTAGACAGGTTAGAGAGTCGCCTGTTTTTGGGCAGCGTCCAGGACTTGATTTTCATGCTAGTTCTTCGAGTTTTAGTCCTCGAGCTGTTCGTAGTCAGTCTTTCCGCCGTCCTCTTGATATTCCTCGTTTTTCCCATCGAGGTAGATATCGGCGGCGTGAGGTGTTTTCCGGTAGGAGATCCAGGCAGCCTTACTGGGATGGTCCGGCTTTTGCACCACGACGTGCCAACCCAGTTTTGATTCCTAGATTATCTACCAGAGTTGCTCCTGATCGTGTGAGAGTTGAGCGTCAGAGAGACACTCGAGTCCAGTCTTCTTCTGTGGCTGGTACTCTGAGGTGTCGTATGGTTCAGTATTGGGTTCCTAAGTCTTCACTCTATCCCAAGATCGAGTCATCTTTCTCTCTTGTGTCTTGATCGAGTTCGCTCGGATGGGGAAGGGCGATGTTTGGATTGTTGACTCCAGTTGTTCTCATCATATGACCGGAGATTCTCGTTGGTTCTCTTCCCTAGTCCGAGCCCCCGGTGATGAGTTAATCACTTTTGGGGATGCATCTTCAGGTAGAGTCATTGCTAAAGGTACCATCTGCATTAACCAAAATTTCATTCTTAAAGATATTGCCTTAGTAAGCAAGCTGCAATACAATCTGCTCTCTGTTTCTCAACTTATCGATTACTCTTTCGAGGTAAGCTTCAAGAGTAATGCCTATAGAATTCTTGATTCATCAGGAGGGTTAGTTTGCGGGATTTCTAGATTTAGGAGAGTCTTTCGTGCTGATTTTTCTGCTTCTTCTGGAGACTCTCTTCGATGTTTGATTGCTTCTGAGTCCCGTGATCTCTCCTTCTGGCATAGGAGACTTGGTCACATTGGTTTTGATCATTTGACCCAAGTTAGCAGCCACGATCTCATTCGGGGTTTGCCCAAACTCAAGATGGTCAAAGACTTCCGACAGGGCAAGATCGTTACTGCTTCTCATCCTCCAGTCACCGTAGTCATGACTGATGCACCAGGACAGCTTTTACATATGGACACTGTTGGTCCAGCTAGAGTGCAGTCAGCAGGAGGGAAGTGGTATGTTCTTGTCATCGTTGATGATTTTTCTAGATACTCTTGGGTATTCTTCATGGCCTCGAAGGATGAGACTTTTTCTCACTTCACGGGTTTGGTCAGTAGGTTGTCTATTGAGCTCCCAGGTGCATTACGAGCTATACGCAGTGATAATGGCACAGAGTTCAAGAATTCCTACTTTGAGAGTTTCTGTGTGGAGTCTGGTTTAGAGCATCAGTTCTCTTCTCCCTCGCGCCTCGTGAGAATGGCGTAGTGGAAAGGAAGAACAGGACCTTGGTTGAGATGGCCAGGACGATGCTAGACGAGTACAGTACTCCTAGGAAGTTTTGGGCTGAGGCTATAGCTACTGCTTGCCATGTTTCTAATCACGTGTTTTTGAGAGCACATCTGCATCGCACTTCTTATGAGTTGAGGTATGGGCGAAAGCCCAATGTGTCTCATTTTCGCGTTTTCGGTTGCAAGTGTTTTATCTTGAAGTCTGGTAACCTAGATAAGTTTGAGTCTCGCTCTTCTGATGGTATCTTTCTAGGTTACTCGACTTCTTCTTGTAGCTATAGGTCCAGAGTGTTGATGCGCATAGGATCATAGAGACCGTGATGTGACCTTTGATGAGGCTAGCCCAGAGCTAGACCGATGTTTCTGTGCTCTTCTTATCCCTCCGAGACCATCTTTGTAGAAGATGAAGATGATGGAGATGATGGTGTTCCACCGATCCAGCTCCCTCTACACCTAAGGTGCCTCCTGTTTCCATTTCGCACCTCGGGAGACCACCCTTGCCTTCCGACTCTCCTTGGTGAGTGGCTCTGCTCCTACCTCTTACGTGCATGAGGTAGAGGCCACTACTTCGGTCCTCCCGACATATCCGTAAAGCACATCCACCTGATCAGATCATTGGTGATCTGTTTGAGCGGGTCACTCGCTCAAAATTAGGTTTGTCCATTTTCTGCCTCCACTCTGCCTTCGTTGCCTCCTTTGAGCCGAAGGATGTTTCTCATGCATTATCCGATGAATCGTGGATTAATGCTTTGCATGAGGAACTTGAGAACTTTGAGAGGAACAAGGTATGGCAGCTTGTCGAGCCCCCATCTGGTCATAATGTCATTGGGACCAAGTGGGTGTTCAAAAACAAGCAGAGTGAGGATGGGATTATCATTCGCAACAAGGCTAGGCTAGTTGCACAGGGCTTTTCTCAGATTGAGGGTCTTGACTTTGAGGAGACCTTTGCCCCTGTAGCTAGACTAGAGGCTATTAGGATCCTGCTTGCATTCTCTGCATCCCAGGGCTTCAAGCTCTATCAAATGGATGTTAAGAGTGCATTCCTCAATGGCTATATTGAGGAAGAGGTTTATGTCAAACAACCTCCAGGATTCGAGAACCCCAAGTTTCCGAGTCATGTATACAAGCTCTCCAAAGATTTGTATGGACTCAAGCAGGCCCCCAGAGCATGGTATGAGAGGCTCAAGTCTTATCTTCTCAGCCATGACTTCAAAATGGGCATAGTAGACAAAACTCGCTCATCGACACCATGAGTCTCATTTTCTTCTTGTCCGTTTATGTGGACGATATCATTTTGGTGGCTCATCTCATTCGCTTGTGTCTCAGTTTTTTGAGGTGATGAGCACAGAGTTTGAGATGAGTATGGTGGGCGAGTTGAGCTACTTTCTTGGCTTCCAAATCAAGCAGACTCGAGAGGGCACTTTCTTGCATCAAGGCAAGTATACCCGTGACCTCCTGAGGCGCTTCGATGTGTCTGATGGGAAGCCGGTGATGACTCCTATGGCCACCACTGCTGTCCTCGAGCCCGATGAGGATGGTGAGCCCACTGATCAAAAGGAGTTTGAGCATGATCGGCTCCTCTTGTACCTCACTACTTGAGGCCGGACATACATTTCATTTGTGTGTGCGGCGCTCGATTTCAAGATTCTCCTCGCGCTCTCACCACCAAAGCGGTCAAGCGCATCTTCAGTACCTTCGTGCTACCACCGATTATGGTATTTGGTACTCTTCGTCTTCTTGTCTATCTCTTAGAGCCTTTTCCGATCTTGACTTTCTTTGGTCAGAGGATAGATAGGAAGAGCACTTCGCACTTGCCAATTCATTAGCACTTCTCTTGTTTTTGGTCATCTAGGAAGCGATGCAGGGTTGCACACCCACCGACGAGGTCGAGTATGTTGCTACAGACTAGTTCTTTGTAGCAGTGTGCTCTCGATGAGATCGACCTTACGGGACTATGGGTTAGAGATAGAGAGTGTGCCACTTTTCTGTGACAACACTTCAGCTATTTGCATTGCTAAAAACCCAATGCAACATTCCCGGACCAAACACATTGATATTAGATATCACTTCCTTAGAGACCATGTGGAGAAGGGAGATATCGCGCTCGATTAGAGAGAGTGACCTTCAATTAGCCGATATCTTCACCAAGCCTTTGGATAGCTCCGTTTGTTGCCTTGAGGAGTGAGCTTGAGTCGTGAGCCCTTACGCCTTTCGTGAGGGGGAGCTGGTTTGTATATTATATATTATATGTTTTTTTCCAGCTTTTCTTTTCTTTGTATTTCTTTTGGGTGACTTTGGGCTTGTTTTCTTGAGTTGAGTTCACTCACTTAGACTTCTGGCATGCCTTCCATGGACCTCTTATCTTGTGCTTTAGGTTGCTATCATGCGTGATTAGCTGTTGTAACACCCTAATTTTTTTGCTCTAATTTAAATTTTGGAGTATTTTTGATTTTTTTTGAATTTTTGGGAATTTATTTAAGTTTATTTGGATTTATTCAAATAGGACTTTTCTTGAAAACAATTAAATAATGGAAAAGTTTTTGCAAAGTTTTATTGCAAATATTTTAATGGAATTCCAAACATCTCAAAGTAACTTCTGGAATTTTTCTGCTATTTTAAAAACTCCAAATGATTTAATTGAATTTCTAGAATTATTTTGAATGTGAAATGATTTAAAAATCAGATGAACAGTAATGGGCCGAGCCCATTACTGTGCGTGTCGCCGGCCCAACCGCGCCGAAACCCTAGCGCCGCCCCAGCCCAAGTCGTCCGATCCGGATCGAACGCCCGTGAGTGCGCCACGTCGCCTGCATGCGTGAGCCTTCGGATCGTCGCCGCACGGACGCGCAGGATTGCGCCACGTCACTTCGCCCCGCGAGATCGCCGGAGAGACGTGGGCTTTGATGGCCGTGATTTCCGCCGGCAGTTTCGCGCACGTCGAGGCAGCCCTTAAGTCCCCGTTGATGGCGTCGTGCAGAGACCTTCGCGCCGCGTCTTTTGACTCCTCGCACGCACGCCGAGACCCTCTCTAGCGCCTGAGCGAGCTCGCCGTAGTTGCGTCTTTGTGCCGCCGCGGTTTTTCGTCGTTTACTTCGCCGCCGGTTTCTCTCCGCCGTCGCCAAGGTCACCGGAGTAATCCTTCCGCCAAGCCGCGTCGAACGAGCCACTTCATCACGCCGGAGAAGCCCCGTAGCGCCGTGGGCTGCGTCATCTTCCTCAACTCCGTGACCTTTTCTTCTGCGCCGCCGCCTTCACCGAAGCCGTCGTCCGTCCGATCTTCATCGCACGCTCGGTTCGCCCACGTCACTTTTCTTTGTGTTCTTCTAGAGTAGATCTGTACCGTTAGATCTGGATTGAACGGTAGAGATTAGATCTAGTCTCTGTAACTTGGTTACACCTCAGCCGTTGGATCGTTAGTGTACGCGTAGGATTGAGCCACGTCGCGCCATGTATAGTAAACAGCTCCGGTAACCTGAGCCGTTGGATCGGATCTGAACGGTTGAGTTCAGATCTGGTTTTGCCCTAGGATCCGCGCCGTTCAAATTTGAACGTGCGGCGGTGATAGCGCCGCACCTCCAACCAATCGCGTGCGGTCGCGTGTTTCCTTTGGCCGAAGCGTGACCAATCTCTGCCGTTGATTTCAAACGAGCCGTTGCGATTGTGCCGCGTGTCGCCGCGTATCCGGCGCCGCCGAGTCCGCGCGTCGCGCGCTTGGCCGTTGGATCCGAGGGGACCGTTCGATGCGTGACGCGTGGCCGTGCGGAAATCGAAGCGTCGCCGAGACGCGCAGGCATAGGATCTGACCGTCGATTTTAGCGAACGGTCTGGACTTTGCCGCGTGGCTGCACTGTTCTGTGAACCAAGTCCACGGTGGACCAGAGCCGAACCGTGGACCCAGTCCATAGACCAGAACGACGTGGCAGCCTCTGAGCGTGCCACGTGTCGAGCTGACGTCAGCAATGACATCATAAATATTTTTATATATAAAAATATTTCGATCGAATTTCATTTCTGTGCTGACGTCATCATGACGCGGTGCTGATGTCATAAAAGCGAATTTCCAGTATAAAAATAATTCAGAAAAATCGGATTTTCTTAATTTCTGTATTTTCAGATTTTATTCAAATTTCAAATGACTATAACTTTGGCATTTTAACTCGGATTTGGGTGATTCAAATTTCTAAAAATTCATAAAATTGTGATCTATTTAATGGTGAATTTTATTTGAATTTTTAAGGTCATTTATTCTTCTGTATTAGCTATTTATTGCATATTTTGTTTGTACGCGTAGACGCAAATTTGCCGGAAAGTTTCGAGGAAGAATCCGTCGCTCAAGACCAAGTTTCGGAACAAGACCAGCAACTCTTTGAAGGCAAGTGATGCTTTGATCATTTTGATCCCAGGTTTTTAAAATGTAGTTTATGCTTTGAAACTATGCATGCTTATTTATTTAAAATGAATTTAAATTGATTCGGGATAATGTAGTTAATCAACCCATTTTGTTATGCCACCTTGAATTATTAATTGTATGCCCTAAATCATTGTCACCCTAAGTTTGATTATATTAGTTGGATGTTAATATTGTGCCAACACGGGAGGCTAGACCGTGAGTAGATGCTTAGCCTTGCAACGAATCATGAGTGATCTTTCGGAAAAATGCTAGAATACTGATTAAAGACATTGAATGTATTTTGAAAAGTGGTGTGATGATGCCACATGATGAGATTGAGGTACAGCGACCTGTGTGGTTCCGTACCGATGTTGAGTTATTGCTGGCATGTGTTGCACAATAATCAACTGGGTGAGAAATGTTTTAGACTAGGGCAAGTGGCAAGAGGCTGTGTGCCTGGTGGGCCTGTGTGGCTTTGGGTTGATGAGTGATGTGAGTCTGTGTGCCACATTGGGCTGTGTGCCACATTAGGCTGTGTGCCACTGTTGAGTGTTGGAAGTCTTGCCTTGGTCAGTTAAGGACTTCACCTTGCAAGCCTTTGATCTGAGTCACCCGTACAACCACATGTCTGATATGGGACAGACCTAGTTGACTAGGGTTCTGATATCTTTCCTCTGATACCTCGGGGTGACAGTACACAGGGGTGTATCTGTATGGGGGAGCGTACCTGTGCTACGGCTTGGTGCCCATCCAACGTTGATTGGCCGGTCCTATACTTGGCTCTGTGAGGGAAGTGATAGTGAAGGCAATACCGAGAGGTTCTTTGGTTAAGGTAGAAGTTCTGAAAAGCTTTGTTGCGCATAATCACCTGTGTGAGCGGTCAGATCTTGTGGGTAAAGTGTACATCCTCTGCAGAGTGTCAAACTATTCGAATAGCCGTGCTCACGGTATTGAGCATTGCTCGGGGATTACAGTCAAGGGGTAGATTTTCATAAACAAAATATGGGAGGGGTGGCTGTGTGCCAAGTGTTAAAAATGAACTGTTAAGGCTGTGTGCCGAGAATCTTCGAAGAAAAACCATTTGAAGAAATTAGTATTACTTATAACTGTTCCAATGCTTTAATCTAATTAAGAAATTGGTTTAAAATTGCTGTTTGATGCAAAAGAACCATTTAAGCCAACCCTTTGGAATAAGCTTTGCATGTAGTAATAGCACTGCATTCTGTGCATTACTTGTTGAGTGCCTTGTGTACTCACCCCACCTTGCTTATCAACCCCAACATCAGTGGAGGAGACTACACCAGTTTGGGAGGAGGAGTACATCGAGGATACGAACAACTAGGGGGCAAGCCCATCATTGCTCGTGGCAAGATGAAGGCTTCCACGACCTTTACTTATGTTCCATTGCTATTTCTTTACTTTGAATAATGTAAGCCTGTGTGGTCGACTTTATCTGTAAGGAGACCATAAGGTCGCATAACTCGATTTATATACATGTTTGCACTATTTATTCTTTTATCTTTGTGAATGTCTGTAATGTGCAACCTCGTATGATCAGTGTGCTAGCGTGATCTCGGATCGCATGAATACACAGAGGGTCCGGATTTGCAGATTCGGGTCCCGACAGAGGTGGTATCAGAGCAGGTTGACCGTAGGTCTTGACCCTAGTTTGGTCGTGCCTAGGAGGGTAAAACTATTTTCTAAAGACCTAATCAACTTGAGCAAGAATATCAATGAAATCTTGACTTATCTCTTCTCTCTTGTTTCATACCTATGCTGAATTTTTATTATTCTCTGTTTAATTTAACCACTGTATCGAGGGACTTCGGTGGTACGGGCAGGACTTGACGTCGCCTGGGATGTCAAGATCACAGTGTATGCTCGGGAGAGAACGAGGGAGAGCCGTCCTATCTACATCACGGTCAGGAGGTCTTCTTTTGAGGCCGGAATCCAAGAGTCGGCGCGTCAGGCGATGCGGCAGATTGCCCGCACTTACTCCGCAGAGTTGGAGGGCACCGTCTTTCGTCACCATCCGCGTCGAGACAATCGTTTGGAGAGGATGGAGCTTGTAGAGGGGGACGCCACTATCTCCCACCTGGCGAGGTACGTCATCGCCCAGGAGGACGTCTTGGACGAGACAGTCCGAGAGTTGCAGAAGACCCGCGCCGAGGTCGCAGAGGCAAAGATCCAGCTGCGGGAGGGCTTAGCTCACTCCATGCAGAAGATCTAGGAGTTGGAGATGGCTTTGTATGGACCCGAGCCTGAGCCGCCTCGGAGTTACACGATCCAGATCCGAGGAGCTGAGAGCAGAGGCACCAGGGCAGAGCAGCAGCCGGGACCAGCGGAGTCGATGGGGTCGTTTGCCGACACCGCAGAGGTCACCAGACCGGTTGCCCGATTCCGAGCACCCACGGTGTATGCTCCGAGGGAGCCGCAGCTGGGTTGGCTCGATGAGTGATCGAGTCTAGTAGAGTGTAGTGTCGAGACTCGAATGTCTGAGTCACGTCTTTTTCTTGTCACCATTAGGTGTGAGTCGTCATGGATTCCTATGTTTGCTTACTTGTTTTTGGTTGTGAGTGTCTCGTATGTGTTGCATTGCCCTTAGGCACTTGTGAGCAACTGCATCGCTTTATATTATATCAATAAAGTGGCTAAATAATTTAAGTTACACTGCTTTCCCCACATGAATTCTTCTACTTGTCTATGCTTTCTTCTTCTCTTAACCTTGGAAGTCGGCAATGATGGTGAGGACTCGTGGAAATGTTTGAGCCAGTGAAGTGGAGCTAACCAGTGGACAACCGAATGAAGAGCCGATCCCTCAACCACCGCAGGTCGATATGCAGAACCTGGGAGCCTTCTTGACTGCCCAGGCTCAACTTATGAACACGATGGTTCAAACCATGCAGCAGATACCCAATCAAGCTGCTGTGAATGTTCAACCTGGGGGTAACCATGGACCGCACCCCTACTCCAGGTTGTCGGAGTTTATGAGGACTCGTCCACCCACTTTCTCAGGTAACGCCAATCCACTAGAAGCGGACGATTGGCTAAGGACAATTGAAAGGAAGCTGCACATTACCCAGTGTGTAGGACATGAGATGGTACTCTATGCCTCTCATCAACTCGAAGGGACTGCCGCAGAATGGTGGGAAAACTTCTGCGCAGGTCATGAGGACCCACAGAGTATAACGTGGGAGGAATTCACCTCAGCCTTCCGCCAGTACCATGCACCTGAGGGTATCATGGATCTTAAAAAGGAGGAATTCCGGAGCCTCAAGCAAGGCGGCCAGTCAGTGGCCGATTACCTGAACAAGTTCACCCAACTGGCATGCTACGCACCGAGGACGTGGCTACGGATAAGGCGGCATAATCCCGCTTCATGAACGGATTGAATGCAGGTTGCAGTGGACCGATCACCCACACATTCCCGACTTCCAAGAGCTAGTTAACAAAGCTCTTATCTTAGAGGACAAGCGCCGAGAGTTGGATGACAACAGAAGTGCGAATGGCGCAACAAGGAGGTCGTCGGGGCCAGCAGAGGCGAGGGACGGCACCGCAATGCTTTATCCGGCATCAGCCTGCAGGCATTGATAGGGCACCACCGCCGCAAATCGCCCGATGGGTCGTAATGTTCGCACTCGGCCAAATCGTAGCACAGATCGAGGAACCTCTCGAGCAATGGGAAGACGTTGCTATCATTGCAATGAAATGGGGCATTTTGCCAACAATCGCCCTAAGAAGGAGGTGTCACCCGGTCCGATTTAACCTAGGAACACACCGCAAGGACTCCGCCAATCGTGAACCGTGGGGCATCAACAAAGAAGAACTCCATCCCAAGGAACTGCACGAGGCCGAGTCAACCACATTACAACGGATGAAGTTTAGAACGCCACGGACGTTGTACTGGGTAAGTTCCTAGTAAACTCAGTACCAGCTACCGTTTTATTTGATTCCGGAGCTTCGCCTTCTTTTATTTCCCGAAATTTTGCTGTTCAAAATGATATGGAAATAGTGAATCTTAAATGTGTGCTCATAGTCCAATCCCCTGGATCAGAACTCCGATCTTAAGTAGGATGTTCTGGGGTAAGACTAATAATTAATGGAGTTGAGTTCCTAGCGAACTTAATCGTCCTTAATACCCAAACCTTGGATGTTATCATGGGAATGGATTGGTTAACCAATCACAAGGCAGTATTGGACTGTGGAAAAAGAGTCATATCGGTCGAGGGCCCGGATGGAAAGAAGATTGAGTTTGAAGCAAAACCAGTGCGGAATGGACAATTAATGGTCAACAAAGATGAAGATCACAACAGAGAGAAGTTTCCATAGTCAATGAATATCCGGATGTTTTCCTAAGATTTACCCGAATGCCGCCATAGAGATATCGAGTTCGTGATAGAGTGGTTCTAGGACAGCTCCCATAGCTAAGAGAACTTACAGGATGTCCACAGAGGAATTGGGTGGAAATGAAGAAGCAAATTGAAGAACTGCTGGAAAAGGATTTATAAGACCTAGTTCATCGCCATGGGGAGCACCTGTCTTATTCGTCAAGAAGAAGGACGGAAGTTTCAGGATGTGTATAGACTATCGTGCACTCAATGACGTGACGATAAAGAATAAGTATCCGCTACCCAGGATCGATGATTTGTTTGACCAGTTGAGAGGAGCAGGAGTCTTCTCCAAAATTGATCTCCAATCAGGATACCATGAATTGAAGATCCGATCAGAGGATATTCCGAAGACTGTATTTTCGTCAAGATATGGACACTACGAGTTTACAGTGATGTCTTTTGGTTTGACAAATGCACCAGCATATTTCTTGAACTTAATGAATAAGGTTTTTATGGTATATTTGGATAAGTTCGTCGTCGTATTCATAGATGATATCCTTATCTATTCCAAGACGAGAGAAGAGCACGCCGAGCATTTGAGACTAGTCCTTGAAAAGTTGAGAGAGCAACAGTTGTTTGCAAAATTTAGCAAATGTGATTTCTTGAAGAATAAGGTTGAATTTCTTGGACATATAATGACTGCCGCAGGAGTTGCGGTAGATCCAAAGAAAGTGGAGACAGTTCTACATTGGGAACAACCCAAGTCGGTAACCCAAATCCGTAGTTTCCTTCGAATGGCGGGGTATTACCGTCGATTCATCGAAGGATTCTCTACGATTGCGAGACCTCTTACGCAATTGTTGAAAAAGGAAAGGAAATTCCTATGGACACCTGAGTATGAGAAGAGTTTTCAGGAGTTGAAGAGAAGATTAACATCGGCACCTGTACTAGTTTTACCTGACGTTCATCAAGACTTCGACATCTATTGTGATGCATCGCGTCAGGGATTGGGATGCGTGTTGATGCAAAATAGGAAGGTAATTGCCTATGCATCAAGGCAATTGAGACCACATGAGGAGAACTATCCGACTCATGATTTGGAATTAGCTGCCGTAGTGCATGCACTAAAGATATGGCGTCATCATCTCATCGGAAATAGATGTGAAGTGTATACTGATCTTAAAAGTCTTAAGTATGTCTTCACACAAGCTGACCTAAATATGAGGCAAAGAAGATGGTTAGAGTTAATCAAGGATTATAATGTGGGAATTCACTACCATCCGGGTAAAGCCAACGTGGTGGCAGCCGCCTTGAGCAGAAAGAACCACAGTGTAAATATGCTGTTGGAAACAAGTTAGGCAGAATTGTGTAAGGATTTCCAGAAATTAGAACTGGAAATGGTACCAGAAGGATTCCTAGCAACTTTGAAGTAAGACCTACCTGGAAGATCGATCGGGAAGGCGTAAAGATGATGATAAGATCAAAAGAATTAAGGGCAAAATGGATGAAGGCAAAGCAAAAGATTTCAAACTGGATGAACAAGGTGCTATGTGGTTTAAAGAGCGATTTGTGTGCCGAACAAAAAGGAGTTGAAGCGATTAATGCAGGGAGGCCCATGACTCAAGTACTCAATTCATCCAGAAGTGCGAAATGTATCAAGATTTAAAGGAGAGATTTTGGTGGCCAAGCATGAAACGAGAAGTCGCGAATACGTTGCAATATGTGACATATGCCAAAGAGTCAAAGCTATGCACCAAAGACCAGCAGGGCTATTACAACCTCTAAAGATGCCTGAATGGAAATGGGAAGAAATTGGTATGGATTTCATAACCAGATTGCCTAGAACGCAAAGTGGATATGATTCCATATGGGTCATAGTAGATCGCTTAACTAAAGTGGCACATTTCATACCCGTGAAGACCACTTATTCCGAGACCGTTAGCGTAACTCTATATGTCAAGAATTGTTTGTTTGCATGGAGTACCAAAAAAATAGTGTCGCATGAGGTACCCAATTTACCTCCGTTTTTGGGGTAAGCTACGTGAAGCGATGGGAACTCGCTTGAACTTCAAGATATAGATACCATCCGCAGATAGATGGATAAACTGAGAGGGTCAATCAGATATTAGAGGATATGTTGAGGGCATGTGCCTTAGCATATTCCACCTCATGGGACAAGTGTTTGCCTTATGCCGAGTTTAGTTACAACAACGCTTATCAAAGTAGTTTACAAATGTCTCCATTTGAAGCTTTGTATGGTCGGTCCTGTCGAACACCATTGAATTGGAATGAGACAGGCGAACGACATGTTTTTGGACCAGACATTCTTCAGGAAGCGGAAGAACAGATCGCCCTGATTAGGGAAAGATTGAAGATTGCACAATCAAGGCAGAAGAGTTATGCTGACAACCGTCGCAGGGAACTGAGCTTTGAACCCGAAGATTTTGTGTACCTTAGAGTCACGCCTCTCAAAGGAGTTAGAAGGTTCCATGCAAAAGGAAAGCTCGCACCCAGATATGTCGGACCATTCAAGATCTTGAGCCGCAGAGGTGAAGTTGCTTATCAGTTGGAGTTACCGCCGTCTTTGGCAGGAGTGCATGATGTATTCCATGTATCACAACTGAAGAAGTGTCTTCGAGTACCGGAAGAGCAAACACCTTTGGAGGCAATTGAGCTGCAAGAAGATCTGACTTACAAAGAACATCCGATGAAGATTCTGGACGTAATGGACAGAGAGACAAGGAACAAGTCAACACGTTTCTGCAGAATTCAATGGAGCAACCATTCGGAAAGTGAAGCAACGTGGGAACGTGAAGAAGATCTGAAGAAGGAGTTCCCTAACCTATTTCTGTAGACAGCCCTGAATCTCGGGGACGAGATTCTGTTAAGGGGGGAGGTTTGTAACACCCTAATTTTTGCTCTAATTTAAATTTTGGAGTATTTTTGATTTTTTTGAATTTTTGGGAATTTATTTAAGTTTATTTGGATTTATTCAAATAGGACTTTTCTTGAAAACAATTAAATAATGGAAAAGTTTTTGCAAAGTTTTATTGCAAATATTTTAATGGAATTCCAAACATCCCAAAGAAATTTCTGGAATTTTTCTGCTATTTTAAAAGCTCCAAATGATTTAATTGAATTTCTAGAATTATTTTAAATGTGAAATGATTTAAAATCAGATGAACGAAATGGCCGAGCCCATTACAGTGCGTGTCGCCGGCCCAACCGCGCCGAAACCCTAGCGCCGCCCCAGCCCAAGTCGTCCGATCCGGATCGAACGCCTGTGAGTGCGCCACGTCGCCTGCATGCGTGAGCCTTCGGATCGTCGCCGCACGGACGCGCAGGATTGCGCCACGTCACTTCGCCCCCGCGAGATCGTCGGAGAGACGTGGGCTTTGATGGCCATGATTTCCGCGGCAGTTTCGCGCACGTCGAGGCAGCCCTTAAGTCCCCGTTGATGGCGTCGTGCAGAGACCTTCACGCCGCGTCTTTCGACTCCTCGCACGCACGCCGAGACCCTCTCTAGCGCCTAAGCGAGCTCGCCGTAGTTGCGTCTTTGTGCCGCCGCAGTTTTTCGTCGTTTACTTCGCCGCCGGTTTCTCTCCGCCGTCGCCAAGGTCACCGGAGTAATCCTTCCGCCAAGCCGCGTCGAACGAGCCACTTCATCACGCCGGAGAAGCCCCGTAGCGCCGTGGGTTGCGTCATCTTCCTCAACTCCGGCAGCCTTTTCTTCTGCGCCGCCGTCGCCTTCACCGAGCTTCGTCGTCCGTCCGATCTTCATCGCACGCTTCTGGTTCGTCCACGTCACTTTTCTTTGTGTTCTTCTAGAGTAGATCTGTACCGTTAGATCTGGATTGAACGGTAGAGATTAGATCTAGTCTCTGTAACTTGGTTACATCTCAGCCGTAGGATCGTTAGTGTACGCGTAGGATTGAGCCACGTCGCGCCATGTATAGTAAATAGCTCCGGTAACCTGAGCCGTTGGATCGGATCTGAACGGTTGAGTTCAGATCTGGTTTTGCCCTAGGATCCGCGCCGTTCAAATTTGAACGTGCGGCGGTGATAGCGCCGCACCTCCAACCAATCGCGTGCGGTCGCGTGTTTCCTTTGACCGAAGCGTGACCAATCTCGGTCGTTGATTTCAAGCGAGCCGTTGCGATTGCGCAGCGTGTCGCTGCGTGTCCGAAGCGTCACCGAGTCCGCGCGTGCGTTGGCCGTTGGATCCGAGGGGACCGTTCGATGCGTGACGCGTGGCCGTGCGGAAATCGAGGCGTCGCCGAGCCACGCAGGCATAGGATCTGACCGTCGATTTTAGCGAACGGTCTGGATTTTGCCGCGTGGCTGCACTGTTCTGTGAACCAAGTCCACGGTGGACCAGAGCCGAACCGTGGACCCACCCATAGATTAGCGACGTGGCGGCCTCTGGCGTGCACGTGTCGAGCTGACGTCAGCAATGACGTCATAAATATTTTTATATATAAAAATATTTTGACCGAATTTCATTTCTGTGCTGACGTCATCATGACGCGGTGCTGACGTCATAAAAGCGAATTTCTAGTATAAAAATAATTCAGAAAAATCGGATTTTCTTAATTTCTGTATTTTCAGATTTTATTCAAACTTCAAATGACTATAACTTTGGCATTTTAACTCGGATTTGGGTGATTCAAATTTCTAAAAATTCATAAAATTGTGAGCTATTTAATGGAGAATTTTATTTGAATTTTTGAGGTCATTTAGTCTTCTGTATTAGCTATTTATTGCATATTTTGTTTGTACGCATAGACGCAAATTTGCCGGAAAATTTCGAGGAAGAATTCATCGCTCAAGACCAAGTTTCGGAACAAGACCAGAAACTCTTTGAAGGCAAGTGATGCTTTGATCATTTTGATCCCAGGTTTTTAAAATGTAGTTTATGCTTTGAAACTATGCATGTTTATTTATTTAAAATGAATTTAAATTGATTCGGGATAATGTAGTTAATCAACCCATTTTGTTATGCCACCTTGAATTATTAATTGTATGCCCTAAATCATTGTCACCCTAAGTTTGATTATATTAGTTAGATGTTAATATTGTGCCAACACGGGAGGCTAGACCGTGAGTAGATGCTTAGCCTTGCAACGAATCATGAGTGATCTTTCGGAAAAATGCTATAATACTGATTAAAGACATTGAATGTATTTTGAAATGTGGTGTGATGATGCCACATGATGAGATTGAGGTACAGCGACCTATGTGGTTCCGTACCGATGTTGAGTTATTGCCGCATGTGTTGCACAATAATCAATCGGGTGGGAAATGTTTTAGACTGGGCAAGTGGCAAGAGGTCAGTGCTGGTGGGCTGTGTGGCTTTGGGTTGATGAGTGATGTGAGTCTGTGTGCCACATTGGGCCGTGTGCCATCGTTGAGTGTTGAAAGTCTTGCCTTGGTCACTTAAGGACTTCACCTTGCAAGCCTTTGATCCGAGTCACCCGTACAACCACATGTCCGATATGGGATGCACCTAGTTGACTAGGGTTACGATATCTTTCTCCGATACCTCGGGTGACAAGACACGTGGGTGTATCTGTATGGCGGAGCGCACTGTGCTACGGCTTGGTGCCTATCCAACGGTGATTGGCCGGTCCTATACTTCGCTCGTGTGAGGGAAGTGATAGTGAAGGCAATACGGAGAGGTTCTTTAGTTAAGGTAGAAGTTCTGAAAAGCTTTGTTGCGATAATCACCGTGTGGTGAGCGGTCAGATCTTGTGGGTAAAGTGTACAACCTCTGCAGAGTGTCAAACTATTCAATAGCCGTGCTCACGGTATTGAGCATTGCTCGGGATTACAACAAGGGGTAGATTTTCATAAACAAAATATGGGAAGGGTGGCTGTGTGCCAAGTGTTAAAAATGAATCATATAAGGTCAGTGCCGAGAATCTTCGAAGAAAAACCATTTGAAGAAATTACTATTACTTATAACTGTTCCAATGCTTTAATCTAATTAAGAAATTGGTTTAAAATTGCTGTTTGATGCAAAAGAACCATTTAAGCCAACCCTTTGGAATAAGCTTTGCATGTAGTAATAGCACTGCATTCTGTGCATTACTTGTTGAGTGCCTTGTGTACTCACCCCACCTTGCTTATCAACCCCAACATCAGTGGAGGAGACTACACCAGTTTGGGAGGAGGAGTACATCGAGGATACGAACAACTAGGGGGCAAGCCCAGTCTGTTGCCTGTGGAAAGATGAAGGCTTCCACGACCTTTACTTATGTTCCGCTGCTATTTCTTTACTTTGAATAATGTAAGCCCTGTGTGGCTGACTTATCTGTAAGGAGACCATAAGGTCATACAACTCGATTTATATACATGTTTGCACTATTTATTCTTATATCTTTGTAAATGTCTGTAATGTGCAACCCTGTATGACTGTGTGTGCTAGCGTGATCCTGGACTGGCACAGAATACACAGAGTGTCCGGATTTGCAGATTCGGGTCCCGACAGCTGTTCTCTCTTCTCTCTAGGTTGAGTTCCCTCACAATCTTATAATTCTAGCAGGTATTGGGCCTCCTGGGTAGACAGGGTATGTGTGCACTCCTTAGTTGGGATCTATTGTCAGCTTCCCTATGTCAGTAACTGGGAAGATAAGAGCGAGTCTAAGCCGTAGTGAGTCTCTTATATCTTTTCTATGCTCTATAGCCATCCAATTTTGTAGTTTCTCGACTTCTTCTCCTCATTCTGTTTTTCTGGTTATTATTGAGTTCATTCGGTTTTTCTTTGTGCCTAATCTTGATAATAACTCAACTTTAACCAGATTCGAGCTTAAAATTGATTCATTTGTTGAGGGGGAGTTTAAGAATCTGTTCGTGCATTGCATATAGACTACATTTCCTGTTTAATGAGCTTTGTCTATTATGCAATTGATATCTTCTTCATGCTATACACCATGCTGCATCATATGGAGGAAATCACTAGCTCAGATATGTCCAAGTTCATTTAACTTGCTAAGCTTTAAAATGAAAAAAAAGCATTAAATGAAAAACTTGATAAAACTTGTTGCATTTACTTGCTAGGTTTCTTCTCTAGAGGTTTGTGCCATAATTTGAGAAATTTTGGAGTTCCCTAGAGTCCCTATAGCAACTTTGGTGAAACTAGTTTGATCCATGCTAGAGTCCTTCAATTGCTCATACATCATTGTGCTAAAAATGAAAATTAAACAAAATTGACTCTTCTTGTGCACATACGACTCAACACCTTATATTCACAAGACCGCTTCCCATTGCACTTGGGATGAACTTGGAATACATCGTGTTTGACCTGGACCATCCTCTTAAGAGTTCATCTTGAGATGGTCGCATACGGCTTGAGTCAATTGGTTGTCAAAAGAAAATGCAAATAAATTAAAAACAAAGACATATGTGGGTAAAGAATGCAAATAATGTCAAACATTTGCACCTCGCTATGTCTTGTATGATGATAAATCAAAATTTGCATTAAGTGATAAATGAGCCTGAAGGACCTTGTATGCTCTTCTAGATTCCCCAAAGTGTTGAGTAGGTTGAACTCAGGTTTTCCTTTTGATCCTTAGAGTGGCTATTCTTCTATTTTTGAAACTAAAGCTAAGTGTTGCACTTGTCAAATCTTGCTAAAAATGAAATATTCAAAACTAAGCTCGTATTTGCACTTGGACATGTCTTAGTTTAGTCATCTTTTGAAATTGACAAGCTTGGTGTAATATCCTTCCATTTTGATCAATTGGATAATCTTCAAAGCTCTTTCGATTGCATTTCATGCATACATAAAAAACATTGATGCCTATATTACCAAAAGTGGGAGAAAACGTAGAAAAGGCATCACTAAAAAGATAAAAATGTGAATGCTTATTTGTTATTATGATCTTTGTAAAACTATGCTAGTACTTCTGTTGGATCATAATCTCATAATCACATTTGACATGTTTAGTTGGATTTTAGAGTCTTTCTTAAATTTAACTCTAAAATCTAAATTCCTCTTCGTCAACTTGGTCATGGTTCTAATTTCTATCTTTGGACCAAGTTTGACTTTACAACTAAAAATTACTTTCTTCTTCATTTTCTTCAAACTCAAATTTATGCCTGTTTTGTGTGGTTTGTCAATATACTCATCAAGGGGGAGATTGAAGGACCATGTGGAGGTCTATCCATGTTTGTGATGAGTATTTGACTTTATTTGAGCAAGGTGTTCTCAAGTTTGAGTTTGATTTGGATTTTCAAAATGAAGCAATTTGAGTTGTCTCTGCCAGGAGTGGAAGTACCGATCGTATGGACGCGGTAGTGATGAGTTGGATGGTTTATATTGCATATCATTGTGGGCATTGCTATGTGAAAGGTTTTTTCCTTGTCTTTGATGGTTGCAGGACGACGGTGCTTGGTCATGGTGAGGCGAAGGATGACCGGGACTAGGCGAGGAGCGTCGGAGGTCCAGACGGTTGGGAGATCGCCGGAAGATGATCGGAGATGGAGTTTGGGCAAGTCAAGAAGACAAGGAAAGGAGTTGATGCTAGCTAGATGCCGCGTGGATCAATGAGGGTCGTCGGATTGAGGTCTAGTTGATTGGTTAGCGGGTCTAGGTAGTATGCTTTGAAAACCGTCCAAGAAAACCCGGTATGTGTGTGGGTTTTGGGTTAGCCCTTGCATGGCTGTGTGTGTGGGTTAATCCTAGCCCTTAGATGAGTGCTCTAGGGTTGAGGGACTCATCCAAGGGTGGTAGGTGGCCCAAGAGTAGTATAAATAGGGGTGGAGGGGTAGCCTCCTTCCCTTGAAGGTTTTGAGGTTTGTGAATGCCCCTTTGAGCTTTGCCCACATGAAAGTGAGGCTTTGTAACCTCTCCTTCCAGAAATGAAAGTTTTATCCATCCACCTCTGAATTTATTTTGCGCATTTACATTATGTCTTTACTTTACGCAATTTAAATTCAGCATTTACTTTCCCGCAATTACATTCTCGCAATTTACTTTCATGTAATTTGGATTTGCCTCCCCTCCTTCTAAATGCTGCTGATCTTGGATGTTTTGAGTGTGTTCATATGGTTTTACATCTCTTTTGCACTCTTGGTTTGAGTAGAGAACATCTTTTCTTTGAAGTTCCAAATTTGTTCAGAACTTGTTCTTCGCGCAGCAGTCAGTGTTTGATTTCTATAAAACTCTACAAATATCTTTTTCAAGTGATTCTTGTTGGAGGAGGTGTGGGACTCTGACATCCACTTGCAAAAAAATGTTGGAGTTCATTTGTTGCACCGTTTGGGCGCCATGAGGTGAAAACCAAGCCCCAAACTTTCTGCTCCAAGTTCTTGACCAGACTGTGTTCTTAGATTTTTCCTGTTTTTTCTGTAAGGATTTTTGAGGACAAATTTGGTAGAGTTCTTCATGACTCTGATTCTCATGGGGATAAAAAGTCTAAATTTTTTTTGAGCTGCATAAACCCACCAACCTCCTGTGCAAATTGAGGACAAGTTCTGGAAATTCTGCTTTCGCTTTTCTGAAAGTGACTTTTGTGATTTGACATGATGTCCTTTCTAAAAGCAAGAGTTTGAATTGATTCCTCTTTATCTTGGACACTAGACAACCAGTATTGTGACTAAAAAATCCCCACATATTTTATGGTACTTATCCATGCAAGCTTGGGGTACACATAGTTGTCTAGTTTTTCAGGTTTTTCACGATTTCTTTTGAGCGATCTTGTCGAGGTTTTTGTTTGAGTATTTTGGGGTAAATTTTATTTGTGACCATTCACCCCCCCCCCTCTGTTCGCCATCTCGGTCCTTCACAATTAGAACACAACGCAATGTTGAATGGCTTTTCCAATCCAAAAATTCAGAACATTGGCTTCTACAGAAATTCAACAAAAAGGTTGAGTGCAGAATGATTTTACTGTGGGAATCAATCACTGATATATTCTAAAATGTAAATCTGCATCAATTGTTATTGCTAATACTACCACCACCAAGAAATTCAAATATCGAGCTCATAGATTGCTTACCTTTTTGAGGTTGGAAGTGAAGGGCATGGAGCAAAGGGAGTAACGTAGATTAATGGGGAAACTGCTCATATATCTCTACTTTTTTTATTCCCCAAACATACCACATGTTGTTTTTATAGATGAAAAGTGGTTCTACATGACAAAGTCTTGCAGAACCTTAATCGTAATTGCATCATGCTAAGGATTGTAAAGACCTACAAATAAAAGTTGGATAACTTAATACCAACCATCATTGTGCACGTTCTACTTCCACTGCATCTATCTCAAAATTGATATATGGAATCACTAAATCACAAAACCTATCATCATCGCTTTGATCTAAAACAAATTCCTGTACCATAATATGTCAACACCACTAACCATACGGTAAAACAAAGCATACTAACCAAACCTGTGAGGACAGTGGCGAGAAGACCGATGTACTTGGTGATCGGGAACAAGTGAATGATGCTCGTCTGATCTAGAAACTTATCATACAATCAAAACCACATCGGGGGGGATCAGTCTTTCAGTTCCTACCACCACATAAACAACTAATCGAACCCCCAAAACAACCACAGAAAGTCGCACTATTTCTGGATCAAGATGCTGCAATAAGAAGAAAAACCACTGGCTGGGATCGATCAAGGCTGATGTGTGGCAAGAATAACTCACCAAAATTTTCTTCTGGTTGATGACGCAGAGGAAGTCTTCGCCGTGGACACCGATCGATGTCGCCTCAGCCAACTAGACCGCCTTGAACACATACTCTGTGCAACACTGGACGCACGGATCAGACACCCTGGAACCAGATCTAAGCGAGCGAAGGCTAGGGTTTTGAGGGCTTTGCACTCACGTACTTTGTAGATGCCCACACAGGGGAGAAGATGGTGATGTAGCGGATCGGATGCAAGGGATGTGGCAATGGAAGGCCGATTCATCAGGGAGGAGTGCGATGCAGCTGTGGGCATGCCAGAAGCGGGGAGGAGAGGGGTACACGGCTGCACTGATGGGAGGGCAGCGGGGCGAGAACTGGGAGGAGGGATAAGGGGATCCTAAGGTCTAAACCAGAAGAGGATCGTGTCTCGAGCAACGGTTGGGGCAATATGGGATGGGCTCGTCCACGGCGTTATCTCCACCGGCGTCACCATCACCAACCTCGCTAACCCCATCCGCCTCCATCCCCTTCCTATCCATCATTGACAAGCGTAGACCTTGTCGAGTGAACGGATGACTCCTAGGTGGCGTGAGCAACGCTGCCCGAGAAGTGAAGCGGGTGAGGGCTAGGACGAGTCGAGAGCCGAGGGCGAGGGAGGAAGTGGGTGCAAGATCGGTTCTTCAGCAGCACCAGCGAGGGGACGGTTGGAGGTGGTGTAGGGTCGAGGTGAAGACCCAACGGTTGAGGTGTACGAGTGCGTGCGAATAAAAAACGAAGGGGGTGGGGAGCGACGATCGTTTAACCTGCGCGGAACACCTCCTTTTATGACGTAAGCGAGGAAGAGATGGATGGGAGAACGAACGTACCACCACCAACTCCTAATTAGAAGTAGTAGAGATATATAACCAAATATGCCTATCCCAACTTGTTTAGGACAAAAGGCTTGGTAGTTGCATATATATAACCAAATATATAATAATTTCTTAGCAAAAACAAAAGCAAGAGAATAAATGACCGTCACAAACTCACAATGACATAGCCCAATACCAAATTTTATTTTTTAACAAGGAAAATTATAGCAGAGTGGCTCTGTTACAAGGAAATACACTGCACGCAAACCACCAATTTGATTTAATACTCAGATGTGCCCGATCCATCAAAGCAACCTTGGTTTGTTCTCCTACCCATAATGAAGAGCAGTTCTAGAAACATGTTGCAAAGGTCTAAATTCACCATTAGGCAAAGACTAATGCGCAATGTCCGATCTAACCAAAGATAAATTGATGAGGCCAACCTCAAGATGAGAGACGGTTCACCAATGCATTGCAGTACACTTCAAGCACAAAAGGATGATATACAGGAACTTACTAATGATCTTCAAAACTTGCCTTCTCACTAATTTTGAAAGCTATAGGTTGTACTTTGTCAGAATTTAGAGTTTCTACAGCTATGGTTAGCAGACACGCAGGTTTGCTCGGGAAGTGACAAAAAAATTGTGACTAACAATCAAAAGGGAATTGACCCTCCATCACTGGATCTCTTGGACCATGCCAAAATAAAATGTACCATGTCAAAATGAAATCAATAAATGGTTCTTAGAGCAGGTTCACACATACGCCAAAACATAACCAGCCACAATGCAAGTAAAGTAAACCGCAAGAGAGATACAAATGCAAGTGGTGGCTGACTAGCTGCATAACAGGCACAATTATTTTTCTTTCAATGGGATTATAAAACTTAGCTAAAAGGTACCAATTATATCCGTGAGTGATAGCTGAAAGGTACATATATGAAAGGTCATTTCATGCATTCAGGATGGCATATGGAGCAGACTACTTAACTTGCTGAAGCTAGAAAACTACCACACTTGCAGAAAAGATATTTGTATACGTACACTTCAAACATAAAAAGTATGAATGTTGTCTTACCATCTGAACATCATGGGGATCTAGGTGTAAGTTGATGTTCCAGGTTTTCCACTAAAATGCCCAAGCTTTGAGGAAATGTGAATGTCTCCTTCAGTAGTGGGATGTACCTGATAGTAAGTCTAACACCATAAATTCAAGAGCAATGTATGACACGACAATCCATCAGCAGAAACATCAATTATTCAAGGGCATCCCTATTAGCCAAATTGATTGCTGCCATGAACTTAACATTGGTTTGCCTCTTTCTGAAAAGGGAGTCAAGAACTCACCAGAGCTGAAAAATGAAAGCGACTCTGGGCTACACGCAGAGGGAGACGATGACTGAAGAAAGCTAGACACACTGAAAAATGAAAGCGACTCTGGGCTTATATAGCGAGTGATTCTGGTTCAGAAGATTGGCTTCCAACACAAAAAACAATTATCCGCACAAAATAAAATTATCCATTATGGTTTCCAACAGAAATTACAATTATCTGATAAGTTCAGTTGTAACAAACACCAGGATTGACAGAGAGGAGCACCAGCGCCGGCTGCGGTGGAAGATATAGAACCAGGAGTTGGCTCGGTGGTCACGCAGGCAGAGGCAGCAGCGGACCGAGGAGCTCGAGTGGGCCATGGAGGCTCTCCGAGTCGAGAACCACGCGCTGACGCCGAGGCACAGAGTAACGCCGCCGTGCTGTACCCTACAATACCCATAGAAAATCTCCCGCATAACGAACCCCTTAATCTGAAGAAATGCAAAGTAAACCCAAAAAACACCTTGCAGTTGCTTGCGCATCTGCCTTTCCAATCAAATACTTACGTAGAGCTACCGATCCAAGAAATTGCTGGCGAGCAAACGGGACCGTGCAGATGCTTTCCAACCCGATGGAGACGTCGGTGACGGCGTTTGCAACATGACCTCCCAACAAAGCTTGAAACCAGTATGCCCCCAGAGCGCCGTGCTGCCTCAGCCAGCTGGTGGCGTGGCATCGTTGATGACCTAGCTAGCTAGCATGAGTACTAACGAAGAGTTGTTGAGATTGTGAAATGGAGGAGTCAATTGAGTGGACACCGAGTGGACCTAAACGTCGGTGGACCGCGCACGGGATGGAGAACGAACGTGGGGGTGGGGGTTGAAGGGTGGAGAACGGATGACCGCCACCAACTCCTAATTAGAAGTAGTAGAGATATGTGCCCATAGATAACACAAAGGTAACATCTCTCTACTTCAGAGCTTCCTCCAAGCTCCAGCAAATTGCACAATATCCAAACCTGTCATCCAAACATATTTTATCTCATTTTGTCTGTGCAATACGATCGTAATTTTGTCATAAACTTGCATCGGGTACAGAAAAATATTTGTTTTCTTCACACCACAGTAACAAACTTTTTTCCTAATAAGCCTCAGACTATGAAACATATCAAAACCAAACTAAAAGATGTCGTTTTGACACCACCACCATACCATATCTAATCCCATGTAGTAACCATTTTCGCTAAAATGAAACCAAATCACGCCCAATTTTAAGCTTCCCTAGCACAAATGCATTGGAAAACTCCAAACCCCGCATCCCTCACACCTCTCAATCACAAAACGAGACCTTTTCACGACAACCCGAAGCTAATTTTTGAAGGTGTTGATCCCTTACCTTCTCATTCATGGTCTGGCACTTGGACTGCACGTAGTCGTCAGGGTTGAAGTTGTCAGTCTTGAAGATCTTGAGCTTGTCGGGAGCTGCACTCAACTGTCTACGCCCGTGGCGCCGACTAATGCGTGAAGGAGAACGGGTAGGCTACTCTAGCATAAATTGAAAATTTTCTACCGCGTAACCAAGGAACCACACCATGTTATAGATCAAGGAATTACCAGTAGACGTGCAAACCTGTAGCGAAAGTAGAGTCGATGTAGCGCATTGGTTCGGTTGTAGTCGTACTAGCCTCGTGCCTCCAACAACTCCTCGTGACTGTCGTAGGTTGCGGATCCTTATTCATCATGATCATGAAATAAGCACGGGCATTAGTCAATCCAAACGACATCACTATAAACTCATAATGTCCATACCATGTTGAAAATGTAGTCTTATTGAAATCTTCTACTCTAAACTTCAATTGGTGATATCCTGATCGAAGATCAATTTCAGCGAAAACTCTACCTCCTTTTAACTTATCAAAAAAATATCTATACTAGGCAATAGATACTTACTCTTGATCATCACTCCATTAAGTGAACGGTAATCAATGCATATAATTCTTCTGTCTTTCTTCCTAAAAAATAGAACTACACTCCCCATGGTGACGAACATGGTCTCATGAAATTGTTTTATAGTAGCTCTCTAATCTTCTTCTTCATTTCCACAAACTCATCTATAGGCATCTGATATATTTTCACTCTCAGGGGCTATAGTAGGCACCAATTCAATATCACGATCTACCTGACAGATCCTCGTGAAAACATCTGGGTACTCTCTAACCACGAGCACATCTTCAAAACTAACAACTTTCAAACTGTTAACCATCAACTGACCGTCACAAACTGCATTTCCTTAAGGCTCCACTTTCTCACCTCTCGGGCCCTCAAATAACTTGGCTATTCAACCACAATCCAATATAGCTTTATACTTTGACAAAAAAATCCATTCCAAGAATAACAAGTATCAATATGATGATATTTGGCAGAAACCCGATCCCATCGATATGCAACTTAATTCCTAAACAACCTACATTAGGTTTGAGTTCTGATCTAGTGGATTGGACTAACAAAGTACACTTAGACTCATGACATCCAAATGATTCTTAACAGCAAAAAGTCGAGATATAAATGAATAGGAAGATCCAGAATCAAATAAAACTACTACGGGTATTGAGTTAACCAATAACTTACCCTGAACAACATCTAACACAACCTGAGCTCCATCGGCGGTGTTGTGATTGGCACAACCTCTCACCATCGTTTGCGGTGTAGCTCCAGACAGGTAGCTTGAAACAACCCACGATGTGCTCTTGGTGCTAGCACCTTCGCTCGTATAGATCCGAGATTGAAATGGGTAGGGGTAAAACCTCCTCTCTAGGACAATCATTAGCAATGTGTCCCTGCTCTCGGTAATTGAAACAACACTTAACCGCGGACTAATGATTTCTTCTCGGTGTAGCATTTGCCTAAACAGGTGTTTGAAAATTCTACCCAAATGCCGGTCAAAAAATTCTGACCAGATGGACGTGGTGCTAGGGATGGTCTTGAACATAGCCTAAGGCTAAAACCTAACAAACTATTGAGGTGCAACTCTCAACCATTGTTGATTCAGACAACTTCCTTGTTGATCCATTCTGCATTTAGAGTTGTCATTCAGCTCCTTGTGCTTATCCTCAAGGGCAAGGGCTTTGTTAACCAACTACTGAAAATTAGGAAAAGTATAGGTAATCAAACCGAATTGAAGTCCATAATTCAATCACTTCATGAAACGACACTGCCTTGCTTTATCCGAGGCAACATCTTCAAGTGCATAACAACAAGCTATGTGATCTTATTTAGATACTCAACCACAGATTGACCTCCTTAATTTATGGTCCGGAATTCTTCCTTCTTCAAATCCATAATTTCTTCCAGCACATGGTTCTAACAAAATGCAACAGTAAAATCATTTCAGGAGATATTCTGCGAAGCTTCATGGCAGCATAGTAAATCCCATTCCACAGCATTTCCTTCCAATTGATGAGAAGCAAAGAGAACCTTTTCATTGCTTTCAAACTGAGTAATGAGTAACTTCTTCTCGATGATCCTAAGCCAATTATCGGCTTCTAGGGGTGAAACATTCCTAGAGAAAGTCGGCGGATGAGTTTTCATAAATTTTGACAACTTTGAGTAAGGGTGGGAACCATTGGCAGCAACTAGAGATACATTGTTGATATTGGCCTGATTTGTCATATTTTGTGCCGCTTCATCATTATATGCATCAACTGAGTTTATGCAATAAAAAATGTTCCAAAGTTCTACATATCCACATGAGTTGATGGGTGAAGAACTGATCCATTATTGGGATTCTCAATGGATAGGGTACCACTTCAACTAGCTTCATTGTTAGCATGAGTATGGACTACCTGCTGGTCACTGTATAGGATTAGATAAGAGGGAAAAAGCATAGGTAATGTAAATAGAAAATAATGCAGGGAAATAGATTTAACTGAAATCTAACACCTAAAGGGCAACTCTCTTATCTATGGCAGATGCGACTCCCACAGATGAGTCTCAACTAACTAACTTAAGCTCCTCAATCGCTTAGCAAACTAGGCTAATGCTCTCCTAGGGCATAAAATGGTAGACGAGCATCAATAGTTGCAAATTGACCCTGATGTCTGGGGACAACAGGACAGATTGCTCCTCAGGTTGTTGCTCCACGTCTTCTAGATCTTCTTCTTCTAATTCTTCTTGTACTTCCACTCCAATGCCATATAGGGCTTCTTCAAGTTTTGCAATCCTTCCTATGGCAATCATCCCCGGGTTTCATGAAGATCCTCTTCTACATACTTCAAAGCTTCATAAGCCTTCTTTAGCTCTAGAGTTGTATCTTCCATGACTTTTTTTTAATAGCTACAAATCTTCCAAGAAAGATGATAGTAGCATTTTCTTCATCTTCTGCACTTTACCAATGAAAAGCATGACCTCGAGGATGAAGTCTAAACATTGTGTGCCTTAACTCACCGGCATGCTTGTTGTAGATGCGTAGCAATGCAAGATGTGAAGATTCTTGGATACCAGCTTCAAAAGTGAGCCTTCTAACAATAAGGCAAATTACTCAACTTGCCTTAGCATTGTTCTGGGCATTGATGGAAATTTTACAAACCACACCATGAATTTTACCATTCACTGTCCAGTAGGTTCCCTTGTAAAGTGGCCTCTCATAATCACCAAATACTTGCAAAACTTTCTATAGTTTCACAGCATAATCACCAGTGCACTCTCCATAGTTGTGAAGCATCATCATCTGTTAAAGAAAACTTAAGGTAAGATTCAAATTTAAACCAGCATAGGTAAAGAAAATAAATTTTAGCATAGGGGAAGAGTAAGATAGATACGATAAGAACTTATTAATCTCACAAGTTAATTTTCTCTTTAGAAAATAATTTTGAAGCTCCTATGGGAACGGCCAGTCTAACTAGGGTCAAGGCCTATAGTCAGTATGTCTTTAATGCCACCTCTATTGGGAATATACAAATCTAGACACTCGGTCCATACTACACTAGTCCAGGATAGCGCTAATGCACATAGTGCCAACATAGATGTAATATCACAATTATACACAGCGGAAAATATAATAAAAGGCTATATTTATTAAATAAAAGATAATTGAATGACCTTAAGGTCAACTTTACATTTACTAGGGTACATAGGGATTAAACTCTAAGAAAGATAACAGTAGCGGAACGAAAAAGTTTGTAGATGGCCCATCAATATGCCACAGGCAGCTGACAAGGTTTGATTCCTATTAACTCACATCCTCCTGGAACTCCTCTGTGGTATGTGTAGACTCTTCTTCATCTATGGGTACATGGAGGTGTGGTGATCGCATATGCGGAGCAGCTTCCTTCGGACTGATGGTTTTGTTGTGGCAAGGGTTAGTACATAAAGCACTCAACAAGGTGTGTATAGAATACATGTCTATTATAAGTATATGCAAAGCTTATTCCAACGAATGGCTGATATGACTATTTTTTAATAAAGCAGCATTTTCAATAGAATGCAATATATATAAATTGAAATGATAGTTAAACAAAAAACAATAAAAATAATAAAGCTTTCAAGTATTTCTCAAAATAAACTGGCACACAACCTAAACCAAATTTCATTACTTTCATTGGCACACAACCTCCCTTCGCAAGTTTTATTTTATAAAATCTTACCCTTGTGTGAAATTCCTGAGCATTGCCCATGACTAGGGACATGGCTATTTGAACATGTGGACACTCTGCAGAGGTAATACACTTTACCCACAAGACATGATCTTCTTATAATGTTGGCCAAAATACGTACCCATCGATGTGTGACTATGAAGAACATAACAAAACCTTTCAGAAACACCAGCCGAGCATAGACACTACCGATAAGCCTAATCTCACTATTCCTCCCTCACACAAATTAGAAGAATAAAAGGGACTCATCGTTGGACTAGACACAATCACTATTCAAGATGTGGAGCCATAGCAACATACAACTTCTCCAACTGTGCACACAGCTTGGTTATGCTCTTGAGATATCATATGTCAAGACTTGGTGACTTACTGAGCTAGGTCGGGTCCATAATAAACATGTTGTTATATGATTAGCCCAGTTAAATGGCTTGCAAGGTTAAGTCCTTAATTGACTGAGGAAGACATCCAAATAACTCTCAGTGTCCAATATTGAAAAGATTCACACAAAATCTCTAATCCAAATGTCACAGACTCACCCTAGCACACAGCTTCTTGCCACTTGCCTCAATCTAAATCATTTACTAGCTTAGCTGATTATCATACAACCCATGCCATCAACAACTCAACATCATTGTGTGACAACACATGACACACCCTGCTCATAAACCTGTTCCATATATCATTAGTCAAATATGAATTTGTACTTCCAGAATATATCAGTTACTCGTGGCATGGCTAAGTAGCTACACACAATCTAACCAACCTACGTTGCCATCTAAATATTAGCAACCAACTAATAATTATCCATTTTAGGGTGATCAATAAATATGGCATAGCAAATGACAAGGAAGGTATAATTCAAATTGGTTGAATAACTCATTCCCAAATTAATTGAAAACAGGTATGCATTGAATTAACATGTAGTATATTAAAATAAAATAGCATTTGTAAAACTAGGTTAAACATGGTCAAAGCACAACATGCATTGGAACAACTCTTGATCTTGATCTAGACCTTGAATTTGAGTCAACTCTTCACCTTCGTACACTCTTAGCACGTCAACGTCTACATGAAACAAATGTTGAAAACCAAAATAAATACAAAATAGAGAAACAAAAACTCTAAAAATTAAATAAAATACATGAAAAGGTAGATCCTGTATTTAGATGAATTTAAAATTTTGAATGGGCTCAATCAGAGTTCGTATGAAGGAGAATAGACTCTCAAAACATCTATCGAACAAATAAATAAGAAAAAGAGAAAGAAAATAGAATATTCCTCCCAACAGACTGACCCGTGGGTGTAACACCCTAATTTTTTGCTCTAATTTAAAGTTTGGAGTATTTTTGATTTTTTTTTGAATTTTTGGGAATTTATTTAAGTTTATTTGGATTTATTCAAATAGGACATTTCTTGAAAACAATTAAATAATGGAAAAGTTTTTGCAAAGTTTTATTGCAAATATTTTAATGGAATTCCAAACATCTCAAAGTAATTTTTGGAATTTTTCTGGAATTTTTCTGCTATTTTAAAAGCTCCAAATGATTTAATTGAATTTCTAGAATTATTTTATATGAGAAATGATTTAAAATCAGATGAATAAGAATGGGCCGAGCCCATTCTCATGCGTGTCGCCGCCCAACCGCCAAACCCTAGCGCCGCTTCACCAAGTCGTCCGATCCGGATCGAACGCCTGTGAGTGCGCCACGTCGCCTGCATGCGTGAGCCTTCGGATCATCGCCGCCGCGGACGCACAGATTGCGCCACGCCACTCGCCCCGCGAGATCGCCGGAGACGGGGCTTTGATGGCCGTGATTTCACCGGCGATTTCGCGCCGTTGAGGCAGCCCTTAAGTCCCCGTTGATGGCGTCGTGCAGAGACCTTCACGCCGCGTCTTTTGACTCCTCGCACGCACGCCGAGACCCTCTCTAGCGCCTGAGCGAGCTCGCCGTAGTTGCGTCTTTGTGCCGCGCGTTTTTCGCCGTTTACTTGTCCGCCGGTTTCTCTCGCCGCCAAGGTCACCGGAGTAATCCTTCCGCCAAGCCGCGTCGAACGAGCCACTTCATCACGCCGAGAAGCCCGTGGCGCCGTGGTCGCGTCATCTTCCTCAACTCCGGCACCTTTTCTTCGCGCCGCCGCTTTCACCGAAGCCGCTCGTCCGTCCGATCTTCATCGCACGCTCGGTTCATCCACGCCACTTTTCTTTGTGTTCTTCTAGAGTAGATCTGCACTGCTAGATCCGGATTGAGCGGTAGAGGTTAGATCTAGTCTCGTAACTTGGTTACATCTCGGTAGTTGGATCGTTAGTGTACGCGTAGGATTGAGCCACGTCGCGCCATGTATAGTAAACACTCCGTGAACTCGAGTTGTTGGATCGGATCTGAACGGTTGAGTTCAGATCTGGTTTTGCCCTAGGATCCGCGCCGTTCAAATTTGAACGTGCGGCGGTGATAGCGCCGCACCTACAACCAATCGCGTGCGGTCGCGTGTTTCCTTTGACTGAAGCTTGACCAATCTCGGCCATTGATTTCAAACGAGCCGTTGCGATTACGCCGCATGTCGCTGCGTATCCGAAGCGTCGCCGAGTCCGCTAGTGCATTGGCCGTTGGATCCGAGGGGACCGTTCGATGCGTGACGCTTGGCCGTGCGGAAATCGAGGCATCGCCGAGCCGTGCAGGCATAGGATCTGACCGTCGATTTTAGCGAACGGTCTGGATTTTGCCGCGTGGCTGCACTGTTCTATGAACCAAGTCCACGGTGGACCAGAGCCGAACCGTGGACCCAGTCCATAGACCAGAACGACGTGGCAGCCTCTGGGCGTGCCACGTGTCGAGCTAACGTCGGCAATGACGTCATAAATATTTTTATATATAAAATATTTCGACCGAATTTCATTTCTGTGCTGACGTCATCATGACGCGGTGCTGACATCATAAAAGCGAATTTCCAGTATAAAAATAATTCAGAAAAATCGGTTTTTCTTAATTTCTGTATTTTCAGATTTTATTTAAACTTCACTATAACTTTGGCATTTTAACTCGGATTTGGGTGATTCAAATTTCTAAAAATTCATAAAATTGTGAGCTATTTAATGGTGAATTTTATTTTAATTTTTGAGGTAATTTAGTCTTCTGTATTAGCTATTTATTGCATATTTTGTTTGTACGCGTAGAAGCAAATTTGCCAGAAAGTTTCGTGGAAGAATTCGTCGCTCAAGACCAAGTTTCGGAACAAGACCAGCAACTCTTTGAAGGCAAGTGATGCTTTAATCATTTTGATCCCAAGTTTTTAAAATCTAGTTTATGCTTTGAAACTATGCATGCTTATTTATTTAAAATGAATTTAAATTGATTCGGGATAATGTAGTTAATCAACCCATTTTGTTATGCCACCTTGAATTATTAATTGTATGCCCTAAATCATTGTCACCCTAAGTTTGATTATATTAGTTGGATGTTAATATTGTGCCAACACGGGAGGCTAGACCGTGAGTAGATGCTTAGCCTTGCAACGAATCATGAGTGATCTTTCGGAAAAATGCTACAATACTGATTAAAGACATTGAATGTATTTTGAAAAGTGGTGTGATGATGCCACATGATGAGATTGAGGTACAGCGACCGGTGTGGTTCCGTACCGATGTTGAGTTATTGCTGGCATGTGTTGCACAATAATCAACTGGGTGGGAAATGTTTTAGACTGGGGCAAGTGGCAAGAGGCTGTGTGCCTGGTGGGCCTGTGTGGCTTTGGGTTGATGAGTGATGTGAGTCTGTATGCCACATTGGGCTATGTGCCACTGTTGAGTGTTGGAAGTCTTGCCTTGGTCAGTTAAGGACTTCACCTTGCAAGCCTTTGATCTGAGTCACCCGTACAACCACATGTCCGATATGGGATGCACCTAGTTGACTAGGGTTCGATATCTTTCCGCCGATAACTCGGGGTGACAGATACAGGGTGTATCTGTATGGGGAGCGCACTGCTACGGCTTGGTGCCCATCCAACGGTGATTGGCCGGTCCTATACTTCGGCTCTATGTGAGGGAAGTGGTAGTGAAGGCAATACCGGAGAGGTTCTTTGGTTAAGGTAGAAGTTCTGAAAAGCTTTGTTGTAGACAATCACTGTGTGGTGAGCGGTCAGATCTTGTGGGTAAAGTGTACAACCTCTGCAGAGTGTCAAACTATTCAATAGCCGTGCTCACGGTATTGAGCATTGCTCGGGGATTATAGTCAAGGGGTAGATTTTGATAAACAAAATATGGGAAGGGTGGCTGTGTGCCAAGTGTTAAAAATGAATCATTAAGGTGTGCCGAGAATCTTCAAGAAAACCATTTGAAGAAATTAGTATTACTTATAATCATACAATGCTTTAATCTAATTAAGATATTGGTTTAAAATTGCTGTTTGATACAAAAGAACCATTTAAGCCAACCCTTTGGAATAAGCTTTGCATGTAGTAATAGCACTGCATTCTGTGCATTACTTGTTGAGTGCCTTGTGTACTCACCCCACCTTGCTTATCATCCCCAACATCAGTGGAGGAGACTACACCGCTTTGGGAGGAGGAGTACATCGAGGATACGAACAACTAGGGGCAAGCCCGATCATGTTCGTGGCAAGATGAAGGCTTCCACGACCTTTACTTATGTTCCGCTGCTATTTCTTTACTTTGAATAATGTAAGCCCTGTGTGGCTGACTTATCTGTAAAGAGACCATAAGGTCGTACAACTCGATTTATATACATGTTTGCACTATTTATTCTTATATCTTTGTGAATGTCTGTAATGTGCAACCCTGTATGACTGTGTGTGCTAGCGTGATCCTGGACTGGCACAGAATACACAGAGGGTCCGGATTTGCGGATTCGTGTCCTGACAATGGGCCCATCGGTTATTTTTAAATAAAATATTTTTGGAAAATAACCTGCAGAAACATACATGTGGGCCCCACATGTCATACTCTTGGCTCACATGGACCAAGTCCATGTGTAGACCCATGCTGATGCGAAGGAGCAAGATGGCGATAAGAGGGGGTGAATGTTCCCAAAATAAAATTTTCCCTCACTCAAAACAATCGAACCAACAACCTCACATCACCAAAGCAAAGCGGAGAAAGAAAAATTCCCAAAATCTTCAGCTGAGGTCGACACTACCACAAAATGGCCCTAAGATCACGGATGAGCGAGAGCCTCGCACTCTGAGGGGTACTCAGTAAGCGATCTGCTAGGGGTATTGTTGCACTGTGCAACAAATAGTAAAAACCAGCATGACTCAAAAGGAAAATTGAGGAATCTTTTGTTCGAATCTTTTTATTGGAATTTAGTACATATATTTGCATTTGGCCTTTCATTGAAAAACATTAAAATATTGTGAACTTTAAAATAAAGTTTAGTTTAAAATATTTTATTTGAGTTCAAAATGTATTAAAATATTTTTGAGAATTTTTCTGCTATTTTTATTGCCTTAAATAAATCAATCTATTTTCAGGATTTAAATTTAATTGAAAAGTCAGGAAAATTGAATTGAACAGTGATGGGCAGAGCCCATCAACTGTGTGCATAGGTCAGCCTAGGTCAGCCCGTGTTCTAGAAGATGAACCATCACTGCAGGATTTTTATCTGACGGTCGTCATCTAAGCCAAACCCTAATCGATCTTAGGTGTTCGTTTTGTTTACGGTTCAGATTGACTATTCATCTCTCACATCCACGCCGCACGTCTTGCCACGTGTGCGGGCAGGATTTCTGCTTGGCGTCGCCGCCATCTCCATCGTGGACTCGGAGTCCCGGCCGCCTATGCTAGGGATGTCCGAGTAGAGCATGCCTTCCGAGGCTTATATAGGTCGCGCAAACCTCGCCCTGGACTCGTCATCTCCCGTTGCGTATTTTGCCCTAAGTGCCTTTGCTCGACGTGATCTACAGAGGACACGGAAGCTCACTGGAGATTGCTTGAAGGCCACCGTGGTTTTTGTTGGGATTTCTTCGTCGACAAGCCTTATTGCGTTGTTTTGTCTCCGGAGTTGAACTCAAGACATTGCGCCGCGCCTGATCTACCATCTCTCCTGGCCAAAACGCTGTCTGCATCGTCGTCGTTCTCATCTCCGACGAAAGATCACAGCCGTGTCGCCATTGTCATCAGGAAAGCCCTCAATCGTTGGATCACTAGCCTACGTCTGAGATCACGCCACATTATTTCTTCAAAAGAAAACCACTCGGGTAAGCATAGTCATCAGATCTCTCACTGACGCGCTAGACTAAACCACATGTTTCCCGACTGATTCCTATCACAGCTAATCTGCACCATTGGATCTTAGGTCGACGAGCCCAGATCGAGCCACATGTTGTCTTGCCCGTGCTTCGCGTGTCACGCTGACATCATCACGCGTACGCTAGTGCTGATGTCGTGGCGTGATGTACGAAACACTATGGACCATGTCCATCGTGGGCTAGGAAGTTTCGTGGACTGGGTCTACAAGCCTATGACACGTGTCAATCTAGGATTGGCTTGTTCAATGCTGACGCAATAATTAGTATTTTTTAGTATAAAAATAAATCCTTTAATTCGGTATTTTCCCAATTTTCTGATTTTTAGATTTTTGAATCTCCCACGAGCCCATTCTCCCTCATACAAGCTCCGATTGAGTTGATTCAAGTTTCTAAAATTTGTAAAATTGAGATCTATTTAATGTTGAATTTTATTTGATTTTTGGAGTTTGTTTGATCTATATTTTGGCATTTATTTCTCTTTCCCACTCGTTTTGCGTAGGAGTTGAATTGTGCGACGCATCCAAGGAAGAACTATTGACTCAAGATCAAGGTTCAGAGCAAGAATAAGGGCTTTTCTAAGGCAAGTTGTGCTTTGATCACGTTGAACCCATGTTTATAAAATTGCTATATTATTTTACCCTATTTGCATAATATTTCATGTATACAATTGTTTCAAATTAAATTGGGACTTAGCTAATCTACCAATTTGATCTATACCCTACCTTGTCATTTATATGCCATGATCTATTGTCACCCTAGATTGTTTCAATATAGTTGGTTAAATACTAAAATCAACATGCGTTGGTTAGACCGTGTTAGATTCTTAGCCATGCCACGTGATCACATGTACATGAATCATCAATGATTAATTTTGACTAATGAACATGTTAATGAATTGGTGTGTCAGGTGTTGTCACACGATGAAATTGAGTTGTTGTGGTGAGGGATGTCACGCAACGATGGTGGTGTGAGTCCCAGGTTCACAGATCAACTCACATGGCGCAAGAGGGGGGCCTTGGATGTGGTAACCAGACCAGCCAGTGTTGAAACCTTAGCGGGTAGTACTAGGTTAAGCCAGAGCATTGTAAAGGCCTTGTCATGATCTCTCCGCCGACACACCAAAGGAAATGTGTTAATCCGGAGGCACCAAGAGACGATCATGTCATGTGGGTAAAGTGCATAACCTCTGCAGAGTATAAATCTATTCGAATAGCCGTGCTCACGGTATTGAGCAATGTTCGAGAATTACATTCCAGGGTTAGCTTAATTAAATGGAAACTTGGTTGGGATTGCAGAATTGCCATATGGAAGATTGGAACTTGACTTAGGATTGGAAACTTGGTTTACTTTAGAAATGCTGAAATTACTAATTACTGTTATTTTTTTACTGTATTTACAATTTATTTATTGTACTTGTTCATAAATGCTGCTTTATTGCAAAATAGCCCTGTTAGCCTTTTCCTTTGGAATAAGCCTTGCATATAGTTATGATAGAATTGCATTCTGTGCACAACTTGTTGAATGCTTTAAGTACTCACCCTTGCCAACAACAACATCACCAGTCGAGAAGTCTACATCAGCGCTGGAGAAGGAGTACCAGGAGGTGACAAATGTTTAGGGTGCGAGCCTTGTTAGTTGCCTATGGTATAGTGAGGGGTTTATCTACGTTTTCATACCGTTGCAGTTTAATTTGTTGTTCAGCCTTGCGAGACATTGTCATGTAAGTTGATCATAAGGTCATTCAACATGTATTAATTAATATATGATATCTTTAATTATGTTTCCACTTTGTATGATTATGATATTTACCGATGTTGAGCCTGTGTACACTAGCGTGATCCTGGACTAGTGCAGTAAAAACAAAGGGTCCAGATTTGCATATTCGGGTCCCGACAGAGGTGGCATCAAAGCCATACTGATTATATGTCTTGGCCCTAGATAGTCTAGTCATCTCTTTAGGACCTTCAAAATTATTTTCTTAATTAAGACTTAACTTGAAAGAATAATATGTTCTTGACTTATCTTATTCTTCCATTCTTTTCCCTTTGCTGAAATTTCTTTCTCTTTTCCCTGCTGGTAATGGTAAGTTGAAAAATCTTACTTGAGTTATCTTTAGTAGATGGCAAAGTTCCACATGATAGGAGAAAGCGTCAAGTGCTTGCTGTCAACCCTGAAGATTATGAAGGAAGGAATCGTCGAGCTCAAGGAAGATTGGATCGATGAAGTGTTCCAGAAGCTAGAAGACCTAGTGCTTCGAGTAGCCAGTTGAGACTCATGTGTGGGAGTCGTGTCTGCTTAAGATAGGATTGTCTCCCACTAAGGCGATTGTTTTGTGTGCTTAGGCTGAATTGGTTCTTTCATGATTTCTGAGTGTGCAGTATGTATTGTATAGCTCTTAGGCTTATGTAAGCAACCATACCAAGTTATCAATATTGCTTGCTTAAGTTGTTGTATTAAACATATCTCCTCTGCATTAGGATCCGTGCTTCTTACCTATGCTTTTTCCCACTTCCCTGACCCCTGTGGAGCAATCAAGCAGATAGTTTAGACTTGTGAAAACAACGGAGTCAGCGAAAGTGGTAATCAAACCAGTGAGAAACTCAATGATGGATCAGCTTCCCAACCGCCACTGTAGATGGATATGCAAAATTTTGGAGCATTTTTGGCTATTCAAACTCAGTTGATGTGTGCAATGATGAAGCATATGTAGAATATGACCAATCAAGCTAATGTCAATAAAGTGTCTCAGGCTGTTATCAATGATTCCTGTTCCTACTCAAGGTTATCAGAATTCATAAGGACTCATCCGCCGACGTTTTCTAGAAATGTTTCACCTTTGGAAGCGAATGATTAGCTTAAGACCATGGAGAGTAAGTTACTCATTGCTCAATGCAAAAATGATGAGATGGTCATGTATGCTTCTTATCTGTTGGAAGGAATTGCTACTAAATGGTGGAAGAAGTATTGTGCTGTCCATGAAGCCCCACAAAATATCATTTGTGAGGAGTTTGTTGTTGCTTTTCATTATCTCTTTGCTTCACCAGAGAATAGTATGGTCCAGGTGAATTCAGAGAAGACAAGTATCTCCTACAGTCGTGGTTATTTCAGAAGTTACCTCAGTTAAGTACATAACACTAAGAGTGAGTGGTGAAGTTGAAAGAGAAGTTTGCCCAGAGAACCAGTTGAAGAAAAGGCGTCTGAGTGAAGACACTACCCCGGTCAACAAATGCTCAAGACAGAGAGTTTGCCCTAAACTCTATTTTACCTGCCACAAGTCCGGGCATTTTGCCAACAATTTCCCTCGGAAGAAAGCAATCACGCCGGTTCACTTAAATCTTAGCTCCACCCCTATCAAAACCCTAGTGTCAACGCTAAATCAAAGAAGTCTAGAGCAATGATTTTATTCAGTGCAATGTCATAGCCTTACCTGAAAGGAAAGGGAATAGAGATGAATCTAATGTAAAGATTTCCTTGCTAGAGAAATAAAGTTGAGATGAATGTTATGCTGGTATGAGAAGTTTTGCAATAGAAGCGTTAATAGTAAATGAAGGGTCAGATGTTTCTGTGAGCATTGACCTGTGTTGATAGTTTACCTGAAGATGACGCTTGTGCAATGTTGGTCAGTTCAGTGGTATTCAGTGTGAAGCTTGTAGCCAGAAGTTTTGCTATTGTCAGAAAGTACTCAGTTGATACTCGATCTAACCTAGGATGTTTGGAAGTTCAGTTTCTTATGAATGGAGAAAAGTTCCTGGCAAACTTTAGTATATTAGATACTCAGATCTAGATGTTATCCTTGGAATGGATTGGATATCCAAGCATAAGGCTCTTTTGGATTGTGACCGGAGAAAAAGTGAAGTTTCAAGTGACTGCAATTCGTGTTGGTCAGCTAATGATCAATAGTGTGGAAGTTGTTAGCTTGGAAGGTGTGCCGGTTGTTAGAAAGTATCCAGATGTGTTTCCTGGGAATCTACTTGTTGTGCCATCAAATTGACTGATCAATGTTGTGATTCAATTAGTGCTTGGTACATCATTAATAACGAAGAGACCGTATTGGATGCCTACTGAAGAGTTAATTGGAACGAAGAAATGGATTGAGGAGTGCTCGAGAAAGGTTTCATTAGACCTAGTTCATTGTCGTGAGGAGCACCGGTTTTATTCGTCAGGAAGAACGACGGAAGCTTAAGAATGTGTATTGATTATCGTGCACTTAATGAAGTGATGATCAAGAATAAGTATTTGTTTCCCAAGATCGATGATTTATTTGATCAGTTGAGAGGAGCATGCAAAACATTTGAGATTGGTCCTTGAAAAGCTACGCGAGCAACAACTACATGCTAAGATTAGCAAGTGTGACTTTTGGAAGGAGAAATTTGAATTTCTTGGTCATGTGATGACTGTGAAGGAGTTGCTGTTGATCCAAGCAAAAAAGAAGCAGTGCTGCATTGTGAACAATCGAAGTCTATAACTCAGATGCGTAGTTTTTTGGGAATTGTGGGATATTATTGTCGATTCATAGAAGGTTTTTCGACAATTGCTAGATCTCTTACGTAGTTATTGAAGAAGGAGAAGAAGTTTGTATGGACGCCAGAGTGCGAAAAGAGTTTTATGGGGTTAAAAAAGCGTCTGACGACAGCACCTGTGTTAGTGTTGCCGGATGTTCAGAACAGTTTTGATATATAATGTGATGCCTCGAGACAAGGTCTTGGATGTGTACTGATACAGAATGGCAAAGTTGTTGCATATGCATCGAAGCAATTGAGGTCACATGAGGAGAATTATCCTACACATTATTTGGAGTTAGTTGCTGTAGTGCACGCTTTTAAGTTGTAGTGTCATTCTCTCATTAGAAATAGATGTGAGATACATACAGATCATAAGAGTCTAAAATACAAGTTTACTCAATGGGATCTCAATATGAGACAAAGAAGATGACTGGAGTTGATCGAAGATTATAATGTTGGAATCTATTATCATCTGGGCCGATGTCTTGAGTCGAAAGAGCCATAGTGCTAATATGATGGTATCAAATGATCAACCGGAGTTGTGCAAGGAGATTCAAAAGATGAGGATGGAAGTTGTTCCGCAAGGATTTATAGCTGCTTGAACTCCGGATCAGCACGCCCCTTGAACTCCGGTATGGTGATTCTTACATGACCAATACCATCCACCTCACGATCAACACCTCTCCTATGAATTCCTCCATGTCTAGCACCTTGATGGTCATTGTGATTATGTCGATTACGACGAAAATCAGATCGAGCTTCAGATATGTTGTCCTCCAAATAAGTTCCAAAGTCTCGTTCATCGCTGTAATGTGAGCTAGCACGTCGACCGCGAACATGTGCTTGCTGCCTCGGTGCGTCATCTCCTTGTTGTGGCAGTAGCATCTCTTCCAAACGGCGAAGATTGGCATTGACATCATTGAACCCATCTGTGATGCAGGTGTGCATCAAGTTCAACTCACCACGAAGCTGATTCTTCCGCTCATGGTAGAAGACCGACGCGGCCTCAAACTGAGCACGCGTAGCAGTGGGAAGATTGGGGTTAATTGGCAGCTGCTCCTCAACAATTTCTTCATTTTCTCCAACGTAATGGTTTGCCCCCGACATTGTTGCAAGCAATCTGAAATCAGCCACAAGAATTCCTACGTACCGTGAGCAACGAAAGCTCTGATACTAGATGATGAAGACCCAACCTACTGTTGAGCAAAGGTGGCCCAATCTTTCACGGTACAACGACGATAGCCGTGGCCTTTCGCACTCAAGCGGCAAAAGAGCCAATTCAAAAGCGAGAAACTGGTCACACAAACCGCGATCAACACAAGAACGCGAATTGAGTGGAGGAATCGTATAGATTCAGTGGACAATCACAAGAACATGCCGTTCTTGACTTGCACCAACACTAACAAACCCAAGAACGGGAAGAACCTATCAAGAACACATGGTATTTGCGCCACAAACAACCATGGCTTATGCTGTCTATTTCTGAACATCCAAAAGTCCATTCCAGATGGAAATACATAAGTATTTATACTAGGAACATCCCTCCTAGCTTAGGTGTGAAACTATACAAGAAACTAAAGGAGTTTTCTTTGGTAGATAAAAGGTTCAATGCCTTGGAAGTTGGACAGTAAGATATGGTCTCGCGCAGCTTTTGACAGCCTGTGCAACTCCCACCAAAACAGTCATATCTCCCACCTTGGAAGTCCAAATGATGCACGGTTTGAAATGCTAGAAACTAGACTTCAATATCTTTCTATCCATATAGCCCAAGGATATGTTACTTGTCGTGATTAACCGCAGAATCATGATCAAATGGATGGACAGATTTGAGTGAACCAGCCTTGCTCATGTAACTCTTCTTTGCCTTCCATTCCAATGGATCGCTGTCAATAATTCTAACAAATATGGATCCAAATAGAAATCCTTTCTCAGGTGGCATATTTCCAAAAGAAAGGGATATTACTCCTTGTGGATACATGACCAAGTCACCTTTCTTCTCTTCAAGGTTTGCATTGCAATTCTCAGCCTGTATCACATTATCAACACAACTTGCATCGATCTTGTGACTCACTTGCACTTTAGCAGCAGCAAAACAAGTAATGTGATTATTTGTAGACTTAGAGTCATGAGACGATACAATAATAGAGGATATATCCGCATCAAAGTCAAAGAAAGATGAATGCTTAGCCAAGGATCATATGTTCGATGGTTGGGTACTAAGTGGTTTAAATGTTGGATTTGCGAACCGAGCAGGAAGGATCTCAAGCAATTGATTTTTGAGGAAGCTCATGATTCGAAGTATTCGATTCATCCAAAAGGTGTTAAAATGTATCAAGATCCTAAGTAAAGGTTTTGGTGGCCTCTGAAGAAGTGTGACGTTGCTGAGCTTGTTGTTTTGTGTGATGTGTGCCAGAGAGTAAAGGCAATGCATCAGAGACCTGCTGGTTTGTTATAGCCGCTAAAGATTCTTGAATGGAACTGGGAGGAAATTGGTATGGATTTTATAACCGGTTTACCTAGAACCCAGAGTGGTTATGATTCCATATGGGTCATCGTTGATCATTTGACCAAAGTTGCTCACTTCATACTAGTAAAGACTACTTACTCGGGAGATCGGTTGGCAAGATTGTGTGTTTGTATGGAGTGCCTAAAAAGATCGTGTCAGATAGAGGTACCCAATTTACCTCGAGGTTTTGGAATAAATTGCATGAAGCAATGGGAACTCGTTTGAATTTCAGTACAGCATATCTGCCGTAGACAGATGGTCAGACGGAGCGAGTTAATCAGATTCTTGAAGATATGTTAAGAGCTTGTGCATTAGCTTATGCTACATCATGGGATAAGTGTTTGCTGTATGGAGAGTTTAGTTGTAACAACAGTTATCAGGCTAGTTTGCAAATGTCACCATTTGAGACTTTGTATGGTCATGCCTGTCGTACTCCGTTGAATTGGAATGAGATAGGTGAGCGTTTAGTGTTTGGGCCTGATATTCTCAAAGAAGCTGAAGATCAAATTGCCATGATCAAAAAGAGGTTGAAAGTAGCGCAGTCAAGGTAGAAGAGCTACGCTGATAATCGTCGTCGTGAATTGAGCTTTGAGCCAGATGGTTTCATGTATCTCAGAGTTACCCTCTTAAAGGTGTAAAAAGGTTTCACGCTAAAGGGAAGCTTGCGCTAAGATACGTTGGTCTGATCAAGATCTTTAGTCATCGAGGAGAGGTTGCCTATCAGTTGGAATTGCTGCAATCATTGGCAAGAGTGCATGATGTTTTTCATGTGTCACAGCTTAAGAAGTGCCTCAGAGTGCCAACAGAACAGATGCCTTTAGAAGCAATTGAATTGCAGGAAGATTTGACCTATAAGAGCATCCGAGCAAGATTTTTGATGTGATGGAGCGCAAGACCAGAAACAAGTATGTTCGCTTTAGTAGATTGCAATGGGGAAATCATTCAGAGAGTGAAGCTACCTAGGAGCGTGAAGAGGACCTGAAGTGAGAATTTCCACACCTATTCTCTAGTTAGCCCTAAAAAAATTTATTATTATTTTATTGTTATCTGTGCAATTTATGATTTCTCTAATTTATTTGTATTTTTTTGGATTTTATTGGAATTTATTAAAAATATTTGTATTTGGCCTTTTATTTAAAAGCATTAAAGTATTGTGAAGTTTAAAATAAAGTTTAGTTTAAAATAAATTTATTTGAATTAAAAATATATTAAAATATTTTTGAGAAATTTTCTAGAATTTTTCTGCTATTTTTACTGCCTTAAATAAATCAATCTATTTTAAGGATTTAAATTTAATTCAAAAGTAAGGAAAATTAAATAAACAGTGATGGGCCGAGCCCATCAACTGTGTGTAGGTCAGCCTAGGTTGGCCCGTTTCCTAGAAGATGAACCACCGCCGTAGGATTTCCATCCGACGATACGCATGTAAGCCAAACCATAATCGATCTCAGGCGTTCGTTTCGTTTACGGTTCAAATTTACTATTCACCGCTCGCATCGCGCCTCATGTCTTGCCACGTGTGTATTTCTGCTCGGCGCCGCCGCCATCTCCGTCATGGACTCGGAGTCCCAGCCGCCTACGCCATGGTTGTCCGAGTAGAGCATGCCTTCTGAGGCTTATATAGGTCGTGCAAACCTCGACATCTCCCGCCGCGAATTTTTCCCTAAGTGCCACCGCTCGAAGCAATTTGTAGACGACACGAAAGCTCGCCGCAGATTGCTTGAAGGGTGCTGCGGTTTTCGTTGGGATTTCTTTGCTGACAAGCCTTCTTCCGCAGTTTGGTCTCCGGAGTTGAACTCAAGACATTGCGCCGTGCCTGATCTACCATCTCTCGTCACCGAAGCGCTGTTTGCGTCATCGTCGTTCTCATCTCTGGCGGAAGATCACAGCCATGTCGCCATTGCCATCGGGAAAGCCCTTAACCATTGGATCACTAGCTTACATCCGAGATCACACCACGTCATCTATTCAACAGTAACCACTCGGGTAAGCGTAGCCGTCCGATCTATCGCTGACACGCTAGATTAAACCACCTGTTTCCCAGTTGACTCCCGTTGGAGCTAAAATGCACCATTGGATCTTAGGCTGACGAGCCCAGATCGAGCCACGTGTTGTCTTGCTCGTGCGCCGCGTGTCGCGCTGACATCATGACGTGTATGCCAGTGCTGATGTCATGGCATGGCGTATGAAACACTGTGTACCATGTCCACCGTGGGCTAGGCAGATTCGTGGATCGGGTCTACAAGCCTGTGACACATGTCAATCTAGGATTGGCTAGTTCAATGATGACGCAATAATTAGTATTTTCCAGTAAAAAATAAATTCTTTAATTCGGTATTTTCCCAATTTTCAGATTTTTAGATTCTTAAATATGCTACAAACCCATTCTCCCTTATACAAACTCTGATTGAGGTGATTCAAATTTCTAAAAATTTATAAAATTGAGATTTATTTAATAGTAAATTTTATTTGATTTTTATAGTGTGTTTTTTTCTCTATCTTGGTGTTTATTTGATTCTCTCTCGTTTCGTGTAGACGTTGAGTTGTGCGATGCGTCCGAGGAAGATCTATTGACTCGAGATCAAGGTCGAGAGCAATAATAAGGGCTTTTCTAAGTCAAGTTGTGCTTTGATCATGTTGAGCCCATCTTTATAAAATCGCTATATTGTTTTACCCCATTTGCATAATATTTCATGTATATAGTTGCTTCAAATTAAATTGGAACTTAGCTATTATACCAATTTGATATAGCCTACCTTGTCATTTGTATGCCATGCATGATCTATTGTCACCCTAGATTTGTTCATTACAGTTGGTTAAATACTAAAATCAACATCGGCGGATCGTAGGTGAGAGATCCTGTCGTACTCACTGCGGCAAAGGCCCTGTATGAGTGTAACATCCCAAAATTTTGTGTTTTCAAAAATCGTTTGTTTAGTTCATCTTTCCAAAAATCCCCACTGATTTTCTCACTTTAATAAAGCTTAATCTGGAATTTCCTAATGCTAAAACAATTTAATTTGACTAATATAAACTTCAATTAAAATACATTTAGTTTTATTTGAATTTGAGTTCATTGTGCTTCAAGGAATTTTCTGTAATTTTTTGAGATTTTTTGGAGTTTGTTTGCTATTCATTTGAATTTATTTGGAATTAATTTAAATAAATCCTCTTGTTAAATTTTATTAAATACTGCAAAATTTTAAATGAAGTTTAGTTAAAAATATTTTATTTGAGCTCCAAATGTATTAAAATATTTTCTACAATTTGTCTAGAATTTTTCTGGTATTTTTATTGCTCTAAACAAATTATTTTAATTTTTGGAAATATTTTAATTTGGAAAGTGGATTAAATCCGAAATTTGTGGCTCAATTTCCGCACCTCCACGTGTTAGCTCCCGAGCCGGCCACGTCGCTGCCTAGCCGCAGCCCTCCGATCCCCATCCGAAGCACCACAATGCGCCACATCATCGTTTACTGTTCATTGCGCGCCAGGTGTTCGATCTGATCCGTTTTCAATCAAAATTCGGTTTTTCTTCATGTCTCCTTGTATGGCACAACTCCCTAGCCTATATAAGTGTCCTAAGTCCCCTCCCATGCACCCCTAATCCCCAGAGCACCTCCCAGACCCGAAAAACCGCAGTCATCCTCTTCCCGTGCAACGCCCTCGTCGGCCGAAATTGGCGTCGCGTTCCCCATCGTTTCTGTAAGTTTTTCTGAATTCTGCTCATGTCATGTCTTGCCTTATGGTCTAATCTACCACTCCACCAAATTTGGTGCAGTTTCATCTAGCAAATCCAAAGTTACGACCGTTCCAATCTCTAATCTTTAGGGTTTACACCAACATTCGATGCCTTCTCCTAAGGTGTGGTATATCGTCAACTACCAGGGCAACTCAGATAAGGTTTTAACTCAGTCCAGCAAGGGAAAGAGAAGGAGATTCAGCAAGGGGAAAAGAAAGAATTTTTTTGGAAAGGACTAGAATAGAAGAATGAGATAAGTCAAGAACATATTATTCTTTCAGGTTAAGTCTTAATTAAGAAAATAATTCTGAAGATCCTAATGAGATGACCAGACTATCTAGGGTCAAGACCTACAGTTAGCATGGCTCTGATACCACCTCTGTCGGGACCCGAATATGCAAATCCGGATCCTCTGTGTATACTGCACTAGTCCAGGATCACGCTAGTGCACATAGGCTCAACATAGATGTATATCATAATCTACACAACGGATACAGAATAAAAAACTTAATATATTGATTAATACTTGTTGAATGACCTTATGGTCGAACTTACATGAATATGCCTAACAAGGATGAACAACAAATTAAACTGCAGCGGAATGAAAATGTAGACAACCCTTCAGTATACCACAGGCAAATGACAAGGCTTGCGCCCTAAACATTCATCTCCTCCTGATATTCCTTCTCCAGCATGGATGTAGACTCCTCAACTAATGATGTTGTTATTGGCAAGGGTCAGTACTTAAAGCACTCAACAAGTTGTGCACATAATGCAATTCTATGTAACTATATGCAAGGCTTATTCCAAAGGAAAAGGCTATTATGGCTATTTTGCAATAAGCAACATTTATGAATAAATACAATAAATTGATTATAAAGAAGGTAAAACAAATAACAATAATAGATAGATTCAGCATTTTCCATGTAACCCAAGTTTCCAATCCTAAGTCAAGTTCCAACCTTCCATATGGTAATCCTGCCATCCCAACCAAGTTTTCCATTTAATTAAGCTAACCCTTAACTGTAATTCTCGAGCATTTCTCAATACCGCGAGCACGGCTATTCGAATAGATTTATACTCTGCAGAGGTTATGCACTTTACCCACATGACATGATCGTCTCTTGGTGCCTTCCGGATTAACACACTTCCTGTGGTGTGTCGGCGGAGAGATATTGACAAAGCCTTTACAATGCTCTGGCTTAACCCAGTACTACCCTCTAAGGTTTCAACACTGGTGGGTTTGAAAACCACAACCAGTGATGAGGACATCCATTCCTTGGATACACACACTACAACCGCTGTTCCTCATATTTCACCACTTCAAGGCCCAATGACACGAACTCGTGCTCGTCAATTAAATCATAAGGTGAGCTCGTTCCTCGCTGTTCATAATTATTTTAGTAGGGATGGTATGCTACCTAATGGACATCGTGATTTGTTGTTACTTAGGAATATTGGTGAAGATGCTATGCCAAGTCTCCATCCTCAATTCGGAGAGCAAATTATTTCGAGCTGCAATTCGAGTTCGAGTCAGCCTGACAGCCTTGGATTCAAACGGCCATAACTTTCTCATACGGCGTCATTCGGAGGTGTATAAGTACTCTATTGAAATTTTATTTCATGATCTTTCCAATGGATCTAACCTCACCTCCAAATTATATAGGGAAGGCTTCCAAATAGTCATAACAAGTGGCTGCTATTTTCTGGACGGTGTTGCGCCACCTTTTCTTTGGGCCACGGGCCTTGTATCTCGATAGAGGGTCCAAGCCCAGGTTGTGGACGTGGGAGGCAACCCTAGAACACCCTCTCCCTGGCCGCGGCTGCCCTCTCCCTTTCCACATCATTAAAACAAGCCGCCATCATCAGTTTACGGCAGGTTATTTTGCTAAGTTTGTTCCCCATTGCGTGTGAAACACTTGTTCAATGGAGTAGTGTCGCAAGACCTGGTTTGGTGAAAGAGATAACCTCAACTTTGATCGTTTTGAATTGTCAGATTGCTTTCTTTCTCGTTCTTGCTCGTTTCTTCTGTTGCGTGCAGGAATTAACCTTCGTGGTTAGGTTATCCGGGCGTGAGCACGGTTGATAACGACAGGTGCGTGAGTGTAGCAATTGCAAGGATTCAATCTTCGCTGACTGGAAGCCCTTGGAACGCGAACGTCTCCGTTCCGCAAAAATAGAACCTATCGGAAGATCGGGCCGTTGTCGCATCAACCAGGGCCCCCTCTTGCGGCATGTGATAACTCCATAACTCGGGAACTCACACCGCCATTGATAGTACCAAGCTAAGGCATTGAAAATTAGTCAGCTAGGCTGTCCCATGCGAGACATGTGGTTGCATGATTGACTCAGGTCAAAGGCTTGCAAGGTTAATTCCTTAGGATGGTTGAAGCAAGACTTCCACATACCTTCTGCCCATTGGGCCCACCTTGGCATACTCGCCCCTTGCCACTTGCCCCAATCTAAATGATTACCACCCAAGTTGATTACCAAGCACCACGTGCCATCAACAATTCAACATCGTTGCATGACATGACTCGCCACTACAACTCAATATCATTGTGTGATCTCACATGACACACAAGTTCCTATCATTGTTCCATATTCCATTAGTCATGATTAATTATCGATAATTCAAGTACATGTGATGACATGGCATGGCTAAGCAACTAACACGGTCTAACCATCCCATGTTGATTTTAGTATTAACCAACTATAGTGAACCAATCTAGGGTGACAATAGATCATGGCATACAAATGACAAGGTAGGTTATATATCAATTTGCTATAATAGCTAAGTCCCAATTTAATTGGAACAACTGTACATGTGAAATAATATGCAATAGGGTATAAAACAAATTAGCAATTTTAAAAAGATGGGTTCAACATGATCAAAGCACAACTTGCCTTAAAGATGCCCTTATTCTTGTTCTGGACCTTGGTCTTGAGTCGACGAATCTTTCTCGAAAACGTCGTACAATTCAACGTCTATGCGAAACGAGAGGAAATCAATATTACCCTGAATTATTTTTCTATTGAAAAACCAATTTACTATGTCAGCATGACATCAGCGTCGAGTCGGGCCAACCAGAGGCTGACACCTGGCCTAGGTCCACGGACCGAGTCCACCAAACGATGCTGGTCCACGGTGAACGTGGTTCACAATGCCTCGGGTTCCGCTGATGACACCATAGATGACGTCTCGACCATGACATCAGCCATGCGACGTGGAAACCCCGGCTTTTGTCATCTATCTCAATCTCAGCCGGTCATGCGAAATCTAACGGACAAGATCTCTTCGATCTATAATCGTAGAGCACAGTTACGCGGCACATCTTTGAACCTTTGCAATTGATCTAATGGCTGGATAGGAACGGCGAAGCACCGGCCATGGCCACGGTGGCAGGACACCGGACCCAAGGAAGACGATATGGATAGCAGCGAAGGAACGACAAGAAGCGTTAAAACCTTATGGATTCGAACGATCATGATGCGATGAAACCAAATCCGGGTTCAAATATAGCGAAAACCCATCGGTGACGCGTATTGAAGCAGGTAAAATGGCGGCGAGTCCCGCACAACTTTGGTGAGGCCTCCTTGTTGAACGGCGACGCCTCGAGAAGCTTTGTACACACAAAAAGAGGCGACGAACCTTGTAGTGCTCGAACTGGAAGATCAAGTGGATTATAAATCCTCGGTGTCCGCTCTCCATACAGCAGAAGAGACCTACCCCATGACGGCGGCGACCGTCGAGTCCATGACGGCTACGTGAAGACGAAGGAATCACACCCGTACACGTGGCAAGATCCGACGGTGCATGAGCGAGTGTAACGTAGCTTCTCCTAGGCCATCCGATCAACATCTAACGGTAGGCGCCCTAGGGTTTCTAGGAATGGGCTGACGGCGGAGTTTGGGCAGCGTAGTGCTATGGGCCGAACAATACAAGGCCATGCGAAAAATAATGGGCTCCGGCCCGACAAGTTTTGAGATTTCCTGATGAGGACATCACTACTATGGATACATCCATACCTCATTGGACCAACTCCAACACGTCATCCATGGGCCTAGAACATAGAGATATCAAATCCATCACATTTTGGAATCCAATTCGGCCTCCAGATGCCAGTCTGAATTGAAATGAGCATAACTTTTGTATACGGAGTCCAATTGGAGATTTCTTGTACTTGATTGAAAGCTTACAACAAGAACTTTCAAATGGATCTAGTGCCAGCCCTAGATTCATCGTGGATCAGCTAGAATCATCGAAACAATATGGTATAGCACTGTTTTGGGCTGTTTTGGGCCTTGTAAGCATGAGGGGGCCAAAGCCCAAGTTGTGTGCTCCCTCCCCAGGCTGCACACAACCCTAGGGTGACCCTCTCATGTCCCTCCCTCTCATATACATAATAGTCGCCGCCATGGAAACTTGGGTTTTGTTTAGTTGTAGTTTTCCTTAGTGAAACTATTTGGTATTCTCTTGTTCGGCGAGATCAATAGCAATACCGTGCTTCGGATTCCCACATCAATACTTCAATTATATTTGCAATTTTAGATTTATTTTGCTTTGTTCTTGCTTGTTCTTCGATTGCTTGCAGGAATTGATCTTCGTGATCAAGTCAGCCGGGTTTTGGCACGGTTGATAACAACTCGGAGTTTGGTTCAACGATTGCTTGGCGTCGGTCATGTTTCGGTCATAACCTGGATCGTGAGGGTCATCTCCACTAATCGTTAGCTATCCATCTCACTGAAAGATCGGGCCTCCGTTAAGCCTCATCAGGTAGTATTAGAGCTTTAGTTGATTGGTGAGAATTTCAGTACCTTAGATTAGTTTTTGTTCTCTGTCCCAAATTGAAAATTACTCCAAAAAATTCAACCATTATATTCAATCTGGTATTTTAGTGAGTTTTGTTAGGTTTTGATCCATTAGAGTCCTTGCTTTAGTCGCTGATCGTTTTTCCTTCGCGTAGCTTTTATTTCAATCTGTCCTGTCCATTGTTTTGTTCATAACTTTCTCATACGAGCTCGGATTCTGGTGTTTTTGCACTTTCCTAAAACCTGGGTGCGATCTATACAAAAACCTAGCTGGGCATGGACTCTAATTCTAGAGCCAAATCTGTTTAATCTGGATGTCAAAGTTGGTGAAACAAGTTATACTTCCAATCCAGATCGGTTCGGTATTTTGATCATAATTCTCACATTCGAACTCCGATTGGGAAGTTTTTATACTTTCCTGAATCATTGAAGAGTCCTCTACAAAAACATTTTTGGGTGTCCTTTGTGATTCGGACTCCTTCAAACCGAATTTGATTCGAATTTGGAATCATTCTCGCAGGCTGAAATTGGGGGTATTCTGTAGTGTTCGGTTTTTGAGCCATAACTTTCACACCTGATCTCCAAATTACATGTTCTTGTACTCTTTTGAAAGCTGAGGACATAAGATTCAATTCTTTCCATAGTGAACCTTCTAATTTCGGTGGTTTTGAAGCTTTAATCTAGGCGACAAGTCTGTTGCCCTAGAAACATTGAATTTGGGTATCTTGCTTCAATTCGTGTTCTAGCTTTGTTCCTTTGAGTTGGTTGAGTCCACTAGCATCCACAATCCATAAAACCCAAAAAATATTAGTACACATACCTTTGAGAACCAATTCATCCTTTGCGAATAGTTTGATCCCAATTGAGACTAGCTATTTGATATTGCTTAGGGCTGTTCATATTGATACATTGCATAATCTTGAATCATCATATCATACTATCTTGTGACATCGAGTTAGGGATTGCAGAACTTTGTTCATAGTAGTGTTGGCGGAAAGTCACTCAAAGAAAGAAAAGAGAAAAAAAGAGCCAAAAGGTAAAAAAAGAGAGAAGAAGAATAAAAAAAGAAAAAGAAAATAGTGGCCGGTCGCACTACATTGAGCAAAACCCTAATTTGTGTTCATTATTTTCAGATTGTGCAATTGTATTAATTAGTGAGCAATCTTGCGGCCTTTTACCTTTTCTGAAGCAATTAGCTAGCGTCTCTCTATAACTTATGCAGCACGAGCTTTGGTCCTGAAATTTTTCTTATTTAGCTCATTCCATTGGTTGCATTAAGTTTCATCATCTTTGCGCGTGAGTTGCCTTGAAATTCGCTTATATCTTTGAGATCAGCAACTAGGGCTTGTGAATTCTAGTTTGGATAATTACTTATCATTACAATAACTAGAATTATCAAATTGCATACGAAATATATATTGCCTATCCAAGCTCCACCTTCTACTAGCCAAATAGATACCGTTCTCGTTGCAATCGCTTTGCCAAGCTTGAGTGTGATTATCACGAACTAGCCGCCGGTCACCACCTGTTCGCATGATAAGAACTTGGTAAAAGTTTCAAAGTGAGGGACTTTGAATCACCAGCACCTAGTAGTTGATAGGAACATATACTTGTGGTTTGTTTCTTGTCATCACTAACAATGGCAGGTTCTCAACGTCGTAGTGCTTGGGCCAACAGCATCCTAGGAGAAGAGGTAGTTCACACTCCGAGATAAGAAGAACGTACGAGCAAAGCTTCACCATCACCAGAGGTACGACGACATAGCACGCGTACCAAAAGTAAGTTCATTGTACCTAATTTTAGTGGTAAATATGATCATGAAGGTTATCTTACTTCGGAATTAGCTATAGTACAATCTTTTGATAAGTATGGAATTCCTGACTATGATAAGGTTAGGGTTGTTACTAGTGGATTTACTGATCATGCTACTCTTTGGTGGAATGATTATATGCGTAAAAATCAGGACATCCCTAGCACATGGATTAAATTGAAGAAATTTGCAAGAGCTAGATTTGTTCCTCCATATGTTGCTCACCAATTACGGAAGGAATTGCAACATCTAAAACAAGGTAGTAAAATTGTGGATGAGTACTACCAAGAATTTCAGCGTAGATATTTGCGTTGTGGGTTAGAAGAGATTGAAAAGACTCAGATGAACAGCTTTTATTGTGGGCTAGATTTTGATATTCAGATCATGATATCTTGTAAAGAATTCAATTCTATGTCATGCTTGCTTAATCTTTCACATAAAGCTGAAAGAAAAATAAAGAGAAGACAATCAACCATAGTTCAGGTTCCTACAGAGTTAAATGCTACACCTGTTGCATGCACTACACCAAACCCTAATGAGAGCATACACCCCGAGAATGTGAAAGAAATACAAGAAAATTCGAGTGAAATAGAGGATAGTACATGTGAGGATGATTATACTAACACAATCCAATCTACTTCTGTTGCTTCTGTTGTTGCTATTCCATTTGATATGTAGGTTACTTCTGAAGATGCGGAGCTAAAAGCTGTAATACCTGCATTGTTAAGTGAAATTTTTGAGGTGCCTACTACTTCTAAGGAGGATGCTAATGACTATGGTACAAATCTGTTTTTACAGCAAGAAAGGGACCAAATTTGTGAGTATATTCCTGCTGTACTTAATTCTAGTGAGTTACCATCTTGTGCCACAATTGTAGAACTATGTGATCAATTGCATGCATATAATTTTGATCATGTGGTGCTAATTACGCATAAGGAAGTGATAGCTAGAATATCCCCTGCCACTGTTTTGTGCTATATCATGTTGAATGAGCTTGTTAGCTTGAATTGTGTTATGGATAAAATTTCTGAAATTTCATCTCTTAAGTCTTTATCTAGCACCTGTGCCTACTGATTTAAATTCAATTTATTTGGAGATTATGGCATAGATGGCAAGTTTCTTGTTTACAGAATATGCATTACTTGTCATAGACTTGCTGAATTGAAGCTTGCTATTTTGGGCAATCCTAGTTGTGTGCAACACCTTGATTCATGTGTAGTACCATCAAATTTTCCTGATATGTGTGATACCCATAGCTTGCTACCACATTGTTCGAATTTTAGGACATTGAATTGTATTACAAATCAGCATGTCGTAGTTGATGAGTGGAAGCCTGGTAAAATTGTGTCACCGTTATTGGAATTGTTTGATATTGCTTGTTTACTATCTGGTTGTATAAATGAGCTACGCTTGTTACCAAAACTTGTAGTTTTGCCATTCGATGTTATTGAACAAGGCTTACAAAACATGAGTATTCTTTATCTAAGGTCAGGGATAGATATGTGCTTTACTTATATGTGCAAATTAAGTTGCAAACTGAATCATGTTAATATTTATGTTATATGCTTCACTTATAACCACAAATTGAGTTGCAAAATTGTGAGGAAAGGTGCTTTGCTTAAATCAGATTTCCTCATTTGTTGTTATTTAAATATCATTCCGCGAATCCAAAAGAACAATGAAATATGCGATATATACATATATGCTGCGTACACATTGTTCTTTTTGTTGGTTATTTCTTTTTCAGCTTGTCCAAAACTGAGGATGGATTTCCTTCAAGGAGGGGAGGAAGCATCGAAGAGTGGTAGCTTTCATCAAGCCATTATATGCTGGAAAGAAGTGTTGAGCTATATGGATATGGATAATTATCTGGTGAATCCTCTAAATTTCTTTCTTGTCCTAAAAATATATAAAGAGGCAGAGCTACTATTTTATTTAATTAAATGCAGGACCCATATGAGGACACTTTGTGTTGAGGACGAGATAAAAGGAAAGCTTAAGTCGAGGACGACTCAAATTCAAGAAGGGGAGGATGATGAGGACATCACTACTATGGATACATCCACACCTCATTGGACCAACTCCAACATGTCATCCATGGGCTAAGAAGACAGAGATATCAAATCCATCACGTTCTGGAATCCAATTCGGCCTCCGGATATCAGTCTGAAGTAAAATGAGCATAACATTTACATACGAAGTCTAATTGGAGAGTTCTTGTACTTGATTGAAAGCTTACAATAAGACCTTTCAAATGGATCTTGTCCTAGCCCTAGATTCATCGTGGATCACCTGAAATCATCAAAACAATATGCTATATAATTGTTTTGGGCTGTTTTGGGCCTTGTAAGCGTGAGGGGGCCAAAGCCCAAGTTGTGTGCGCTCTCCCTGGCTGCACATGTAACATCCCAAAATTTGCATTCAATATTATTTTATTGCTATTTATGCATTCTGGGATTTGCTGGAATTTATGGAATTTATCTGGATTTAGTTGATTTGAATTCAAATTATGTGTATTAACCGTTGGTGAAAATTTGTAAAAATTAAACAAGTTTAATATAAAGTTTTGCTAAAACTATTTTATTTGAGTTGAAAATGTCTCAAAGTATTTTTGGAGTTTTTTCTGAATTTATTTGAATCTATTTGCTTTTATTTGAATTTTTGGAATGTTATTGATTCGGAAAATAATTTTTATTCGAAACCTCCTCCCGGGCCGAATCTCCGTTGGCCCATTCCTTTCCCGTGCTCTGCCCGGCTTTTTCTGGCCCAGCACCTCGGCCCGCGTCGCCCGCGCAGCCCAGCCTTTCTGAAACACTAGCCGCCCTTGAGCTCATCCGTTGGATCTCGATCCAGCGATCGGGATTCAACCGCATCGCCGCCGCTTGTGAGCCGTCGGATCTCTGCGTCGTGGACACACGGGATGGAGCCACGTTACTTCTCCGTGTTGTCGCCGGACTTTGCCGCCGCCGCCGAATCCGTCTCAGATTTCCAGCCCAGCACGCCTCCCTAGGACCCTATTTAAGGCACCGCCCTGCGCAGCGGGAAGCCCGAGTCGCGTCGCCTCGTTTGCCCTAGGTCTCAGTGCCCGAGTCGCCGTCGTCGCTTTGCTCGAGCTCGTCGGAGTCCTCCGCCGCAAGCGAGCCCTTCAACCGCATGGATCTTCGTCGCCGGTGCCTCCCGCCGCTTCCGTTTGTGCCTTCGGGTTCGCGTCGTCGTCCTCTTCCGGATTCGCGAGCAAACGCGCCTGATCCGTCGCCGTAGCGCTAAAGCCGCATCATCTTCTTCGTCTCCGATGGATAGCGCCGCCGCCCTCGCCGTCGTTCTTCGCCGCAAGGTGTGGCCATCCGATCGCCCTCGAGCGCTCTGGATCTTGCCACGACTCTGTCGCTCGCGCCCTTGCTTCTTCACCGTCCGATCTGGCGCAGTCGTTGGATGAGCGACGCGTGGTCGTTCGCATGGCCCATCCACATCAGCGCCGCGTCAGCTCTTTCGACCTCGTGTCGTCCGCATCAGCAGCCACGCGTGCGCCGCGTCAGCCGCCGTGTCAGAGTCTCTGCCGCGTCAGCCCTAGCGCTGTTCCGTGAGCCCGGTCCACCGTGGACTGTTGAGCCCTAGCGCTGTTCAGTAGTGACGCAATAAACCCGTTTTTCCTTTAGAAAAATAATTCGTTTAAATTTGGTATTTCCAATTTTCAGGTTTTTATGATTTTTGAATCTTCTCCGAGGCCGTTCTCCTTCATACGAGCTCCGATTGAGGTGATTCAAATCTCTAAAAATTTATAAAATTGAGATCTATTTAATGGTTAATTTTATTTAATTTTTAGAGTTTGTTTTCTCTCTGTTTTGGTGTTTATTAGTTGTTCTCTCTCGTTTTCGCGTAGACGTTAAATTGTGCAACGCATCCGAGGAAGATTCGTCGACTCAAGACCAAGGTCCGAGAACAAGAATAAGGGCTGTTATAAGGCAAGTTGTGCTTTGATCATGTTGAACCCATGTTTATAAAATTGCTATATTCATTTTACCCTATTGCATATATTTCAAGTATACAATTGTTTCAAATTAGATTGGGTTTAGCTAATATACCAGATTGATCTATACCCTACCTTGTCATTGTATGCCATGATCTATTGTCACCCTAGATTGGTTTAATATAGTTGATTGGTAATTATAATCAACATGGGATGGTTAGTCCGTATTAGTTGCTTAGCCTTGCCACGTCATCACATGTGTCAGAATCATTGATAATTAATCTTGATTAATGGAATATGGAACAATGTTATGAACTTGTGTGTCATGTGAGATCACACGATGAGATTGAGTTGTTGTGGCGAGTCATGTCACGTAACGATGTTGAATTGTTGATGGCACGTGGTGCTTGGTAATCAACTGGGTGATAATCATTTAGATTGGGGCAAGTGACAAGGGGCGAGGATGCCAAGGTGGGCCCGATGGGCAGAGGGTATGTGGAAGTCTTGCCTTGATCACACTAAGGACTTAACCTTGCAAGCCTTTGACTGAGTCACCATGCAACCACATGTCGTATGGGCCACCTTAGTGAGTAATTTGCAATGTCTTGATTTTGGTACTATCGTGGTCGGTGTGAGTTCCCGAGTTATAGTGTAATTCACATGGCGCAAGAGGGGGGCCCTGGTTGTGGTTTTCAGACCCACCAGTGTTGAAACCTTAGCGGGTAGTACAGGATTAAGCCAGAGCATTGTAAAGGCTTTATCATGATCTCTTCGCCGACACACCAAAGGAAGTGTGTTAATTGCATGGCACGAAGGGACGATCATGTCGTGTGGGTAAAGTGCATAACCTCTGCAGAGTGTGAATCTATTCGAATAGTCGTGCTCGCGGTATTGAGCAATGCTCGGGAATTACAGTTAAGGGTTAGCTTAATTAAAATGAACAATTTGGTTGGGATGGCGGAATGCCATGTGGAAGATGGGAATTGATTTAGGATTGGAAACTTGGTTTACTTGAGAATTGCTGAATCTATTTGTTATTGCTATTTGTTTTACCGTCTTTACAATCTATTTATTGTATTTGTTCGTAAATGCTGCTTTGTTGCAAAATAGCCATGATAGCCTATCCTTTGGAATAAGCCTTGCATATAGTTACATAGAATTGCATTCTGTGCACAACTTGTTGAGTGCTTTAAGTACTCACCCTTGCCAAGAATAACATCACCAGTTGAAGAGTCTACATTAATGCTGGAGGAAAGATTCCAGGAGGAGACGAATGTTTAGGGCGCAAGCCTTGTCAGTTGCCTGTGGTATACTGAGGGGTTGTCTATGTTTTCATTCCGCTGCAGTTTAATATGTTATTCACCCTTGCGAGGCATAACCATGTAAGTTGACCATAAGGTCATTCAACTAGTAGTATACTATATATGATGTCTTTCATATTATTTCCGCTATGTATGATTGTGATATTCACTGATGTTGAGCCTGTGTGCACTAGCGTGATCCTGAACTAGTGTGGTATACACAGAGGGTCCGAATTTGCATATTCGGGTCCCGACAGAAGTGGTATCAGAGCCATACTGACTGTAGGCCTTGACCCTAGATTGTCTGGTCGTCTCTATAGGAACTTCAAAATTATTCTTTAAAGAAAAGAATTAACTTGGAAGAATAATATGTTCTAGACTTATCCTATTCTTCTATTCCTTTCCTCGTCAAAATTTATCCCTTTTTCCCCTGCTGAATTTCTTTCTCTCTCCCATGCTGGACCGAGTTAAAAACCTTATCTGAGTTGTCTTGGTAGTTGACGTGCCACATCATAGAAGAAAGCATCAAGTGTTCGCTGTCAACCCTGAAGATCAAGAAGGAGGGAATCATCGAGCTCAAGGAAGGAGTAGATCGATGAAGTGTTCCAGAAGTTAGATGACCTATGCTTCGAGTAGCCAGTTGAGATTCATGTGTGGGAGTCGCGTCTGCTTAAGATAGAAGTGTTACCCTTGTAGGCGGTAGTTTTGTGTGTATAGGTTGAATTGGTTCTTCCTTGATTGCTGAGTGTGCAGTATGTGTTGCAGAGCTTTTAGGCTTATATAAGCAACCATACCAAGTTATTAATATTGTTTGCTTTAGTTATTGGGTTAAACCTATCTCCCCTGCTTTAGGATCTCTGCTTCTTACCTATGCTATTCCCCTCTTCCCTAACCAAGTGAAGCAATCAAGCGGATGGTTCGGACTTGAGGAAACTACGAATCAAACTACGAATCGCAGAGTGAAAATCAATCCAAGAAGAACCTCAATAATGGATTAGTTCTTCAACCGTCGATCTGAGATGGATATGTAGAGTTTCAGAGAGTTCTTGACTGCTCAGACTCAGTTGATGCATGCAATGATGAAGCAGATGCGGAATATGACTAACCAAGCCAATGTCAACGAAGTGTTCCAAGCTGCTACCAATGATTTCCGTCCCTACTCAAGGTTATCAGAATTCATAAGGACTCGTCCGCCGGTGTTTTCAGGAAATGTATTACCATCAGAAGCAGATGATTGGCTCAAGACCATTGAGAGGAAGCTGCTCATTGCTCAGTGTGAAGGCGATGAGAAAGTCTTGTATGCTTCTTATCAGTTACAAGGAATCGCTGCTGAATGGTGGAAGAAATATTGTGTTGTTCATGAAGCCCCGCGGAATATCACTTGGAATGAATTTGTTGTTGCTTTTCGTAATCTCTTTGCCTCACCTGGAGACAGTATGGTCACGATAGATACGGCGCATAATACTATCCCTGTACCTTGTGCGACATCTAAGCGTTGCTCTCTGAAGTGCTATCAACTAAACAAATCAGAAGATCGTGCGTGCATTCGCTATGGAGAGATAGGACATACCGCTGACGAGCATGCGATTAATTGCTCCAGCTGTGAAGGAAGTCATTCCCTTGGAGAATGTCCTATGAGTGACATCACATGTTACCTTTGTGAAGGCCGAGATCATGGTCCAGCTCAATGTCCCTTGATCCAATAGTTACCGCTGTAATTCAAAGATCGACAAAGGAATCTTCGAGCCGTAGTTGCTCAAGAGTCGCCAAGAAGAGGCGAACGTCACCGCAAAGTGGTGCCGCCAAAGAGCTAAGGACACAATACCGTAATCTGTTGGCTCTCATCAAGAAGGTAGTAATTGGCAATCACCAACAGATGTTTCTGTGTGATGAAGAAGGCCATTGGTCTAGAAAATGCCCTCTGAAGCAACCACCATCATGACGCCACAAGAAGTCAATAATGTGCATGTAGCTGCACCCAAAGAAGGCACAACAATGGAAAACGTTGGTGCTACTATCACATGAGGAAGGCCATTTTGTTAAGAAATGCCCGCAAAGAATCTAGAGTCTCCTACTGACGCGGTCCTTCCGAAGTTACCTCACCAAGTTCATAATGCCAAACGAGAGCAATAAGGTTGCAAGAGAGGTTTGTGCAAAGAATCAATTGAAGAAGAGGCGTCTGAATAAAGACACTGCCCTGGTCGATGAATGCTCAGGGAAGATAGGTGGCCCTAAGCTTTGCTATACCTGTAACAAGCCCGGGCACTTTGCCAATAATTGCCCTCAGAAGAAAGTAAACACGCCAGTTCAAGTCAATCTCGATTACATTCGGTCAAAACTTCACGCAACGTCAATCGAGGAAGTTTAGATCAATTATTTAACCCTATGCAAGTGTCATATCCTCGTTTGTAAAGGAAAGGTGACTAGTGACGCATTCCATGTAAGGATTTCCTTGCTTAAAGAAATAAAGTAAAGATGGTTGGGATGTTGGAATGTGAAGTGTTGGGATAAGAGCATTGATGGTGATTAAAGGGCCAGATGTTCCCAGAGTATTCAACTGTGTCAATGGTTCATCTAAAGATGTTGCGTGTGCAAGAATGATCGCCATTCGATGGTGTTTGTAAAGCTTGTTAGGCCGGAGGAATTATCGTTGTCAGAAAATGCATGTGATTGCTTGATCTAACCTAGAATGTAATGGAGTTAAGTTGGAGAAAAGTTTCTAGCGAACGATATTGGATATCAGACCTAAGATGCTACTCCTGAAATGAATTGGTCGTCCGGACATAAGGCTGTCCTGGAGTTTGGTCAAAGAATTGTGTCAGCTAAAAGCCCTGAAAGCGGGAAAATGGAATTTCAAACAACTACGGTTCGTGTCGGTCAGCAGAAGGTCAATAGCGTGGAAGTGGTCAGCTTTGAAGATGTGCCAGATTTAGGGAACATCCATATATGTCTCCTAAGAATCCCACCAGATCAAGAGATCCAGATGTTATTGAGTTAGCGCCTGGTACAATGCTAAAAGTAAAAGACCTCATCGAATGCCTATTGATGGACTAGTTGAGATGAAAAAGCAGATTGAAGAGTTGTTAGAAAAATGTTTTGCTTGAGCCAGTTGTCACCATAAGGAGCGCCTATTCTGTTTGAAGATGAGAGCATAAGGATGTGCATCAACCGTCGAGCATTTAATGAAGTGATGATTAAAGGGTAAGTATTCGTTGCCCAGGATCGTAATTTGTTGATCAGTCAAAAAGGGACTGGAGTGTTCTCAAGGATAGATCTTCGATCGAGTTATCATCAGTTAAGAATCTGTGCAGAGAATGTTCTTAGGTTAGAGTTTTCTACGCAGTATGGACAGTAGGAGGTTACAGTTGTGTCTGCTAAAATGGTCAAAGCCATTACAGAATTTATGAACATGACAAATGGAGTTCCATGGGAAATTTGGTCAAGTTGTTATGGTGTATAAGTGGGATGTCTTTGTTTGCTTCAAGTCAAAAGGAAAGTATGCAGAACAGTTGGGATTAGTTTTGGAAAGGTTGCTAGACCAATGGTTGTATGCTAAGTTTAGCAAAGGTGACTTTTGGAAGGAGAAAGTTGAATTTCTTGTCATTAGATGACTGCTAAAGGAGTTATCGTGGATCCAACCAAAAGCGATGTTACGTGGGAGCAACCGAGACAGCTTAGGCAATTAGGAGAAGAAGTTTGCATGGACGCCGCAGTGCAAAAAGAGTTTTGTGTGATCGAGGAAACGTTTGACGATAGCACCTGTCTTAGTGTTGCCAGATGCGCAAACGCAGTTTTGATATGTACTATGATGCCTCAAGACAAAATTTTGGATGTGTGTTAATGCAGAAAGGCAAAGTTGTGGCCTATGCGTCAGGACAGTTGAGGCCACATGAAGAGAACTATGCTACGCATGAATTGGAAATTGCTACCATAGTGCATGCTTTGAAGTTTTTGCGTCATTATATTGCTGGAGATATGTACAGACCATAAGAGTTCGGAGTACAGACTGGAATATGGAACGAAGAGGATGGTTGGAGTTGATTAAGTATTATAAGGCTGGGATCCGTTATCATCTTGGTAAGGCTAATGTGGTATCCGATGTCTTAAGTTGTGAAGGCCATCGTGCTAGTACACCGATATCAAGTGATCAATCGAAATTGTGCAAGGTGTTTTAAAAATTGAAATTAGAAGTGGTTTACTTTCCAAGGATTTATAGCTGCGTTGGAAGTTAAGCCAAGGCTTGGAGATCGGATCAAAGTGGGTCAGAAGGATGGAGGTTTAGCTGAGGATTTTACCGTGGATGACCAAGGAACCACACGGTTTAAAGGTCGAATCTAGGTATGGAGCAAGAAAGAGCTTAAGCAGTTGATTTTGGAAGAGGTTAATGATTCTAAAGTATTCAATTCATCCAAAAAGGTGATAAGATATATCAAGGTCTTAAGGAAAGGATTTGATAGCCTAAGACGAAGCGTGAAGTGGCTGAAAATATCGCTTTGTGTGACGTGTGTTAGAGAATGAAAGCGGTGCATCAGAGATCAGTAAGTTTGTTACATCCGATGTAGAGTTCTGAGTGGAGGAAAGAGGCAAATCAGTAATAAGATACCTAGCATTGAGAATGGTCGAGAATCCAGAAGGGATATGGTTCCGTTTGGACCATCGTTGACCGTTTGGCCGAAGTCGCTTATTTCACACCATTAAGACTACTTATGCAGGAGATCAGTTGGTAGGACTATATATAATTGTGTGTTTGCATGGTATGTCTAAGAAGGTTGTGTCAGACAGAGGTACCCAATTTACCTCAAGATTTTGGGACAAGTTGCATGAAGCAATGGGAACTCGCCTGAATTTCAGTACATCATATCACCCGCAGACAGATGGTCAGACTGAGAGAGTAAATCAGATTCTAGAGGATATGTTGAGAGCTTGTGCTTTAGCTTATGCTACGTCTTGGGATAAATATTCGCCGTAGGCAGAATTCAGTTACAATAATAGTTATCAAACTAGTTGGCAGATGTCACCATTGAGGCGTTGTATGGACGTGCTTGTCGTACTCCGTTGAATTGGAATGAGACAGTAGATCGTATGGTATTTGGACCTGATATTCTCAAGGAAGCCGAAGAGCGAGTTGCTATGATTACAGAGAAGTGAAGGTAGCTCAGTCAAGGAAAAAGAGCTACGCTGATAACCGTCGTCAAGATTCGAGGTTCGAGTCAGATAATTTGTGTATCTCGGAGTTAGCCCTCTTGAGGGTGTCAAAAGGGTTAGTGATAAAGGGAAGCTTGCGTCAAGATATGTTGGTCTGTTCAAGATTTTGAGCTGTCAAGGAGATGTTGCTTATCAGTTGGAGTTGCCGCAGTCAATGGCAGGAAGTGCATGATGTGTTATATGTGTCACAGTTTAAGAAATGACTCAGAGTGCCAGCGGAGCAGATGCCATGAGAAGCAATTGAACTGCAGGAGGATTTGATCTACAAGGAGTAGTCGATCAGAATTTTGGATATTATGGAACGCAAGACCAGAAACAAGTCTATCCGCTTTTGCAGAGTTCAGTGGAGAAATCATTCCGAAAGAGAAGCAACTTGGGAGCGTGAAGAAGATTTGAAGTCAGAATTTCCAAACCTATTCTCTAGTTAGCCCTGAATCTCGGGGTCAAGATTCTGTTAAGGGGGGAAGGTTTGTAACATCCCAAAATTTGCATTCAATATTATTTTATTGCTATTTATGCATTCTGGGATTTGCTGGAATTTATGGAATTTATCTGGATTTAGTTGATTTGAATTCAAATTATGTGTATTAACCGTCGGTGAAAATTTGTAAAAATTAAACAAGTTTAATATAAAGTTTTGCTAAAACTATTTTATTTGAGTTCAAAATGTCTCAAAGTATTTTTGGAGATTTTTCTGAATTTATTTGAATCTATTTGCTTTTATTTGAATTTTTGGAATGTTATTGATTCGGAAAATAATTTTTATTCGAAACCTCCTCCCGGGCCGAATCTCCGTCGGCCCATTCCTTTCCCGCGCTCGCTCGCTTTTTCCGCCCAAAGACTCGGCCGCGTCGCCTGCAACCCGGCCTTCTCAAACCCTAGCCGCCGCCAGAGCTCATCCGCTGATCTCGATCCAATGATCGGGATTCAACCGCGATCGCCGCCGCTTGTGCCGTCGGATCTCTCGCGTCGTGGACACACGGATGGAGCCACGCCACTTCTCCGTGTTGTCGCGGACTTTGCCGCCGCCAATCCGCCTCGATTTCCACCAAAGACGCCTCCTAGGACCCTATTTAAGGCGCCGCCTGCGCAGCTGAAGCCCGAATCGCGTCCGCCTCGCTTGCCCTAGGTCTCGCGCCCGAGTAGCCGCTGCCGCTTTGCTCGAGCTCGCCGGAGTCCTCCGCCGCAAGCGAGCCTTCAACCGCATGGATCTTCGTCGCCGGTGCCTCTCCGCCGCTTCCGTTTGTGCCTTCGGGTTCGCGTCGTCGTCCACTTCCGGATTCGCGAGCAAACGCGCCTGATCCATCGCCGTAGCGCTAAAGCCGCATCATCTTCTTCATCTCCGATGGATAGCGCCGCCGCCCTCGCCGTCGTTCTTCGCCGCAAGGTGTGGCCGTCCGATCGCCCTCGAGCGCTCTGGATCTTGCCACGACTGCCGCCGCGCTTTGCTTCTTCACCGTCCGACCGGGCGCAATCGTTGGATGAGCGACGCGTGGTCGCTCGCATGGCCCATCCACATCGGGCCGCGTCGCCTCTTTCGCCTCGTGTCGTCCGTGACGCCAGCCACGCGCGCGCCGCGGGCCGCCGTGGTCGTAGTCTCTGCCACGCTTCTAGCGTTGTTCCGTGAGCCCGGTCCACCGTGGACTATTGAAGCCTATGGACTGGGTCCATAGACCGAGGGTCTCATGGCGTCGACCTGCGTCGGCGTGACGCAATAAACCCGTTTTTCCTTTAGAAAAATAATTCGTTTAAATTTGGTATTTCCAATTTTCATGTTTTTATGATTTTTGAATCTTCTCCGAGGCCGTTCTCCTTCATACGAGCTCCGATTGAGGTGATTCAAATTTCTAAAAATTTATAAAATTGAGATCTATTTAATGGTGAATTTTATTTAATTTTTAGAGTTTGTTTTCTCTCTGTTTTGGTGTTTATTTGTTGTTCTCTCTCGTTTTCGCGTAGACGTTAAATTGTGCAACGCATCCGAGGAAGATTCGTCGACTCAAGACCAAGGTCCGAGAACAAGAATAAGGGCTGTTATAAGGCAAGTTGTGCTTTGATCATGTTGAACCCATGTTTATAAAATTGCTATATTCATTTTACCCTATTGCATATATTTCAAGTATACAATTGTTTCAAATTAGATTGGGATTAGCTAATATACCAGATTGATCTATACCCTACCTTGTCATTGTATGCCATGATCTATTGTCACCCTAGATTGGTTTAATATAGTTGATTGGTAATTATAATCAACATGGGATGGTTAGCCCGTATTAGTTGCTTAGCTTGCCACGTCATCACATGTGTCAGAATCATTGATAATTAATCTTGATTAATGGAATATGGAACAATGTTATGAACTTATGTGTCATGTGAGATCACACGATGAGATTGCGTTGTTGTGGCGAGTCATGTCACGAAACGATGTTGAATTGTTGATGGCACGTGGTGCTTGGTAATCAACTAGGTGATAATCATTTAGATTGGGGCAAGTGACAAGGGGCGAGGATGCCAAGGTGGGCCCGATGGGCAGAGGGTACGTGGAAGTCTTGCCTTGATCACACTAAGGACTTAACCTTGCAAGCCTTTGACCTGAGTCAATCATGCAACCACATGTCTGGTATGGGCCAGCCTAGCTGAGTAATTTGCAATGTCTTGATTTTGGTACTATCGTGGTCGGTGTGAGTTCCCGAGTTATGGTGTAATTCACATGGCGCAAGAGGGGGGCCCTGGTTGTGGTTTTCAGACCCACCAGTGTTGAAACCTTAGCGGGTAGTTCTTGATTGAGCCAGAGCATTGTAAAGGCTTTGTCATGATCTCTTCGCCGACACACCAAAGGAAGTGTGTTAATTACATGGCACGAAGGGACGATCATGTCGTGTGGGTAAAGTGCATAACCTCTGCAGAGTGTGAATCTATTCAAATAGCCGTGCTCGCGGTATTGAGCAATGCTCGGGAATTATAGTTAAGGGTTAGCTTAATTAAAATGAACAATTTGGTTGGGATGGCGGAATGCCATGTGGAAGATGGGAATTGATTTAGGATTGGAAACTTGGTTTACTTGAGAATTGCTGAATCTATTTATTATTGCTATTTGTTTTACCGTCTTTACAATCTATTTATTGTATTTGTTCGTAAATGCTGCTTTGTTGCAAAATAGCCATGATAGCCTATCCTTTGGAATAAGCCTTGCATATAGTTACATAGAATTGCATTCTGTGCACAACTTGTTGAGTGCTTTAAGTACTGACCCTTGCCAACAATAACATCACCAGTTGAAGAGTCTACATCAATGCTGGAGGAAAGATTCCAGGAGGAGACGAATGTTTAGGGTGCAAGCCTTGTCAGTTGCATGTGGTATACTGAGGGGTTGTCTACGTTTTCATTCCGCTGCAGTTTAATTTGTTATACAGCCTTGCGAGGCATAACCATGTAAGTTGACCATAAGGTCATTGTCGAGACCCGAATCTGCAAATCCGGACCCTCTGTGTATTCTGTGCCAGTCCAGGATCACGCTAGCACACACAGTCATAAAGGGTTGCACATTACAGACATCCACAAAGATATAAGAATAAATAGTGCAAACATGTATATAATCGAGTTGTACGACCTTATGGTCGCTTTACGATAAGTCACCACACAGGCTTACATTATTCAAAGTAAAGAAATAGCAATGAACATAAGTAAAGGACGGGAAGCCTTCATCTTGCCACAGCAACCGATCGGGCTTGCCCCTAGTTGTTCGATCCTCGATGTACTCCTCCTCCCAACCGTGTAGTCTCCTCCACCGATGTTGGGGTTGATAAGCAGGTGGGGTGAGTACACAAGGCACTCAACAAGTAATGCATGTAATGCAAGCTATTACTACATGCAAAGCTTATTCCAAAGGGTTGGCTTAAATGGTTCTTTTGCATCAAACAGCAATCTTAAACCAATATCTTAATTAGATTAAAGCATTGGAACAGCTTATAAGTAATACTAATTTCTTCAAATGGTTTTTCTTCAAGATTCTCGGCACACACCTTAATAGCTCATTTTTAACACTTGGCACACAGCCACCCTTCCCATATTTTGTTTATGAAAATCTACCCTTGATCTGTAATCCCGAGCAATGCTCAATACCGTGAGCACGGCTATTCAATAGTTTGACACTCTGCAGAGGTTGTACACTTTACCCACAAGATACACCGCCACCACACAGTGATTGTCTGCAACAAAGCTTTTCAGAACTTCTACCTTAACCAAAGAACCTCTCCAGATTGCCTTCACTATCACTTCCTCACACAGAGCCAAGTATAGGACCGCCAATCACCGCTGGATGGGCACCAAGCCGTAGCACAGTGCACGCCCCCATACAGATACACCCTCGTACTCACACCCCGAGGTATCAGAGGAAAGATATCAGAACCCTAGTCAACTAGGTCTGTCCCATATCAGACATGTGGTTGTATGGTTGACTCAGATCAAAGGCTTGCAAGGTGAAGTCTTTAACTGACCAAGGCAAGACTTCCAACACTCAACAGTGGCACACAGAACAATGTGGCACACAGACTCACATCACTCATCAACCCAAAGCCACACAGGCCCACCAGGCACACAGCCTCTTGCCACTTGCCCCAGTCTAAAACATTTCCCACCAAGTTGATTATTATGCAACACATGCCAGCAATAACTCAACATCGGTACGGAACCACACAGGTCGCTCTACCTCAATCTCATCATGTGGCATTATCACACTACTTTTCAAAATACATTCAATGTCTTTAATCAGTATTGTAGCATTTTTTCGAAAGATCACTCATGATTCGTTGCAAGGCTAAGCATCTACTCACGGTCTAGCCTCCCGTGTTGGCACAATATTAACATCCAACTAATATAATCAAACTTAGGGTGACAATGATTTAGGGCATACAATTAATAATTCAAGGTGGCATAACAAAATGGGTTGATTAACTACATTATCCCGAACAAATTTAAATTCATTTTAAATAAATAAGCATGCATATTTTCAAAGCATAAACTACATTTTAAATACCTGGGATCAAAATGATCAAAGCATCACTTGCCTTCCAAGAGTTGCTGGTCTTGTTCCGAAACTTGGTCTTGAGCGACGAATTCTTCCTCAAAACTTTCCTAAGAATTTGCGCTCACGCTGCATAAACAAAATATGCAATAAATAGCTAATACAGAAGACTAAATAACCTCAAAAATTCAAATAAAATTCACCATTAAATAGCTCACAATTTTATAAATTTTTAGAAATTTGAATCACCCAAATCCGAGTTAAAATGCCAAAGTTATAGTCATTTGAAGTTTGAATAAAATCTGAAAATACAGAAATTAAGAAAATCCGATTTTTCTGAATTATTTTTATACTGGAAATTCGCTTTTCTGATGTCAGCACCGCGTCATGATGACGTCAGCAAAGAAATGAAATTCGGTCGAAATATTTTTATATATAAAAAAATATTTATGACGTCATCGCTAACGTCAGCTCGACACGTGGCACGCCAGAGGCTGCCACGTCGTTCTGGTCTATGGAATGGGTCCATGGTTCGGCTCTGGTCCACCGTGGACTTGGTTCACAGAACAGAGCAGCCACGCGGCAAAATCCAGACCGTTCGCTAAAATCGACGGCCGATCCTATGCTCGCGCGGCTCGGCGACGCCGATTTCCGCCGCGGCCACGCGTCACGATCGAACGGTCCCCTGGATCCAACGGCCAACGCACGCACGCATTCGGCGACGCTTTGGATACGCGATCGACATCGCCGCGAATCGCAACACTCGCTTGAAATCAACGGCCGAGATTGGTCACGCCTCGGCCAAAGGAAACACGCGATCGCACGCGATTGGTTGGAGGTGCGACGCTAGGGTTTCTAAGCGTTGGGCGGCGACACGCGACAAGAATGGGCTCGCCCATTATCGCTCATCTGATTTTAAATCATTTCACATTTAAAATAATTCTAGAAATTCAATTAAATCATTTGGAGCTTTTAAAATAGCAGAAAAATTCCAGAAAAATTCCAAAAATTACTTTGAGATATTTGTATTTCCATTAAAATATTTGCAATAAAACTTTGCAAAAACTTTTCCATTATTTAATTGTTTTCAAGAAAAGTCCTATTTGAATAAATCCAAATAAACTTAAATAAATTCCCAAAAATTCAAAAAAAATTCAAAAATACTCCAAAATTTAAATTAGAGCAAAAAAAATTAGGGTGTTACAAACCTCCCCTTAATGTAATCTCGTCCCGAGATTCAAGGTCGCCTACGTAAATAGGTTAGGAACTCCTTCTTCGATCTTCTTCACGCTCCCACGCTGTTTCACTTTCCAATGGTTGCTCCATTGAATTCTGCAGAAACGTGTTGACTTGTTCCTTGTCTCTCCGTCCATTACGCCCGAATCTTCATCTGATGTTCTTTGTAAGTCGATCTTCTTGCACTCAATTGCCTCCAAAGGTGTTTGCTCTTCCTGTATCAAGACACTTCTTCGCCAGATACATGGAATACATCATGCACTCCGCCAAAGACGGCAGTAACTCCAAGCGATAAGCAACTTCACCTCTGCGGCTCAAGATCTTGAATGGTCCGACATATCTGCGAGCTTTCCTTTTGAATGGAACCTTCTAACTCCTTTGAGAGGCGTGACTCTAAGGTACACAAAATCTTCGGTTCAAAGCTCGGTTCCTCGCGACGGTTGTCGATAACTCTTCCGCTTTGATTGTGCAATCTTCAATCTTTCCCCGATCGTATGACCTGTTCTTCCGCTTCAAGAATGTCCGTCCAAAACATGTCGTCACTGTCTCATTCCAATTCAATGGTGTTCGACAGACCGACCATACAAAGCTTCAAATGGAGACATTTGTAAACTCGCTCGATAATCGTTGTTGTAACTAAACTCAAAGATAAGGCAAACACTTGTCCCATGAGGTGGAATATGCTAAGGCACATGCCCTCAACATATCCTCTAATATCCGATTGACTCTCTCGCTTGTCCATCCGTCTCATGGGATGGTATGTCAGATCAAGTTCAAACGAGTTCCCATCGCTTCATGTAGCTTACCCCAAAATCGGAGGTAAATTGGGTACCTCACATGCGACACTATTTTTTTCTTACATCCATGCAAACAAACAATTCTTGACATATAGAGTTCTGCTAACCGGTCTCCTAATAAGTGGTCTTCACGGTATGAAATGTGCCACTTTAGTTAAACGATCTACTATGACCCATATGGAATCATATCCACTTTGTGTTCTAGGCAATCCGGTTATGAAATCCATACCAATTTCTTCCCATTTCCATTCGTGCATCTTTAGAGGTTGTAATAGCCTCGCTGGTCTTTGGTGCATAGCTTTGACTCTTTGGCATATGTCACATATTGCAACGTATTCGCGACTTCTCGCTTCATGCTTGGCCACCAAAATCTCTCCTTTAAATCTTGATACATTTTCGCACTTCTGGATGAATTGAGTACTTGGAGTCATGGGCCTCCCCGCATTAATCGCTTAACTCCTTTTGTTCTAAGCACACAAATGCGCTCTTTAAACCACATAGTACCTTGTTCATCCAGTTTGAAATCTTTTGCTTTGCCTTCATCCATTTTGCCCTTAATTCTTTTGATCTTATCATCATCTTTCCGCCCTTCCCCGATCCGATCTTCCGGTAGGTTTTACTTCCAAAGTTGCTAGGAATCCTTCCGTACCATTTCCATTCTAATTTGAAATCCTTACACAATCTGCTCGACTTGTTTCCAACAAAGATATTTACACCGTGGTTCTTTCGCTCAATGCGTCGCCACCACGCTGGCTTTACCCGATGGTAGTGAATTCTCACATTATAATCCTTGATTAACTCTAACCATCTTCTTTGCCTCATATTTAGGTCAGCTTGTGTGAAGATATACTTAAGACTTTTATGATCGTGATACACTTCACATCTATTTCGATGAGATGATGACGCCATATCTTTAGTGCATGCACTACTACTAATTCCAAATCATGAGTCTGATAGTTCTCCTCATGTGGTCTCAATTGCCTTGATGCATAGGCAATTACCTTCCTATTTTGCATCAACACGCATCCCAATCCCTCGACGCGATGCATCACAATAGATGTCAAGTCTTGATGAACGCTGTAAAACTAGTACAGTGCCGATGTTAATCTTCTCTTCAACTCCTCAAAACTCTTCTCACACTCGGTGTCCATAGGAATTTCCTTTCCTTTTCAACAATTGCGTAAGAGGTCTCGCAATCGTAGAGAATCCTTCGATGAATCGACGGTAATACCCGCCATTCCAAGGAAACTACGGATTTGGGTTACCGACTTGGGTTGTTCCCAATGTAGAACTGTCTCCACTTTCTTTGGATCTACCGCAACTCCTGCGCAGCCATTATGTGTCCAAGAAATTCAACCTTATTCTTCCGTAAATCACATTTGCTAAATTTTGCAAACAATCTGTTGCTCTCTCAACTTTTCAAGGATTAGCCTCAAATGCTCTAAGTGCTCTTCTCTCGCCTTGGAATAGATAAGGATATCATCTATGAATACGACGACGAACTTATCCAAATATTCCAAAAAACCTTATTCATTAAGTTCATGAAATATGCCGTGCATTTGTCAAACCAAAGGACATCATCAGTAACTCGAGTGTCCATATCTTGACGAAAATGCGCCTTCTAATATCCTCTGATCGGATCTTCAATTGATGGTATCCTGATCGGAGATCAATTTTGGAGAAGACTCCTGCTCCTCTCAACTGGTCAAACAAATCATCGATCCTTGGTAGCGGATACTTATTCTTTATCGTCACGTCATTGAGTGCATGATAGTCTATACACATCCTGAAACTTCCGTCCTTCTTCTTGACGAATAAGACAGGTGCTCCCCATGGCGATGAACTAGGTCTTATAAATCCTTTTTCCAAAGCTTCTTCAATTTGCTTCTTCATTTCCACCAATTCCTCTGTGGACATCCTGCAAGGTCTCTTAGCTATGGAGCTGTCCTCGAACCAAATCTATCATGAACTCGATATCTCTATCCGCGGATTCTGTAAATCTTCCGGAAAACATCCGGATATTCATTGACTATGGAAACTTCCTCTAAGTCGATCTTCATGTCGTTGACCATTAATTGTCCATCCCGCACCGGTTTTGCTTCAAACTCAATCTTCTTTCCATCCGGCTCTCGTAGATATGACTCTTTTCCCACAAATTAATATCGCTTTGTGATTGGTTAACCAATCCATTCCCAAGATAACATCCAAGGTTTGGGTATTAAGGGGCGATTAAGTTCGCTAGGAACTCAACTCCATTAATTATTAGTCTTACCCCGTAACATCCTACTTTAGATCGGAGTTCGATCCGTGGATTGACTATGAGCACACATTTAAGATTCACTATTTCCATATCATTTTGAACAGCAAAATCTCGGAAATAAAAGAATGCTAAGCTCGAATCAAATAAAATGGTAGTGGTAATCGAGTTTACTAGAACTTACCCAAGACAACGTCCGTGGCGCTCAACTTCATCCGTTGTAATGTGGTTGACTCGGCCTCGTGCGCCTCCTTGGGATGGAGTTGTCGCTGTTGATGCCCCACGGTTCACGATTGGCGGGAGTCCTTGCCGGTGTGTTCCCTAGGTTAAAGCGGACCGGGTGACACCTCCTTCTTAGGGCGCTTGTTGGCAAATGCCCCATTTCATTGCAATGATAGCAACGTCTTCCCATCGCTCGAGAGGTTCCTCCACCTGCGCTACGCTCGGCCGAGTCTCGAACATTCGACCCATCGGGCGATTTGCCGGCAGTGGTGCCCTATCATTGCCTCCAGGCTGGTACCGGATGAACTGCTGAGGTGCCGCCTCTCACCTCACCGCCCCGACGACCTCCTTGTTGTGCCATTCTGCGCTTCTGTTGTCATCCAACTCTCGGCGCTTGTCCTCTAAGATAAGAGCTTTGTTAACTAGCTCTTGGAAGTCGTGGAATGTGGGTGATCGGTCCCACTGCAACCCTCGCATTCAATCCCTTCATGAAGCCGGATTGTCTGCCTTATCCGTAGCCACGCCCTCCGTGCGTAGCGTGGCGCTTGGGTGAACTTGTTCGTAATCGCCCATTGATCGGCGCCTTGCTTGAGGCTCCTGAATTCCTCATTTTCAAGATCCATGATACCCTTAGGTACATGGCACTGGCGGAAGGCTGAGGAGAATTCCTCCCACGTGATACTCTGTGGGTCCTCATGAGCTACGCAGAAGTTTTCCCACCATTCTACGGCAGTCCCTTCGAGTTGATGAGAGGCATAGAGTACCTCTCATGTCCTACACACGGGTAATGTGCGCTTCCTTTCAATTGTCCTTAGCCAATCGTCCGCTTCTAGTGGATTGGCGTTACTGAGAAAGTGGGTGGACGAGTCCTCATAAACTCCGACAACCCGGAGTAGGGTGTGGTCCATTGTTACCCCTGTGTTGAACATTCACAGCAGCTTGATTGGATATCTCACGCATGGTTTGAACCATCGTGTTCATAAGTTGAGTCCGGCAGCCAAGAAGGCTCCTGTGTTCGTGATATCGACTGCGGCGGTTGAGGATCGGCTCTTCATTCTCGTTGTCCGCCGTTAGCTCCACTTCCGGCTCCAACATTTCCACGAGTCCTCACCATCTGCTGCCGCTTCCAAGGTTAAGAGAAGAAAAAAGCATAGACAAGTAGAAGAATTCATGTGGGAAAACAGGTGTAACTTAAATTATTTAGCCACTTTGTTGATATAATATAAAGCAGTACGGTTGCTCACAAGTGCCTAAGCGCAATGCAACACATACGAGACACTCACAACCAAAAACAAGTAAGCAAACATAGGAATCCATGACGACTCACACCTAATGGTGACTCAAGAAAAGACGCGACTCGACATTCGAGTCTCGACACTACACTCTACTAGACTCGATCACCATCGAGCCAACCCGGCCATGCTCCTCGAGCATACACCGTGGGTGCTCCGGAATCGGGCAACCGTCCCGTGACCTCGCGGTGGTGCAATGACCCCATCGACTACCGGGTCCCGAGGCTGCTCGCCTCGCTGACCGTGCCTCTGCCTGCTCCTCCGGATCGATCGTAACCTGAATCGCTCGTGCTCGGGTCCATACAAAGCCATCTCCAACTCCTAGATCTTTGCATGGAGTGAGCTAAGCCCTCCCGCACCGGATCTTTGCCTCTGCGACCTGCCTGCGGGTCCTCTCGCAACTCCCTGACTGTCTCGCCCAGGGTGTCCTCCGGGCGATGACGCACCTCGCCAGTGGGTGATAGTGGCGCCCTCCTCTACAAGCTCCATCCTCTCCAAATGATTGTCTCGACGCGAATGGTGACGAAAGACGGTGCCTCCAACTCGGAGTAAGCGCGGCAATCGCCGCATCGCCTGACGCGCCGACTCCTGGATTCCAACCTCAAAAGAAAACCTCCTCACCGTGATGTAGATAGGACGGCTCTCCCTCGTTCTGTCCCGAGCATACACTGTGATCTTGACATCCCAGGCGACGTCAAGTCCTGCCCTGCACCACCAAGTCCTCGACATGCTGGTCCGCATCAAAACCTCCGAGCAACTGCATGATACGCCATAACTCCGCAGCGTATCCTCCGGTGCGCTCTTCATAGGTGTGGATCATCCTCATCTGACAAAATAAACCTTGTTTAAATTAAACAGAGAATAATAAAAATTCAGCATAGGTATGAAACAAGAGAAAAGAGATAAGTCAAGATTTCATTGATATTCTTGCTCAAGTTGATTAGGTCTTTAGAAAATAGTTTTACCCTCCTAGGCACGACCAAACTAGGGTCAAAACCTACACCAACCTGCTCGATACCACCTCTGCTGGACTCGAATCGCAAATCCGACCCTCTGTGGTATTCTCGTGCTAGTCCAGATCACGCTTAGCACACACACATCATACATGGTTGCACATTACAGCATATTCACAAAGATATAAGAATAAATAGTGCAAACATGTATATAAATTGAGTTGTACGACCTTATGGTCTCCTTACAGATAAGTCACCACACAGGCTTACATTATTCAAAGTAAAGAAATAGCAATGAACATAAGTAAAGGACGTGGAAGCCTTCATCTTGCCACAGTGCAACCGATCGGGCTTGCCCCTAGTTGTTCGTATCCTCGATGTACTCCTCCTCCCAAACCGTGTAGTCTCCTCCATCGATGTTGGGGTTGATAAAGGTGGGGTGAGTACACAAGGCACTCAACATGTAATGCATGTAATGCAAGTGCTATTACTACATGCAAAGCTTATTCCAAAGGGTTGGCTTAAATGGTTCTTTTGCATCAAACAAAGAATCTTAAACCAATATCTTAATTAGATTAAAGCATTGGAACAGCTTATAAGTAATACTAATTTCTTCAAATGGTTTTCTTTCAAGATTCTCACACACACCTTAATAGCTCATTTTTAACACTTGGCACACAGCCACCCTTCCCATATTTTGTTTATGAAAATCTACCCTTGATCAGAATCCCGAGCAATGCTCAATACCGTGAGCACGGCTATTCAATAGTTTGACACTGCAGAGGTTGTACACTTTACCCACAAGATACACCACCACCACAGTGTGATTGTCTGCAACAAAGCTTTTCAGAACTTCTACCTTAACTAAAGAACCTCTCCAGATTGCCTTCACTATCACTTCCTCACACAGAGCCAAGTATAGGACCGCCAATCACCGTTGGATGGGCACCAAGCCGTAGCACGTGCACGCTCCCCATACAGATACACCCTGTACCGTCACCCCGAGGTATCGGAGGAAAGATATCGAACCCTAGTCAACTAGGTCTGTCCCATATCGCATATGTGGTTGTATGGTTGACTCAGATCAAAGGCTTGCAAGGTGAAGTCTTTAACGACCAAGGCAAGACTTCCAACACTCAACAATGGCACACGTAACAATGTGGCACATGACTCACATCACTCATCAACCCAAAGCCACACAGCCCACCAGCACACACCTCTTGCCACTTGCCCCAGCCTAAAACATTTCCCACCCAGCTTGATTATTGTGCAACACATGCCACCAATAACTCAACATCTATGACGGAACCACACAGTCATTTGACTCAATCTCATCATGTGGCATCATCACACCACTTTTCAAAATACATTCAATGTCTTTAATCAAGATTGTAGCATATTTCCAAAGATCACTCATGATTCGTTGTAAGGCTAAGCATCTACTCACTGCCTAGACTCCCGTGTTGGCACAATATTAACATCCAACTAATATAATCAAACTTATGGTGACAATGATTTAGGCATACAATTAATAATTCAAGGTGGCATAACAAAATGGGTTGATTAACTACATTATCCCGAATCAATTTAAATTCATTTTAAATAAATAAGCATGCATAGTTTCAAAGCATAAACTACATTTTAAAAACTCGGGATCAAAATGATCAAAGCATCACTTGCCTTCAAAGAGTTGCTGGTCTTGTTCAAACTTGGTCTTGAGCGATTTAATTCTTCCTCGAAACTTTCCTAAATTTGCGCTTCACGCTGCATAAACAAAATATACAATAAATAGCTAATACAGAAGACTAAATGACCTCAAAAATTCAAATAAAATTCACCATTAAATAGCTCACAATTTTATGAATTTTTAGAAATTTGAATCACCCAAACCGAGTTAAAATGCCAAAGTTATAGTCATTTGAAGTTTGAATAAAATCAAAATACGAAATTAAGAAAATCCGGTTTTTCTGAATTATTTTATACTGAAATTCGCTTTATGACGCCAAGATCGCCATGATGACGTCAAGACAGAAATGAAATTCGGTCGAAATATTTTTATATATAAAAATATTTATGACGCTATCACGACGTTATTCGACACGCGGCACGCCAGAGGTCGCCACGCCATTCGTCTATGGATCGGGTCCACGATTCGCCTCGTCCACCGTGGACTTGGTTCACGTAACGCTGCACCACGCGGGCAAAATCCGCACCGCTCACTAAAATCGACGGTCGATCCTATGCTCGCGCTCCGCGACGCCGATTTCCGCACGGCCACGCGTCACGCATCGAACGGTCCCCTGATCCAACGGCCAACGACGCTACGGACTCGGCGATGCCGATACGCAATGACATCGCCAAAGAATCGCAACGGCTCGATTGAAATCAACGGCGAGATTGGTCACGCTTGGTCAAAGGAAACACGCGACCGCACACGCATTGGTTGGAGGTGCGCGCTAGGGTTTCGCAAGCATGTTGGGTCGGCGACACGCACAAGAATGGGCTCGCCCATTATCGCTCATCCGATTTTAAATCATTTCACATTTAAAATAATTATAGAAATTCAATTAAATCATTTGGAGCTTTTAAAATAGCAGAAAAATTCCAGAAAAATTCCAGAAATTACTTTGAGATGTTTGGAATTCCATTAAAATATTTGCAATAAAACTTTGCGAAAACTTTTCCATTATTTAATTGTTTTCAAGAAAAGTCCTATTTGAATAAATACAAATAAACTTAAATAAATTCCCAAAAATTCAAAAAAAATCAAAAATACTCCAAAATTTAAATTAGGGCAAAAAAAATTAGGGTGTTACAGTCATTCAACTAGTAGTATACTATATATGATGTCTTTCATATTATTTCCGCTCTGTATGATTGTGATATTCACTGATGTTGAGCCTGTGTGTACTAGCGTGATCCTGGACTATTGTGGTATACACAGAGGGTCCGGATTTGCATATTCGGGTCCCGACAGCACACAACCCTAGGATGACCCTCTCACGTCCCTCCCTCTCATATACTCAGTAGCCACCTCCATAGAAACTTGGGCTTTGTTTAGTTGTGGTTTTCCTTGGTGAAACTATTTGGTATTCTCTTGTTCGGCGAGATCAACAGCAATACCGTGCTTCGTAACCCCACATCATTACTTCAATTATATTTGCAATTTTAGATTGCTTTTGCTTTGTTCTTGCTTGTTCTTCGATTGCTTGCAAGAATTGATCTTCGTGATCAGGTCAGCCGGGTTTTGGCACGGTTCATAACAACTCGGAGTTTGGTTCAATGATTGCTTGGTGTCGGTCGTGTTTCGGTCGTAACCTGGATCGTGAGGGTCATCTCCACTAATCGATAGCTATCCATCTCACCGAAAGATCGGGCCTCCGTTAAGCCTCATCATTTCCTCGACTTTTCTTTTAAAATAATTCCAGAAAATAAAGCAATTTGTTTTAGGCAATAAAATTATCAGGAAAAATCCAAGAAAATTCTTATAAATACTTTGAGACATTTTGAAGTCAAATAAAATATTTTTAGCCAAATTTATCAAATATTTATCATTATTTTTATACTTTTCAATTAAAGGCCAAAAATAAATATATTTAATAAATTCCAAATAAATTAGAAAGATCACAAAATGCATAAATAACAATAAAATAATAATAAATTTGGGATGTTACAAAATCAAAGCAGAGAAAGGAAAATTCCCAAATCTTCAGCTGAGGTCGACACTACCACAAATGGCGTGGTACTGCTAGATGAACAGTAGTCTGGGACTACAAGGGATACCGTAGCGGTATCGCCATGTTACTGTAACACGACGTAGTGAATAGTAAAAATCAGCATGACTCAAAAGGAAAATTGAGGAATCTTTTGATCGGCTTATCAAAACCCTATGAAACTTTGTAGACACCTTCCTATGGATGTCAGGAACTTATTCCGACCTTCAATCACAAGGATTGATGTCAATGTTCGGACCTTTTTCCAATTTGAGGAAGAGTGCACAAGAATGGGTTCAAAAATAGAAACTTGGTCCTCAGCTAGCTCGTGGGTTTTTGATGATCAAGATTGTCGAAGGTTAGAAAATCAATAATAAATTTATACCTTCGGGTACATTCGGGTTAACAGAGTCAAGCACAAAATCAGAGGGACATGATTTAGACAAGTTCGGGCCCCCTAACGGAGTAATACCCTACTCCTGTATGGATAATGTATAGAGTCAATGCACAAAGTACAGAGCAATGTGTCTAGCCCTAGTTACAATGTGGATTGCAGATATGCTATGGCTAGAGGACGACAAAACAAGCTTCTATGGCTAGAGGACGACAAAACAAGCTTCGTCGGCTCCTAAGCTCTATGCGCAAAAAGAGTAAAGCTCTAAATGGCTAAACTTCTGAGAATTGTTCTTGCCCTGATCCGGAAAGCTCTCTCTCTGATCTGCCAAGCTCTCCTCTTTTGAGGACCCCTACCCCCGACCTTATATTGTCGGGGTAGCCCAGCCTCAGGTCGAGTTGTAGTCGGTTTGGAGTATCAGATCGTAGTCGATGTGGAGTCCATCGTCGCGTGATCTTCGCGGCATATCAAAACTTTCCTAAAGACCAGGCGTACTCGAGTTGGTTTCCTCTCAAGGGGAAAGCGATCGAGTCCTTCATGATATAGAGTTATCTTTCTTGCGTATATCATATCCCTCAGAATTGGGCCTATGATATCGGAATCTCTGCATGTTGTTGGGACATATCCTCTGTGGACACATACCCCATATTTAGATATTTGACAAAGATGATCCTATATGGCTTCCCATATGTCATAGCAAGCTAGAACATAAGACAAGAACACCAAAAACCCGACTGTCGACGATCGGGACCATCAACCGCAAATAAGGGGGAAAGGATCGTGCAAAGGGGCGAGGCCCAAAGTCATGTTCGTCCGGGATGGAGGGAGTGCCAGCAGGCACACAGCTTGAGGGAGAAGGACAAGCGAACAGGGGACACAACGTTTATACTGGTTCGAGCCCCCTAGGTCGGGTAAAAGCTCTACTCCAGTCTTGCCCGTAATCGAAAGGTGACTAAAAGGCTCCTCGGGGAGGATGAACAGGGAGCTCGACCTCAGGACCACTCGGGGGTGGTGATCGAGGAGAGCTCGGTGAGGTGGTACAGTGTATGAACGTGTATCGTGGTTCCTGTTGCGTTTGTTGTTGTGTCTTGGTATTGCCTCCTTGTGTTTTTCGTTGTCATTGTCTCCCTTCTTCTTCGGGTCGGGGTAGCCCAGCGCTTTATAGACCCCCGGGTGTTGATCTCGAGTGCTGACGTCGGGGCGATGCATGTGAGCCTGACAGGGGCAGTTGACCCTAGTTCCCACGTAGGGGATTTGACAGGAGCGGTTGGCCCTAGTTCCCACGCAGGGGATTTAGACATGAGCGGTTGGCCCTAGTTCCCACGCAGGGGATTTAGACAGGAGTTGCTAGGCCCTAGTTCCCACGCAGGGGAGAGAGGTCATGCCAGAAAAAAGGAATACTATGCTAGAGATCGGATTGAAGGCGCCGAGGTCGAGGAGGCTTGCGGGGCCAGCACGGACCCGAGGACAGTTTGCCTGAGCTCGAGAACAATCCTCTAAACTCGGGGATGCCTCTGCCCGAGCTCGAAAAACAAGCCTCCAAGCTCGGGGATACTTCTGCCCGAGCTCGGGGACAGCCCCTCGAGCTCGGGGAAAGCACTCTAAAGCCTCGGGGGGGCCCGAACACGTGTCAGGATGACCGATCCCCGACAACTAGCCCCCGAGGCTCAAGAAACGGTCTGAGACCTCAGGCGTTCTTGAGTCTGAAGTCTTCTTTGAGGAGGGATCGTCACCTCGGCCGAGCTCGAGAATTCCCGAGCTCCTTCGATCCGACGAAGGCCTTTTCGCGGTGTTTTCGCCGTGGTCGTTTTGGAGATATTCGAGCTTCAGCTTTGTCCTCGAGCAAGCTTGAGGGCGCTCGACGCTTGGGCTTCTCGCCGCCGCCACGTGGCGAGAAGTCGGATGGTCGACTAGTGGGCGTTGAAGAGACGCGTCTGTACAAGGGTTTTGAAAGGCCACGATGCCTTGGTTACCGCCCACTGGCTGCGGGCGTGCCTTTTGAGGCGACAATAATATCGGCAGTCGAGGCGTCTTTAAAACCGGGACCCGGCATCCTCTGAAGCCTTTCTTCCCCATTGCTCACGCTCTCTACCCTTTGCTTCCTACTCATTTGCGCTATCTTCGCAGCTGCCTTCCTTCTCTGATTCCACCCCTCCAACTCCATGGCGAAGTTCGGGAAGAGCACCCTCACCGAGGACCGGATGAAGGACATGGAGACCTTGGGGCTGCTGGACACGTTCACCTTGCGACTCCCAGCCGGGGAGAACGTGCCGCAGCCTCGAGAAGACGAGGTCGTGAGCACGGAGCAGTACATGCTCTTCGGGCTGCGAAACCCAGAGAGCGACTTCTTGGCTGCGGTCCTTGCGCAGTGTGAGATCGAGCTCGTGAACCTGGTACCCAATTCTCTTCTCCACCTCTCCATCTTTGCTCATCATTGTGAGGGGTTCCTGGGCATCCTTCCCACCCCCTCTTTGTTCTTTTGCTTCTATTCCTTATCCCGCACCGCGAAGGACCCTGTTGTCGGGTGCCTCTATTACCGGCAGCGGGCGGGACTCCCTTGTTCCTTTCTCCAGATCCCGACCTGGGACTCGCTTGAGCCGTGGTTAGAGAAATAGTTCTACTTGAAGAAGGGCGAGGGAAGCGACCTCGCCTACCATGGCGCCACGGTGGACGGTAAGCGGGAGACCCCGGAGACCGAGGACTCGGTGACCAACCAGGCGGCAGTTGCCCTCATCCACATCTGCGCGACGCGCGGGTTGAAGGGGCAGGCAGTTGTTTACGACTACCTGCGGAACCGGGTGTTTCCTCTTCGGAAGAGGCTGCACTCTTTCTTCGAGATGACTGGGAAGCACGACATCACCCAAGAAGGTCCCGAAGGTAAGCGTAGCTTAGCCTCGAACTCCTCCGTGCCCGATCAAAGCTTTCTTGTTTTTAACCGTTTCTTTCGGCCTCTCGTAGCACCAAAGGCGGCCTGGATTGCCTCGAGGATGCAGGAGATCTTCGGGAAGGCCACCACTGCCTACGACCTCGGCAGCGACGTCCCCAAGAATATCTTGGGGCAGAGCAGCGAGGTAACGCCCCTTGCCTTGACAATGGCCATGAGAGTTCGGGCCCATGTGCTAACCGTGATGAGCTCGTGCAGGAGACCCAGGAGCTCCAGGACACGGCCAAGCAAATGCTGCCGCTACCCGGGCTAAGCAAGGGCAAGAAGGGGGGCAAGAGGCTGGCCCCGGATGCCCCGAAGCCGGTCGCCAAGAAGCCCCACATCGAGTGGGGAGATCGGGCCGTGGTAAGTTGAATGCCTCACGCTCGGGCGCACTCTTTGATGCTTCCTTTCAGCCTTTCCTTTACCGGTCCTTGTTTTTCCGCAGCAGTGAGAGGCGGCTGCCGCCGCGCGAGCCTCGGATGTGCAACCGGAGCAACGTCCCCCGGCATTAAGCACCCGAGGGAGAAGTCTCCCCGCAGCCACCGCGAGACGCGTCGCACAAAGTGGGTCTTCTTTCACTTCGTCGCTCGCTCGCGCGGTGTCCAAGCGCCAGGGCACCGACCTTCTCGTGGTCCGTGCCAAGGCCGAGGAGGAGGACGAGGACAACTTCTGCCTCGTGCCGTGGTCCAGGGCGTGGCGAGTCCCACTCGCCACGGCCGTTGAGGACGACTCGGCCGAGGAGGGCGCGTCGAGGCAGGCGCAGCCGCGGTGAGCGCTGCCGAGGTCGGCGTCGCCGAGGGCGACACTGCCGAGGAAGGCATGGCCGAGGGCGGCGATCGAGGGTGAGCCCGATCGGGTCATCATCGTGGGACGGGCGAGCCCGGTCGGGTCATCATCGCGGGACGGGCGAGCCTGGCCGCCACCGTCGTGGCCGACGCGAGTTGAGCCGGGACTTCTGGGGACACCCATGCCGCAGCGGCGACGGGGTCCGCAGAGGAGGAGGCTCTGGACTGCCGGGGCCCGGCGGCGCCATCGATCCGCAGTGCCGGAGGACCGGCCGGGGCGGCGTAAGCGTGCTCGTCCTGAACTCGTCCCTCTTTCTTCTCCTTTTCTTTTCTCTTGTAACCGTGGTGATATTCCCTTGTTTTCGCAGGGCCTACGCGTGATCTCCCGAGGGTATGGGGTCGTGCACGGGCACATGCTCAGCTTTTGGACCCTTTGGGACGTGATCGAGGCCAACCAGAGGGACGCCACCCGAGTCGAGGCTGATGCGGTGCGCCGGTGAGAGGAGGTCGAGCGGCTGAAAGAGGCCCAAGCCCTCGAGATCGCGTGGGCCGTCGAGGCTGAGCGGGAGCGCGGAGCTCGGGAGGTCGAGCGGGAGCTCAACGTTGAGAGAGACCTCCACGCTGCAACCCTCTCAAAGGGCTTCGAGGAGGAGCGGAAGAAGGCGGAGGAGACCCTCGCCCGCATCCGGGAAAAGGCGCAGGCGGCCTTTGACGAGAACCGCGCGAGCGCGTCGGCGACGATCCAGCGCCTCAAGCTCGAGCTCTCTAGCGCTTGGTCGAGGGCGGATGCTGTGCGGCAAGAGGTGCGGGAGCTCCGAGAGTGCCTCGAGGTCTCTTTTATGGCCTGTGAGGAGAGCTACGGGATCGCGTCATCCGCGCTTGAGGACTTCGCGGTTGCGCGAAAGGAGGTGGAGGGGCTCCGCGTCCGCCTGGCAGATCTGTCGTCCGCGCGCGCAGAGGCAGAGACCGCACGCGAGGAGGCAGCTGGCCTTTAGGCGTGGCTCGAAGAGCTCTCCGCCGCCCCGGGGAAGGCCTCCACCGAGCTCAAGGCCAAGGCGACCAACGCCGAGGCGAAGGCGATTGAGCTCGAGGAGACGACGGCCGAGCTGGAGAAGAGGGCCACCGACGCCGAGGCGAAGGCTACCGAGCTCGAGGAGACAACGGCCGAGCTGGAGAAGAGGGCCACCGACACTGAGGCGAAGCAGCTGAGGCAGGCGCGAAGGCCGCGTCGTCCGAGGCGAGGGTCTCCGGGCTCGAGGAGAAGCTGGCCCGGGTGGCCCAGGCGGGGAAGTGTGCCTTGGCTCAGCTCCAGAGTGATGAGGACATCACTACTACGGATATGACCACATTTGGTTGTGCCAACTCCAACACATCATCCACGGGCCAAGAAGAGAGAGAGATCAAATCCATCACGTTCTGGAATACAATTTGGCCTCCTGAGACAGCACCGACATCAAATATGAATAACTTTTGCATACGGACTCCGATTTGGGTGAACTAGGAATTGATTGAAAGCTTACAATGAGATCTTTCGAATGGATCTAATCTCAGGCCCATATCCATCGTACATCAACTGGAATCATTAAAACAATGTACTATAATACTGTTTTGGGATGTTTCGGGCCTTGTAAACGTGTGAGGGCCCAAGCCCAAGTTGTGTGCGCCCCCCCTTGGCTGCACACAACCCTAGGACGTCCCTCTCACGTCCATCCCTCTTATAAACTCAGTAGCCGTCGCTTTAGACACTTGGGTTTTGTTTGATTAGTTTAGCCAAGTGCAAACTTTGCGTCTTGGAGTTGTGCCGATGACCACCTTGTCAAGACCTTCAATAGAACCCCACCTTATTTTGGCCTTCAATTCTTATTTGCAATTTCAGATTGCTTTTACCATTGTTCTTGCTTGTTCTTCGGTTGCTTGCAGGAATTGAACCTTGTGTTCAGGTTGATCGTGCCCACGGCAAGATCAATAACACTCCGGAGTTGGTTTAGCGATTGCTAAAGTGCATCGTCGTCGTACGTTGTAGTCGGATCGTCAAAGTCGATTCCACCAAATCGATAGTTATCACTCTCATCGAAACATCGGGACACAACCTCGCATCAGGTGGTATCAGAGCTCCAAGTTGCTCGGTGAGAGATTCAGTATCTTAGATTAGTTTTTGCTTTCTGTCCTAAATTAAAAATTACTCCATAAATATTCAACCTTTAGATTCAATCTGTTATTTTAGTGAGTTTTGTTAGGTTTTGATCCATTAGAGTCCTTATTTTAGTTGCTGATCGTTTTTTTCCCCTCGCGTAGCTTTTCTTTCAATCTGTCCAGTACTTTGTTTTGTTCATAACTTCCGCATATGAGCTCAGATTCTAGTGTTTTTGCACTTTCCTAAAACCTTGGAACGATCTCAACAAAAACCTAGTTGGGCATGGACTCTAATTCTTGAGTGAAATCTGTTCAATCTGGATGTCAAAGTTGTTGAAGCAAGTTGTACTTCTAATCCAGATCGGTTCGGTATTTTGATCATAATTCTCACATCCGAACTCCGTTTGGGAAGTTTTTATACTTTCCTGAATCTTTGAAGAGTCCTCTACAAAAACGTTTTTGGGTGTCCTTTCTGATTCGGATTCCTTCAAACCGAATTTGATTCGGATTCGGAATCGGTTCCGCGGGCTGAAATTGGGGGTATTCTGTGCTGTTCGGTTTTTGAGCCATAACTTTCACACCTGAGCTCCAAATTGTATGTTCTTGTACTCTTTTGAAAGCTGAGGACATAAGCTTCAATTCTTTCCATAGTGAACCTTCTAAATTTGGTCGTTTTGATGCTTTAATCTATGCGACAAATCTGCTGCCCTAGAAACATTGAATTTGGGTATCTTGCTTCAATTCGTGTTCTATCTTTGTTCCTTTGAGTTGGTTGAGTCCAGAAGCATCTACAATCCATAAAACCCAAAAAATATCAATGTAGATACCTTTGGGAACCAATTCATCCTTTGTGAATACTTTGATCCCAATTGAGACTAGCTATTTGATATTGCTTAGGGCTGTTCATATTGATACATTGCATAATCTTGAATTATCATATCATACTATCTTGTGACATCGAGTTAGGGATTCCCAAAAATTTGTTCATAGTAGTGTTGGCCCAAAGTCACTCAAAGAAAGAAAAGAGAAAGAAAGAGCCAAAAGGAAAAAAAAGAGAAGAAGAAAAAGAAAATAGTGACCGGTCGCACTACATTGAGCAAAACCCTAACTTGTGTTCATTATTTCAGATTGTGCAATTGTATTAATTGTTGAGCAATCTTGTGCCCTTTTTACATTCTTGAAGCAATAAGCTAGCGTCTCTCTACGACTTGTGCAATAGAGCTTTTGGTGCTTCACTTATTTTTTATAGCTCATTTCTTGATTGCATAAGTACCATCATCTTTGCGCTTGAGTTGCCTTGAAATTCGCTTATATCTTTGAGATCGGCAACTAGGACTCGTGAATTCTAGTTTGGGTCATTACTTATCATTACAATAACTAGAATCATCAGATTGTATAGGAAAAAGTATAGCCTACCCAGCTCCATATATTCTACGCTCGTACGTTTGTTTGGTTCCTTGGCAATCGCTTTATCCAAGCTTGGGAGAACTTTTGACACCGCCAACGGCCGACAACTCCTGCAGCACGGTAAGAACTTGTAAGAGCTTTGGTTAAGGCTTGAGAGTTGAGCGACTTTTCTCTACTTCCTAGTAGTTGATAGGGAATTACATAAACCTTTGTGTTTCCCTTTTTGCTACTAACCATGTCAGGTGACAAGAGTTCACTACATCATTCTCCACGCATGAAGGGCAATGTACGACTCACTAATGAGCGAATGTCACTGCAAGAAGACCGTCTCCGGTCCATCGAGCCTGCTCAGGGAGTTGCTAACACTACCCTTACTACTATTTTGTCTAGACTTGATGATATGCTTGCAAATGCCGCCTGGAACTTCCACCCTCCGCCTCGCCTCCTAAGCAACAACAATGATTTACTACGTACAACGGGTTCGCATTGCGCCCTGGCTTCCCAAAGATGGACCCGCTGCCTCGGTCGCCCCACCACACATCGCCACTGGTTCATCAACTGATGATGAACAAGGTAAAATCAAGTTTGAATTGCCTACGTTTGGTGGAAAGTTCGATCCTAATGCATATATTAATTGGGAGATAGCGGTAGACAAAGAATTTGCAACCTATGACTTATCTGAAAACCAAAAGATTAGTGCCGCAGTTAAAGTGTTAACATCAGATGCAATATATTGGTGGAAGCATATATCTAGACATGATAAAGAACCTAAAACTTGGAATGCCATGAAAGACTTATGAGAAATGATTATGTTCCTGAATATGTTGCTGAATATTTGCTTACTAAACTTCAGTGCTTAAAACAAGGTTCTAAAACTGTTATAGAATACTTTCATGATTTGCAAAATTGTTTGTTGCGTTGTGGTTTACAAGAATGTGAAGAAGCTACTGAGCTTAGGTTCATACGTGGACTTAATCATGAAATTCAGGATGTTCTTGTTGGTGAAACATATAGTTGTCTTTCAGAATTGATTAAATGTGCTTGTAGAGTTGAAAACATGCTTGCTGAATCTTTGAGAGAGCCTTTAGCTTCCTTTGAGGTGCCCATTGTTGCACCTTCTATTGTAGCTAACATTTTGCAGAAAAGTGAACAACATCATGAGAAAGATGATGAAGAAAATGTGAAGAAAGAAGAGATATTTGCTTCTCCATACGTATGTGAAGAGTTAAAAATTGAAGTTGCACCTTCAACCACTGAGAATGATTTAGATGGTAATGTAAAAGGTATGGACTGTATACATGGTGAAAATCATTTTGAAGAGACAAAACTGTCCATAAATCATGCTATCGTAGAGCAACTATTAATGGAACCCATTGCTGATTTGGTTGCTATTCCTAGAGATAAAGAAGGCTTGTGTCATAATGCTTCACTTATATCCACGCCACAACTAGTGAATGAACATGAAACATTTATATTTGAACTAAACACTTGCGCTGAACATAGACATGTTATTCAAATTGCTAGTGAAGAAGATGAGCTTAAATTGATGTCTTCTTTAGATACTTTAGGTTACATTGAATTTGACGTTCTATGTGATCTGGATAGTTTCAAGGAGAAGATTTTTGTACATTCTGATTTGCCATGGTTATCACGAAATATTTTTCATGTTGTTGGCAAACATAATGATAAAGGAGAATACAAAGTGCATAGATTATACATTTGTTCAGATCTGAGACCTCCACATCCTATGCAACAATGTGATCAATTTGATAATTCTAATATCATATCAAGTACCCCTACTGTCGATTATAATCTATATGATAGTTTTCAAGAAAGGGAGTGTTTGGGTGATTTTGATTCACGAGACATTGATTTGATCACAAAAGATATGCATGTTGCTTTGCCCTTTCTCGCTACTAACATTTTGCAGGAGAATGTGATGGAGTCGAGGACAACTCCAATTCAAGAAAGGGAGAATGATGAGACCATGCTCGTCCTGGATATGATCAACGCTATATCAATTTGGCAACACTTCACGGCATCCTCTGTATCATCTACATCTACTAGGATGGCTTTCCTTCACAGAGGGGAGGAAGCGTCCAAGAGTGCAAGCTTTCAACATGCCTTTATATGCTGGAAAGAAATATTGAGCTTTGTGGATGATCTTCACATGAGAAAACTTTTTGTTGAGGACAAGCTAAAAGCTGAGCATGAGTCGAGGACGACTCAAATTCAAGAAAGGGAGGATGATGAGGACATCACTCCTACGGATATGACCACATTTGGTTGTGCCAACTCCAACACATCATCCACGGGCCAAGAAGAGAGAGAGATCAAATCCATCACGTTCTGGAATCCAATTCGGCCTCCTGAGACAGCACCGACTTCAAATATGAATAACTTTTGCATACGGACTCCGATTTGGGTGAACTTGGACTTGATTGAAAGCTTACAACGAGATCTTTCGAATGGATCTAATCTCAGGCCCAGATCTATTGTACAATAGATCTTTCGAATGGATCTAATCTCGGGCCTTGTAAACGTGTGGGGGCCAAAGCCCATGTTGTGTGCGCCCCCCTTGGCTGCACACAACCCTAGGACGTCCCTCTCACGTCCATCCCTCTTATAAACTCAGTAGCCATCGCTTTAGACACTTGGGTTTTGTTTGATTAGTTTAGCCAAGTGCAAACTTTATGCCTTCGAGTTGTCCGACACCACCTTGTCAAGACCTTCAATAAAACCCCACCTTATTTTGGCCTTCAATTCTTATTTGCAATTTCAGATTGCTTTTACCATTGTTCTTGCTTGTTCTTCGGTTGCTTGCAGGAATTGAACCTCGTGTTCAGGTTGATGATGCCCACGGCAAGATCAATAACACTCCGGAGTTGGTTTAGCGATTGCTAAGGCGCATCGTCGTCGTACGTTGTAGTCGGATCGTCAAAGTCGATTCCACCAAATCGATAGTTATCACTCTCATCGAAATATCGGGACACAACCTCGCATCACAGAGCAACCGCGACCGGGTCGCTCAAGCCGAGGCCGAGGTGCTGGTGCTGCGGAGAAGGGTCTCCGACCTCGAGCAGGAGAAACTTGCTCGGGATATATCTGTGGATTAGATAAATAGGTTAAGACATAGATAGCGGGCGAAATGTTCGCACCCCTTGCAAAGACAATGTATTATATTACCGCGATTTATAAAGTTGCCTTTTTTAGAAGACTTAGCTTGTTTCTGTTTTGCTCTTTGTCGTCTTCGAAAGCTTGCTTAGCCTGCTTCGTAGAGGAGTCCGAGGAACGTCGAGTCACGACATGCGGAGCAGAACAGTCGGAGGTGTTTGCCGGGTGAGTTATTAATCTCAACTCAAACCATTCGGATTAATTTGACCGAGTCCGGGGACACTCGAGGTCGGATTTAACCGAGGTCGAGTTTGAAATCCTCAGGCTTTGGGCATAACTCGGACTGGCCAGCCTGGAAATACCTCAGGCTCGGGCCAGGTTTAGGCCTCGGGTCCAGCCCGGCGAGCTCGGGAATACTTTGAGCTCGTGGGCTCCCTCAGAGGGTGGTTTAGAAATTCGAACCTGGCCACTCGGCAACGTGGGAAAGGTTGGCTTATTGCGACTGCCGGCTTATCGCGACCGAGGTTAACCCCGATGGTGAATTTAGAAACTGCGACCTCCGAGCCCGGGAATGCGTCAGGCTCGGGGCGCCCTTTGAGGGCGTTCAATGGTTGGCAGCACGGGGGAATAGCCGGCTTATTCCGATTAAGATCGTCTTATTGCAGCATCCGAGCCCGGGAATGCATCGGGCTCGGGGTATCCTCGAGGCGAACCTAGAGAACGCGACGTCCGGAGCTGCAAAACAAAACGCACAGAATGCAGACACAGGCGCCCCGAGGTCCGAGAGCTGCTCTGCGTGACCTCTGGTCCGGACCTGCAACGGGAGGGAGCTCTGTGGTGATGAGAATCGGCTTACATTAGTAGCGTCGACCTCCAGGAGGCGGTCCTTATGGTCACGCCGTGAGATCATATTGCTCGAGGCGCAAGTATCAATGGACAAGGGGGCAGACCTTACCTGTGCCTTTTAGGGCGAACTAGCTGCTTGGCCGTGGGGGAGCGGTCGGCTTATTGCGTCTGCCGGCTTATTGCAACCGGAGTCACCCCTATTTTAGAAACCGCGACCTCCGAGCCCGGGAATGCGTTAGGCTCGGGGCACTTAACCGAGGCCGGACCTGGAAATGCATCAGGCTTTGGGCACAACTCGGACTGGCTGGCCTGGAAATACATCAGGCTTGGACCAGGTTTAGGCCTCGGATCCAGCCCGACAAGCTCGGACACACTCAAGCTCAGGACAGGCTCCCTCAGAGGGCGGTTTAGAAATTCAAACTTGGCCACTTGGCCACAGAGGAAAGGTCGGCTTATTGCGACTGCCGGCTTATCGCGACCAAGGTCATCCCCGACGGTGAATTTAGAAACTGTGACCTCCGAGCCCAGGAATGCATCAGGCTCGGGGTGCCCTGTGAGGACGCTCAATGGTTGGTAGCACGGGGGGAATGGCCGGCTTATTTCGATAACGATTGCCTTATTGCGACCTCCGAGCCCGATGCTGCATCAGGCTCGGTCATCCCCGAGGTGAACCTAGAGAACGCGACCATCGGCGCTGCAAAACAGAACATACATGGACGTCTTGAGGTGCAGCTTGCCGCTTGATCTTATGGTTGCCCTTATGGTCACGCCGCGAGGTCGCGCCACTCGAGACGTTCTATGGAAAAAAGAAAGAACTTTCGGCCGAAAGAAAAGTAGAAGGAGCCCCGGGCCCGAGGTCTTTGAACGGCTTGATCTTCGGTGGAAGGACCTGCAACTTGGGACCACGACCTGGCGTCACGTCCCTCGAGAGGCCAAAAGAGGTTAGTATCAGAAACGAAGGAGAATTTTCGTCATGAGGCCAGACCTGGGTTGGTTCGAAGTATGACGACATAAAATTTGAAGGCCTGGACGCCCCCGAGGCGGGGAAGACCTTGGGTTCGATCCCTACGACGGGGGGAATGGTCGGCTTACTGCGTATTTCGTCCCCTGGAGGCGAGTTACGAGGCCGAGATCCCAGCTCGAGCGAGGGTCGCGCAGCCGAGACTCCCGTGTCTTGAGGTCGAGGAAGCGCTCGGGCGCAAATGCCAGGATGGACTTTGCTGCAAGGGGAGATCGGCTTACTGCGATGAGAATCGGCTTACTGTGCATTGTGTCCCCTAGAGGCGATCCCTCGCAATGCAACCTTCAGACACATTGGCTCGAGACAGGAAAAAGCATAAGAGGAAGAAATAAGAGACAATACAGCAGCGCAATTTAGCCGTGAGGAAAAAACCAGGCCACGATCCCTTGGCTCGAAGCCCTTACTGACGACGGTCCTGGGCGCGTGCCGTGCTACGAGGGGATGTTGGCTTACTGCGATGAGGATCGTCTTACCGCGTATTCGACCCCCGGAGGCGGGGCACGGGACTATCGCGCCAACTTGAGCGAGGGGCCTGAGGACCGAAACTCGAGTATCTCGAGGTCAGTGAGCCTCCGGGCGTGGTAGTCGGGAAAGAACCCACGACGGGGGGGATAGCCGGCTTACTGCGATGAGGATCGGCTTACCGCGTATTCGACCCCCGAAGGCAGGTGTCCGGGCTACGGCCCGGGTCTCATTTGCTCGAGATACCAGAGACAAGCGTGATGGCAGAGGAAAACATCTTATCTCAAAACAAAAGGAGGGGGAGCATTAGGCATAAAACCTCCAGAGCTGGTCTACATTCCACGAGTTAGTGAGCTCCCTACCATCGGGGGTTGCTAGACGGTAAGCTCCCACGCGACTCGCTGAGACGATCCTATAGGGGCTTTCCCATAGCGGAGACAGTTTGTTGGTGTTGGACCGGTCCTGGATTCGTCTTAAGACCAGTCCTCGATGTGGAAGCCCCTAGGTCGTATCGCTCAGGCGGAGTGCCTGTGGAGATCTTGCAGGTAGCGCACCGAGCGCAGGAGTGTGCGGCACCTTGCTTCCTCTGCCAAGCCGAGGTCGAGGGACCGCTCGCGCTCGAGGTCGACCTGGTTGACCGAGCTTGCCCTCACGGAGTCAAGCATAACCTCCGGTGGCAGGACGGCCTCGGCCCCGAAGACGAACTGGAAGGGGCTCGCCCCCGTCGCCCGACTTGGAGAGGTGCGGGCGGACCAAAGGACTGTGGGAAGCTCATCCACCCAGGCCAGACCGCGCTGACCGAGCTCAGCAAAAACTCATTTCTTGATGCCTTGGACGAGCTGTCCGTTGGCGCACTCGACAGCCCCGTTGCTCTGAGGATGGCTTACTGACGCATAGTAGACCTTGGTTCCCATGTCTGCGCAAAACTCTTGGAACAGCTCACTGGTGAACTGCGTCCCGTTGTCGGTGATGATCCTGCAAGGGACTCCGTACCTCGTGACCACGAAGGAACGGAAGAACCTTACCGCGGCTTTGGCGGTGATAGCGAAGACCGGCTCGGCCTCGATCCACTTCGAGAAGGTGTCGATGGCGACGAACAGGAATTTCTTCCCCCCAACTTACCTCGAGAAGGGGCCGAGGATGTCAAGGCCCCACGTCGAGATGGCCAAGAGAGGGGAATGGTCTGCAAGGAGTAGGCCGGTTGTCGGGCCTTTCGGGCATGGAATTGGCTGGCCTGGCAAGCACGGACGATGTTTTGAGCATCCCCAAGCGCTGTCGGCCAATAAAATCCCATCTGGAACGCCTTCCCGACCATTGTCCTGAAAGAAGAGTGAGCGCCGCATAGGCCAGAATGTATGTCATTGAGCAAGTACTTACCCTCCTCAGGAGTGATGCATTTTGACAGAATGCCCAAGGTCCCCCGGCGATAAAGTTGTCCGCCGACGAGCCTGTACGAGCTTGAGCGGCGTCGGATCCTGCTCCTCTTGGCCGGGGTAGCGGGGAGCCCCCCCGGGTGAGGAACTTGGCGATCGGGTCCATCCACGAGGGGATATTTTCGAGGAGGGCCACTGGGTCTCCCTTGTCGGCGACGGATGGTGCGGCCAAGGCTTCAAGGATGACGTCCGGTGGGAGCTCATCACTGGACGATCCGAGCCTGGCCAGGAGGTCGGCGGTGGAGTTGTCCTTCCTTAGCACGTGCTGGATCTTCAGGTTTTGGAACCATCTCTCCATCTTGCGTACCTCGGCGAGGTACCTGGCCATTAGCGGGTTCTAACATTGATAGTCCTTGTTGTAATGGTTAACGACGAGCTGGGAGTCCCCTTTGACAATCAGACGATGGATGCCTAGGGACTGCAACCTTGTAGGCCAGCCAAAAGGGCCTCATATTCTGCCGCGTTGTTGGTCGCGGGAAAACCAACGCGACCACGTGACTTCGTGGTCGCCCGAGGGTGACGATGAGAACGCCATCCCCGAGGCCGAACGACCTCGACCAATAAAAACATGGTCCAAGGGTCTTCGACCGACCTCGGCCGGGCGAGTGCTCGATCGCTTGCTCGACCACGAAGTCGGCCAACGCCGCGATTTGATGGCGATCAGGGCTACGGCTTGAGGTCGAACTCGGCCACTCAGAGCCCACTTGGCGATCGCGACCCCGCCACGGGTTCTCGAGGATTTCCCGGCGGGAGCCCGCTTAGATAACCACCGCATGCGCTTGGAAGTAGTGCCGAAGCTTGCGAGGCCATGAAGAGGGCATAGAGGAGCTTCTGGACCATAGGGTAGCGCTCTTTCGGTCCATGAAGCACCTCGCTGATGTAGTAGATCGGGTGCTTCCGTCTGGCTCGCTCGGCTACCAGGACCGCGCTAACGGCCTGGGTTGCGGCCGCGAGGTAGAGCAACAACACTTCGTCCTGCTGTGGAGTTGTCAACAGAGGTGGGCGTGGAAGGTATGCCTTGAGCTCGTCGAAGGATCGCTGGGCTTCGGGGGTCCACTCGAAGCCCCCGTGCCTACGCAGGATCCTAAAGAAGGGCAGCCCCCGCTCGCCGAGTCGGGAGATGAAGCGGCTGAGGGCGACGATGCGGCCGGCGAGACTCTGGACTTGTTTCACCGAAGTCGGGGCCATGTACTTCAGGTGGTCGATCATGTAGCCGAGTACCTTCCCGGAGGACGTGCCGAAGAAGCACTTCTCGGGGTTAAGCTTGATGCCGAACTTGTTTAGGCTGGCGAAGGCCTCGGCCAGGTCGCTGACATGGTCGACCTCAGAGGAGCTTTTGACGATGATGTCATCGATGTAAACCTCGAGGTTCGGACCGATCTGCGGGCCGAAGGTCTTGTCCATTAGTCGCTGGAGCGTTGCGCCCGCGTTACGGAGACCAAACGACATGGTCGTGTAACAGAAGGTTCCGAACGGCGTGATGAAGGCGGTCTTGTCCTCGTCTTCCACGGTGAGCTTAATCTGGTGATAGCCGGAGTAGGCGTCGAGGAAACTCAACATCTGGGCGTTGGCAGTGGAGTCCACAATCTGATCTATGCTTGGAAGAGGAAAGTTGTCTTTGGGACACGCGACGTTTAAGCCCGTGTGATCGATGCACATTCTCCATTTCCCGCCTTTCTTTTGTTCAATTACAGGGTTGGCCAGCCATTCGGAGTAATTGACCTCGCGAATGAAACCGGCCTTTAGGAGCTTATCGAGGTGCTCCCTAATGATTGCCGCGTTCTCCGAGGAGAAGCGCCAGCCGCGCACGGGCTTGCAAACAGTGTTTTGTTTGCGCTTTCGCCGACCACCTCCCGTGGGACCCCCGGCATGTCCGTGGGTTCCCATGCAAAAATACTCTTGTGATCTCGGAGGAAGGTGATGGGCTCGTCTTCCTATTTCGGGTCAAGCTGAGCGAAAACGCAGGCGCACTTGCCCGAGCTCCCCTCTTCGAGTTGCACGGTCTTGGTAGGGCCACGGGCCGATAGCCGCCTCCGCGAAGCGCTGGGTCACCTCGACCTGCCGAGGCAAAGATGCCGCGAGCACCGTTTTTTCCTCGCGGCGCGGCGCTGCCTTGAGGTCACCACGAACCGTTATGACATCGTCGGGCCCCGGGAGCTTCATGCACCGGTGCCCGTAGTGGTTCGCGGCCATGAACTTGACCAGGGCCGGCGACCCGAGGATGGCGTTGTAGGGGAGGTTGTCATCCACGACCTCGAAGGTGATCAGCTCGGTGCGGAAATTCGCCGAGTCGCCAATGGTAACGGGCAGAACCACCTGCCCGAGCGGCGTGGTCGAGCTTCCTGGCACAATGCCGAAGAAGGGGACTGCTATATTCTTGATTTTCGCCCGGGGTATCGGCATTCTGTCCAGAGCGCTCGCCAAGAGCAGGTTGAGGGAGCTTCCCCCGTCAACCATGACTCGACCGACGACGGCGTTGCTTATGGTCGGGGTGACGACCAGGGCGGTCTTGAAGTCTCGTGACATCCCCGAGGGAGCATCGTCCGGGGAGAAGGTGATGGGGACACCATCCCCACCTACAGGGTTGGTCGGTGGGCTTTTCGATGGTGGCTTGGTTGATGGCGAACTGGGCGAGGCGACGTGCCTCCCGCGGAGTCTCTGGGTTGCCGACATCCGCCCCCGGAGTCACCTCGCGGCTGCCGGCCATGAAGACCCGGCGCTCGCGAGGTGGCACAGAGGGAAAGAGCATGGAGGTAGAGCCTTGGCACATAGGGACCGTGTCCGAGCCCAGGCTTGCTGATCGTGACATGTTGTCGGTGAAGCTGGAGGTGCTGACAGCACTGAGGCGACGAACTTCAGACGAACGAAACCTCGGGCCCCACGGTGGGCGCCAGCTGTCGACGATCGGGACCGTCAACCGCAAATAAGGGGGAAAGGATCGTGCAAAGGGGCGAGGCCCAAAGTCATGTTAGTCCGGGATGGAGGGTGCGCCAGCAAGCACACAGCTCGAGGGAGAAGGACAAGCGAACAGGGGACACAACGTTTATACTGGTTCGAGCCCCCTGGGTCGGGTAAACTACTCCATTCTTGCCCGTAGGCGAAAGGTGACTAAAAGGCTCCTCGGGGAGGATGAACAGGGAGCTCGACCTCGGGACCACTCGGGGGTGGTGATCGAGGAGAGCTCGGCGAGATGGTACAACGTATGAGCGTGTATCGTGGTTCTTGTTGCGTTTGTTGTTGTGTCTTGGTATTGCCTCCTTGTGTTTTTCGTGTTGTTGTTGTCTCCCCTTCTTCGGGTCGGGGTAGCCCAGCGCTTTATAGACCCCCAGGTGTTGATCTCTAGTGCTGACATCGGGGCGATGCCTGCGAGCCTGACAGGGGCAGTTGACCCTAGTTCCCACGCAGGGGATTTGAAAGTGCATCTAGGCACTTATGTTATTTTGGTGATTAATGACAAACGCATATAATGATAATCTATGAAATTGAGTAAATGCTTAACTTAGTGCTTAACAAATGACAAACCTCTAATATGATTATATTGGTATGAGACTAACTTGCTATTGCCTAGTTGAGTATCAGTCTCATCTATTTAGAGGAAAATCAAGTGGGATGGTTAAGCAAAGATAAGGTATGCAATTTTGGTATCTATTCTATATTTGTTATTGCATTCTTTTCGTGAAAATGCATAGTGAACTCCAAGTAGCATGTTGATTATATATATGAACATTGGTTCATGTCATATTTATTTGTGCATATATATTCATTTGAGTTCATTATGTGCTTTGTTTTTAGTATGCATGTATTAACTAGAGTTAAACTTCATATTGCTATAGATTGACTTGGTGCATGCATGTTTTAGTTGTATATCTTCTCATGCAATTCTCTTAGTGAAGTTTAATCTAGTGTTGGATCACATATTTACTCTTATTCCAAATATTATTTGCACATGTACAATTCGTGTACATTGTATCATGTGCTTCATTTAAGTAAAGACTGTGATCATTGCCATGATTTAATTGATTCATCATATTGGCAATTATCTCTCTAGTGCATATAGATCAATTACATATTCATCATGATGTACTTAGCAGAGAACATTTCTTATGTCAAGTGTTTCCATTTATGTTGTGCTTCCTTATCTGAAACACTTGTTGTAATCAATTGTTCACAAATATCAACTTGTTTATATCTATTGAGCTTTTGGGACTAATGTCTATCATAAGTGGATTGGAAAGACTTAGGTCCCGTATGTGTATGATGACCAAGGTATCTTGGAGGATGATCGTTAAGCCGAGGTCAACAAGACGACGGTGTCACCAAGAGTTGAGGACTAAGTCAAGATCGACTTGGCGTGGAGATCGTCAGAGAGGATGATCAAGTCAAGGTTGATAGGAAGAGAGTCTCATGAGGTGAATCGAGTCGAGTTGGACAAGGCGAAGATGTCATCAATTATATGGTGAAGGTCTTCATGCATCGACATTAAGAAAGAAGACGGCAAGTGACTATTTCTAGACTTATATTATCTTTGATTTAATTTGAGTCTAAGGATTGCCGTACTATTAAGAGGGATGTGATGTCGAATGACTTTTAGATGTGTCAAGTGCTCAAGTGATCCATCCTTGTGAAACTTAGAAAGAGAGTGGTGTTGGTGGTACCGAAAAGTGAGGGTTGTAGGTCTCCCTTGGATTCTTTGTGAAATCTGTGTTTATCCTTTGAGTTTTGGGTAGTGAGACCTTGTTAGTTGTGTAGCCCTCGTTCTTAGCTTTCGGTAGAGTCCAAGATCTCTGAAATCGGAGTCCGGAGTCAAAAGTTATGCTCGTTGCTCAGTGCTGTTCGGACAATCCGGAGTACTCTGGGTTGACACCCTCGGTGGCTGCTCTCAGATAATCTAGAGTATCCGGGGTTTTTGTCCGTAGTCTCCGGGTTGTGCGCAGCTGTCTCCAACGGCTAGTTTTTGGGGAGCTCTATTTATAGCCCCACCCTCCCTCATTTTGGGGAGGCTTTTACCCTGTTGATTAGTGGTGCTATACCCTTGTTCTCTAGCCCCCAAAACTCCTCTTTACCCTTAGATCTAAGTGATCCCCTTGGTGAGAAGGGTTGGGAAGAGTTTCAGAAGTGAGGTGCTAGGTTGAGTGAGTTTTGAGTTGATTGAGCACTTGATTTCATCTCCAAGCTTGTTCTTCGTGAGCATTTGTTACTCTTGGAGGTTGAGGACTCCTAGACGGCTAGGAGGTCGCCTACGAGCCACCGGAGCTTTGTGTGGTTGGCCATGGGAAGTTTGTGAAGGCCGGTTCCGCCTCCGTAAGGGAAGGAATCAAAGGAGTGAAGACCGGCGAGTGCATTTGTGCAACACCAGGAGGAAGAGGGTTGAAAGAGACCCCGGCTCAAGTGTGATCGAGCCGCCTCAACGAAGACGTAGGATCCCCTCAAGGATCCGAACTTCGGGTGAAAAATCATTGTCTCCAAGTTTGCTTCTTACTCTTGCTTTAGTATTTGATTTTGAATCTTGAAATTGCCCGATCTACTCTATTGTTGTGTTTGGCTCTAGATCTACATCATCCCTAGGTACCTGATAGCATTTAGATCTTTTGTATTCAAGTAGATTGTTGAAAAATTGCAGGGATTTAAAATCTCATTTCGAGGTCTTAAATCCGGAGTATCCGGACTCCTGAACCCGAATAGTCCAAACATTTCGGAGTATCCGGAGATAAGTCCCGGACACTCCGGTCTCAGTCCCTCGGGTCCAATCCGGAGTATCCGGACTCCTGACCCCGGACAGTCCGGACATATCGGAGTATCCGGATAAAAGTCCCGGACACTTCGGACTTAGACCCTCGGAAGATTTTATTTAGCTGCAAATTTTTTATTTCGACGCAATTTAGTTTTAAATATTTTAATTCGCCTATTCACCCCCTCTAGGCGACATCCCCTGTCCTTTCAGGATTTGATAGGAGCGGTTGGCCCTAGTTCCCACGCAGGGGATTTAGACAGGAGCGGTTGACCCTAGTTCCTACGCAGGGGATTTAGACAGGAGTTGCTAGGCCCTAGTTCCCATGCAGGGGAGAGAGGTCATGCCAGAAAAAATGAATACTATGCTGGAGATCGGATTGAAGGCGCCGAGGTCGAGGAGGCTTGCGGGGCTAGCACGGACCCGAGGACAGCTTTGCCCGAGCTCGGGAACAATCCTCTGAACTCGTGGATGCCTCTGCCTGAGTTCGGGAACAAGCCTTCGAGCTCGGGGATACTTCTGCCAGTGCTCGGGGACAACCCCTCGAGCTCGGGTAAAGCGCTCTAAAGCCCCCGGGGGGCCCGGACATGTGTCAAGATGACCGATCCCCGACACCGACCTTCCAAGAATAATCCCCTAGAGAGCAAAAGATCGGTTTCTAGCAAGGAAGAACGCAAGAGTTGCCTAGATGATTGGGATATGATCTGGAAAAGACTCATCCATCAATCATTCATCCTCAGCACAAGAAGCACGAGCAAGTAGGAGGGAGGCAAATCCAACTTGCATGAAGGTAAATTGCAAGAATGTAAATTGCGGAATTTGAATTTAAAAACTGAATTTAAAGCATAAGTAAATGTGTAAAATAAATTCAGAGATGAGTAAATGAAGATTTCATTTCTGGAATGGAGGTTTACAAAGCCTCACAACAAAGTGGGCAAAACTCAAAAGCACATAAACCTCAAACCTTCAATTTCATTTCTGGAATGGAGGTCTACAAAGCCTCACAACAAAGTGGGCAAAGCTCAAAGGAGCACAAAAACCACAAACCTTCAAGAGGAGGAAGACTACCCCTACCCCTCTATTTATACTACTCTTGAGTCATCCTCCACCCTTGGATGAGTTCCTTCTACCCTAAGGATCACCATCAAGAGCTAGGATTGACTCACTCACTCATACATGGGCTATCACGAAACCCATAATCCTAACAGGTTTTTCACACTTCTCAAAGTATACTAACTAGACCCGCTACTCTGTCACATAGGCCACGATTCAATGGCCCTCCTTGATTCGAGCAGCTCCTAGCTAGCATCTTATCCATTCCCTTGTCTTCTAGGTTCGCAACGGCTCCGTCTCCGATCATCTTCCGGTGATCTTCGACCGTCTGGACCTCTGGCGCACCTCGCCTAGTCCCGGTCATCCTCCGCCTCACCATGATCTAGCATCGTCCTGCAACATCAAAAACCAGGAAACACATCACATAGCATTGTCCAAAATGATATGCAATAAATCTCACGTAATTTCAACATTCAAAACTCAAAATTCACTCAAAGGTCGGCACTACCGCCCCTGGGGTCAGTAGTACCGCTCGGTCAGCACTACTGCCCTAGCATGGTCGGTAGTGCCGCTTGCCTGAAATCTCAGCAAAGACCCTTTCTGGAATATAACTACTACTCCCAAGCGAGTAGTGTCGCCCCCTGGCTACCGCCCACCTAAGGCCAGTAGTGCCGCTCCTGGCAAACAAAATCAAATTGCTTAAATTTAAAAATCCAATTCAAATCAAACTCAAACCAAAGCATACCAAACTCAAATTAGTCAAATACTCATCACAAACATGGGTAGACCTCCACATAGTCTTTCATGATGTCACACTGATGTCATGTGAGATGTGTCAAGCGTAGAGATGACCATGTCAGCTTGGCGGAGCTCAAGGACCAATGGTCACCATTGTTGATCCATGGTGACCTGGGTCATCTCTTTAGAAAGAGCTTGGCTTGGCAAAACTTTTGATGTGAACATCGCGGGCTTCAGCGAACTTCGGCGATGGAAGTGAGTAAAATAGTAGCAACAACTTGGGCTTGAAGACGACGATGAACTCCAAACCTTCTCTTGGCAATATCGTGTGCGCACCAGCTAGAACACGATGAGGCGAACGAGTTGATGTGGTCCAATAGCGCATGAGCTCACTGGTGGAAGCTAATCGGCGAATTTTTTCTCACAGTAGCGCTTTGTGAAAACCTTCAAATCTAGCTTGCGATGGCTCCTCGTAGCGAATCTATCTAGGTCTTCAGCTGCTTGACTCCTTGTGAACCCGAGGTGCTCCTTAAATATCTCTAGGAGTCCATGTCATGCCCAGAATAGAAATGGTGTCCACGGAGTACACGACGCGCTATAGTGTCTAGCTCAAATACGTGAGGAAGATGACCCTGATAGGTGTGTCCCAACTGTTAGTGGCCCAACCACGGAAATAGTCCAGCGAAATAGCAAATAAATTCAAAAAATGCCGAAAATTTTTGTAAAACACTTTAGGGAATAGAAGCCAAATAAAATAATTTCTACAAAATTTTCACTTTAACAATAACCATATTAAATCATTTTGACTTAGGAAAAAGCCATAGTAAGGTTTAAATTGTAATAAAAATTCTGAATAGTCATAAAAATGCTAAATGCATAAAAAAATTCAAATGTTCAAAAATTGGGAAGTTACAAACCACTATACATCAATCAAATGAATAGAATAGTTACAAAGAACAACGGAAATATAGGGAGGCAAACTCTTTTCTGTTTATTGATAATTGATTCTCTTGTAAAATGGGCTGCTGTATTTCTAGCGAAAATTCCTCTGGGGTAGTTTCAGAATTCGCCCACCAAACCCTATAGTTTGGTTATATCTCAACTTTATCAAGGTCTTTTCCACATATATAACTTGTTGGCCACACCAAAACTAGTTGCATGGTTAATAGATACTGTCATGTCAATGAGGTTGGTGTGCCATGGTTAGATCTAGGCATTGGGTTGTGTCGGGTCGTCACGGCATGGGCACAAAGGGCCTTGGGCCTAGGCTGTGTTGTGCTACAACGGCCCGGACAAAAAGCAATACCATGCCGTACAAGCGCGACTCGCCTCCAATGAGCCCAGGCATGGCCCATTGGCATGCTGACCGGACCTAGGCCCGATCCATTTAGACTATTGCATATAAGAGGAAGGGAGCTAGGGAGAAGCGAAGCACCTACTAGCATGGTTGTGAGGACAGAGTGCAGCTTGGTCGGAAGCGAGCATGGCACTAGTATCGGGGAAGAAGCACACATGGTGGCTTGGGATGGTTGCGACGCATTGCGGAAAGGCTCGATTTAGTAATAGCATGGTTGAAGGCCACTAGATCCAGTGCTATTGTCATCCCTTGTTCTCTAGTCGCCGCTATTTTATCCTTTGGGATGCCCGGTGAAGCTGGTGACATGGTGCTGCAAGACCGTATTAGGTGGCGGTGTGACGAAAGGACACTGAATTTGGCATCAAGGTGGTGGGGGACTGTGTGAAGGGTATGGTGTGGGATGGCTAGGAGAGGTGGCAGTGCAAGGAGGAAGTGGAGGTGGAGGAGGGCAAGAGGAGAGGGAGAGTGAGAGAGGTGATGACGGAGGTGCGAGGAGATGGTGACTACGCTGGATGGGTTATGGTAGAGATGGCCAAATGGGCCATGCCTAATGGGACAGCCCGAGGCACGCCATCAGACGCATGGCCTGTGCACGGCCCACCCAACCAGAAATGGGCTGCACTGCAAGCACGGCCATGAGCCTGTCGTGCTTGGGCCGTGGGCGAAGATGGCACTGGCCGCTTATGACCGAGTCGGACAAAGATGGCCTGCACGGCCCGACATGATTACGGCACGACATGGCCCATTTAGTTTAAAAAATACCCGTTTTATAGCCGTTGGAGGATTAAAAAATTCAAAAAAATCGAAAACAAATTCAACATAATTCGAGTTTTTCTAATTATTCTAAATTTTTCCTATTTTTTCTTATTTTTTTGCATTTTTTCATACTTTTCCTATTTTTCTAATTTTTTATGATTTTTTTATAAAAAAAATTGGTGCTAACGGGCTACTGGGCCGACCCAGCCCGTTAGGCCCGCGAAGGACCGGGATGGTATGGCACGGCCCAAAAGGCTAACGGGCCATGCCTGGGCCATCACCTCGGCAGACGTAAGACGCAGACGCGCCGCTTAGTAGCCGGCCTAAACGGCCGCGTCTGCTTTGTTAACGGTAGCCGAGCCACTGCTTGGCCATCTCTGGGTTATGAGAGGAGGTGAAGGAGTGAGGTAGTATTTGATGATGGGCTGGGCCGCTAGGATAAAGCAGTTGATGATGGGCTATGCTGTATATATGATATTTTTACGAAAGGGGCACTTTCGTGCTTGGCCTACCCAGACATAGCCCAATCAGTCATGCTGTGTTGTCCAGCACATCGTGCTGTGTTTCCTGATAGAAGGATAGGTCCCGACCTTTCGATGAGAGGGAATGGTTTCGATTGGGAGGGAGAAGACGTTGGTGATCCAACTACACCGTCCCCAGATGATGCGCCTTAGCAATCGTTACACCGACTCCCGAAGTTGTTATTGATCTTGCTGGCGCACGATCAACCTGACCACGAACGCCTTTGTCCCTGCAAGCAATCGAAGAACACGCAAGAACAAGATGAACAAGCAACTGAAATTAGAATTGAAACCACAAGTTCAGTCAGAATCACAAAAGAGGGGGTTTCGAAGACAAGTAATTCGGGCGGTTTAGCCAACACGCGCGATTACAAAAAGTAGCAACTGGTATCTTTGATCTAAAAGAAAACCCCGCCTCTCTAATGGCAGCGGCTGGCTGTTTATATGGTGGAGGGTGCATCCAGGAACCCTAGGGCGCAGCCTAAAGTGGGCTCTCCTTCTTACAAGGCCAAAGGCCCACTTTGATTCGAACTGGAAAAGTGATGCCACTTGTTTGGATGATTTACGTCAACTCAGAAGGAGTTTAGATGTGATCCGAAATCCATTGGAAAGTAGACTTGATAAGCTTTCGGTGGAGTCCAAGAACGCTCCAAACTAAGTTTGGATGCAGCCGTGGCGGCCGAAACAAATCAGACATGTCCTGGAGTCGAATCTAAACCCATCTTATGCACGTCTCTTCTATACCTCAACTTGCTTGGTTCCTCACCTTGATTCCTGAGGCAAAGGACATCAACACAAGAATTAAATAGCATTCCATCCATCAAAATGTTTATATGCAGCCCGAGGAACACATTCACCTGGTAATTGAGTTGACATGCGCGAGCTCGAGTAATCGGTCCTTGTATTACAGCAGCGGGTTCCGATTGATGTGTAGGTGATGGATTTGCAGGTGTGGCTATATCCATAGAAGTGATGTCCTCGTCATCCTCCCCTTCTTTCATTGGAGTCGTCCTCGACTCAAGCTCGTCCTCTTCTCCAAAATATGGATTTACATCTACAATGTTAAATGTGGGAGTGACCCCAAAATCTGCAGGCAACTCAAGCTTATATGCATTATTATTAACTTTTTCCAATACTTTAAAAGGACCATCAGCTCTAGGCATCAACTTAGACTTTCTTAATTGAGGAAAACGGTCCTTCTGCAAGTGCAACCAAACAAGATCTCCAGGTTCAAAAGTTACATGTTTCCTTCCTTTACTACCAGCAAGCTTATATTTCTCATTCATAGACTCAATGTTTGCTTTCGTTGTCTCATGCAATTTTAACATCAGTTCAGCACGTTGAGTAGCATCAAAATTCAACTTCTCCAAAGGCGGAATAGGCAATAAATCAATGGGAGCACGAGGAACAAAGCCATACACAATCTCAAAAGGGCATAACTTAGTAGTAGAATACAGCGAACGATTATACGCAAACTCAATGTGAGGCAAGCATTCTTCCCACACCTTAATGTTTTGTTTTAAAATAGCCCTATGCATGGTAGACAAAGTTCTATTGACAAATTCGGTTTGCCCATCAGTTTGGGAGTGACAAGTAGTGGAAAACAGTAGCTTAGTCCCCAATTTAGCCCATAAAGTTCTCCAAAAGTGGCTAAGAAATTTAGCATCACGATCTGAAACCATTGTGTTCGGTACACCATGCAATCGAACAATCTCACGAAAAAACAAATCAGCAACATGGGTAGCATCATCACTCTTATGACAAGGTATGAAGTGTGCCATCTTAGAAAATCTATCCACCACAACAAATATTCTATCCCTCCCCTTCTTTGTTCTAGGCAACCCTAAAACAAAGTCCATAGAAATATCCTCCCAAGGCACACTAGGAACAGGAAGGGGCATGTACAAACCATGTGGGTTAAGTCGTGACTTAGCTTTCTAACATGTTATGCAGCGAGCGACGAAGCGTTCCACGCCCCGCCTCATCTTTGGCCAAAAGAAATGGCTGGCAAGTATGTCCCTTCGTCTTTTTCACACCAAAATGTCCCATTAGCTCACCTCCATGCGCTTCCTGTAACAATAACAAACGAACAGAGCAAGCTGGAATGCATATCTTGTTAGCTCTAAACACAAACCCATTATTGAGGACAAATTTATTCCAAATTTTTCCCTCTTTACAATTCAGCAACACATCCTTAAAATCAGCATCATGCTCATATTGCCCTTTAATCGTTTTCAGCCCAAAAATTTTGAAGTCAAGTTGGGACAGCATACCATATCGCCAAGACAAAGCATCAGCTATAACATTCTCCTTTCCTTTTTTGTGTTTAATGACATAAGGAAAAGATTCAATGAATTCAACCCACTTAGCATGCCTTCGGTTTAATTTCCCTTAACTTCGAATATGCTTTAGTGACTCATGATCAGAATGGATAACAAATTCCTTGGGCCATAAATAATGTTGCCATGTTTCCAAAGTTTGAACTAGCGCATATAACTCCTTATCATAAGTGGAATAGTTCAAACTAGGCCTGCTCAATTTCTCACTAAAATAAGCAACAAGTTTTCCTTCTTGCAACAACACACCACCCAACCCAATTCCACTAGCATCACATTCTAGTTCAAAGGTTTTATTGAAATCTGGCAGTTGGAGAAGTGGTGCATGTGTCAACTTATCTTTCAACATATTGAAGGCGTTCTCTTGTGCTTTGCCCCAAGCAAATGGCACTCCCTTCTTAGTGAGCTCGTGCAATGGTGCAGCGATGGTGCTGAAATCCTTCACAAAGCGGCGATAGAATCTAGCAAGTCCTAGAAAACTTCGCACCTGTGTGACCGTTGTTGGAACCAGCCAGCTGTGTATTGCTTCAACCTTGGCTTGATCAATTTCAATTCCCTGCGGAGTAACAACATAGCCAAGAAAAGAGACTAGATTCGTGCAAAAGGCGCACTTCTCAAGGTTACCAAATAAGCGAGCATCACGTAAAGCATGAACAACAGCACACAAATGATCAAGATGTTCTTCTAGTGTTCTGCTATAAATCAGAATATCATCAAAGTATACCACCACAAATTTTCCAATGAAATGGCGCATAACCTCATTCATTAATCTCATGAAAGTGCTGGGTGCATTAGTGAGTCCAAAGGGTGTTACTAACCACTCATACAATCCAAATTTTATTTTAAAAGTTGTTTTCCATTCATCCCCCAATTTTATGTGAATCTGGTGGTATCCGCTACGCAAATCGATCTTAGAGAACACAAGAGACCCACTCAATTCATCTAGCATATCATGTAACCTAGGAATAGGATGATGATATCTCATTGTAATGTTGTTAATCGCTCTACAATCCACACACATGCGCCATGATCCATCTTTCTTAGGAACTAAAAGTACTGGGACAACACATGGACTAAGAGATTCGAGCACATACCCTTTGTCAAGCAATTCTTGCACCTGGCATTGTATCTCCTTGGTTTCTTCCGATTGGTTCTCAGATGGCGACCGCTTGGTAAGGAGGCCCTGGGAATGAGGTCAATTTGATGCTCAATTCCACGGATTGGTGGCAGTCCTGGCGGCACCTCCTTTGGAAAAACATCTATGTTTCCATGCAAAAGATTAATGACAACAGGAGGCAAAGAAGAGGATGTATCTTCAAATGAAAATAAAGTTTCTTTGCAAACCAATGCATAGCAAACTTCAGAGCCATCATTCAACTCATTTAAATCAGATTTGGAAGCAAGTAAACAAGCACCCTTCAGTTTAATCTCATCTTTCCTGTCATGAACAGATTTAGATTTGCCCTCTTTATGTTGTACAAATTCCTTTGCTACAATCTGATTTTCACTCTTCTCATGTTTTCGATTTTTTTTCTTTGCTGGCTCTAGCAAGTTCATCCCTCAAAATGGCTTCAGGAGACATATGATGTAATACAATTTTCTTCTCTTTATGCATAAAAGAATACTGATTAGTTCTACCATGATGCAAGGTGTCTTTATCGTACTGCCATGGTCTACCGAACAACATAGAATATGCTTGCATAGGCACAACATCGTAGTCAATATATTCATGATATGAACCAATGGCAAAGTGCACTCTTACCAATCATGTTACATTTATCTTACCGCTGTTGTTAAACCATTGGATGTGGTACGACTGTGGATGTGAGCTTGTTTTCAGCTCAAACTTCTGAACCATCTCAGAACTTGCTAAGTTATTGCAACTACCCCCATCAATGATGACACGGAATGAGCGCTCCATGACCACACACTTGGTTTGAAACAAATTATGTCGCTGGTTCTATTCGGCCTTCCCCATTTGTGCACTCAACACACGCCGCACAACAAGGCTCTCATAATGTTCTACATCTTCAGCACCAATGTGTTCTTCTTCCTTCTCATCTTCACTTCCTGCATGGTCAACGGAAAGCATAGCATATGTCTCATCATCCAAATCACTAGCAGAAGAATACTCACCAGTATCCCGCACAATCAGCACACGTTTGCTTGGGCAATCTTTCCTCACATGCCCAAATTCATTGCATTGTAGGCACTGAATATCCCTCGTTCTTCCCGTGCATGCAACAGAAGAAATGCTCTTGGCGGATGTTGTTGTTGACCCCTTTGTTGCTTCAGATGCCCGCGGTATTGGTTTTGTTGGAGGCTTATGTGGCAGGCTGCTAGTGGCACCCTGTAAAGATGCATGGTTTGGGGCAGCAGCTGAAGTACGTGGTTGCCATGATGTAGTCCGACCTGCAGAAACATCAGTCCTTGCGCGACACCCCTGCACTTCCTTTTTAGCTTTACAAGCAAGATGGAATAAACGAGTGACATAATTGTATTCCTTGTATGCTAATATGTCCTGAATTTCACGGTTGAACCCTCCCATAAATCTAGACATAGCCGCTTCCTCTTCTTCCACTAACCCACAACGCAACATGCCTATTTGTAGCTCCTGATAATACTCTTCCATAGATTTGCTACCTTGTCTCAATTGCTACAGTTTATGTAATAAATCACGTGCATGATATGAAGGAACAAATCTAGCTCGCATGATCCTTTTCAAAGCATCCCAAGTTATTGGCACATTGTTTGGGGTCTAACTACGATACTCACGCCACCACATAGAAGCAAAATCAGTAAACTCACTAGTTGCAGCCCTAACCCTCTTATGTTCAGGAAAATCATGGCAAGCAAATTTCTGATCTACTACTAGTTCCCAAGTGAGGTAAGCATCAGGATCATATTTTCCATCAAATGGGGGCATGCTGAATTTGATAGATCCTAGTGAGTCATTATTTTCTCGTACCTGTCGTCGTGGTGGTCGAAATCCCATACCATGACTATTGCGGTGTAGCTGTCGTTGTGGTCTATCATCCTCCTCTTCACCAACTTTGGTGTCCGCTGCATAGTCCTGTTCATTATTACCAGCAACGCTACTCTCATGTCCATCAGTTGGGCGTCCACGATCCCTCTCCTCAAGTCGCTGTAAGAATGCAACAAGAGAGGTGTTGATTGTTCCAACCAAAACCTCCAATGTAGTGATTTTGGTGTGGGTGTCAATCTGAACTGCCTCCAATTGACCAAGGCGGTCATTGGTAACACGATCATCCTCATCAAGCGCATCAGCATTTGGCGCTCAAAGTGCTGTATGATTCCCCGTGTGCGAGGAGAGTGTTGCACCACTTTATCGGCTTCTAATCCTGTCATGGTTAGAGAAAAAAGAAAAATAGCTAATACAAAGTAACAAGATTATCCCTAACTACAAGGGGTATGCTGGTGTCAGTTCGCTCACTCTCAACCTGTTCGAACAAGTTCTTACCTGTTCTTACCAAGCTCAGTAAGGAGGTGATGGCAACCAGCAAGACAAACAACTTCAGAGAGTAGGAGACAATCTGTGGAGCTATATGTGGTTGAAAAAGCATAAGGAGAAACCTTCACCATGTTAGTCATAGCAAGTTGAATAAATGTTCTACGACGGTACCGTGCTGGTCCTAGTCCCAAACCGTACTAGAGAAGCGAGCCGAGACACAAACGTTGCCACTGAAACACCCAAAACAGCAAGCTGTCTCTTTTTTTTTGGGGGGGCGGGGTCACAAAACTCTCTTAGATGAACTCAGGAGACCCTAAATTCAAAATCTGCACAAAAGACTTTCGAGCAAACCAGGGGTATAAAAGTAAAAAAAGATACTCTCTCTCCCTCTCTCTGAACTTTGATTTGCAATTGATCTAGTGCGGCTTTTGAAATCTGCACTTGGCTTCTTCTTCTCTGATTTGGTGCGGCTTTCTTCTCTGCACTTGCCTTTTTTCTACTTGATTTGGTATGGCTTTTGAAATCTGCACTTGCCTTTTTCTTCTCTGGTTTGGTGTGGCTCTTGTATTTGCACCAGCCTTTTTTTTGGAAACTGATATCTACTTTGGTAAACACAGAGAGTCACTCAGATCAGGAAACGAAGCAAGGAAATTGGTGACCCAATCTGATCTCCCACACTATACAAAAATCAAACTCAACTCTAATCTGATCTACTAAAAGAATCAAACTCAAATTATGGTTGCAACTGATCTGACTCGAACTCGAAACTCTAAAGGCAGAAACTAAAGACTAGCAACTCGACTCGTTGAAGCAACCGTAAATTCAACAAGCCGAGGACTAAGCAGCAAAAGCATGGGCACAAACTGTTTTGGAAAAATGGAGATCTAATCGCCTAATTTTTTTTATGGTTTTATGGACTGTAGGTAAATTAAAGGAAAAACACAAATCTCTCACCGATCAACCTTGAGCTCTTATACCACGTGATAGAAGGATAGGTCCTGACCTTTCCATGAGAGGGAATGGTTTCGATTGGGAGAGAGAAGACGTTGGCGATCCGACTATACCGTCCCCAGACGATGCGCCTTAGCAATCGTTACACCGACTCCTGAAGTTGTTATTGATCTTGCTGACGCACGATCAACCTGACCACGAAGGCCTTTGTCCCTGCAAGCAATCGAAGAACATGCAAGAACAAGATGAACAAGCAACTGAAATTAGAATTGAAACCACGAGTTCAGTCAGAATCACCAAAGAGGGGGTTCCAAAGACAAGTAATTCAGCAGTTTAGCCAATACGCGCGATTACAAAAAGTAGCAACTGCTATCTTTGATCTAAAAGAAAACCCCACCACCCTAGTGGTAGTGGCTGGCTGTGTCCAGGAACCCTAGGGCGCAAGCTAAAGTGAGCTCTCCTTGTTACAAGGCCAAAGGCCCACTTTGACTTGGACTGGAAAAGTGACGACACTTTTTTCGACGATTCCTATCGACTCAGAAGGAGTTCATATGTGATTCTAGATCCGTTTGAAAGTAGACTTGATAAGCTTTCGGTGAAGTACAAGAACGCTCCAAACGGAGTCCAGATGCAGCCGCGGCGACCGAAACGAGTCAACCCTGTCCTGGAGTCGAATCTAAACCCATCTTATGCACGTCTCTTCTATATTTCAGCTTGCTTGGTTCCTCGCCCTGGTTCGTGAGGCAAAGGACATCATCACAAGAATTAAATAGCATTCCATCCATTAAAATCACTACAAGAAATAGAGAAAAATTCGTGGGTTTTTTAAATTCGTGGGCCCACAAAATACCCACGAATTTATTTATTTAAATTCGTCGGTTTCTATAAAACCCACGTTTTTAATTACATTCGTGGGCTAAAATGAAACCCACGAATTTATTTATTTAAATTCGTGGGCTCAAATAACACCCACAATTTAAACATTTAAATTGTAATAAAAAAATTACCTACGAATTTAAAAATTTAAATTGTGGGCCAAAAATTACCCACGAATTTAAAAATTTAAATTGTGGGCCACACAAATTACGCATGAATTTAACTTTAAATTCGTGGCCCGCAACCCCACAAATTTAACAGAGGAAAACTGTCATGCTCGCACTCGCGCGCTCACGCCTCACCGCCGCCGCCTGTCTCCCCACGCTGCGCCGCCCTTCGCCCCGTCCCGCCCGCCCGCCCTAGCCTACCTCGCGCGCCCAGCCAATCCCCAGCGTTGTCGGCCCTCACGCCCATGCCCGCTGCTTCGCCCGCTTTTGCCTTGCCCGCCCACTCGACCGCTGAGCAGCGCCCGCCGCCCTCCGTCGGTGTTCACCCCGCTGCCGCCGAGACGCCACCCCGCAGCGGCGCCCGCCGCCGCCGCCGCCCGCCCGCCGCCCGCCTTTGCCTTGCCCGCCCGCCACTGCGCCTTCCCGCCGCCCACTGCTGCGCCGCCGCCGCTGCGCCCTCCCACCGCGTCGCCGCCGCCGCCGCCATCCGCCAGATCAAGGCCCCACCCACGCCGCCTCCCGCCCGCTTGCTGCTCGCGCTGCCGCCGCTTCCGCTCGCCAGCGCCGCCGCCGCCCGCCCGCCTCCCTCCCGCCGCCGCCGCCCGACCGCCGCCGGCTACTGCTTCGCCACGATGCCCCAGCGAGGCCGGCCGCCACGCTGTATGCCGCCCGCTTCCGCCCACCACCGCCATCGCCCGCCGCTTCACTGCCGCCGCCGCCGCCTCATTGCCGCCTTCGCCGCCCTCCGCCTGCCACCACCACCGCTCGGTTGCCGAGACCGCCGCGCCGCCCGCCGGCGGCCAGCCTACCCCGCCCTTTGCCGCCTTGCCGCCCGGCCTTGCCGCGCCATCGCGGCGCCACACCATCGCCGGCTCCGCCTCACCATCGATGGCGCCACCCCGCCATCCCCGACCCTCCGTGACGCCCCCACCGGCGTTGGAGAAGGTATATTTCATCTCTTTTTATATTCGTTTAAAGTTATTTCATCTCATTTTATATTCGCTGCATATGATATATATATTTTTTTTTCTCGCGGCCGTTGTATATAACGTTAGAGTTTAGGGTCTGTGTTGAACGGTAGAGAGCATAGGCGTCACCCATTCGGGAACGGCTTATCTCACATTTGCTTGTGAGGTGCGCGGTTCCGGAATTGTCCAGCGTATTTTGGACAGCCCGAGAATGTTGGTTGTTGCATAGGCCTATGACGTGCGAGCGATCCGAACGTGATTTCGGCCACATAACCCTGTTGTTCTCTGACGCACCAGCATCTGGCGTGCGTTTCGAGAACATCGGGGTTATGCTGCCAAAATTTCGTTCGGTTCGTAGCGCACGTCACAGGTCGCATGCAATAGCCTCCATTCTTGGGTGGGTTTAGAACACATCTTTCCTAATAGGGTTGTCTTTGTCACCTAACCCACGGTCGTACGTTGACATTGTTTCATTTGTTTAGCTTTGATAATGGGTGCCGATCGAAGTGCGATGTATGACGGATGGAGGAGTGATGGGGGGCACTCAAGGGAATGGGGGCAGATCACGGATGCTTTCTTGAAGCAAGCATTCGCTGGAGGAGCTGAATATGTGTATTGCCCGTGTACCCTCTGCGAGAATAACAGCTACTACAGCAAGGATATAGTGTAGTATCACATTTGCAAAAACGGGTTCATGCCTAACTATTTGGTGTGGCACCGTCATGGAGAGGCCGCAGGGCAGGCCATCGAGATGGAAGAGATGCAGGATGTAACATCCCAAAATTTTGCCTAAATACAATTTTGTTGCTTAAATGTGCATTTATGATTTTCTGGAATTTATTTGGATTTTTCTGGATTTATTTGAATTAACTTTAAATTAAGTATATTGGTCTTTGATTGAAAACTATTTAAACTTATGCAAAGTTAAAATAAAGTTTCGCCAAAAATATTTTATCTGAGTTCAAAATGCTTCAAAGTATTTTAGTGAATTTTCTTGGATTTTTCCTGATATTTTTGCTGCCTAAAACCATTTAATTGAGTTACCAGAATTATTTTAATTAATAAATCCGGGAAAATCTTATGAAAAGATCTTGGGCTCGCCCATTTATCGTGTCTTTGCCCGTATTCTAGAACCTTGACCGTGGACCGTTAGATCTTCATCCGACGGTAGATACCGATTATGAAACCCTAATCTTGCAGATCGTTGGATTGAGAATGGACGGCTTTGATTTAGTGCAGCAGTAAAGGACATCTTCAAATCATCGCCGTCGGTTGATGCGAGTGGACCAGATTGCGTCGCGTCATCATGGATCTCAACCGTTGATCGCAGAATGGACGGTCGAAGGGAGTTCTTCTCCGTTTCGTCGTCGGAGTCCAAGACCGAGACGTTTCCGCCGTCGTGTGGATCTAAGATTCCGGTTTTTGCACGTTTTGCGAGGCTATTTAAAGGATGGGTGGGCTTACGAGGCTCGTCGTTTGTCGCCGCATGTTTTGCCCCATGTATCATCGCCGGAGGTGCCTCGGTTCGCAAGAACGAGCTCGTCGAAGTTGAAGCCTTGCCGTCGCCGTTTTTCGTTGAAGCTCGTCGTTCTGTTGTGCCATGGTCGACGTTGAGGATATCAGCGTGTTCGGGAGAATAAGAGCTACCAGATCTGCGTCAAGCCATCTCGGATCCGTCCCAGAACCGCCGACTCCGCCGTCGTCTTCATCGTGTCCGGTGGGTTTGAACTGCCGACTTTGCCGTCGCGCCGTTCTTCCGCTCGTAGCCGTCGATCTCCAGTTTAACGATCAGGATAGCGCCGCGTGTTCGTGATCTTCGGTAAATCTCTCGGGTGCTAATCTGGCCATTCAATCTCATCGAACGGTTCGGATCGCACCGTCATTGCAGCCAATCGGGGGCGGTAGGTGTGTCGCACGCGGGTGTCGAAGGGATGTGGACCGGGTCCATGGTGGACCAGATCCAAACCATGGACCAGGTCTATGGACTAGTGCGACGTGGCGGCACATGATTGGTTCGGGTGATGGTGACATCATCCTGACGTCAGCATGACGTAATAAATCTGTTTTCAGTATAAAGATAATTTGGTTAAATCTGATTTTCTAATTTCTGTGTTTTCAGTATTTATTCAAACTTCAAAAGGCTATAACTTTTGCATTTTAACTCGGATTTGGGTGATTCAAATTTCTAAAAAATTTTAAAATTGAGATATATTTAATGGTGAATTTTATTTGATTTTTGGAGTTCATTTTATCTCTGTTTTGGAATTTATTTGCTTTTCTTCTTCGGTACGCGTAGACGTTGAATTGTGCGACGCTTCGGAGGAAGATTCAACAACTCAAGATCAAGTTTCAGAGCAAGATCAGAATCTATTCCAAGGCAAGTTGTGCTTTGATCATGTTGAACCCATGTTTATAAAATTGCTATATTGTTTTACCCTATTGCATATTATTTCAAGTATACAATTGTTTCAAATTAAATTGGGCTTAGCTGATATACCAGATTGAATTATACCCTACTTGTCATTATATGCCATGATCCATTGTCACCCTAGATTGGTTCAATATAGTTGGTTAGTAATTATAATCAACATGGGATGGTTTGTCCGTATTAGTTGCTTAGCCATGCCACGTCGTCACATGTGTCAGAATCATTGATAATTAATCTTGATTAATGGAGTATGGAACAATGTTATGAACTTGTGTGTCATGTGGGATCACACGATGAGATTGAGTTGTTGTGACGAGTCATGTCACGCAACGATGTTGAATTGTTGATGGCACGTGGTGCTTGGTAACCAACTGGGTGATAATAACTTGGATTGGGGCAAGTGACAAGCGGCGAGTATGCCAAGGTGGGCCCAATGGGCAGAGGGTATGTGGATGTCTTGCCCTGATCACTCTAAGGACTTAACCTTGCAAGCCTTTGACCTGAGTCTTACTTGCAACCACATGTCTGGTATAGGCCAGCCTAGCTGATTAATTTGCAATGTCTTAACTTTGGTACTATCTTGGTCGGTGTGAGTTCCCGAGTTATGGTGTAATTCACATGGCGCAAGAGGGGGGCCCTGGTTGTGGTTTTCAGACCCACCAGCGTTGAAACCTTAGCGAGTAGTACTGGATTAAGCCAGAGCATTGTAAAAGCTTTGTCATGATCTCTTCGCCGACACACCAAAGGAAGTGTGTTAATTGCATGGCACCAAAAGATGATCATGTCGTGTGGGTAAAGTGCGTAACCTCTGCAGAGTGTGAAACTATTCGAATAGCCGTGCTTGCGGTATTGAGCAATGCTCGGGAATTACAGTTAAGGGTTAGTTTAATTAAATGGACAATTTGGGTGGGATGGCGGAATGCCATATGGAAGATGGAATTTGACTTAGGATTGGAAACTTGGTTTACTTGAGAAATACTGAATCTATTTATTATAGTTATTTGTTTCTGATCTTTGTAATCTATCTATTATACTTGTTTATAAATGCTGCTTATTGCAAAATAGCCATGATAGCCTATCCATTGGAATAAACCTTGCATATAGATACATAGAATTGCATTCTGTGCACAACTTGTTGAGTGCTTTAAGTACTCACCCTTGCCAACAATAACCTCACCAGTTGAAGAGTCTACATCAATGCTGGAGGAAAGATTCCAAGAGGAGACGAATGTTTAGGGTGCAAGCCTTGTCAGTTGCCTGTGGTATACTGAGGGGTTGTCTACGTTTTCATTCCGTTGCAGTTTAATATATTATTCAGCCTTGCGAGGCATAGTCATGTAAGTGGACCATAAGGTCATTCAACTAGTAGTATGTATCATATGATGTCTTTCATAATATTTCCGCTATGTATGATTGTGATATTTATCGATGTTGAGCTGTGTGCACTAGCGTGACCACGGACTAGTCAAGATATACACGGGGTCCGGATTTGTATATTCGGGTCCCGGCAGAGTGGTATCGAGCCATCTTGATCGTAGGCCTTGACCCCAGATAGTCTGGTCGTCTCTATAGGAACTTCAAAATTATTTTCTAAAAGAGAAGAATTAACTTGGAAGAATAATATGTTCTTGACTTATCTTATTCTTCTATTCCTTCCCTTGTCAAAATTTCTCTCTTTTCCCCTGCTGAATTTCTTTCTCTCTCCCTTGCTGGATCAAGTTAAAAACCTTATCTAAGTTGTCTTGGTAGTTGACGTGCCACATCATAGAAGAAAGCATCAAATGTTCGCTGTCAACCCTGAAGATCAAGAAGGAGGGAATCATCGAGCTCAAGGAAGGAATAGATCGGTGAAGTGTTCCAGAAGCTAGAAGACCTATGCTTCGAGTAGCCAGTTGAGACTCATGTGTGGGAGTCGCGTCCGCTTAAGATAGAAGTGTTACCCTTGTAGGCGGTAGTTTTGTGTGTATAGGTTGAATTGGTTCTTCCTTGATTCTTTGAGTGTCCAAATGTGTTGCGAGCTTTTAGGCTTATATAAGCAACCATACCAAGTTATTAATACTGTTTGCTTAAGTTATTGGGTTAAACCTATCTCCCTACTTTAGGATTCTGCTTCTTACCTATGCTATTTCACTCTTCCCTATTCCAAGTGAAGCAATCAAGCGGAGGGTTCAGATTCGTGGAAACAACATAATCGATGGCGGCGAAAATCAATCCAAGGAGAATCTCAATAGTGGATTAGTTCTTCAACCGTCGATCAGATGGATATGCGAGTTTGAGAGAGTTCTTGACCGCTCGGACTCGGTGGATGCATGCAATGATGAAGCGGATGCGAAATATGATTGACCTAGCCAATGTCAACCAAGTGTCCCAAGTCGCTACCAACGATTTCGTTCCTATTCAAGGTTATCGAATTCATAAGGACTCGTCGCGGTGTTTCGAAATGTATTACCATCGGAAGCGGATGATTGGCTCAAGACTATTGAGAGGAAGTCGCTCATTGCTCGATGTGAAGGCGATGAGAAAGTCCCGTATGCTTCTTATCGATTCTGAGGAATCGCACTTTGAATGGTGGAAGAAATATTGTTCTGTTCATGAAGCCCCATGGAATATCACTTGGAATGAATTTGTTGTTGCTTTTCGTAATCTCTTTGCCCCACCTGGAGACAGTATGGTCACGGTAAATACGGAGCAGAATACTATCCCTGCACCTTGTTCAACATTTAAGTGTTGCTCTCTAAAGTGCTGTCAACCAAACAAGTCAGAGGATCGTGCATGCATTCGTTGTGGAGAAATAGGACATACCGCCGACGAGCATGCGATTAATTGCTCCATCTGTGAAGGAAGTCATTCTCTGGGAGAATGTCCTATGAGTGACATCACATGTTACCTTTGTGAAGGCCGAGATCATGGTCCAGCTCAATGTCCTCTGGATCCAATAGTTACCGCTGTAATTCAAAGATCGACAAAAGAATCTTCGAGCCATAGTTGCTCAAGAGTCGTCAAGAAGAGGCGGAACGTCAGTTGCAAAAGAGATGCCGCTCGAAGAGCTAAGGACACAATACATTAACCCTGTTGGCCCTCATCAAGAAAGAAGTAATTGGCGATCACCAACAACATGTTTCTGTGTGATAAAGAAGGCCATTGGTCTAGAAAATGCCCTCTGAAGCAACCAACCATGACGCCACGAGAAGACAATAATGTGCATGTAGTCGCACCCGAAAGAAAGCACAACAAATAAAACGTTTGTGCTCTTTTGTCATGAGGAAGGCCATTTTGTTAAGAAATGCCCGCGAAAGAATCTAGAGTCTCCTACTGACGCGGTCCTTCCGAAGTTACCTTAGTCAAGTTCATAACGCCAAACGAGAGCAATAAGGTTGCAAGAGAGGTTTGTGCAAAGAATCAATTGAAGAAGAGGCGTCTGAATAAAGACACTGCCCTGGTCGATGAATGCTCAGGGAAGAGAGGTGGCCCTAAGCTTTGCTATACCTGTAACAAGCCCGGGCACTTTGCCAATAATTGCCCTCAGAAGAAAGTAAACACGCTATTCAAGTCAATCTCGATTCTGCTCCAAAAAACTTCAACGCCAATGCCAATCGAGGAAATTTAGAGCGATGATTTTAGCCTATGCAAGTGTCATACCCTCGTTTGTAAAAGAAAAGTGACTAGAGATGAATTCCATGTAAAGATTTTCGTGCCTAAATAAATAAAGTAAAGATGGTTGAGAGGTTGATATGTGAAGTGTTGGAATAAAAGCATTAATGATAAAGGATGTTTTTGAGTATTCACCTATGTTGATCAGTTCAGTGGTGGTTGTAAAGATTGTCAGCTCGAGGAATTATCATGGTCAGAAAGTACACTATTGCCTGATCTAACCTAGAATGTGATGGAGTTAAGTTGGAGAAAAGTTTCTAGCGAGCGTCATCGGATATCGGACCGAGATGCTACTCCTGAAAAGAATTGGTCGTCCGGACATAAGGCTGTCCTGGAGTTTGGTCAAAGAATTGTGTCAGCTAAAAGCCCTGAAAGCGGGAAAAAGGAATTTCAAATGACTATAGTTCGTGTTGATCAGCGGAAGGTCAATAGTGTGGAAGTTGTCAGCTTTGAAGAGGCATCAGTTGTTAGAGAGTTGTCGGGACCCGAATATGCAAATCCGGACCCTCTGTGTATTCAGCACTAGTCCAGGATCACGCTAGTGAACACAGTCTAAACATAGATGAAATATCACAATCATACACAACGGAATAATAAATAAAGACTTCATCTATTAATATAGAACTATTAAACGACCTTTAGGTCAAACTTACACTTGCGAGGCCTTGGTGGCTTCAACTCAAAATAAATAAACAAAGAATGAATGAAGAATATCGACGAATCCCATCAATATGCCACAGGCAACTGACAAGGTTCAACTCCTAGATATTCGCCTCCTCGTAGAACTTCTCCTCCTTCGAAGTTGTAGTCTTCTCCTCAACTGATGATTTTGTGTGTTGCAAGGGGGTGAGTACATAAAGCACTTAACAAGTTGTGCATAGAATGCAATTCTATGTAACTATATGCAAGGCTTATTCCAAAGGAAAAGGCTATTATGGCTATTTTGCAATGGCGGCATTTATGAACAAATACAATAAATAGATTGTAAAGATCAAAACAAATAACGATAATAGATAGATTCAAGATTTACAAGTAAACCAAGTTTCCAAACCTAAGTCAATTTCCACTTTCCATGGCATCCTGCGATCCCAATAAGTTTTGTTTAACAAAAATCTAACCCTTAACTGTAATTCCCGAGCATTGCTCAATACCGCGAGCACGGCTATTCGAATAGATTCACACTCTGCAGAGGTTATGCACTTTACCCACACGACATGATCGTCCCTTGTTGCCAAGCTATTAGCACACTTCCTTTGATGTGCCGGCAGAGAGATCACGACAAAGCCTTTACAATGCTCTGGCTTAACCCGATACTACCCGCTAAGGTTTCAACACTGGTGGGACTGGTTACCACATCCAGGGCCCCCCTCTTGCGCCATGTGAATTACTCCATAACTCGGGAACTCACACCGTCCACGACAGTACCAAAATTAAGACATTGCAAATTAATCAGCTAGGCTGGCCCATACCAGACATGCGGTTGCATGATTGACTCAGGTCAAAGGCTTGCAAGGTTAAGTCCTTAGAATGATCTGGGCAAGACATCCACATACCTTCTGCCCATCGGGCCCACCTTGGCATACTCGCCCCTTGTCACTTGCCCCAATCTAAGTGATTATCACCCAAGTTGATTACCAAGCACCACGTGCCATCAACAATTCAACATCGTTGCGTGACATGACTCGTCACAACAACTCAATCTCATCGTGTGATCCCACGTGACACACAAGTTCATAACATTGTTCCATATTCCATTAATCAAGATTAATTATCAATGATTCCAATACATGTGATGACGTGGCATGGCTAAGCAACTAATACGGACTAACCATCCCATGTTGATTATAATTACTAACCAACTATATTGAACCAATCTAGGGTGACAATAGATCATGGCATACAAATGACAAGGTAGGGTGTAGATCAAATTGGTATAATAGCTAAGTCCCAATTTAATTTGAAACAATTGTACACTTGAAATAATATGCAATAGGGTAAAACAAATATAGCAATTTTATAAACATGGGTTCAACATGATCAAAGCACACTTGCCTGGCCCTTGCGATTTTTACTGTTCTTTACTCTTTATCTTTGATTCTTGATCTTCGATCTTCAATCTTTACCTTCTTAATCTTCAGCTCCTTAGAACAACTTCCGAACGATACGTCTAACGATTAAAGAAGAAGCAAATACAAACCAACTCAAAAGATAAATCAAATAAAATCCAAATTGAGAACGGATAGTATTGGATCACAAAGGCTTAGATGAATTTAGGAACTTGAATGGATTAGATCAGAGATTAGACAAAAGAGAACGAGCTTTCGGAATACACCGAAAAGGAAAAGACTGATAACTGAGAAAGAAATAATAATATTCCAAAGAATATTTCTTCTGAAGTTATTATCTTGATTGGATAGATAATGACATATGGGCTCTCGATCTATAAACCGGTCCATAAAGATACGTTAGTTCGCAATGAACTAAGTGATGCTCAATGATAATTTTGTTGACTAAACGGATATACAGTCAAACAAAAGAAAGAAAGACTAATAGATTAGATATGGCACAAGGATATGACATATGGCCAATGGTCTATCAACCAAGTCCACGAATGACTTCTAGGTCAATGGCAGATTAGATTTTCAAGAATAGGACATGGACAAGGGGTCGACATTCATGCGATTCGATCTGAGATCAGTCATACGTCGATCAAGAGGCTTGACGATGACAAAGCCGCGAGGAAATGAAGACAAGGCTAAACTCATAGGTGATGGGGTTAGATTACAATAAGGCGATAGAGAGGATGATGATATTGCACTAGGGCTTTTGCGAGCATGCACACATGCAAAGATAGCGAAGCAATGACAGGACACTCATGCAAAGATGAGATGTCGATCGTCGGTACAATGATATGGTAGCAAGGATATGATATGGCACAGGATTGATCTGCGAGTTGCGAGGTTTAAATGACATGATGCATCGTCAACGACAGATTGGACACAAGGTTCAATTAGGGTTGGAGAGTAACGACTCGCGGATAGATCCACTTGGCATAGGGATAGGATAGGTAGGGTTGGCTCTGCGATAAAATATTACCAAGGGTGGTTAACCGAAACAAGATCCGATAACAAAAGAACTGGATCGAACGATTTACGGTTAGATACTAGATTATGGCTTTGATGGCAACCAAGACCAAATGAACTCTAAAGATGAGCAAACCAGAGAATGATGGCCTCTCGGACATGATGACACGACCAAGGCGAACTAAGATGGTTGGCGGCAAAAGACGGCAGCAGCACCGATTTAAAGGCGGCTAACGAATATTAAAATTTTCGGTGGATGGAACAGCAAAGGGGAAGTGAGAACCACGTAGAACGCGGCGAGACGATCTCAACGGTATAAGTGGATTTGGCGGCAACCCAATGGACAGTTCACAAACTACCGATGAATGGCTGCTAAAGCTAATAGATCAAACGATCATAACTATTAAAATAATGGATGGAACCTAACCAAATTTTTCAGAGAGCTATCTGGGATCATTTGGCACAATATGACGCGAACGGATCTGAGTTTTACCTTCGGATCAGCGGGAACGCTGCGAAGTTTTCTGTGCACGACGCGCAACCGATCGGGAAGATTGAATTTTCTGCAGCAATCCTGAGGACAAAACCTTGAGTTAGGGTGAGGACCAGGTAGAGGACATCCAGATGAGTCTACATAATAAATTTCACGGTCAAACTCGCAAAAACGAAGGAGAACGGGCGACGGCAAGATTCGAGATTGGAACGGCCGTAACTTTTGATTTCCTAGATGCAACTGCACCAAATTTGGTGGAGAGCTGGACTGGACCATATGGCACGAGATGACGTGAGCGGATTTCTGAAAAACTCACCGAGATGACAGGGAACGTGATACCAAAATCGGCCGATGATGGCGGCGCACCGGAAGACAATGGCTGCAGTTTTTAGTTGTTGGGAGGAGCTCTGGGGATTAGGGGTGCGTGGGAGGGGTCTTAGGACACTTATATAGGCTAGGGAGTCGTGCCCTACAAGGAGACACGAAGAAAAACCGAATTTGGATTGAAAACGGATCGGATCGAACACCGCGCGCAATAAGCAAAGAAAGGGATGACGTGGCGCATTCAGTGCGTCGGATGGAGATCTGAGGGCTGAGGTTGGCGATGACGTGGCGCCTCTAGAGCTGCCACGTCGATTTAGAACAATTTCCGAATTAAAATAATTCCAGAAATTAAAATAATTCGTTTAGAGCAATAAAAATACCATAAAAATTCTAAAAAAAATTACAGAAAATATTTTAAGACATTTGGAGCTCAAATAAATTATTTTTAACCAAACTTTATTTAAAATTTTGCAGTATTTAATTACATTTAACAAAAGGCTTAATTTAAATTAATTCCAAATAAATAGCAAACGAACTCCGAAAAATCTTTAAAAAATTACAGAAAATTCCTTGAAGCACAATGAACTCAAATAAAACTAAATTTATTTTAATTGAAGTTTATATTAGTCAAATTAAATTATTTTCGCATTAGAAAATTTCAGATTAAGCTTTATTAAAGAGAGAAAATCCGCGGGGAATTTTGGAAAGATGAACTAAACAAAAGATTTTTGAAAACCCAAATTTTGGGATGTTACAAACCTCCCCCCCTTAACAGAATCTCGACCCCGAGATTAAGGTTGTCTATAGAAATAGGTTTAGGGGGACTCAACTCTTGGGACTTTCTTGAACTTTCAAGCAACATACCTTTGGGCAAGGTTGCTTTTGAACAAACGCTTGACAACATCCAAAATTTGTAGGCTGTGCGATGCGGATGAGATCCTTTTGCAATTCCACTGACTTCCACGGTGTCTGCTTTTACGGCATAAGAAGGCACTCCTTCATTGGGACTCTTGAAACACATCACGCTCTCGGTCGACGTTCGCATCTCCTTTGATAGGCTCCCTTGCTTTCCGTCCTTTAACACACGGTTTTCTGCTTCTTCTAGAAATTGGACAAGCGGCATTTGACAGTGAAACTTGCTTGCAACTCTGCGGTCTTACACAACATTCTTGTTGGTCTGTTTCTAGCTCTATCAGCTTGATTCTTGAGTACTGCCTTAAACTCTAGATCAACTGAATATTCCTTCACATTGAACTCAAGCTCCAACTATTACAGAGGTAATGGCATGGTTCTGTTGGCATACACTACGGTAGCTGAAGTAATTCGTCAGGAAAACAATTATCCTTTGTAGTTATTAAGCATAAGCAACTACTCCTTTTCTTCTGATGTGATGGCACATCCACCTTCTTGGCTCAACCATAATGGAACAACCGGTCCTTAGCTGTCTCCGATATGCTGAAGTTAAACTGATCACAAATCTTTCTCGAAAAACACTCTCGCTCCTCTTAACTGATCAAATCTTTGACCATAAACCAAAATTGCCTTACACATAGATAACCAGCTAATTCCAGGGATAAACATCTCAAGCATGAGTTTCCAATATGATACGATTTATTAGGAACTAACTCACTCTCAACAATAGACAAGTTAACTCTCAACATCCTGGATTACATATGATTTTCAATCAGTACAACATCTGATGCCTTCTAAGCTCCAGTAGTCATAATGTGGTTGACATGATCTTTTCTTTGAATCGCGGCATGGCTTCACTTGAATCGCTCCACAATTCACTTTCTGGTGCAAGTGTATCGGTAGGTGTAGGACTAAGATTGAAGCGAACAGGTATAAAAACTTTTCTCTTAAAACAACTGTTGGTAAAGTGTCCTGATTCATTGCATCTGAAGCAACGCTTGATCGACATCTGTTGACTTCCTTCTAACAAAACACTAATCTTGATAGGGGCAGAGCTGAGATTGATATGACCCGCGGTGATCACTTTCTTTTGAGGGCAGTGTTTAGAAAAATGTCCTGGCTGGCGACAGGCAAAGCAACCTCTAGGCAGTAAGCTTCCTCCTTGAGAATTTTTAACCAGGGTGGTGTTATGAAAATTCTGACTATCAGGGCGAGGCACAGGTGAAGGTGTCTCGAACAAAGTCTGAGCAATATGGCAACTGAGTTGTTGAGGGGCACTCCTCATTTGCTATTGCAGTGGTCCTTCTTGACAAGCTTTCTGACGCTTGTAGTTATACTCTAATTCCTTGCGCTTATCTCCTAGAATAAGGGTCTTGTTAACCAACTCCTCTTTCTTCAACTGACTCTTTGAGCAAGTTACTCGTGCAGTTTTACCACTCACTCTTGGGGTTATAAACTTTACGGAAGTAATTTCTAGAATGATCATGGCTTCCAAAATTGCTTGACCTTTCTGTGGGCATTCCTTAACAAAATGACCTAACTTACCACAGTTGTAGCACGAACGTCTGGTCATCGTGTCTGGTTAGGTGTAGTCATATGCACAATATCGTCTTTCTCAGGCATCACCACTTGTTGGTTTGTAGGGCATTCCTTGGCCCAATGACCTTGTTTATCACACAAGAAACAGTTCCATGGTGACCAAGTATCCCTGGTTCTTTGAGGCAAACAGACAGAGTTGACATGTTTCTTCTTCATTTCATCACGCGGCACAGCAAATGCGGATGACAATCCTTCTCTTTTTGCTAACTCTTGAGCAATGACGGCTCGAAACTTCATTCACTGATGCCGAGTCACGGCGGTCACTATTGAATCCAATGGACATTGAGCTAGACAATGAACACGCCCTTCACAAAGATAACATGTGATGTTGCTCATAGGACATTCTCCAAGTAAATGGCTTCCTTCTCAGCTGGAACAATTGATTGCATGCTTATTAGCGGTGTGTCCTATTCCTCCACAACGGACGCATGCATGGTCTTCTGATTTGTTTGGTTGACAACACTTCAAGGAACAACATCCTGGTACAACCTCGGGGAAAGGGGTTTGTACACTTCTCTGAACTTGCAGTAATCATACTGACATTTGACAAAGCAACGAACTGTTTGAAAAGCAGCGACAAACTCTAACCAAGTGATTTCTTCTGGTGTCTTGTGGGTACCACGATAGTTCTTCCACCACTCCAAGGCATCTCCTTCCAATCGACATGTGGCGTAGGGTACCTTCTCTTCATCTTCACATTGCACCAAAGCCAGCTTCTCTTCTATGACGCGAAGCTAGATTTCTGCATCTTTGAGAGTGGCTGATCCACCAAACGTAGGTGGTTTGGTCCTCTTGAACAAGGCAAACTTTGACTGTGAATAGGTGGCTGTGACTGTGGTTGTAGGGACATTGATTTTGGTACTGATAACATTCATCTGTTGTATCATTGTCTGCATGAGCTGGGTTTGAGCGGTGAATAACTGATCCAAATTCTGAATTGTCACTACGATACGGTGGACGGCTGTTGGTCACAATCTACTTTATTACTAACACTAGTAGTAGCAACTATCTTGACTTGAATCGCCTCGAAATCATCTTTGTTGTCTCATCCTTTCCATCTGATGACCACTCCAGGGTTTAGTTAAGAGGAGAAAAGCAAAGATAAGGTTCAAGAATCCTAGTGCAGGGGAGCAGGTTTAACCCAATAACTTATACAAATATTATTAATAACTTGGTATGGTTGCTTACAAAAGCCTAAAAGCTATGCAACGCATACTGCACACCCAGCAACCAAGAAAAAAACCAAATTAACCTAAACACACAACAATCTATCGTCTAAAAGGGTAACACTTCTATCTTAGACTGACGCATCTCTTCACACATGAGTCTCAACTGGCCACCAAAGTACTAGTTCTTCTATCATCTGAACACTTCATCGATCCACTTCTTTTCCTTCACTCGACGATTCCTGTCTTCACGATCTTTAGGATCAGTAACAAGACACCCAATACTTTCTCCTTAAGTGTGAAACATCGTTAACTACTTAGAACAACTTAGGTAAGATTTATATTTAAACCAGTGGGGAAAGATGAATAATTTAAGCAAAAGGGGAAAGAATGGAAGAATAAGATAAGTCAAGAACTTATTATTCTTTCAAGTTAAATTTTCTCTTTTAGAAAATACTTTGAAACTCCTAAGAAACGGCCAAACTATCTAGGGTCAAGACCTACAGTCGATGGCTCGATACCACCTCTGTCGGGACCGAATATGCAAATCCGGACCCTCTGTGTATTCAACACTAGTCCAGGATCACGCTAGTGAACACAGTCTCAACATAGATGAAATATCACAATCATACACAACGGAATAATAAATAAAGACTTCATCTATTAATATAGAACTATTAAACGACCTTTAGGTCAAACTTACACTTATGAGGCCTTGGTGGCTTCAACTCAAAATAAATAAACAAAGAATGAATGAAGAATGTCGATTTAATCCCATCAATATGCCACGAGCAACCGACAAGGTTCAACTCCTAGATATTCGCCTCCTCGTAGAACTTCTCCTCCTTGAAGTTGTAGTCTTCTCCTCAACCGATGATTTTGTTTGTTGCAAGGGGTGAGTACATAAAGCACTCAACAAGTTGTGCATGTAATGCAATTCTATGTAACTATATGCAAGGCTTATTCCAAAGGAAAAGGCAATTATGGCTATTTTGCGATGGCAAGATTTATGAACAAATACAATAAATAGATTGTAAAGACTGTAAAACAAATAACAGTAATAGATAGATTCAGCATTTCTGAAGTAAACCAAGTTTCCAAACCTAAGTCAATTTCCACTTTCCATGGCATCCTGCGATCCCAATAAGTTTTGTTTAACAAAAGTCTAACCCTTAACTGTAATTCCCGAGCATTGCTCAATACCGCGAGCACGGCTATTCGAATAGATTCACACTCTGCAGAGGTTATGCACTTTACCCACACGACATGATCGTCCCTTGTTGCCAAGCTATTAGCACACTTCCTTTGATGTGCCGGCAGAGAGATCACGACAAAGCCTTTACAATGCTCTGGCTTAACCCGATACTACCCGCTAAGGTTTCAACACTGGTGGGACTGGTTACCACATCTAGGGCCCCTCTCTTGCGCCATGTGAATTACTCCATAACTCGGGAACTCACACCAACCACGACAGTACCAAAGTTAAGACATTGCAAATTAATCAGCTAGGCTGGCCCATACCAGACATGTGGTTGCATGATTGACTCAGGTCAAAGGCTTGCAACGTTAAGTCCTTAGAATGATCAGGGCAAGACATCCACATACCTTCTGCCCATCGGGCCCACCTTGGCATACTCGCCCCTTGTCACTTGCCCCAATCTAAGTGATTATCACCCAAGTTGATTACCAAGCACCACGTGCCATCAACAATTCAACATCGTTGCGTGACATGACTCGTCACAACAACTCAATCTCATCGTGTGATCCCACGTGACACACAAGTTCATAACATTGTTCCATATTCCATTAATCAAGATTAATTATCAATGATTCCAATACATGTGATGACGTGGCATGGCTAAGCAACTAATACGGACTAACCATCCCATGTTGATTATAATTACTAACCAACTATATTGAACCAATCTAGGGTGACAATAGATCATGGCATACAAATGACAAGGTAGGGTGTAGATCAAATTGGTATAATAGCTAAGTCCCAATTTAATTTGAAACAATTGTACACTTGAAATAATATGCAATAGGGTAAAACAAATATAGCAATTTTATAAACATGGGTTCAACATGATCAAAGCACACTTGCCTGGCCCTTGCGATTTTCTTCGTTCTTTACTCTTTATCTTTGATTCTTGATCTTGATCTTCAATCTTTACCTTCTTAATCTTGACTCCTTAGAACAACTTCCGAACGATACGTCTAACGATTAAAGAAGAAGCAAATACAAACCAACTCAAAAGATAAATCAAATAAAATCCAAATTGAGAACGGATAGTATTGGATCACAAAGGCTTAGATGAATTTAGGAACTTGAATGGATTAGATCAGAGATTAGACAAAAGAGAACGAGCTTTCGGAATACACCGAAAAGGAAAAGACGATAACTGAGAAAGAAATAATAATATTCCAAAGAATATTTCTTCTGAAGTTATTATCTTGATTGGATAGATAATGACATATGGGCTCTCGATCTATAAACCGGGTCCATAAAGATACGTTAGTTCGCAATGAACTAAGCTGATGCTCAATGATAATTTTTGTTGACTAAACAGATATACAGTCAAACAAAAGAAAGAAAGACTAATAGATTAGATATGGCACAAGGATATGACATATGGCCAATGGTCTATCGACCAAGTCCACGAATGACTTCTAGGTCAATGGCAGATTAGATTTTCAAGAATAGGACATGGACAAGGGGTCGACATTCATGCGATTCGATCTGAGATCAGTCATACGTCGATCAAGAGGCTTGACGATGACAAAGCCGCGAGGAAATGAAGACAAGGCTAAACTCATAGGTGATGGGGTTAGATTACAATAAGGCGATAGAGAGGATGATGATATTGCACTAGGGCTTTTGCGAGCATGCACACATGCAAAGATAGCGAAGCAATGACAGGACACTCATGCAAAGATGAGATGTCGATCGTCGGTACAATGATATGGTAGCAAGGATATGATATGGCACAGGATTGATCTGCGAGTTGCGAGGTTTAAATGACATGATGCATCGTCAACGACAGATTGAACACAAGGTTCAATTAGGGTTGGAGAGTAACGACTCGCGGATAGATCCACTTGGCATAGGGATAGGATAGGTAGGGTTGGCTCTGCGATAAAATATTACCAAGGGTGGTTAATCGAAACAAGATCCGATAACAAAAGAACTGGATCGAACGACGACGGTTAGATACTAGATTATGGCTTTGATGGCAACCGAAGACCAAATGAACTCTAAAGATGAGCAAACCAGAGAATGATGGCCTACTGGACATGATGACATGACCAAGGCGAACTAAGATGGTTGGCGGCAAAAGACGGAGCGCGGCACTGACGAAAGGCGGCGGCTAACGAATATTAAAATTTTTGGTGGATGGAACAGCAAAGGGGAAGAGAGAACCACGTAGAACGCGGCGAGACGATCTCAACGGTATAAGAGGATTTGGCGGCAACCCAATGGACAGTTCACAAACTACCGATGAATGGCTGCTAAAGCTAATAGATCAAACGGTCATAACTATTAAAATAATGGATGGAACCTAACCAAATTTTTCAGAGAGCTATCTGGAATCATTTGGCACAATATGACGCGAACGGATCTGAGTTTTACCTTCTGGATCAACGGGGAACGCACGACGAATTTTTCTGCTGTACGTACGCAATCTGATCGGGGAAGATTGAATTTTCTGCAGCAATCCCGAGGACAAAACCTTGAGTTAGGGTGAGCACCAGGTAGAGGACATCAAGATGAGTCTACATAATAAATTTCACGGTCAAACTCGCAAAAACGAAGGAGAACGGGCGACGGCAAGATTCGAGATTGGAACGGCCGTAACTTTTGATTTCCTAGATGCAACTGCACCAAATTTGGTGGAGAGCTGGACTGGACTATATGGCACGAGATGACGCGAGCGGATTTCTGAAAAACTCACCGAGATGACAGGGAACGCGATGCCAATATCGGCCAAACGATGGCGCCTTGCACCTAAGACAATGGCTGCAGTTTTTAGGGTTTGGGAGGAGCTCTGGGGATTAGGGGTGCGTGGGAGGGGTCTTAGGACACTTATATAGGCTAGGGAGTCGTGCCCTACAAGGAGACACGAAGAAAAACCGAATTTGGATTGAAAACGGATCGGATTGAACACCTGGCGCGCAATAAACAGTAAAGGAATGACGTGGCGCATTCTGGTGCGTCGGATGGAGATCTGAGGGCTGAGGCTGGGCGATGACGTGGCCGCCTCTGGAGCTGCCACGTCGATTTAGAACAATTTCCGAATTAAAATAATTCCAGAAATTAAAATAATTCGTTTAGAGCAATAAAAATACCATAAAAATTCTAAAAAAATTACAGAAAATATTTTAAGACATTTGGAGCTCAAATAAATTATTTTTAACCAAACTTTATTTAAAATTTTGCAGTATTTAATTACATTTAACAAAAGGCTTAATTTAAATTAATTCCAAATAAATAGCAAACGAACTCCGAAAAATCTTTAAAAAATTACAGAAAATTCCTTGAAGCATAATGAACTCAAATAAAACTAAATTTATTTTAATTGAAGTTTATATTAGTCAAATTAAATTATTTTAGCATTAGAAAATTTCAGATTAAGCTTTATTAAAGAGAGAAAATCCGCGGGGAATTTTGGAAAGATGAACTAAACAAAAGATTTTTGAAAACCCAAATTTTGGGATGTTACAAGAGTATCAAGATGTGTTTCCTAAGAAGCCCACCAGATCGAGAGATCAAGTGTGTGATGGAGTTAGTCCCTGGTACAACGCCAAAAGTAAAGAGACCTCATCGAATGCCTATTGATGAGCTAGTTGAGATGAAGAAGCAGACCGAAGAGTTGCTAGAAAGGTGGTTCGCTAGAACCAATTTGTCACCATAGGGAGCACCTGTTTAAAAATGGGAGCTCAGGAATGTGTATCGACTGTCGAGAGTTTAATGAGGTGATGATCAAAAGGGTAAGTATTCACGCCCAGATCGTAATTTGTTTGATCACCAAAAGGGACCGGAGTGTTCTCAAGGATAGATCTTGATCAAGTTATCATCGATTAAGAATCATGCGAGAGAATGTTCTTAGGTCGAGTTTTCTCGCATTATGGATGGTGTGAGTTTACAGATTAGGTGCGCTAGAATGATCAATGCCATTACAAAATTTATGGACATGACGAATGGAGTTCCATGGGAAATTGGTCAAGCTGTTATGGTGTATAGGTGGGATGTTTTTGTTTACTTCAAGTCAAAAGGAAAGTATGCGGAACAAGTTGGGATTAGTTTTGGAAAGGTTGCTAGACCAATGGTTGTATGCTAAGTTTAGCAAATGTGACTTTTGGAAGGAGAAAGTTGAATTTCTTGTCATGAGATGACTGCTAAAGGAGTTATCGTGGATCAAACCAAAAGCGATGTTACGTGGGAGCAACCGAGACCGCTTAGGCAATTAGGAGAAGAAGTTTGCATGGACGCCGCAGTGCAAAAAGAGTTTTCTGTGATTGAGGAAACGTTTGGCGATAGCCCCCGTATTAGTGTTGCCAGATGTGCAGAATGGATTTGATATTTATTGCGATGCTTCAAAGCAAGGCTTGGGATGCGTGTTAATGCAAGAAGGCAAAGTCGTTGCTTATGCGTCGAGACAGTTAAGACCGCATGAAGTGAATTATCCAACGCATGATTTGGAGTTAGCTGCCGTAGTGCATGCTTTGAAGATATGGCGTCATTATCTCATAGGAAATAGATGTGAGATATATACAGACCATAAGAGACGAAAATACATATTCACTCAAGCAGATCTGAATATGAGACAGCGAAGGTGGCTAGAGCTAATTAAGGATTATAATGTGGGAATTCCTTATCATCCCGGAAAAGCCAATGTGGTAGCAGATACTCTGAGTCGGAAGAGCCATAGCGCAAATACGCTGTCAATGGAGGATCAACCAGAGCTATGCAAGGAATTTCAGAAGCTAAGGTTGGAAGTCGTTCATGAGGAATGGTAGCCTACTGCCGAAGTAAAGCCAACACTGGAGGATCAGATTAGAGAAGGCCAGAAAGATGATGATAAGATTTCTAAGATCAAGGCTAAAAAGGAGGAAGGCCTAGCCGTGGATTTCACTCTAGATGAGCAAGGAACCATGTTCTTCAAAGGCCGAATTTGTGTACCGGGTAAAAAGGAATTGAAACAGCTGATTCTTAAGGAAGCTCACGATTCTAAGTACTCAATTCATCCAGAAAGTGCTAAGATGTACCAGGATTTGAAAGAGAGATTTTGGTGGCCTAATATGAAGCGTGAAGTAGCTGAGCATGTTGCTTTATGTGACGTATGTCAGAGAGTAAAAGCCATGCATCAGAGACCAGCTGGTTTGTTGCAGCCATTGAAAATTCCGGAATGGAAGTGGGAGGAAATCGGAATGAATTTTATCACCGGTTTACCTAAAACTCAGAGAGGTTACGATTCCATCTGGGTTATTGTGGATCGTCTAACCAAGGTCGCCCATGTTATTCCAGTGAAGACCACTTACTTCGGAGATCGTTTAGCGGAGTTGTACATGTCAAGGATTGTATGTTTGCATGGAGTGCCCAAGAAGATTGTGTCGGACAGAGGTACCCAATTCACCTCAAGATTTTGGAACAAGTTGCATGAAGCAATGGGGACTCGTCTGAATTTCAGTACAGCATATCACCTGCAGACAGATGATCAGACTGAAAGAGTAAATCAGATTTTAGAGGATATGTTGAGAGCTTGTGCTCTAGCTTATGCTACATCGTGGGATAAAGGTTTGCCATACGCAGAGTTCAGTAACAATAATAGCTATCAAGCTAGCTTGCAGATGTCACCATTTGAGGCGTTGTATGGACGTGCTTGTCGTACTCCGTTGAATTGGAACGAAACAGGAGAACGTTTGGTTTTTGGGCCGATATTCTCGAGAAGCCGAAAGTCAAGTCGCAATGATCGAGAGAGGTTGAAGATAGCACAATCAAGATGTAAAAGCTACGCAGATAACCGTCGTCGAGATTTGAGTTTTGAACCGTAAGATCATGTGTATCTCGGGTTACCCTCTTAAGGCGTTAAAGATTTCACGTTAAAGGGAAGGTTGCACCAAGATATATTGGTCCGTTCAAGATTACGAGCCGTCGAGGAAGTAGCTTATCAATTAGAGTTGCCTCGCCTTTGGCAGAGTGCATGACGTATTCCATGTGTCACACTCAAGAAATGTCTCAGAGTGCCAACAGAGCAAACCCGTTAGATGCAATAGAGCTACAAGAAGATTTGACGTACAAAGAGCAACGATCGAATTTTGGATGTTATGGAGCGCAAGACCAGAAACAAGTCTATTCGCTTTTACAGAGTTCAGTGGAGCAATCATTCTGAAAGTGAAGCCACTTGGGAGCGAGAAGAAGATCTGAAGTCATAATCCCTGAACCTATTCTCTAGTTAGCCCTGAATCTCGGGGTCGAGATTCTGTTAAGGGGGGAGGTTTGTAACATTCCAAAATTTTGCCTAAATACTATTTTATTGCTTAAATGTGCATTTATGATTTTCTGGAATTTATTTGGATTTTTCTGGATTTATTTGAATTAACTTTAAATTAAGTATATTGGTCTTTGATTGAAAACTATTTAAACTTATGCAAAGTTAAAATAAAGTTTCACCAAAAATATTTTATCTGAGTTCAAAATGCTTCAAAGTATTTTAGTGAATTTTCTTGGATTTTTCCTGATATTTGTGCTGCCTAAAACCATTTAATCGAATTACGTAATTATTTTAATTAATAAATCCGGGAAAATCTTATGAACGATCTTGGGCTCGGCCCATTTCTTTGTGTCTTTGCCGCCCGTATTCTAGAACCTTGACCGTGGACCGTTAGATCTTCATCCGACGGTGATACCGATTATGAAACCCTAATCTTGCAGATCGTTGGATTGAGAATGGACGGCTTTGATTTAGTGCAGCAGTAAAGGACATCTTCAAATCATCGCCGTCGGTTGATGCGAGTGGACCAGATTGCATCGCGTCATCATGGATCTCAACCGTTGATCGCAGAATGGACGGTCGAAGGGAGTTCTTCTCCGTTTAAATCGTCGGAGTCCAAGACCGAGACGTTTCGCCGTCGTGTGGATCTAAGATTCCGGTTTTTGCGCGTTTTGCGAGGTTATTTAAAGGATGGGTGGGCTTCCGAGGCTCGTCGTTTGTCGCCGCATGTTTTGCCCCATGTATCATCGCCGGAGGTGCCTCGGTTCGCAAGAACGAGCTCGTCGAAGTTGAAGCCTTGCCGTCGCCGTTTTAGTTGAAGCTCGTCGTTACTCACAGCCATGGTCGACGTTGAGGATATCAGCGTGTTCGCGAGAATAAGAGCTACCAGATCTGCGTCAAGCCATCTCGGATCCGTCCCAGAACCGCCGACTCCGCCGTCGTCTTCATCGTGTCCGGTGGGTTTGAACTGCCGACTTTGCCGTCGCGCCGTTCTTCCGCTCGTAGCCGTCGATCTCCAGTTTAACGATCAGGATAGCGCCGCGTGTTCGTGATCTTCGGTAAATCTCTCGGGTGCTAATCTGGCCATTCAATCTCATCCAACGGTTCGGATCGCACCGTCGTTGCAGCCAATCGGGGACAGCCGCGTGTCGTCACGGGTGTCGAAGGGATGTGGACCGGGTCCATGGTGGACCAGATCCAAACCATGGACCAGGTCTATGGACTAGTGCGATGTGGCGGCACGTGATTGGTTCGGGTGATGGTGACATCATCCCGACGTCAGCATGACGTAATAAATCTGTTTTCAGTATAAAGATAATTTGGTTAAATCTGATTTTCTAATTTCTGTATTTTCAGTATTTATTCAAACTTCAAAAGGCTATAACTTTTGCATTTTAACTCGGATTTGGGTGATTCAAATTTCTAAAAATTTGTAAAATTGAGATATAGTTAATGGTGAATTTTATTTGATTTTTGGATTTCATTTTATCTCTGTTTTGGAATTTATTTGCTTTTCTTCTTCGGTACGCGTAGACGTTGAATTGTGCGACGCTTCGGAGGAAGATTCAACAACTCAAGATCAAGTTTCAGAGCAAGATCAGAATCTATTCCAAGGCAAGTTGTGCTTTGATCATGTTGAACCCATGTTTATAAAATTGCTATATTGTTTTACCCTATTGCATATTATTTCAAGTATACAATTGTTTCAAATTAAATTGGGCTTAGCTGATATACCAGATTGAATTATACCCTACCTTGTCATTATATGCCATGATCCATTGTCACCCTAGATTGGTTCAATATAGTTGGTTAGTAATTATAATCAACATGGGATGGTTTGTCCGTATTAGTTGCTTAGCCATGCCACGTCGTCACATGTGTCAGAATCATTGATAATTGATCTTGATTAATGGAATATGGAACAATGTTATGAACTTGTCTGTCATGTGGGATCACACGATGAGATTGAGTTGTTGTGACGAGTCATGTCACGCAACGATGTTGAATTGTTGATGGCACGTGGTGCTTGGTAACCAACTGGGTGATAATAACTTGGATTGGGGCAAGTGACAAGGGGCGAGTATGCCAAGGTGGGCCCAATGGGCAAAGGGTATGTGGATGTCTTGCCCTGATCACTCTAAGGACTTAATCTTGCAAGCCTTTGACCTGAGTCTTACTTGCAACCACATGTCTGGTATGGGCCAGCCTACCTGATTAATTTGCAATGTCTTAACTTTGGTACTATCTTGGTCGGTGTGAGTTCCCGAGTTATGGTGTAATTCACATGGCGCAAGAGGGGGGCCCTGGTTGTGGTTTTCATACCCACCAGTGTTGAAACCTTAGCGAGTAGTACTGGATTAAGCCAGAGCATTGTAAAAGCTTTGTCATGATCTCTTCGCCGACACACCAAAGGAAGTGTGTTAATTGCATGGCACCAAAAGACGATCATGTCGTGTGGGTAAAGTGCATAACCTCTGCAGAGTGTGAAACTATTCTGATAGCCGTGCTCATGTATTGAGCAATGCTCGGAATTACTGATTAAGGGTTAGTTTAATTAAATGGACAATTTGGGTGGGATGGCGGAATGCCATATGGAAGATGGAATTTGACTTAGGATTGGAAACTTGGTTTACTTGAGAAATACTGAATCTATTTATTATAGTTATTTATTTCTGATCTTTGTAATCTATCTATTATACTTGTTTATAAATGTCGCTTATTGCAAAATAGCCATGATAGCCTATCCATTGGAATAAACCTTGCATATAGATACATAGAATTGCATTCAGTGCACAACTTGTTGAGTGCTTTAAGTACTCACCCTTGCCAACAATAACCTCACCAGTTGAAGAGTCTACATCAATCTTTGGAGGAAAGATTCCAAGAGAGACGAATGTTTAGGCGCAAGCCTTGTCGATTACTGTGGTATCTTGAGGGTTGTCTACGTTTTCATTCCACTGCAGTTTAATATATTATTCAGCCTTGCGAGGCATAGTCATGTAAGTGGACCATAAGGTCATTCAACTAGTAGTATGTATCATATGATGTCTTTCATAATATTTCCGCTATGTATGATTGTGATATTTACTGATGTTGAGCCTGTGTGCACTAGCGTGATCCTGGACTAGTGCAATATACACAGAGGGTCCGGATTTGTATATTCGGGTCCCGACACTGGACCATGTGGAGGATCACGACCGGATGGAAGAGATGCTGGATGATCTTGGCAGGGGGACTAAATTTAACTCCGGGGAGGGGTCACAGCCGGAGGAGGTTAAGGAATTCTATAGGCTACTTGACGCCTCGGACGAGAAGCTACATGACTTGACCAATGTGACCGTCCTGCAGGTGGTTACGGCTTATGTCGATGAAGTCGAAGTTCAACTTTTCGAACAAATGCTTCAACGCTTTGCTTGAACTAATGAATGATGTCGTTCCGCCTAACCACAAGATGCCAAAGGATTTGTACCAATCGAAAAAGTTGATGGCCGGCCTCGGGATGAATTATCAGAAGATTGATGTGTGCGAGAATAATTGCGTGCTGTTCTGGAAGGATCATGACAAGGATACCCATTGTATGCATTGCGGTAAGTGTAGATTCGTTGAGGTGGTAGATGAGGAAAGGGTATCAGTGACTACAAAGGTCGCGACTAAACAGCTTCGGTACATGCCGATCATGGATAGGCTTAAACGGCTGTACATGTCAAAAGAAACAGCGAAACATATGCGGTGGCACAAAGAAGGTAAACGTGAGGACCAAGACCCGGATATGATGGTGCATCCGTCTGATTGCGAGGCATGGCAGGCATTGGACCGATTCGATCCTTCATTTGCAAGCGACCCTAGGATTGTCCGTCTTGGTTTGTCCACGGACGGTTTCACACCTTCGGACTGGCGCTAGCCCTACTCTTGTTGGCGGTCTTCATCATGCCATACAATCTTCCACCTGAGATTTGTTTGAAAGAGGGGTTCATATTCCTTGCTCTTGTCATTCCAGGTCCTAAGCATCCATGGAAGGATCTCAATGTGTTCATGCGGCCCTTAATTGATGAGCTGAAGAAGTTGTGGCGAGGGGAAAAGGCATACCACAGCGTTGGTGGTAGAGAATTTACCTTACGAGCCGCATACCTGTGGTCGGTCCATGATTTGTTGGCATATGGCATTTGGGCGGTGGTGTGTTCATGGTCGCTGTGTTGTCCAATTTATATGGTGACTGATGCATTCAGCTCACGCATACGGTAAAAGATCACATTCTTCGATTGCCATTGACGATGGCTTCCAGCGAGCACCCTTTTAGGAACGACGCCAAAGCATTTCGAAAAGGACAGAAAGTTAAAAAGGGCGCGAAGTGACTCACGGGAGAGGAGATAGCTGAATGGCATAGTCGGCTTGTACGATCTACTAAGTGGGTTTCATCAATGGAAAGGAGCACAAGCTGGACTCATATTTCTTTTCTTTGGGAGCTGCCTTACGCGAAAGCTTTGATTCTGCCGCATAACATAGATTTGATGCACCAAGAGCGCAATGTGGCAGAAAGCATCATAAGCATGGTGTTTGATGTAACCGACAAAACAAAGGATAACGTGAGTGCTAGGAAAGACATGGGTGACCATTGTGCTAGGCTGTGGCTCGAGGTTAAAGTTGGTTTAAATGGAAATGAGAGCCGGCCACGAGCTCCATACTGCGTGAAGCCGGAAGACCGTAAACAGATTTTGAGGTGGTTGAAAACTCTAAAGTTTCCTGATCGCTATGCATCTAACATAAAACAGGCTGTGAATGTTAGCACCGGTAGCTAAACGGGCTAAAGAGTCATGATTACCATATTATCATGGAAAGACTTGTTCCGGTAATGTTTTGTGGCTATTTTGATAATGAGTTGTGGAGGATGTTAGCCAAGCTCAGTTACTTCTATAGGCAGATATGCGGTAAGGAAATCTCGAAGACGTTGATGCAGAAGTTAGAGAAGGGAATTCCATTGCTTGTATGCAAGTTGGAAAAAACTTTCCCACCTGGTTTTATGAATGTGATGCAACATCTGCTGGTGCATCTACCTTGGGAAGCGAAGGTTGGAGGTCCTGCGCATTTCAGATGGATGTATAGTCAGGAAAGGGAGTTGAAAAAGCTTAGAGTTACAGTGCGCAACAAGGCAAGGGTAGAGGGGTGTATCGCAGAGGCTTATGCAAGTAAAGAGATCACAAACTTCTCAACAAAGTATTTCGCACTCAAGCACAACGTGAATGTCCGTAGGAATCGGTACCGTGCCGCGGAAGAAGAACCGTTGAGCGAACTTAAGCTTTTTCAATGCAAGAGTCAACCTGTTGGGTCGTACACTGCACACCATGTTGAGTATGAGGAGTGGAACATGGCCATGCTTTACATGTTCACTAACATGGTAGAAGTTGAAAAATATTTTGAGTAAGTGACTTTACAATTATGTTTTCAACAATTCAATGTAGTGTCCTTTTAACCCGAGAATAAATGGCGCAGAGTATTTGACAAAGAAAATTGGAAGTCAACTCGACAACCCACAACTAAGCAATTGGATAACCTACGTCGTGATGGGTTGAAAGGTGGCCCAAGCTTCGTGCAATGGTTCCACGAGATGTAATTTGACTATTTATTCATTTTCTAAAATGAATTGTTGTAGTAACTTAATATTAGACTAACAAAGTGATGAATGTTGCTATATAGTGTATGCGTGATGCCTCCGTCCCGAGGATCTCGGCGGCTCTCACATGGTGATGTGGCGGCAAGGAGCTATAGTCACCGTGATGTGAGCGGGTTCCGTTTTGAGCAGTGAAATTAGAAGCTAGCCGTCCACTTGCGGCCACTTCAAACAATGGAGTAGTCACAACGTCATCCGATTCGGTGATATATTAGACTACTACGGTGTTGTACAAAACATAATTGAGTATACCTTTGGGGTGGCAAAGAACGAAGGTTGTGTTTTTGATTGCCATTGGTTCGATCCGCACAACGGCACACGTGTCGATGACTTTGGGATGGTGGAGGTGAAGCACGTCATGCTTCAGGCCATATCAATAACATTGTGCTTGCACATCGGGTTGAGCAGTGTACTACAGAGCTATCCTCACCGTAGCTTGAAGGCTTGGTGGGTTGTATTTAAAGTTAACCACAAGTATATCCTCACGGGATGTTTCGTATGTGGCAAGTAACGTAGAGGATGATGTGGGTGATGTATATCAAGAAGAAGCTCTGGGGATTCTTTCCTTGTCTCCGACGGGGCAGGACTCGATCAATTACCTACCGATGCCACAGATGTAATAACAGATGAACCCAGCCCGTCACGAAAACGCCCTCAAAAGTCAGTAAGGATTGCACGTCTTCAAGCATGTCTCAACGAAATACGAGTCGTAGAAGCAGATTCCGACGCCGACGACTTTTGATATGTATATTTTGTAAGATTATTGTTGCCTCGTTCATTTCTACAAGTCATTGTTGTCTCCTTCATTTTTTACTTGTTATAGTTGTCTCATTCTTTTTTGCAAGTTATTGAAAATTATTTGTAAACCTGTATACTAACTCTTGTCAAATTTGAACAGATGAGTATGTTCAGGCATCAGGTTGACAAGCTTAAAGGCAAGTTCAGTGGGTCGTCCTCTAGAAGATCGAGGAGCAAGGGTTCTGATGGTCAGGACTCGACAGCCAGCAGCGCCATATTTGCTGGGGCGGCGCAGATTAGACAAATGCAGAGCAGCTCGAGGTGCTTCATGAGCGAGCACGAGAACAGCGCGCGGAGCAGCCACGGGAGGACGAGGCGGTAGGGGTTGGAGAGGAGGCGGTTGGGATGTGAGCATGACGACATGGCGAGGCGGACGACGAGGAGGTCGTTGGGGGTGGTGGCGGTGGGGCGACAGATCTGATGCACGAGCCGAGGCCGAGGCAATGCAGATATAGAGTTGGAGGCGACCTTAGAGCCAGTTGAAGAGGACGGGTCTTCTTCGGGTACCATCAGGTATATGTGTAGTATTGGATTATCATTTAATCTCCATATTTACTTTGTAATGTCTATGAACTAATTATTTGCATTTGTGTTTCAGTAAAAGCTGTCTCGGTTCGTCGAGATGCAACCCGCCGATAGGAGGTTGATAGAGGTACACGGAGCGAGTAACAGATTATATCTTCTCTTTTAGCATTAGCTAATTGACAAATTATTGTTTTGATGCATCTTTGTCTTGTATTTTGTTGTAGGCACTGGAAAGAACCGGGTTGGACTGGGACGGGACACATTACAAAGGTTAACGCCGTGCTGGGAGCCCTTGGCGGTACTACTACCCCGCATGGTTGAGTCGGTGAGGATAGATTCGCGCCCACCCTGGCTGCACTTTGGCGTTGAAGGAGAACGTGGAAGGAGGCGAAGACAACCAAACATGTCGAGTAGCAGTGTGGGCTGGCTTCTGGGTGAGTTTGCGTTATGTATTTACTCTATTTGAGTATTGCTTTAAATGTAAGTACAATTTGACTGTGTGTGATTATATGCAGGAGAGGTTCCGGCTAGAGAACGAAGATGATTACAACGCTTTGAAGAAGGCCAAAAGCGTCTTCAACAGGGCGGCACAAAAGGTTGTCGGAGATTCGTTCAGCAATGCACGGATTCAAGCTGTCATCAATTTTTACAAGAGGGTGAAGAAGGTGAACATGAGAAGAAGACCAGTGGCGAGGAGGATACACCTGACAGAACAAGAGTATCTCCAGAGCTCGATCGATTGGATAATGAAGGACATGGAGGCTTGGAGGTGGATATGCCGGTACTGGGGGTCGGAGGATTTTCAAGAAAAATCAAATAGAAATCGAGGGAACAGAAGAAGTAGATTGGGGAAGCACAAATGCAGCCTGACGGACACATTGGCCTAGAGCAACGCATGGTAAGTATCGGTATTATAATTGTTATTGAATTTGTCACTATGTTTATAACTTTGCATCGTAGGAGGCTGAAAGTGGGAGTACTCCCACTTTTGTGGAAGTTTACATCGGGGGCACCAAGGCGAGGATCCACAGAACCCGGATGTGTTGTGCGACGACGGGGCTAGTGAGAGGATGGTAAGTATAAATGACACAATATGTTTTGTGCAAATTTACATCCAGGAGCAACAAAATGCTGTTTTGCAGGCGTCATATGCAGAACAAATGACACAACGTCATGGTCCGGAGGTTGATTGGAGGGCCGCACCGATCGATGTGGAAGCGTTGTACCATGCTGGAGGGGGCCTAAAGCATGGGAGGTTCGTTAATAAAACTAATTTTATTTGTCTTCGCTCTACTAAGGAAAAAAATGTTGCATGGTCACATTTCAGTATATATCGTTTGTAGGTGGGCCATGGGGGATGGAGTTGTGGAGTGCGATCGTCCTCCACGAGGCTCGGTTTCCTCACAGGGGAGTGCTCGCTCGTCGAGGTCCGTACGGGAAGCACAAGCGCATGAAGAGGGTCGTGAAGCGAGAGAGAGGCTCATCAAGCGAGAAGAGTCTCGTCAAGCACGAGAGGAAGCTCATGAAGCCGAGAAGACTCGTAATACATGAAAATGTATCTGCAGTACAATCTCAACTTTGAACAAAACGCTCAAGTTTACATTTGTGATTAAAATCTAACAAACAATCTATATCAAGAATGTCACAATCTCTTGGACCTAACGTGCGTTGTTTTGCCCTCTGTTCATGCAGTAAAGATACTTGAGTTCATTACTCTTTAATTCGTTTAGCTCGTAAAATCACGAATTCACAAACTTGACTATTATGTCATAGGGCTCCCAGCCATCTCCCTTCTACATGTTTTCTCCGCACATGCAGCCACCACCACAAGGAGAAGCATCACAGGGTGCTCAGCCTCCCCCGGCGTCCTTCATAAACCCTACTGGGATGCAGGCACCACCCCTAGGAGATGCACCTCAGGTTATATGATATTCTCATGCATTCTTTATTTTCAAAAAACTCTATTATGTATACTTCATATCACAAACTATGATCCACAGAGCTCCCACCTCCTCCTCCTTTCTACATGTTCACTCCACGATCACCACCTTCTACGGAGAGGCACCACAGGTAAAGACGGATCAGTTCAATTCGTTATTCAAAATTTGAATGAATGATTTATATGTGGCATAATGTACCTGTCTATGCCTTACAGGGCTCCCAGCCTCCAAACCCGTTCTACATGTACCCATCACCTATGCCAAGCCAAGGAATGCCTATGTACTTCAACCCGTGGGCCTGCAGCCACCTCGGGCGACACCACGGTATGGATGTCGAAAACATTCTAAGTTTGCGACACGAGCTAAGTTTGTCAATTCTTGAACTTACAGTTTACGGTCACGCCCTCCAAAGACGTACTAACGATTTACATCATAGAAGACATCTTCAACGGCGCGGTGGTGGTGGTGGTCATTCGTCATTTAGTTTACAAATTGCCGTTTTGGATGTGTGATTGATTATCTAAGGATCTGCTAGAATGTCTCCTTCTAGTTTGAAAGATTGATATATATATTATAACTGCAAATGCTTTTTTGTCTGCTGAGTGGATGTCCTATTTACTAGAGAGGTCATGCCGAAATTTTGAACATTTAAATGACTTAGTTTTAAGCCGGTTTTAAAGAGTTAAAAGGTTGGTTTCGGTCTTTAGTAGAGGTAGTAGGTTTGGTGTCTCGTTTGTTAATTTTTCGTTCGCTTGAACTTTGTTGTGGAGTTTGATGACTTGGTGAGCTACCTGCCCCATCCCTTCCTTTCTCTTGCTCAAATTTAGGAACATTAGTTGCAATTTAGTTGAGATTACATATGCTTCCGTAGGAAATTTAGTTCATTCTTTGAATATGAGAATACATGTGAGATTACATATGCTTCATTGAATATGAGATTACATATGCTTCCGTAGGAAGTTTAGTTCATTCTTTGATTATGAGATTACATATGCTTCATTGAATATGAGATTACATGTGCAATGGATGGACATATACTTAGTAGGAAATCTAGTTCATTCTTTTAGTATATATCAATCTGAGTAATCTGTTGCAAAAGTGATAATTTTGTTGAAATGCATAACTTAGTCGATTTTAGGACATTTAGGCAACTCTTTCTTAAACCTTGCACAAATCATCTCAATGTTCATACTTGAAAAGGTTTACTTGTGTGCTTATGAAAGTTCAATCTCAGTGCTCCTATAGATAAGTGATGGTTGACCAAATTATTACGTGCTATTTGATTTTTCTTTCTCACAATAACTTTTGATTTGAACCTTATATTGTGTTGACTTCTTGGAATTGAAAAGTTATCTTAAGACAACTTGTTCAATTGTGAACTTATGTTTTAAATGCTTTATATGGCATCCTTGTAGAATGTGTTGTTTGCCCATGTACAATCTGATTGTTTATCCTTGTAGAATGCTTTATATTTGTACTTTGTATATTAAACTCTTAAAATGACTACCAAAACTCTTAATTGCTTCTTTGAACTATTTTCACTGTTTGTTATCTTTTGAATACTCAGTGATGCAATTGGGGTCTTTGGAAGTTGAATTAAATAATTTTAGTTGTAATCTTGGCCTTATGTTAATACTAGAGAGTATTACTTTGATGCTTCATTGAATATAAGATTGATGTTCATATGATTATTGCAGCATATCTTGACTAGTTCGTATGTGTAGTTCTTATATATAGTATCTATTCTTGTTTAGCTTGACCTGTCATATTGATATTCTCATATTGTGTCTTGGTTGAATAGTACTATTGATATTCTCATATTGATATTCATGTGAATCAGCATAATGTTACTTGTAGCACAACCTAAGTTAACCTTGAACTTGCAGGTTTCTAGATCACGCCCTCAAGCACGTACTAACGACGACATCATAGAAGACATCTTCAACAGCGCCGACGGTGGTGGTAGCGCCCACAACTCCAACAACCCCGAGGCATGAATTCCATTGTGAACTCGATTGGTGTATAACTGTTGTACTTTATAACTTGTTGTGATGGATACGTTGTGATCGACTTATTGTGATGGACTTATTTTAATGGAATGTGGATTGTATCTATCACTGGTTGTAATGTGTTGTACGTCATTGCGTAGTTTACAAATTGCCGTTGGATGTGTGATTGGATTATCTAAGGATCTACTAGAATGTCTCCTTCTGGTTTGAGAGATTAATATATATATTATAACTGCAAATGTTTTTTTGTCTGCTGAGTGGATGTCCTATTTACAAGAGAGGTCATGCCGAAATTTTGTACATTTCGGAGACCTAGTTTAAACCGGTTTTGAAGAGTTACAAGGTTGGTTTCAGTATTTTAGTACTGGTAATAGGTTTAGTGTCTCGTTTGTTAATTCTTCATTCGCTTGAACTTCATTGTGGAGTTTGTCTTTTGTGTTAGTGTTTCTGATCAGATTTGAACAAAATAGATGATCCTTCTTATTCATTCTTCGCTTAGCAATTTTTAGTTTCAATTTTCTTTTTGCCTTTTCTTTTCTTCTTTAGTTGTTATATGTATTGAGTGCGATACATATATATATAAATATATATACATTTGGATATATATATATATATTTTTTGTAAAAATGACTGATAAATTCGTGGGTTTAATAAACCCACGAATTTAATCTGTTAAATTCGTGGGTTTAATAAACCCACGAATTTAATAGATTAAATTCGTGGGTTTATTAAACCCACGAATTTAACTCAGATTCCCAATTAAATTCGTGGGCTTGGCAGAAACCCACGAATTTAACTTAAATTCGTGGGTACCCACGAATTCAACTTAAATTCGTGGGTACCGACGAATTTAATTAATTAATTTCGTCGAGTTAAATTCGTGAACTAAATTCGATGGTTTGCTCACGAATTTAAATTAAATTCGTGGGTTTTTGGCCCACGAATTTTTCCCTGATTCTTGTAGTGAATGTTTATATGCAGCCTGAGGAACGCATTCACCTGGTAATTGAGTTGACGTGCGCGACCTCAAGTAATCGGTCCTTGTATTACAGCAGCGGGTTCCGATTGATGTGTAGATAATTGATTTGCAGGTGTGTCTATATCCATAGAAGTGATGTCCTCATCATTTCCAGGCCTGGAAAGGCCCATCATTAATGCTATGTTGGCCCGGCCCAAAGACATCGTTTGATGTGCCACACTTTGGGCCATACTGGGCAATTCGTGCCAAGGGCCAACTTAAAAGTCACACAACCTATTGCCCAGGTCTAGCCACGCTACATGGGATATGTCTGGCTAGCAGGATGATCAACACCGCGTAGGCCTAGATGCGCCAGACATAGAGGCCTGGCAGTATTTACTTATCACGTCGACATATATGGTGTTGGTTAAAAAAGGTTTAGTTAATAAAGCTTCTCGATGATTTGCTACTTCAGAGTTCAGAAATCACAAATTGTTTTATTGCTCACAGCTATTTGACCTTGATACAAACGTAGATTGAAATTAATACTACAACATTGAATTGTAATACAGATGTCAACGGATCAAATACAAATTGAATGCTGTAACGAATATGAGTTCTAACTGAATATGTACTCAATTTTGTCGAATTAGGATATCCTTGTGACTTTTGTAATGTCAAGATATTTAAGATACTTTGTCCTCATTCATAGCATACTTAATCATTGTAATTTATTTATTTCACTGAAAAGAGCATGAATTCATATTAAACTAAAAATACTTGTTCAATTAATTAGGCATACTGCAATATATTTATTGCTTGATCAGATTTGAACACGCATATGGATAGTTTAGATAAAATAGCTTTCCAAATGGTAAAATTCTAGACCATATTTGTATCCATATTTTTTATGCAAATACGAATAGAAATATAGATAGGGGAGATATTTTTGGTCAAGCGGGAAAGTCTAAACCATATTCGTACCCTAGCAAACATAGTAATTAAATAATAAGGATAATTCATATCTGTTTGACACCGTTGAATTGTAGTAATTTGGGATTTTTCACTTTTAAATGAGAGCAAAATATATAGTATCCATTGTATTAACTAAACCTATAATACTCTACCTTTGCTGTCAATTTTTTTCTAATCTTACACATGTATGTTCAATTTGGTGAAATCATATATTTTTCAATTTATGTGGTATACAGATGACATAGAGCAGTTTTCTCCTCCTTCAACGAGCACGGTGTTGGAGTCAAAAACTTGAAGTAGGGTTTTTGACAACAACACACCAGACGAACACCTGGTTCAGAGCGTGCCAGTCGATTTGACCTGTAACCGACAAGGTAAAAATATAAAATTCACTCAAAGTCGATCTTGAAGATCAATCGGCTTAGACTCAATCAGCTTGAAGCCGATTAAGATCAAGGTAACAAGATAAGTCCAATTAGCCGATTAAGGTTAATCAAAGGATAAAGGTAGATCGATTCTGAAGAAGGCGATGCGCAACAAAATCAGAATAAATCAAACCTGGGGCATAATTTGAAGGAGATCAACAATCGGCGATGCGCAACTTTATTGATCATGATCGAATTACAAAGACTACATTACAAGAACTACTCCTAGTCGATAGGAAAAATACGAAAGTAAAGGCTGGTTGATTGATTGTGTTGTCTTTTCTGCAGCTTGCTTCAGCCCTTCTTTTATACCCGTCGGCCGATCGTATCCTTTTACAACACGTTTCAAGACCTGATCCGTATCGGCCTTATCTCGGACAGTTTTTCCTCAAAAATCTTGCTGTTACAAAATATCTTCAAATTTTTCAAATCATCTGTTAGTTTCCGCATGTTTAACTTTCTTGCCGATTTTGACTAGACTTGCCAAATTATGGTGCAAACATATGCCCCCAATTTTTGAGGGATGACTTGTCATCTTTAAAAAATAACAAGTGTCAGCTTCTTTCCCATCGGCTGACTATTAATCTTCACCCAGTAACTGCTGCTTTATTTGTGCCATAATTTTCTGACACGCAGGTAGTGCGTTTTAACTGCTCGTGTCTTTTGAGATTCGTTTCCCACCGCTTCAAATTTTCACCGTGCTACAAATATGCGGCCCCCACGGACTCATTCTTTACGCGCACGAGCTCTCGAGTTGTCTGCAATCGGCTTAAGCTTCCTGTTTGACGGACCTCCGAAGCAATCCTTAGCTCAACCATCCTTCTTGATCGGCTGCAATGGACCCAAGCCAGGTACTTATTCCGATCCCGCATAGCAACGACCAATATTTTTTGGGTCCTTTGGGAAATCTAGATGTCCATACCGTCACAAACCAAGAAATTCCTCGTTTACCTTTATCGGCTTCTGGTCATAACATAGAAGGTTGGAATAAAAGTTTTAGAGCCTAGCCGACAGCTCTCAAGGGGTGGAGAAATTGGTTTATCAGAGTGGTAGCCCAAAAGAGGGGTGAATGGGAGAAAATGGGTATAGCCAAGTGTATTCCTCTTTCTCTAGCCTACCCAGAAGCCAATGAGCCCTTGGTGGCCATGGCTTATTATTTTTGGTTGGATTGTTTTAATGCCTTTTTGTTCCTCACCGGTCCCATCGGCCCAACTCTTTTGGATGTTGCTCAGTTGTGCTGTCTTCGGCCAGACGGTGAGCAAGTATCGGCTTTTAGTGGAAAACCGAAGTATAAACTTATCCGATCTAAGGGCGAAGGTTGGGCCAAATATATCAGAAACAATAATAAGGTTAATGGCCTGGTATCGGACGAATAGCATGTTTCCTTTCTGAACCTTTGGCTAGATCGCTTTTTGTTTTGTGGAGCATCCCTTGGACCAACTCAAGTTTATCAAGTAATAGCAGAACAGCTTGTTGAAGGACGTCGGCTAGCACTAGGAAAAATTTTCCTCGGCGCTGTGTATCAAATGCTTTATGTGATAAGGAGTCGGCTTTTCACCAGTCTTGGGAAATTTACCATTGGCAACGTAGGCGGTCCGATGTGGTTTGTGCAAATATGGTTATACTGCTTATTCAGCCGCTCTTTCAATTTGGATTTAGCCGACGGGACTCCTTTTCCAAGGGAAGACATACCAGAGGGAGCACTTATCCAGTTCAGAGAATGCCGATCTTTTGGTGAGAGGTTCATAATGTGCTCCAGTAATGAGACAAGGATTTCACCCATCGGCTGCAAAAAATTCTTGTCCTTCTTGCAATTAGATACTGAAGATTTCAAGCAGCAAGATTTTTTTAGTTATGGCGCCACAGCCGATTTTCCTTAGCATTCATTTCTGCATTTGGAAGCCGATAGTTCTTTGATGCCTCAAGAGACCTTGGATCTGTATAGAATTTTCATCTCTCCGTGTATCTTCCATGTCAGCCTTCATACTAGGAATCGGACGTTCTAGCCTTCGTATGAGTTTTACCACCCCTCAGTCTACGCAAGGCAGCTCGGCTTTGGTCAGGTGATTCCAAGCTTGCCACTTCTTGATCGGCTTCAACCTAGAGCAAGGGTTCGCAATGCCACATCAGCAAGGCTGGTCTTGGAGTTAGCCGATGAGCTTCAACTACGCAGTCTTCCACACTTCTATCTGAACGCTCGCCGGGCAGGAGGCTTTACAACATGGTGGTCAGCTATCACAGAGTGTATATACATGGAGAAAACTCCGTCGCTTATAATCAAGGAACTCTTTCCCGATCTGCCAGAGCCATCTTTAGTGTCTAACAACGATTCTAGCAATGAAGCTAGTTCATCGGATTAAACTAACACAAGTCTTGTAGATATTGATAAGGTATCGGCTTGAATTATTTTCTTTGTACATCAGTTCTTTTGACAGATACATTTTCTAATCACCTTTATTATCGTGATCGCAGACTAAAATCAGCCAAGAAGAAGCCCGCCTCTGGCCAATCTGGCAGTGGCCAAGTGAAAAGACCACTTCAGTCGACTGGCCTCACAGGGTACACCTCAGGTACCCTAGTAATTCAGAGTCCGTCCTTATCGGACATCGAGAAAAAACAACCAAGTAAGTATAAACATAATCGACTGTTATTATTTTTCTTTTGCCCAACTGACCTTTAGCCGATTATATTTTCAGAAAAGAAGAAAAACAAAGTACACCAAGGCTCCTACGAAAAAGGGACCCAAGCCACAAGAGTAGAGCGGCGAGAGTTCGCCACATGAGTCGGCTACTACAGAGGTAAATAATCATACCTTTTGTTAAGTGACTTATATCTCTCAATACGTCGACTTACCCTTTATTTGCTTCTTTTAGTCGACGCAATCAGCTCAAGTTACGAAGATCCTGGCCAATCTTCCCAAGATTACATCTACGCCACTCTCTCCTCCACGGCCGACACCAACAACCCTTGTCACCGATCTGCCAGAGCTCTCCAACCCGACAAACCTGTTGGGCTTTTCTCTGGCCGATCTTGATGATCCCGAGATCATGGCCACTGACGACTGCGATGCTGAGATCAGGAAGATCCTTGAAGTGTCGAAGGAAGCGTCGGCCGCCGTTACCTCTGCTCCAGTCATGAAAGAAAAACTCAACAAGCTTTTTGACCTGGTTATGAGGCCGCAATCGAAGATCCTCGCTAACAATCAGCCGATCCGTGATGCTATGGCGGCGGTTGAAGCCGATCTGCCTCCCGAAGCCATGGAAGCTGTTCTCAATGTCTGCCACTTGGATGAGAGGAGGTCTGAAGTGGAGGCAGCGCAAGCTAGAATCAATCGCCGTGAAGCCCAGGAATCCGATCAAAAGCTTTTGGATGAGTTGGTCACTGACGCCAAGGCGAAGAAACGCAAATTTGATACCGATGCACAGCAGCTGAAGTCGACCAAAGAGTCCCTCTCCAAGCTCGAGAATACAAAGAAATTTCTTTTGGAAGAGTTGGCCAAGACTGAAAAACAAATCCAAGAAGGCCAGCAAACCATGGAAAAAACAGCGTCGGAGATCAAAGAACAGAAGCTTGGTATCGCCATGGCTGTGGTGAGTGTAAAGAAGCAATCGGCCAAGGTTGTACCAGTGCCGGGGAACGCAAAGGAAGACGATCGCATCATTGAAGAAGTTCAATGAGTGATTGCAAAGGCTGCTGGCGCTCTCTCGGCTTTGGGCGCAACTCTCCCAGGCTCAGGCATTCAATACTAGTTTTTAAGATATAAAACTTTGTCGGCTATTTTTTGGAAACACTTATCTGAATACTTTGTAACTCTTTTATAATCGGCTGTTTAACCGATTTAAGTTTAGTTTCCCGTAATTTTATTTCTCCTTTAAGAGTCTGCAATCTTTCTAGCCGATTAACAGCACCGTGTTAACTTGGCCTTCAACACAATTCACAGTCGGCTAGGCTCCAATCCAAACGCTAGGACAGTACTTCTTTAAGTATTTCCCATTAATAGCTTTAGGCAAAACATGCCCCTCCAACGTTTCCAGTATGTACGAATTTCCACCGACTAGCTGATTAACCTTGTACAGCCCTTCCCACGTAGGTGACCATTTTCCAAATCGGCTATCTTTGGAACCAACAGGGAGTATCGTTTTCCACACTAAATTGGCTTAATTAAAAGATTTAGGCATGACCTTCTTATTATATGCTTTTGCAACTCTGACCTTATTCTTCTTAAGCTGATCGAGCGTAGACAAACGTAACTCTGCTAACTCATCCAAGTTATCGATCATCAAATTGTCATACTCCTAAGCCGACAAACCATTTTGCCTAGCCACTCGTACAGACTCGATGTTAATCTCCACGGGTAAAACAACTTCTTGACCATATACCAACTGGTAAGGTGAAAGCTTCGTTGCTCCGTGATAAGCTAGCTAATACGCCCAAAGTGACTCCGATAGGGTTGAGTGCCAATTCCTTGGTCTTTCATCGATTTTCCTTTTGATCAACTTAATTAACGTTTTGTTGGACGACTCGGCTTGTCCGTTAGCCTAAGCGTAATATGGGGATGAGTTCAATAGTTTAATCCCTAGACTTGTCGCGTAACTCTGAAATTCATTAGACATGAACACCGTACCTTGATCGGTCGTGATTGTTTGCGGTATTCCAAACCGATGGACAATATGTTCATTAACAAAACCGATTGCTTCAACACTGGTCACTTTCTTAAGCGGTATAGCTTCAACCCATTTATAGAAATAATCGGTCGCGGCCAAAATAAACTTGTAGCCTTTACTTGGAGTAGGAAATATTTGGCCGATTACATCTATTCCCCAACCTCTAAATGGCCATGGCTTGATAATTGGGTGCAAGGCCGATGCTGGTGCTAGTTGTATATTGCCAAATTTCTGACAAGTCTAGCATCCTTTATAATATTTGAACCAATCTTCTAGCATTGTCGGCCAAAAATAACCCGTTCGTCTAAGGATCCATTTCATCTTATGAGCCGATTGGTGAGACCCGCAAATACCTTCATGTACTTCACCCATTTCTACCTGTGCTTCTTCGACTCCAAGACATCTCAACTGCAAACCTTCCATCGTCCGATAATACAATGTATCGTCCATAACAATGTACTTTAAAGCTTGTTGCCTAATCTTGCGTTCTGTCGGTTTAGATGGGTCGATCAGGTAATTCTTTATTTGCGTTCTCCAATCCACAATATCTATGCACATGACGGCTTTGTCTACAAATTCGGTTACCTGATATCGGTCAAGGTCTTTGTATCCTGATGCTTGTTGAGCTAAGGCGTTAGCTCTATCGTTCAATTCTCGTGGGACATGACCGATAGAAAATGATGTAAACGAGCCGATAATCTCGAAATATTGTTCCAAATATTTCAGCAGTATTTCGTCTCGGCATTGGTATTCTCCTTTTATTTGCTGTACAATCAACATTGAATCCCCGTATACCTCAACAGCATTTACTCTGATGCTTTCTAATAATTTCAAGCCCTTGAGCAATGCTTCATACTCTGCCTGGTTGTTTGAGCATCGACTGTTTAGTCGAAATGCAAATTCAAAATTATGCCCTTTGGGTGATATGAGCACAATACCAATTCCATCGCCTTCTCTGCACACCGACCCATCAGAAAACAATTGCCAAGGGGCTATGGATACCAAATCGGCAGCAGTATCATGTCCTGTTATAAAATCGGCCAGAACTTGTCCCTTAACTACTTTAGCCGATTCATAAATTAGGTCGTACTCTACTAAGGCATAAGCCCATTTGCCAAGTCGACCTCGCAAAATTGGAGCTGATAACATATATTTTATAACATCGGTTTTACAGACCACCTTACAAGCCGATGCTAAAATATATTGTCTTAGCTTTGTACATGAGAAATACAAAGACAAACACAATTTTTCAATGAAAGGGTAGCTGACTTCAGCATCAAGTAGGCGTCAACTCAAATAAAAGATAACCCTTTCCTTACCATCGACTTCTTGTGCTAAAACAGATCCGATAGTTTCCTCCTCCGCCGATATATATAACCTGAAAGGAATCCCTTTTTGTGGCGCGGCCAAAACCGAAGGATTAGCTAGATATCCTTTGACGTCGTCAAAAGCCTTTTGTTGATCGATTCCCCACACAAATTCTTGATTATCCTTTAATTTCAACAGTGGGGTAAAGGCACGAATCCGACTGGAAAGGTTTGAGATAAACCTTCGGAGATAGTTAATCTTGCCGATCAACTTTTGTAACTCGTTTTTGCATGTTGGCGGCATTGTTTCAACTATGGCTTTCACCCTTGCTTGATTGACTTCAATACCTCTTTCATGTACCGTGAAGCCCAAAAACTGCCCAGTCGACACGCCAAATGCACATTTGTAAGGATTCATCTTCAAGCCATGCGATCTTATATTCTGAAAAACCTTTTCCAAATCGGCCAAATGTTGCAAATCATCTGCAGACTTCACTACGACATCATCAATCTATATTTCGACAATATGATCGATTAAGTTATGAAAAATCAGATTTATGGCTCGCTGGTATGTTGCCCCAGCGTTCTTTAAACCGAAAGTCATAACCGTCCACTCGAATAAACCTATGGCACCAAGACATCTAAAAGCTGTTTTTGGTATATCGGCTTCTGCCATGAATATCTGATTGTATTCGGCATTTCCATCTAGAAAACTTATGATTTTATTCCCTGATGCAGCATCGATAAGCATATCAGCTATCAGCATCGGGCATTCATCTTTTGGTGTCGCCTTATTCAAATCTCTAAAGTCAACACACACTCGAAGTTTTCTTTTTTTCCTCACGACTAGAACAATGTTGGAAACACATTCCGCATATCGGCAAGGCCTTATAAATTTTGCCTCCAACAATATTTCTATTTCCTCTTTTATAACATTATACAGGGCCGGATTAAAACGCCTACGATACTGTTTAAATGGCCGATATCCTGGTTTAATAGGTAGCCGATGTTCTACCAACTGTCAGCTTAAACCACGCATCTCGTGATACTCCCAAGCAAAACAATCTTTATAATCTCTAAGAATTATGATCAACCTTTCTTTGTATTTTACATCTAATTTTGCGCTAATAAAAGTTGGTCTTTTCCTATCACCGCTACCTATATCGACTTCTTCAAGCAGATCAGTGGATGTGAAGCCTTGACCCAACTTTTCAATCTCTTGAAAATCTTCTATAGCCTCATAGCTATTTATTATTTGCCCATAGCATTGCATTTTAGCTTGTAACGCCTTCATTGTTTTTCCTGTCCCCACCGGTGCAATACTTCATTTGTCTGATCAAACGTGCCTGGCTTGACACTGATTGGCATAGGTCCTGACTTGCTCACACAGATGAAATCGCAGTCATCCAGCGTTTTTCCCGATATACATCCAGCTTCTTCGTGTTACCAATTCGCATCAGAACTGGCCATGGCGATATGAGCCGATGTGTCGGCTGTGACAACTTGAACTTCCTCTCCATTCCATTGGACAAGCGCTTGATGCATAGTCAACGGGATGCAGCAGTTAGCGTGAATCCAATTTCTACCAAGCAGAACACTGTAATTTCCCTTAGCGTCAATGACAAAGAATGCGGTCGGCAAAGTTTTACTGCCGATAGTCAGTTCTGTAACCATGATGCCCTTGGCCTCTGTGGGATCACCTATGAAGTCGTTTAAAACCATATTAGTTTTAATCAAGTCTTCATCGGACTTACCCAATTTCTTGCAAGTCGTGTAAGGCATTAGGTTTACTGTAGCTCCACCGTCTACCAGCATCCTTGATATCGGCTTGCCATTTATATACCCTTTCAGGTACAATGGTTTTAGATGCCGATGATCATCTCTTGGTTTCTCGAAGATTGCATTTTGGACGCCTGAACATGACTGAGCAAAAGTCTCTTTAGCCGACTCGGTTTTGATTTTGAATTCAGCTTTCAATGTGAACACCATATTGATATCCATCGGAGGTGTATCGTCCCTAATCATAGGAGAATCTAGATCATCCGCCGACTCAAAGTCTTCCTCGGTCTATTCCTTTTTCCTCCATTCCTTCTTAATAACCTTGATCGGACGAAGCTCATTAAAAGTCTCATCCCTCTATTTTTCTGCATCGGCTTCTCGGATCTCTTGAGTCCTTAGTCTCTTTAGCCGTCTGTGCTGCGATCGGCTAAGGCCAGATGGGCACCACCTAGGTTTGGGCTCTACTGGCTTTCGTATCTAGCCAGCCAAATTTTCCTGATCTGAACTAGGCCTCTTTGTTTCAACCTGGTCTGATACCGGATTTGGTTCAGATATTCTTTCACGAACAGGCCTTTTGTAACTTTTGTCATGATCTCAAATCGGCCCGGACAGCCTATCTCTAGCCGATTGTCTAGGCTAATCGTCTTGGGGATAATGCTCCATCGGGCATGTATACGGAGATGGCAATGCTACTCCCCTTTCCCAACAAAACTGCCAAAAAGGACACCTTCTATGTGCTCTCTCAACGTTTTCGGTGTGATATAAATTATCCGACCGACGAGTAGGATATCATGGTCGATTATTCATTCTTTCATATTTCTCCATCAACTGAGAAAACGTTGGTCCCGGCCTTTTTGTTGGCTGCCTTAATGGTGATTTTTCGGCTTTATACCATTTACCCACCTGAGGATTTCTTTTGGGTTTAATGGTTCTTGAATTCTTCCCCTCATGATCGGCTTCTATTTGTAATGAGCCGATTGTAATCTTCAATGTCTGGCTGCTATTTGAAGTTGACTGAATGTCAACTTGCCGATCCTTTTTTGGCTCATCATGCATCGGCTTTTTCCCTTTAGCCGAACATTGAACCATGTTGATAGGGAATGGATCAGCGTCGACTTGCATAGTCAGCTCATCAGCGAATTTTAACCGACCATCCTCGATAGCCGACTGGATCTGTTGACGAAAAATATTGCAGTCATTAGTATTGTGAGAAAAAGAATGGTGCCACTTGCAATACCTGCGTTTCTTGATCTCATCAGTCGATGGTATGACGTGTCCTTCGGGCAACCGTATTATTTTCTCTTGCAATAATAAATCAAAAATACGATCACACTTGGAGACGTCAAAGGCGTATTTGACTTGAGACTTATTCCTAGTCGGCTTGAGCCAAGAACAGACTAAGGATTTTTTGGACCCTTTTATCCATTCGGCTATATTTATTTCTGCTTCATCATCTTCTGAAGAATTGCTCGGACAATAGTCGACCATATTGACTTTGGCTTTATCCTTCTCTTTATTATTATTTTTAAATCTGTCTTTAAATGCTTTAATATCTGGGAATCGGCTTTCTTGAGCCGACACGTGATGAAGCAGATGACTTAGATCGGTGAAATCTTGCCCTCCAAACTTCTCTCTAAGTGGTGGAATTAACCCTTGAAAAGCCAAATCAGCGAGTTGATTGTCAGGCAATGTGACACTAAAACACCGGTTTTTGATTTCTCTGAATCTTTTAATGTAATCAGTCACCGATTCTCCAAATTTCTGGCGAACAGAGCTTAGGTCAGAGATCTTGATTTCTAAACTGCCTGAGAAAAAGTATTCATGAAATCGGCTTTCCAAATCGTTCCATAAGTGGACCGAATTTGGAGGCAAACAAGTGAACCAAGTAAAAGCTACACCGGACAATGATAATGGGAACAGTCTTATTTTCAGCCCATCGGACTGAGCTGCTTCACTGCATTGCGCGATAAAGTATCCGATATGCTCTAGGGTAGTAATTGAGTCGTCACCAGAGAATTTCGCAAAATCTGGGACTTTGAAGTTGTGGGGGTAAGACATGCGATCTATGTAATCAGGATACGGCTTTACAGAGCGATAACCTTTCCTTTTGGTCAGATGCGAATTGATCCTCAAGACAGCGAGATTTGATCAGCCCGGTTCGCATTATCGGCCACTGGAACGACAGGCCCTTGATAATGTTGGTCATAGTTGGCATTCTGCCCCCTGAGTGCGAACTCGGGTTGCCAATTAAGTTGAGCCGATGGAAGACGAGTGTATTGATCGTACCTATTATGTCTGACTTGGGGTTTTGGTACTGGAACGAAAGGTTCTGAATAAGTTACTACCCTATGTGGACCTGCATTCTAGGCAGGGTAGAATCATGTGGGTATCTCTCGGACCCAATCGGTTGTGAAACCGATTGCGGAAAAGCATAGAACGGGACTGACGGCGGCATATTTGTTGATGCATCTAATTTGGCGGCGGCGGTGTAGGCTTGGTAATGGCTCACCCCACTTGGCTGAGGGTCTCTAGGCAATATGATGGTGGGTTGAGTAGGCATCATGGTAGGAGATGAGGTTATAGCCGATGGTTTAGGATCGGCTAGTGTGCTTTGCGTGTTTTGCACTATTGAAAAAACAAGGTAATTTGGCAAAGCTTGTAATGGGTCAAGCGGACTACCGGATGAGGCCAATTCCTGGGCGATAGTTTTAACACTATTTGCTATCATCGGCTTAAGCGTGGTGACAAGAGCCGATGATTGGTTTATTAAAGCGTGGTGCATGGTCGATTAATCATAGCCGATAATTCGCTTGAGCAGTAGATGTCGGCTTACGGTTCGTGACACCGCATCCCCGAGCATTAATCGCTTCGGCAGGCGGATTTTTGAGTGACGCCACGTCTAGTCTTCTGATAACAGCTTAGCATCATCTCTTCTAGCGCAGTTTTCCGATCTTCGATCTCTTGACGTTGTTCTGGAGTCAAATTGTCCATTGTCGGGACGATTATAGCTTGTGTGTTGAGATCGGATGACGGAATCGAACTCCCTCATGAAGACATTTGTCCCACCGGGCGTGCCAAGAGTGTGTTGGCGTCAAAAACTTAAAGTAGGGTTTCGACAACAAAGACACCGCATTTAACACCGTTTAGAGCGTGCGATTGATTTGACTCAGAACCGACAAGGTAAAAATATAAAATTCACTCAAAGCCGATCGTGAAGATCAATCGGCTTAGACTCAATCAGCTTGAAGCCGATTAAGATCAAGGTAACAAGATAAGTCCAATTAGCCGATTAAGGCTAATCAGAGGATAAAGGTAGATCGATTCTGAAGAAGGCGATGCACAAAAAATCAAAATAAATCAAACCTGGGGCGTAATTTGAAGGAGATGAACAATCGGCGATACGCAACTTTATTGATCAAGATCGAATTACAAAGACTAAATTACAAGAACTACTCCTAGTCGACAGGAAAAATACGAAAGTAAAGGCTGGTTGATTGATTGTGTTGTCTTTTTTGCAGCTTGCTTCAGCCCTTCTTTTATACCCGTCGGCCGATCGTATCCTTTTACAACACGTTTCAAGACCTGATCCGTATCGGCTTTATCTCGAACAGTTTTTCCTCAAAGATCTTGCTGTTACCAAATATCTTCAAATTTTTCCAAATCATCTGTTAGTTTCCGCATATTTGACTTTCTTGCCGATTTTGACTAGACTTGCCAAATTCTGGTGCAAACACATGGATATAGGTCTTTTCTTACTTGATGTATAAGACTGTTTTTAATACAAAAGTTTAGCATTCCTTGATAAATCAAATTTCTTAAATAGATGCGTTCCAGTTGAACCGTTGAAACACAACCATCAAAATGATATGATGACAACGACTATGCATCTACTGAAAATTGGTAAGCCATATATATAGCTAATGTAAAGTGTAATTGTGTAAACATCAAACACTGTTCCTTTCCCACTTAAAGAAACTGCAAAGTTGCTGAGTGATCAAATCGTGCATGGAGCAACACTTCAGAAAGAGAAAAGGAATGAGTACATAGTTGTCAATTTGATAAAAATGTAACCCAAGAGAACCCAACAGCCAGGGATTTTAGAAGCTGGCAACAAACATGACGTATACTGATGAGACTTGATACCAGAAAGAATGATTCCAGAACCGCGCAAAAATAAGAAAATTTGGCAGGAATTCGCTCACGAACACGAGGAGATAAGTGGGGAACCATCCATTTCCATCTAACCGTGCTGCTTTTTCATCTCCCATTCACAAAACATAGCCATACCAATAATTGAGTTTACCCGAATTCCCCAAAAAGAGTCGATCAATCTTCAGAACGGGTAATTTCAGACGGAAACTAAACCAAAATAAATAAATAAACAAATGAAAAGGCATAGCCGCAGAGGCATAACAGGATTCAATCAAGCAGAAAGAACAAAGAACAGAAGAAGAATCCCTTCTCCACTTTATTCACACATGATAATTTCTGGTTTGAATCATGCATAACGCATGGTCACAATTAGATTGGCAGTCACCATATACACATGGACACAATCAACAGGAGCAACAGTATATACACACCACCAGGATATGGAAGAGAAGGATCATACATAACCAGAATAGGGATGAATGACCTCTCCCATGCATGTTTTATTTTGCAATTTTGCATTGCAGATCAATCAGATCAGATCTCCTCCACCACAATCCAGTCCTCCTCCCCAGCAGAAAACTTCTCTGCGATTGTGATTCCCACTATGCAGAATCCCATGTCCTCCTCCTCATCACCATCAGTTATATCTTGCCCCTGCTCTTCGATTTCATCGGTGTCTCCTACTCCTATGTTATTGGGATGCGCCAGGTCAGCTTGTTGGCCGGCTGGCTCGGCGGTGTTGGCGTGGTGGTCGACGACTAGGTCGTACAAGTCAGAGAGCTCGCCGTTGACCGGCGGCGTTGTATCAAGAGCGCCGCCGTCGTCGTCGTCCTCATGCCAGCTGCTACCACCGGCCAGGTAGGCCAGCACGGCCGACGCCGACGCGCCCTTGTAGTCCGAGTTGCCCGTGCTTGCCGCCCAGGCCCCGGCGTTGTCGACGACGCGCCAGGACACGAGGCGGTGATTGAGCGCTACGTCGAAGGCGCGGAGCTTGTGCGCGCCCTTGGCCTTGTCCCGGGCCTTGGTCACCGGGTGGTCGTGGCAGCCAGCGCACCGTGGCCGCTGGCACTTGCCGGTGCTCCTGGACGCGTTAGTCGGTTTCGACGGCGCCCTGACGTACAGGCCGCCGCTGAGCTCCGCCGCAGCCCTTGCCGCGTCGTCGTCGGCGATCCGCAGCAGCTTGTTGCGGTTGACCCTGACCGCGCCGTGCTGCCATCCTTCCCTCTTCATCCTCCTGTGGGGCGGATTTCTTAGTGCGTGCGTGTGTGTTTCAAGAAGTTTTTCTTCCTGGGTTAGCTTGCTTGTTGGGTTGAAGAAGTGGTTGGTTGAGCAACAACAGGGCTAGAATTGTGGTTGGCCAAATGCCAATGCTAGAGGTGGTTGGGTAGAAGTGGTGGGCAAGCAAGCTACACTTGCTGCTACATATCGTCGTATCCTTCGGATAACATAATAAGAGCACTTGATTTGATCGGATTAAACTAATGGAAATGGGGTGAGGAAGACAAAACAAATAGCGTGGGTCAAGAAAACGCTTGAGGGAATCATCCGAGGCATATTACTAGGAGTGGGAAAATGGGACCCTCTCATATGACGCCATGTTGGAGGCCGTCCGATTGTGCTATGCTGATGAAATCTGACGGCTATTAGCTCGGTCTCATCTACAAGGAAAATCGTACAGAAATTGCTCTTGTAGAATACATATCACACTTTTGTTTTTCTTTAGACAATAGCATGTATAATAGCAGAGACAACTCGTCTAACTATTTTTCCATACCATGTAAAAAGAAAACTAAAACCAACTTCTACAGTAGATGACATCTTAATTTGCTTTCTATGAGATCCTACAATCTTTTAGTTATAACAAAAAAAATGTTAATTATAGATAATAACTCATGTAATTATGTTTTATACTGACTATATGGTTGTTTGTACTGTCTCTTCTTTCTATCATATAAGCAAAAACTTACATGACAAAGCATGTAGACCACTAATATTATACTATTGTACATGTCCTAACAATATAATACTGAAGAATTCTACAACTGTTTTACGTCTGATACTATTTCGTTGTATAGATCTTAAACTTGGCCTTGTCCCACCGACCATTGATGTCTCCAAATGCTGTAGGGAATATTCCCATGTGTACAAGTCATTCTTTCTTGTTTTTCAAGAAAGAAAAAATCTGTGCTCCCAACGGTCTTTCTAAAACTTCACCGGACTAACAGCTAAGAAAAGAAACCGGAATCTGCTTCAACTTTTGGATGTTTTATAAAACTATTGAACTTATATTTTATTCAGTGTGTGGTATATAAATATTAATTATTATTTTTATTGAACCGTCGGACCATTTTCTAGACCAACTCATTCACCAGTCCAATCTGTTAAGGAACCTCGCTATCGAATAGTCCGGGGTTCCCGAACAGATCTAAATTGGAGAACAGAGAGAGATACACAGGTATATGGGGAGCGACGGCAGAATTCTTTATTGATTTCTGATTGCTTGTACATAGGGGGACCCCCCTCCTCCTTATATAGCGCTCACCTAGGGTTTCGGCTAAAGGACCATCGTGGGCTTTTTATTGGGCCACGTGGTTTCCCAACACTCCCCCTTGGGCCCTTTGCCGCGAGATGCATATGCCTCATTAAAACTCCAGGAAAACCCAGTGGGAAAAATACTTGGAGAAAGAGTACATAGCATACGCTTACTATGTTGTACGAATTGCCTCGTTAAAACCTTATGCAAGAAAACTTCATGAAAAACTTGCTAAGGAAAAAGAGTACAATTCACCCAACTTCAATTGCTAATCTTCGAGATTCATGTTGGGTATTCATAATTCATGTTCGAGATTCATGTGGGAGTATGTGAAATATCTCCCCCTGAAATCTGCACTTTTCTAAGTCTCATCATTCCAATTCTTTTTACGAACCTTTCAAAGGTAGATGCTGGGAGTGATTTAGTGAACAAATCTGCAAGATTTTCACATGACTTAGTATGCAATATCTTGATCTCGTTCATCTTATGCAATTCGTGAGCATAGAAGAACTTAGGGTTGATATGCTTCATGAGATTGCTCTTCACATAACCCATCTGTGCTTGGGCAACACAAGCTGCATTATCTTCATAGATTATCGTGGGAGTTTGTTCAATGTTCAAGCCACATGACTTCTGGATGTGGTGAACCATTCTTCGGAGCCATGCACATTCACGAGATGCTTCATACAAAGTGATGATTTTCGAGTGGTTTGTCGATGTCGAGACGAGAGTCTGTTTAGACGACTTCCAAGAAATTGCTGTTCCTCCATATAGGAAAACATAGCCAGTTTGGGACTTGCCAGTATGCGGGTTTGATAAGTACCCAGCATCGGCGTAGCCAACCAAATTCAATTCATTGTTTCTTCTGAAAAACAAACAAAGATCTTTGCTTCCTTGGAGGTAACGGAAGATGTCCTTGATCCCTTTCCAATGCCTTTTGGTGGGTTTTGCACTGTACCGGGCTAGCAAATTTACGGCGAACGCAATGTCCGGCCTAGTGCTATTCGCAAGGTACATGAGCGCTCCAACTGCACTCAGATATGGGAATTCTACTCCCAGGACTTCCTCGCCCTCTTCTCTAGGTCTGTATGGGTCTAGGTCTGCTTGGAGTGACCTTCCGACCATTGGAGTCTTCGCAGGATATGCTTTTTCAAATCCAAACCTTTCCAACACTTTCTGCGTGTAAGTTGATTGATTTACCAAGATTCCTCTTTGGACATGCTCAAACTGCAAGCCTAAACAAAACTTGGTTTTACCCAAATCCTTCATTTCAAACTCAGACTTCAAGTATGAGCATGCTTCTTCAATTTCTTCATCCGTCCCAATGATGTTCAAGTCATCTACATAGACGGAGATTATATAGAATCCACTCGCGGATCGCTGTATAAAAACACATGGACAATCTTCGCTGTTTGTGTAGCCTTTCTTGCAGAGAAAGTCACTCAAGCGATTGTACCACATTCTTCCTGACTGCTTCAGCCCATACAGTGATTTCTCCAATTTCACACTGTACAGGTTTCTATTTGCTCCGTCTTGATTCGGGATAGGAATTCCTTCCGGTACTTTCATGTATATCTCCGAATCCAAGTTCCCATACAAATATGCTGTAACAACATCCATTAGCTTCATTCTCAACTTCAAGTTGACTGCCATTGAGATCAAATATCTAAAGGTAATACCTCCCATGACCGGAGAATAGGTTTCTTCATAATCAACTCCAGGACGTTGAGTGAAACCTTGAGCTACAAGCTTTGCCTTGTACCTTACAACTTCGTTGTTTTCATTCCTCTTCCGAACAAAGACCCATTTATGACCTACAGGGTTTATATAGAGAGGTGTGCGGCATACGGGCCCAAACACCTCTCTCTTGTTCAGAGAGACTAACTCTGCAGTGATTGCCTTTTTCCATTCTTCCCAATCTAGCCTTTTCTTGCACTCTGCTAGAGATGCAGGCTCGGGATCATGATCAATGATCGAGGCAATCTTCTTTGCGAAGTATGCATCAACGTTGGCTGTCGCTCTATTCAGGGATTCTCCTATTATTACAAAGTTTATGACCATTTCTTCATGGGGTGCTTCATGCACTTCTACTTGCTCTTCTCTGCTTTTCCCTATCGCAGGAGCAAGTTCCTTTAGATTTTCATCGCCTATGTGTGCGCACACATTATTTTCGGCGGCTTCCTGAAGTGGAAGGTTCAAGTCTAGAATTGCCTTTTCCGTAGGCTTCTTTCCAGTGCCAGGTCTCAACTGGCTCCCCTTCTTTCCTTGGGGCATTTTCGTGATTGGCTGTGGTAAGTCCTCTCGCCCAGTTTTCTCCAGACGTCTCAGGGTACTTTGGGTTTGAGGAGCTAGATTTCCTGTTCTTTTTCTTTGAGGCCTCTGAACAGGATGAGGGATACCTTCTATTTTCTTTTGTATTTCCACCCTCTCTGGTGCATTTCTTGCAGGTACATGCGACTTAACCACGCCCTTCAGATCGCAAAAATGATCAGGCAGTTCATTTGCTAAATTCTGCAAATCAATTATCTTCTAGACTTCTTGATTTTCTTCATTTGTGCGGGGGTCATGTGTGGGGATCCCAGTGGAATGCCATATGATTTCCTGGCATTTTTCATCCAAAGGTTGATTTCCTCCCCCTAATGACAGGAAACGGTCCTCGTCAAAGATGCAATCAGCGAGTCGGGCTGTATGCAAGTCTCCAGTCATAGGTTCCAGATACCTGATTATGGATGCACGCTCATAACCAACGTATATCCCAGACTTGCGGAGAGGGCCCATTGCAGTCCGCTGAGGGGGTGGTATAGGTACATATACCATACACCCAAATTTCCTGAGATGGGAGATCTTCAGGATGATCCCGTGCACAAGTTGCATAGGAAAATGGATGTTGTAGGCCGAAGGTCTGAAGTTGATGAGAGCTGCTGCGTGCAGGACTGCGTATCCCCAACAAGTGTTGGGCAAGTTACAACTCTGCAAAAGCGGTCTGGCAATGCACTTAATCCTTTTTATTAGTGCTTCAGCTAGTCCATTCTGCGTATGAACGTACGGTACGGAATGCTCAACTGCTATCCCTGTTGCCGTGCAATAATCATCAAATGCCTTTGAAGTAAATTCTCCGGCATTGTCCATTCTGATGGACTTCACGCGATGATCAGGGAAAGCATTCTTAATTCTTATGATCTGCGAGACCAGCATTGCAAAAGCATGGTTTCTTGTTGATAATAAGCATACATGCGACCATTTCGAGGAAGCATCGATGAGCACCATAAAGTATCGAAATGGCCCTGACAAGGGCTGAATCGGGCCGCAAATATCCCCCTGGATGCGTTCCAGGAATGCAGGAATTTCACTTTGCACTTTCATGATAGAGGGTCTAGTTATTAATTTTTCGTTGGCACATGCAGGGCACACGAAATCTTCATGATTCGGGAAATTTTTAACATTAATGCCATGACCTTGTGAGTTGTTCACTATATTTCTCATCATTCTAAGACCAGGATGGCCTAATCTACCATGCCATAAAGAAAATAATTCAGAGCTTCTAAAAATAGTCTTCAAGGAAGTATACACTTCGGGTGCATGAATATTCGTGTAGTACAACCCAGATTCATATGAGGGACATTTTTCTAATACCATTTTTCCACATACTGCGTGCTTCACAATGCACAAGTATTCTTTGCCATTTTCTTAATTGGTTTCTACGTGAAAACCATTGGCGCGGATGTCTTTGAAGCTTAAGAGAGTGCGCGTTGATTCAGGGTACAAAAGGGCTTCTTCGATTACCAAAGCTGTACCCATAGGCAATATAATAGTGGCTCTTCCTGAGCCGATTACATATGAGTCGCATCCTGCGATCGTAGTAATCTTTCCAGCGTTCTTCGTGATCAACTGGAAATATTTAGACTCTCTTAAGATGGTATTTGTTGTGCCACTATCAACAATGCATATCTCTTCCATTTGGGCGCTACACAATTTCTAGATAAAAGAAATATAATTGCCTCAGATAGAGGCAAAATAATCCAAATATTGATTGCAAATTTGAAGAATACTGGAATAAAGAATAAATTTCATATTTATTCATGAGAGAAGTATGCTCTTCTTGAGCTTACAATTCATTATTCAAAAGAAAATGCTAACAACCATAATCTAAAAAATGCATTAAACAGAATATGTAAAATATGCATTAATTTCTGCTTCTATGTCATCAACAGAGGTTTTCTCTTCATTTGCCATAATATTGGCTGCAGCATCGATGTCTAGGCTATTCTGTAAGGATGAGACAAGTGGGGTATCTTCATCCATGACATCATCATCACCGATGTTGGCGAAGTGCGCCTCTACAAGGGCGTTTTCTTTTACCTTCCTCTTAGCCTGATATGCGTTGATCACTTCCTTGGATTCCCGACATATCTTCGACCAGTGTCCCCAAGTGCCACACTTGAAGCACATTTGGTTCTGCTGTCCATACGGCTTGGCGTGTGCCTTTTCTTTGTCATCCTTTTTCACTAGGGCTTTGGACTTTCCTTTGGCCTGAGTCCTCTCTTTTCCACCCTGCTTGCCCTTCTTTCTATTAATGGGCTTTCTCACCTTGTAGCTATTGGCATTGACTTCTGTGCCAGTGCCTCGTCTAGGTGGCTACGAGACATAGTTCTTGCGTAGAACATCGTCTTGCGATTCCGCAACTTGCATTACATCAATCAGTTCGCTATACTCCTTGTATGCGTCCTGACGATAGCTGCGTGCACTCTGGATAGCATTTGGGTGGAAGGTGGAGACAGTTTTCTCAATCTTCTCCTCATCAGTGATCTTCTTGCCACATAGGGAGAGATTGGTACAAATTCTGTGCAAGGCAGAATTGTGCTCGACCACTGTTTTAAAGTCTGCAAACCTCAGACGTACCCAATCTTGTTGTGCTTGGGGCAAGATGGTGTACTTGAGCTTCTCGAACCGCTTCTGAAGTGCAGTCCAAAGCTCAAGTGCACTCTCCTCAGCCATGTATTCGTTCTTCAAAGTGGCTGAGAGGTGGTGCCTGAGAAAGTGCAAGGCTTGATCGTTCTGCTCGGCGATAGGTTTCACGTCCTGCGAGGACCCTAGACCAATCGCGGCGCGGAGCTTCTTGCCCCCAAGAACGATCTTCACGTCCGATGCCCAAGTGAGGTAGTTCTGACCGTGCGGGGCCAGTTCTTCAAACTCACGATTCATGATGCCGGACATCTGCATGATTTCATAAATTCCGACATTAGATTACTGCGTGTAATCTAATAGAAAATGGTTGCAAAAAGCATAAAGTTCAGAAAATAAATGCATTGCAGTATATAAAATAAAGCAATAACTTCAAATTTCATAAAGAATATTCATAAAAATAGAGAAATAAAGCTAGAAAAATTAAAAATAGATCCAAATTAATTTCTGGAATTTTTTGGCAATTTTTTCAAATTTTCTGCTATATTTTTCAAAAAAAATTTCTTTTTTTCTTTCTTTCTTTTTCTTTTCTCTTTTATTTCTTTTCTCCCAGCCGAAACCTCCACTAGGCCGCGCCTTATATCATACGGCCCTATAGATATTGGCGACTAGGGTTCCCACCCCTAGCCGCCACTTCTTCTTGCCCCGTGTGCGGGGCTCGGTGTGGGGCGTGGGGCGGGAGGCGCGGGCGGCTCACCGGGCGAGGCGAGGCCCAGAGGCGCGACGCGTCCGCGAGGCGGAGGCGCTTGGCCGAGGCCGGCGGCCGGCTTTGTGCTTTGTCTTGCGCGGGCGGCGGGACGGCCGCGAGCCGAGGTCGGGCCGCGGCGGAGCCGAGGGCCGAGGCGCGCATGAGGCGACCGGTACAAATGACCGAGGCGAGGCGGCACTGCGCGGCGCGCGCGGCGGTGAGACGGGCGCTAAGCGCGCGGGCGCGAGGCGGCGCCGTAGAGCGATGGCGAGCGGCCGCGAGCCGAGGCCGAGGCAGGCGGGCGGCGCGCGCAAGGACGATCTGGCGCCGAGGCCGAGGCGACGCCAACCGGGCAACGGCGAGCGGCCGCGAGCCGAGGCCGAGGCGGGCCGGGCGGCATCGACGGACCGAAGCGCCGGAGGGCACGGCCGCGCGCAGGCCGGTGGCGTACCGCCCGCGTCGCTGTAGCTAAGGTGGCGACGACGAGGTCGGACCGGGCGGTAGAGGTCGGCGCGCGCATGGGGCCGAGGCCGCAGGCGACCACCGGACGGCACACGGTGTCCGCCCAACGCCGTGCGCACGGCGGCATCGCAGACGCCGAAGCGGCGCGCGCGCCGTCAGGCGCGACTAGCGAGGCGGCGCCGGCCGAGGTGGCAGCAGGCTTCAGCGCAGCGGCGGTGGTGGCGTCTTCGCGGCGCGCAGCCGAGGTGACGTCGGCGGGCGGCGGCGCGGCGCAAGCCGACGGCTTCCTTTTTTTTGTATGTACAGTAACTGCGTGTACTGTAGCGATTCTGTAGCTTCATGCCGAGTAGCTTCGAGCGATCGCCGTGTGGCTTCGTGCCACGTGACGAAACGATACAAGATGCGTAGGATAGATGCATGCATAGAAACGACAAGCGTTTAGACTCAATTGCCGAAATCCCCACCTTTCTCACCTTTTCAATTCTGAACTCCGGTAGAGCTTCGTGCTGATAATGTGTTAAGGAACCTCGCTATCGAATAGTCCGGGGTTCCCGAACTGATCTAAATTGGAGAACAGAGAGAGAGAGACACAGGTATATGGGGAGCGACACAGAATTCTTTATTGATTTCTGATTGCTTGTACATAGGGGGGACCCCCCTCCTCCTTATATAGCGCGCACCTAGGGTTTTGGCTAAAGGACCATCGTGGGCTTTTCATTGGGCCATGTGGTTTCCCAACACAATCTTCTAAAATTGTCGCAACCAATCACCGACTCTCAGTAAATTAAGATGTATTTCCTCTATTGATTTTTATAAGATGCAGTTGGAATTCACGTGGTATCCAACTGTTTGCACTAAAATTTGGTAAGGTGTGGCCAAAATCGTCAGGCTAAAGATTTGAATATTTCGGCAGGTATCGGATAAGGAAGGAAAAGATTAAAAATAGTATTATAGCCGACATCCGATAAAAGAGACAGAATTGTAATTGATATTGTTATAAATAAGGGAAGAAAATTTTGAGTTAAGGCCGATACGGATCATGGTAAACAATATATTTGAGGTGGATACGATCGGCCAATCTGCTATAAAAGACGATCAAGGGCATGCCTGGACAACAACACAATCAAACTTACTCTTTTATTTTCCTGTCGACTAGGAGTAGCATTGTAACTTAGAATCTTTCCTGTAATTCGGTTTTAATCAATAAAGTTGCGCATCGCCGATTGTTTATCTTCATCGATTACACCAATCAAGTTGATTTCCTTCGATGTTGTTGTGCCTCGCCTTTTTCAGGAAATCGATCTCTTATCATCTAATTAGCCTTAATCGGCTAATTAGACTTATCGTTACCATAGATTTAATCGGCTTTGCAACTGTTTAGGTCTTAGCCGATTTGTCGTGACTTATCGGCTTTGTGTGTTTGTCTATCTTACCGATTGCAGGATCAAATCGGTTGGTACGCCTTGAACTACTGAACTCGGTGTTCATCCAATGTGTTGAGGTCGATTAATCCTTCGTCATATTTTTGGGGCCAACACACTCTTGGCACGCCCGGTTGGACTAGGATGTCTTCATCAGGAAAGTTAATTGCGCCGTTTGATCTCAATGCCGAGGCCATAATTGTCCCTACGTTGGACGATTTAACGCCGGAATAACATAAAAAATTGAAGATCGGAAAGCTGCACTTGAAGAGATGATGTTGGGCTGTTATCAGAAAACCTGATGCGACGTCACTCAGAAGGCCGCATTGTTGACGGTTAACGCCCTCGATGATGCAGGGGTTATTAATAGTATGGTAAGTCAATACATATCTGCACAAGCTGAATTATCAGTTATGATCAGTCAATCTGTGCACCATGCCTTGATAAATGAATCATCGACTCTAATCACGACTCTTAAGCCAATGATAACCAATAGCATTAAGTCCATTGCTCAAGGGTTGGCATCAGCTGGAATCCTGCTCGACCCATTGCCAAATTATCTTGTTTATTCGGTAGCACAAAACACTTAAGGCACAGCAGCCGACCCAAAACCATCGGCTACAACTTCATCTCTAACTATGATGCCAACCAAGCCTACTGTTATATTGCAACGAGACCCTCGTACAAGTGGGGTTACACATTACCAAGCATACACCGATGTTGTTATGTTGGATGCATCATCCAACTTACCATCATCGGACCCATTCTACGCTTTTCCGCAATCGGTTCAACAGTCGATTGAGCATAACAGGCCTCCAGAGTATGCTGATCCTGTTCCACCTAGGAATCCAGCCCCATACAAAGTCGTAACATACTTGGAACCTTTTGTCCCAATTCCAGAGTCGACTACTAGGAAGAACAATGGATATGAACAGTTTCCCCAAATGCATCGGCTCAATCAGCCCGACAAACCGAGCTTATGCTTGGGGGCATAATGCCAATTATGAGCATAATTCACCAGTTCCTAACACTGTGTCGGCTAACACAGTTAATTGGCCCGACCAGATAACTACTGTATTGCGAGATCAAGTCGGTGTCCAGCGCAAAGGGAGGATTATCGGTTATAGGAAACCATACCCTCATTATATTGACCGTATGCCTTACACTAATAATTTTAAAGTTCCTGATTTTTCCAAGTTCTCTAGGGATGACTCTGTTACCACATTAGAACATTTCGGATACTTTATTGCACAGTGTGGTGAGGCTGCTCAGTTTGATGGCCTGAAAATTAGGTTATTCCTATTATCACTATTAGGAGCTGCTTTTACATGGTTTTAGCACAGCGTGGATTTAGCATCAATTTATTCGATAACCATCTAGCTGTAACACCCTGAAATTTACTCTAATTTAAAAGTTTGGATTATTTTTTATTTTTGAGAATTTCTGCGAATTTATAAGAATTTAATTGGATTTATTCAATTGTGACCTTTCTCGAATTTCATTAACTTCATGCAAACGTTTACACAAAGTTTTGTTGAAAATATTTTATTTGAGTTCCAAATAGCTCAAAGTATTTTCTGAAATTTTTCTGGAAATTTTCTAGTATTTTTAGTTATTTTCTTGGAATATCTGAATTTCAGGAATTATTTTAATGAAAAAGGTTTCAAAAACGGCTATGAACAGTAATGGGCCGAGCCCGCATCGCGCGCATCACGCCCAATGCGCTCAAACCCTAGCCATCACAGACCGCACCGGCCGGATTGGGATCCAACGGCCGCCGCGCGCCGGGCCAACGGGCGAACATGCGCCATCGGATCGCCGCCGCTTGACGGCCATGATGGAGCCACGCCGGTCCGACCGGCGATCGCCGAGTTAACGCCGCCGAGCGCTTCCGCTGCTTCGCCGGTGTTTGCGCCGCACGCCGAGGCCCCTTAAAGTGCACCGAGTAGCGCGCGTCCGTAGAGCTCCTCTCGCTGCATCTTTTGACTCCTCGCACGCACGTCGAGACGCCCCAGAGACTCCGCTCTAGCTCGCCGTAGTTGCTCGAGTGCGCCGCCGTAGTCTTTCATCTTTTTCTCGCCGTCCGTTGAGTCTCCGCCGTCGCTGAGGCCACCGGAGTAGCGCTCTAGCCGAGACGCGTCGAACGCGCCAGTTCTTCACGCCGGAGAAGCCCCGTAGCACCGTTGGCTGCGTCGTCTTCCCCATCTCCGGCAACCTTCGCTTCCTCGCCGCCGTCGTCTTCACCGAGCTTCGTCGACCGTTCGATCTGCATCGCAGGGTTCTAGTACGTCCACGTCGCTTCTCCCTTTTCTTACCCAGCGTTAATCTTGACCGTTAGCTCTAGTTTGAACGGTGGTGATTAGATTTATTTTCTGTACTTGTTTAGATCTTAGCCGTTGGATCGTTAGTGTACGCGTGAGATTGCGCCGCGTCACTAGGGTGAACAGTAAATCGCTCCGGTAACCTGCGCCGTCGGATTAGATCTAAACGGTAGTGATTAGATCTGGTTTTGCCTTAAGGATCCGCACCGTTCAGATTTGATCGTGCAGCGGTGATGGTGCCGTACCCTCGCCGAATTGCGTGTCGACGCGCGGGCATTTTGACCGACAGACCGATCCACCGCCGATTTCGAGCGCCGCCGCGATCTTGCCACGCGGCGCTGCGGAATCGAGACGCCGCCAACGTCCCGCGATCCACCGCCGGATGCGGAGTTCCGTTGGATGCGCGACGCGTGGAGGCGCAGAACACGATGCGTCGCCGAGTCTGTGCGCGGGATCAAGTCGTTGGATCGGAGCGACCGTCGGATGCGCGACGCGTGTCGCGTGGATTCGATGCAGTGCGGTGTGACGCGTGAGATCTGACTGTTGATTCAATGAACGGCTCGGATCTTGCCGCGTGGATGCACTGTGCTGGTGGACCAAGTCCACGGTGGACCCGCCCCGAGCCGTGGACCGAGTCCATAGAAAGAGGCTACGTGGCAGCACCAGAAGCTGCCACGTGTCGTGCTGATGTCATGCTGACGTCATAAATATTTTTATTATTCGCCCAAATTTCATTTTGGGGCTGACGTCATCATTAGGTCATGCTGACGTCATAAATCCCAATTTTTCAGTATAAAAATAATTCGGAAAAATCGGATTTTCTAGTTTCTTTATTTTCAGATTTTATTCAAACTTCAAATGGCTATAACTTTTGCATTTTAACTCGGATTTGGATGATTCCAATTTCTAAAAATTCATAAAATTGTGATATCTTTAATGGTGAATTTTATTTGAATTTTTGAGGTAGTTTAGTCTTCTGTATTAGTTATTTATTGCATATATTGTTTGTACGCGTAGACGCAATTTTGCCGAAAGGTTTCGAGGAAGAGTTCGTCGCTCAAGACCAAGCTTCGTAACATGACTAGCAACTCTTTGAAGGTAAGTGATGCTTTGATCATTTTGATCCCAGATTTTAAAATGTAATTTATGCTTTGAAATTATGCATGCTAATTTATTTAAAGTGAATTTAAATTAAATTGGGTAATGTAGCTAATCAACCCATATAGTTATTGTCACCATGAAAGTATTATCTGTATGCCCTGAAATCTATGTCACCCTAGGTTTGATTGTATTAGTTGGATGTTAATATTGTGCCAATACGGGAGGCTAGACCGTGAGTAGATGATTAGCCTTGCAACGAATCATGAATGATCTTTCGGGAAAATGCTACAATATTGATTAAACAAATATTGAATGTATTTTGAAAGTGGTGTGATGATGCCACATGATGAGATTGAGGTACAGAGACCTATGTGGTTCTGTACCGATGTTGAGTTATTGCTGGCATGTGTTGCACAATAATCAACAAAGTGGGAAATGATTTAGACTGTGGCAAGTGGCAAAATGCTGTGTGCCAGGTGGGCCTGTGTGGCAATGGGTTGATGAGTGATGTGAGTCTGTGTGCCACTGTTGAGTGTTGGAAGTCTTGCCTTGGTCAATTAAGGATTTCACCTTGCAAGCCTTTGATCTGAGTCACCCGTACAACCACATGTCTGGTATCGGATGGACCAAGTTGATTAGGGATCTTTTATCTTTCCTCTGATACATCAGGGTGACAGTACACAGGGGTGTATCTCAGACGGGGAGCGCACTGCTACTGCCTTGGTGCCCATCCAACGGTGATTGGCTTGTCCTATACTTCGGCTCTGTGTGAGGGAAGTGATAGTGAAGGCAATACCGGAGAGGTTTTTTGGTTAAGGTAGAGGTTCCTGAAAGGCTTTGTTATGGACGATCACCTGTGTGGTGAATGGCTGTATCTTGTGGGTAAAGCGTACAACCTCTACAGAGTGTAAAATCTATTCGAATAGACGAGTCCGCGGTATTGGACATTGCTCGGGGATTACAGTCAAGGGTTAGATCTTCAAAAATAAAAATGTGGTTTGGGTGGCTGTGTGCCAGTGTTAAAAATGAACTGTTAAGGCTGTGTGCCGAGAATCTTTAAAAAAAACCATTTGAAGAAATTAGTATTATTATAACTGTTTCACTGCTTTAATCTAAATAAGATACTGGTTTAAAAATGTTGTTTGATGCAAAAGAACCAATTAAGCCAATCCTTTGGAATAAGCTTTGCATATAGTAATAGCGCTGCATTCTGTGCATCTCTTGTTGAGTGCCTTGTGTACTCACCCCTCCTTGCTTATCTACCCCAACATCACTGGAGGAGTCTACACCAACGTGGGAGGAGGAGTACAATGATGATCCGGACAATTAGGGGGCAAGCCCAGTCGGTTGCCTGTGGCAAGATGAAGGCTTCCACGACATTTATTTTATTCCGCTGCTATTTCTTTTACTCTGAATAATGTAAGTCCTGCGTGGCTGATTTTATGTAAGGAGACCATAAGGTCGTACAACTCAGTTTATATAAATGTTTGCACTATTTATTCTAATATCGCAATGAATGTCTGTGATGTGCAACCCTGTAAGACTGTGTGTGCTAGCGTGATCCTGGACTAGCACAAAATACACAGAGGGTCCGGATTTGCAGATTCGGGGCCGGACAGAGGTGGTATCAGAGCCTGGTTGACTGTAGGACTTGACCCTAGTTAGGTTGTGTCCGGGAGGATAAAACTATTTTCTAAACTTTAATCAACTTGAGCAAGAATATCAATGAAATCTCGACTTATCCTTTCTCTCTTATTTCATATCTATGCTGAAATTTTATGTTTAATTTAAACGAGGTTTGTTTTGGCAGATGAGGATGATCCACACCTATGGAGAGCGCACCGGAGGATTCACCATTGAGTTATGGCGTATGATGCAGCTGCTCAGAGGTTTCGATAGGCCGCTTTACCAGGGGACCAATGTGGTGCGGGCAGGACTTGACATCGCCTGGGATGTCAAGATCACTGTTTACGCCGGGGAGAGGACAACGGCGAGCCGTCCTATCTACATCACCACCAGGAGGACTTCTTTTGAGGACGGGATCCTGGAGATGGCGCGTATTGCGATGCGGCAGATTGCCCGTACTTACTCTGCCGAGTTGGAGGGCACTGTTTTTCGTCAACACCCGCGCCGAGATAATCGCTACGACAGGATGGAGCTCTTGGAGGAGGACGCCATGATCACTCACCTGGCGAGGTATGACATCGCCCAGGAGGACGCCATGGACGAGACAGTCCAGGAGCTGCAGAGAGCCCGCGACGAGGTCACGGAGGCGAGGACTAAACTGCGGGAGGGCTTAGCTCACTCCATGCAGAAGATCCCGGAGCTGGAGATGGCTTTGTATGGACCTGAGCCTGAGCCAGTCCTGGAGCTGCACGATCCAGATCCAGAGGAGTTGAGCAGGAGGCACCAGTGCAGGAGCCGTCGGCACAGGAGTAGGCAGCCCTGGCACCAGTAGAGTCGATGGGGTCATTTGCACCAGCCGCAGTAAGTCATCAGGACCAGTTCGCCCCGATGCCAGAGCACCCGCCGGTGTATGCTCCGGGGGAGCCGCAGCCGGGTTGGCTCGATGAGTGATTGAGTCTAGTCGGGTGAGTGTCGAGGCTCGAGTGTTTGAGTCGCGTCTTTTATTTCAGAGTCACCATTAGGTGTGAGTCGTTGTGGAGTCCTATGTTTGTTTACTTGTTTTTGGTTGTGAGTGTCTTGTATGTGTTGTATTGCCCTTAGGCACTTGTGAGCAACCATACTACCTTATATTATATCAATAAAGTTGCTAAATAATTTAAGTTACACTTGTTTCCCCCGCATAAGTTCTTTTACTTGTCTATGCTTTCTTCTTATCTTAACCTTGGAAGTTTGCAACAGATGGTGAGGACTCGCAGAAACACTGGAGCCAGCGGAAGTGGAGCTAATCAGGCTGACAACCAGAATGAGGAGCCAATTCTTCAACCACCGCAAGTTGATATGCAGAATCTGGGAGCCTTTCTGGCTGCCCAAACTCAACTCATGAACACGATGGTGCAGACCATGCAGCAGATCTCCAATCAAGCTGCTGCGAATGTTCAACCTGGGGGTAACCATGGAACACACCACTACTCAAGGTGTCGGAGTTTATGCGAACTCGTCCACCCACCTTCTCAGGCAACACCAATCCGTTGGAGGCAAACGATTGGCTGAGGACAATCGATAGGAAGCTACACATAACCCAGTGTATGGGACATGACAGGGTACTCTATGCCTCTCACCAGCTAGAGGGAACCACCGCAGAATGGTGGGAGAATTTCTGTGCTGCACATGAGAATCCCCATGAAATCACTTGGGAGGAATTCGTTGGTGCTTTCCATCAATACCATGTACCGGAGGGTATCATGGATCTCAAGAAGGAGGAATTCCGGAATTTCAAGCAGGGTGGCCAGTCAGTGGCCGACTACTTGAATAAGTTTACTCAGCTGGCACACTACGCACCAGAGGATGTAGCCACGGACAAGGCCAGGCAATCCCGCTTCATGAAGGGATTGAATGCAGGGTTACAAGTGGGACTGATCACCCACACATTCCCTGACTTCCAAGAGCTGGTTAACAAGGCTCTTATTCTGGAGGACAAGCGCCGAGAGTTGGATGACAATCGGAATCGCAGGATGGCGCAACAAGGAGGTCGTCAGGGCCAGCAGAGGCAGAGAGCGGCACCCCAACAGTTCATCCGGTTACAACCCAGAGGCAGTGATAGGGCACCACCGCAAGAAATCATCCAAAGGCGAAATGTCCAGAGTCCACCGTAATCGTAGTACGATCGGAGGAACCTCACAGGCAGCAGGAAGACGATGCTATTGTTAGTGCTATGCCCTTGAGGCAATCATTTAGATGATTGTAACATGACTATGTTTATGAATAATAATATGATTATTGGACTAATGAATGTATATCTTTGTATTGATCAACAAGTATGTGACTTGCTTATGAAGCTCTTTACTTATTGATATAATTCGATAAATGTCTCTGATCGGATATCATCGTATAGGACAACGATGAATAGATCAGCACAAGTAGTGATCGATGATCATGCTTCATAGATCTGGGATATAGAGATATCATCTACACATTGTGGACACATGTTGAAAAACATGGGTTAGATAGACCCGCAATTGGACACTGCGAGAATGTTTCATTCTTATGTGTCATCAGTGTATCTCATACATAGTAGATGTATGATCCTTAGACCTGAGATTGTCATATTCCTTACATGTGTAATAGTTTTCCTTGGGGCTATCAAGCACTACTTCCTAACCGGATAGTTATAAAGGTAGCTTTCATGTTTACTATGAAACGTGCAGAGGGAAGTGAGCAGTCAAGATGGAATTTGCCACTCCAATGAAACGGAGATATATGACAAGGCCACTCGTGTGATATGAATAAGGAAGTGCATGGCCATGCCGTGATTGAGGAGTGAATCACAACTTATTAATATATCACGGATACGAGAGATGGATTGAATCATCAAAGGATGACATACATCTCGCCTTGAGTTCAATCTTCATATACTTGGCAAAGGGATTATTACATGAGTACTTTTGATAGGTTCTGTCCGATTTGATCATAGTATGTTTGGGAGTTGGCATACTTTGCAAGGAGCCGCTACCAACTATTGGATTGAAAAGGAGTTGTTTGAATCCATGTCCAAACGTACGTGAACCTGCAGGGTCACACACTTAATGGGCTAGGACACATTAATTTGGATTGGATCCATAATTAATGGACATCGTGGGTTTATCACGCTGATGGGCCTTGGTTTAGGGTTTCATCTCGTGGCTATATAAGGAGGGGAGGAGGGTGGGCGCAGGGTGTGCTTTCCCATGGTTTAGAAGTGATTCACTCGAAACCCTAGCCTCCTCTTCTCGTTGACCCTGCCGAGCGACCAGGTGCTTCCACACCGACGCACGGCGTTCCATCCCTGGACGTGTGGACTCATCAAGGTGACATCGCTGCGATCGCGGCGTGGGAGGATGATCCATGGTGAGGCGAGGACGATCCGCTCCATCGACGCAACGACAATGCGAGGACGATCCACTACATCGACGCGAAGGATTCCGCAATCGCGCCTAGTGGTAATCTTATCTGTGATCCCCTTCTTGCGAGTAGCTTTCTGGTTACGCGGTAGATTTTTTTTGTGCTAGTGTAGCATATCGCGTTCCTCTTCAGCTATCATTGCAATGAACTGGGGCATTTTGCCAACAATTGCCCGAAAAAGGGAGGTGTCACCCCGGTCCGATTTAACCTGGGAATACGCCTACAAGGAATCCTGCACCAACTGTGAACCGTGGAGCATCGACATCAGCAACTCCATCTCAAGGAACTGCACGAGGCCGAGTCAACCACATTACAACAGATGAAGTCCCGAACGCCTCAGACGTTGTACTGGGTAAGTTCCTAGTAAACTCGATTCACCATCGCTTTATTTGACTCCGGAGCATCACATTCATTTGTTTCTCAAGATTTTGTTGTTCGCAATAATTTGGATATTGTGGAACTTAAGTGTGTACTTGTAGTCCAATCCCCTGGATCAGAACTCCGATCCAACATAGGATGTTCTGGGGTAAGGCTAATAATTAATGGAATAGAGTTCCTAGCGAACTTAATTATATTGAATACCCAAACTATGGATGTTATCCTGGGAATGGATTGGTTAACCAAACACAAGCCAGTGCTGGACTGCGGAAAAAGAGTTATATCAATCGAGAGCCCAGAAGGGAGAAGGGTTGAGTTTGAAGCAAAAGTAGTTCTAGATGGACAATTAATGGTCAACAGCATGAAGACTGTCAGCTTGGAGGAAGTTTCCATAGTCAATGAATATCCAGATGTTTTCCCAGAAGATTTACCTGGAATGCCGCCAGATAGAGATATCGAGTTTGTGATAGAGCATGTTCCAGGGACAGCTCCAATAGCTAAGTGACCCTACAGGATGTCCACGGAGGAATTAGTGGAAATAAAGAAGCAAATTGAAGAGCTACTGGAAAAAGGATTTATAAAACCTAGTTCATCGCCATGGGGAGCACCTGTCTTGTTCGTTAAGAAGAAGGACGGGAGTTTTAGGATGTGTATAGACTATCGTGCACTCAATGATGTGATGATAAAGAATAAGTATCCGCTACCCAGGATCGACGATCTTTTTGATCAATTGAGGGGAGCAGGAGTCTTCTCCAAGATTGATCTTCGATCAGGATACCATCAACTGAAGATCCGATCAGAGGATATTCCGAAGACTGCATTTTTGTCAAGATATGGACATTACGAGTTTACAGTGATGTCTTTTGGTTTGACAAATGCACCAGCATATTTCATGAACTTAATGAATAAGGTTTTCATGGAATACTTGGATAAGTTCGTCGTCGTGTTTATTGATGATATCCTTATTTATTCCAAGACGAAGGAAGAGCATGCCGAACATTTAAGGCTAGTCCTTGAGAAATTGAGGGAACAACAGTTGTTTGAAAAATTTAGTAAATGTGATTTCTAGAAGAATAAGGTTGAATTTCTTGGACACATAATGACTGCAGAAAGAGTTGCGGTAGATCCAAAGAAAGTGGAGACAGTTTTGCATTGGGAGCAACCGAAGACGGTAACCCAAATCCGTAGTTTCCTTGGAATGGCGGGATACTACCGTCGTTTCATCGAAGGATTCTCTACGATTGCGAGACCTTTTACGCAATTGTTGAAAAAGGAAAAGAAATTCTTATGGACACCTGAGTGTGAGAAGAGTTTTCAGGAGTTGAAGAAAAGATTAACATCAGCACCTGTATTAGTTTTACCAGACGTTCATCAAGGCTTCGACATCTATTGTGATGCATCGCGTCAAGGATTGGAATGTGTATTGATGCAAAACCGAAAGGTAATCGCATATCCATCAAGGCAATTGAGGCTGCATGAGGAGAACTATACAACTCATGATTTGGAATTAGCTGCCGTAGCGCATGCCCTAAAAATATGGCGTCGCCATCTCATGGGAAACAGATGTGAAGTGTATACTGATCATAAAAGTCTTAAGTATATCTTCACGCAAAGTGACCTAAATATGAGGCAAATAAGATGGCTAGAACTAATCAAGGACTACAATGTTGGAATTCATTACCACCCGGTAAAGCCAATGTTGTCGCTGATGCCTTGAGCCGAAAGAACCACAGCGTAAATATGCTGTTAGAACCAAGTCAGACCGAGTTGTGTAAGGATTTCCAGAAGCTAGGATTGGAAGTGGTACCAGAAGGATTTTTGGCTACCTTGGAAGTAAAACCTACCCAAGAAGATCAGATCAGGGAAGGGCAGAAAGACGACGACAAAATCAAGAGAATTAAGGACAAGATAGATGCAGGCAAGGCAAAGGATTTCAAACTGGATGAGCAAGGTACTATGTGGTTTAAAGGGCGCATTTGTGTGCCGAATAAGAAAGAGCTAAAGCAGCTAATTTTGGAGGAAGCCCATGACTCCAAGTACTCAATTCATCCAGGAAGTGCAAAAATGTATCAGGATTTAAAAGAAAGATTTTGGTGGCCAAGCATGAAGCTAGAAGTTGCCGAATATGTTTCATTATGTGATATATACCAAAGAGTCAAAGCTATGCATTAGAGGCCAGCAGGATTATTGCAGCTCCTAAAGATACCTGAATGGAAATGGGAAGAGATCGCTATGGATTTCATAACCGGTTTACCCAGGACTCGGAATGGATATGACTCTATATGGGTTATAGTGGATCGTTTGACCAAGGTTGCACATTTTGTACCTGTGAAGACCACTTACTCGGGCGATAAGTTAGCAGAACTCTATATGTCAAGAATTTTTTGCTTGCATGGAGTGCCGAAGAAGATAGTATCGGATAGAGGTACCCAATTTACCTCAAGGTTTTGGGAAAAGCTGCATGAAGCCATGGGAACTCGTCTGAACTTCAGTACAGCATACCATCCGCAGACAGATGGTCAAACCGAGAGAGTTAACCAGATACTGGAAGATATGCTGAGAGCATGTGCTTTAGCATATTCTACTTCATGGGACAAATGTTTGCCTTATGATGAGTTCAACTACAACAACAGTTATCAAGCAAGTCTACAGATGTCTCCATTTGAAGCTCTGTATGGTCGATCTTGTCGAACACCCTTGAATTGGAATGAGACTGGGGAACGGCATGTTTTTGGACCGGATATTCTTCAGCAAGCGGAAGAACAGATCGCTATGATCAGAGAAAGATTAAAGATTGCACAATCAAGGTAGAAGAGTTATGCCAACAATCGTCGCAGAGAATTGAGCTTTGAACCTAAAGATTATTTATACCTTAGAGTTACACCACTCAAGAGAGTCAGGAGGTTTCTTGCAAAAGGGAAGCTTGCACCCAGATATGTCGGACCATTCAAGATCTTGAGCCGTAGAGGAGAAGTTGCATATCAATTGGAGTTGCCACAGTCCTTGGCAGGAGTGCATGATGTATTTCATGTATCACAATTGAAGAAGTGTCTCCGAGTACCTGAAGAGCAAACACCTTTAGAGGCAATCGAGCTGCAAGAAGATCTGACTTACAAAGAGCATCCGGTGAAGATTCTGGACATAATGGACAGAGAGACAAGGATCAAGTCAACGCGTTTCTGCAGAGTTCAGTGGAGCAACCATTCGGAAAGTGAAGCAACGTGGGAACGCGAAGAAGACCTAAAGAAGGAGTTTCCCGACCTGTTTCTTTAGTCAGCCCTGAATCTCGGGGACAAGATTCTATTAAGGGGGGAGGTTTGTAACACCCTGAAATTTACTCTAATTTAAAAGTTTGGAGTATTTTTTATTTTTGAGAATTTCTGAGAATTTATAAGAATTTAATTGGATTTATTCAATTGTGACCTTTCTTGAATTTCATTAACTTCATGCAAAAGTTTGTATAAAGTTTTATTGAAAATATTTTATTTGAGTTCCAAATAGCTCAAAGTATTTTGTGGAATTTTTCTTGAAATTTTCTAGTATTTTTAGTTATTTTCGTGCAATATTTGAATTTTTGGAGCAGGTTACTGGAGCGGTTTACTGTTCACCCTAGCGATGCGGCGCAATCTCACGCGTACACTAACTATCCAACGGCTGAGATCTAAACAAGCACAGAAATAAATCTAATCACCACCGTTCAATCTAGAGCTAACGGTCAAGATTAACGCTGGGTAAGAAAAGGGAGTAGCGATGTGGACGTACCAGAACCGTGCGATGCAGATCGAACGGTCGACGAAGCTCGGTAGAGATTAGATCTGGTTTTGCCTTAAGGATCTGCGCCGTTCAGATTTGATCGTGTGGCGGTGATGGCGCCGTACCCTTGCCGAATCGCGTGTCGACACGCGGGCATTTTGACCGGGGTAGAGACCAGATCCAGCCGTCGATATCGAGCGCGCCGCTGCGATCTTGCCACGTGGCCGCTCGTGAATCGAGACACCGTCGAACGTCTGCGAGATCCAGCCATCGGATGCGCGACGCGTGGAGGCGCTAAACACGATGCGTTGCCGAGTCAGTGCGCGGGATCCAGCCGTTGGATCGGAGCGACCGTCGGATGCGCGACGCGTGGATTCGAGGAAGTGCGGTGTGACGCGTGAGATCTGACCGTTGATTCAATGAACGGCTCAGATCTTGCCGCGTGGATGCACTGTGCTGGTGGACCAAGTCCAAGGTGGACCCGCCCCGAGCCGTGGACCGAGTCCATAGAACAAGGTGACGTGGCAGCACTAGAAGCTGCCACGTGTAGTGCTGATGTCATGCTGACGTCATCGCTGACATCATAAATATTTTTATTATTCGCCCGAATTTTATTTTGGTGCTGACGTCATAAATCCCAATTTTTCAGTATAAAAATAATTCGAAAAAATCGGATTTTCTAATTTCTGTATTTTCAGATTTTATTCAAACTTCAAATGGCTATAACTTTTGCATTTTAACTCGGATTTGGATGATTCAAATTTCTAAAAATTCATAAAATTGTGATCTCTTTAATGGTGAATTTTATTTGAATTTTTATGGTTGTTTAGTCTTCTGTATTAGTTATTTATTGCATATATTGTTTGTACACGTAGACGCAATTTTGCCAGAAGGTTTCGAGGAAGAGTTCGTCGCTCAAGACCTAGCTTCGGAACATGACCAGCAACTCTTTGAAGGCAAGTGATGCTTTGATCATTTTGATCCCAGATTTTAAAATGTAATTTACGATTTGAAATTATGCATGCTAATTTATTTAAAGTGAATTTAAATTAAATTGGGTAATGTAGCTAATCAACCCATATTGTTATTGTCACCATGAAAAAATTGTCTGTATGCCCTGAAATCTTTGTCACCCTATGTTTGATTGTATTTGTTGGATGTTAATATTGTGCCAATACGGGAGGTTAGACCGTGAGTACATGCTTAGCCTTGCAACGAATCATGAATAATCTTTCGGGAAAATGCTACAATATTGATTAAACAAATATTGAATGTATTTTGAAAGTGGTGTGATGATGCCACATGATGAGATTAAGGTATAGAGACCTGTGAGGTTCTGTACCGATGTTGAGTTATTGCTGGCATGTGTTGCACAATAATCAACTGGGTGAGAAATGATTTAGACTGGGGCAAGTGGCAAGAGGTTGTGTGCCAGGTGGGCCTGTGTGGCAATGGGTTGATGAGTGATGTGAGCCTGTGTGCCACATTGGGCTGTGTGCCACTGTTGAGTGTTGGAAGTCCTGCCTTGGTCAATTAAGGACTTCACCTTGCAAGCCTTTGATCTGTGTCACCCGTACAACCACATGTCTGGTATGGGACGGACTAAGTTGATTAGGGTTCTTTTATCTTTCCTCTGATACATCAGGGTGACAGTACACAGGGGTGTATCTGTACAGGGGAGCGTACCTGTGCTACGGCTTGGTGCCCATCCAACGGTGATTGGCCTGTCCTATACTTCGGCTCTGTGTGAGGGAAGTGATAGTGAAGGCAATAACAGAGAGGTTCTTTGGTTAAGGTAGAGGTTCCTGAAAGGCTTTGTTACGGATAATCACCTGTGTGGTGAATGGTTGTATCTTGTGGGTAAAGTGTACAACCTCTACAGAGTGTAAAATCTATTCGAATAGACGAGTCCGCGGTATTGGACATTGCTCGGGGATTACAGTCAAGGGTTAGATCTTCAAAAATAAAAATGTGGTTTGGGTGGCTGTGTGCCAGTGTTAAAAATGAACTGTTAAGGCTGTGTGCCGAGAATCTTTGAAGAAAAACCATTTGAAGAAATTAGTATTATTATAACTATTTCACTGCTTTAATCTAAATAAGATACTGGTTTAAAAATGTTGTTTGATGCAAAAGAACCAATTAAACTAATCCTTTGGAATAAGCTTTGCATATAGTAATAGCGCTGCATTCTGTGCATCACTTGTTGAGTGCCTTGTGTACTCACCCCTCCTTGCTTATCAACCCCAACATTAGTGGAGGAGTCTACACCAGCGTGGGAGTAGGAGTACAATGAGGATCCGGACAATTATGGGGCAAGCCCAGTCGGTTGCCTGTGGCAAGATGGAGGCTTCCACGACATTTATTTTATTCCGCTGCTATTTCTTTTACTCTGAATAATGTAAGCCCTGCGTGGCTGATTTTATGTAAGGAGACCATAAGGTCGTACAACTCGGCTTTATATAAATGTTGGCACTATTTATTCTTATATCGCTGTGAATGTCTGTGATGTGCAACCCTGTAAGACTGTGTGTGCTAGCGTGATCCTGGACTAGCACAGAATACACAGAGGGTCCGGATTTGCAGATTCGGGGCCCGACACTTGCCGATTTGGCTTTCTAGGGGTTAATTGTTGGGGAACAGGTTGGCTACTCTAGCGAAAAATCAAAATTTTCTACCGCGTAACCAACGAACCACTGCAGGTTATAGATCACAGAATTACCACTAGACGCGCAGACCTCTAGCAGAAGTAGAGTCGATGTAGCATGGTGGTGCAGGTGTAGTCGTACTAGTCTTGTGCCTGCCAACAGCTCCTTCTGACTGTCGCAAGTTGCGGATCGTCCTAGCGTTGAAGTTTCGCAGCAACGCCTCTATGGTATCCACACGTACGGAGAAGGAACACCATGCGCCGGAGTGCTAGCGCTAGCTGTGAGGTTTTGGATGGCGGAGGGGTGACGGCTAGGGTTTCGGGAATTCCTAATTCCTATTTGTGTCTCTTCGTGTATCTCTCTCTATACGCAAAGCCACCACCTCCTCCCTTTATATAAACGTCCCATAACGGGTTTCAACCCTTGAAGCCCAATACGAACTCTAAGCTCATTACAACTCGGATCCCTATCCGATATGATTACAGTCCCTTAAGCGTGTGACCCTATAGGTTCACGTGCACTCGAACATGGCAAAAGTACCCCTATCGATCATTGAGTACTACTACTCGACCATCGGGTACACCTACTCTGATGGGGACAGCGATCCCGATCTTTCGGTGGGATGAGGATACGTCGATTTGGAGGTGTTGATGGCACCGAATTTAGGGCTTCCTACCAAACAGGTTGGGAGCTTCACAATCGCAATGCCAAATCCACACAGATACAAGTCCAATGATCAGTAGTTCCAGCAAGAAATCGAGACCCCGCAAGAACAAAGTATGAAGCAAACCGACAAGGTAGTATTGAAATCAAACAAAGAAAACAAGTTGAGGTTCTGTTTCTCGGCTCGGGCGGTCTAGTCGACACGCGCAAACACGATGAGGGACGCACACGGGGTCTACCAAAAGACAACAAAACCTAAAAAATGAAGAACAGGGGTGAGAACCCAATATAAAGGGGTACCCACACAAGGGGCGGCGCCCAAGAGGGGTGCGGCAGCCAGGAGAGGGGCGCTTGACAAAGGAGGGGTGGAACCCTAAAAGTACATGGGCCTTGGGCCCAAAAGAAAGGTGGCGCAGCACTTGGAATTTCTGTCCTGTGAGATTGTTCTGTGATTTCCCTTCACTCCATGAGGAATTTGGACTCGGGATCAGATCCATTGGAAAGGTTATCTCCATACCTTTCAAACGAGTTGTCGAACGTCGAAAACGGAGTTCGGATGTGGCCGTGGTGTCCGTTTGAATTATTGCTGCTCCTGGATGGCCGAACTGGACTCGGCGACGAATTGGGCTTTATCTTGGGCCTTCCTTGGCGCGTGGGCTGTCCTCGGTGGATGTTCTTGACGTGCTGGTCCAGCAAAGGTGGATGGAAAGGACTTGCTTCCGGATTAAGCCCTCTAGACGTCGTAGACGAAGTAGCGGTCGTAGAGGAAGAAGGGGCAGCGGTTGTATCCTTGGTTGGGATGTCCTCATCATCCTCCCCTTTTTGAATTGGAGTTGTCCTCGACTCCATCTCATTATCCTTCAAAGTATTAGTAATAACAGTAGACAAAGCAACAGAGAATGGCAATGGTTCTATACTATCCATGTTATCTTGTGAGAGAACTTTTGCAGCCAACAATACTTTACCCTTCAACTTAAGATAAGGTTTTTGAGCAACTGGTGTAGTTGAATGGGTTGATTTACTAGCTACACTTTTAATTCCACTCTCTTCTTTTTCTCTTTGAGCTCTTTTAACATCAATGTTTCTTAGTTCTGTAGGGCTCATGGGTTTCAAAATAATTTTCTTTTCCTTATACAAGAAAGTATACTCATTGGTCCTACCATGATGTGTAGCATCCATATCATAGATCCACGGTCTACCCAATAAAAGAGAGCAAGCATCCATGGGTACAACATCACAAATAATATTATCATGTTAAGAACCAATCGAGATAGGTACTCGAACGGTTTTGGTTACCTGAACCTTACCAGTGGAATTGAGCCATTCAATTTCATAGTGTTGAGGAAGTGGATTTGTGGTCAAGCCAAACTTCTCGACCATGTCTACACTCGCAAAATTGTTGCAGCTACCTCCATCAACAACGACATGCACAGCGCGCTCATTCACCACACACCTTGTCTGAAAGATATTATGGCGTTGATTTTGATCATCGCGTGCAGGCTATGCGCTAAGTACACGTGCGACAACAAGAGCCGGATAGTTCTCGGATGCTGCAGAAGTGATAATCTCTTCTGCTGGCTCTGCAGTGTTAGTGGCAACAAGAGCATATTCAGTTTCATCAATGTCACTTTCACTAGTGTACTCACCATTTTCTCTGATTATTAGAGCACGTTGATTAGGACAGTCTCGCATCACGTGCCCCATTCCTTTGCATCGAAAGCATTGTGTTTCCCGTGTTTGACCGATGGAGGCAACTGAGGAAGCACTCTTGGCGGGTGCTTGAAGTGTGACTGAGTTGTTTGCCTCCGGAATGCGTGATGACGTTGAAGTAGTTGGAACAGCGGGTGTAGGTACACGTCCAGGTATGGAAGATGTTGCCTTGGTATGGATCTAGACCGACTTCGACGTGGAAGAACCTCCAATATTACCTCGCGTTGTCGATCGTCGACCCTGCACTTCCCTTTCTGCTTTCAAAGCAAGATGGTACAAACAAGTGATAAAATTGTATTCTTTATAGTCAAGTATATCCTGTATCTCTCGGTTAAGCCCACCCAAGAACCTAGCCATTTTTGCATCTTCACTCTCTTCTAACCCACAGCTCAACATGCCAATTTGCAATTCCTGATAATATTCCTCAACCATTTAATCACCTTGATTAAAGCGTTGCATTTTATTCAATAAATCACGAGCATAGTATGTAGGAACAAATCTAGCCCTCATGACACGCTTCAACCCATCCCAAGTTGTAGGTACATCACGGTTGGCTCTACAAAGTTCTTTCCACCAAATAGATGCAAAACCAGTAAATTCACTAGTGGCAGCGTGAACCCTTATATGCTAAGAGAAGTCATAACAAGAAAATTTTTGATCTACCGCCAACTCCCAATCTAGATAAACATCAGGATTATAAGTACCATCAAAAGGAAGCATAGTAAATTTCATTTTTGCCATAGAGTCATCACATTCTTCTCTTTGATCATGTTGATTTCTAACCATACCTTGCCTGTTATTGCGGAGTCGACGATGAGGTCGGTCGTTGTTCACATTTACCCTGTAGTCGTCCTCGGTATCGGCGGCGTAGTTGTTCTCCTCTTGATCCACCCCGTTTAAAGTAACAGGGACAATCGGTGGAGCGACGCGTTGGCCCAAAGCATGACCAGCGGCACCATTGTTGGGGGCAACACCTTGAAGAAGTTGTGCTAGCTGTGCTTGAAGCTCAGTGAGGGGTGCCAATTGCGCCTGAATCGCATCAAGAGTGTCACGAGTTCGCATCTCATGCTGATTGTGCATCCTCTCGAAATGAATGACCCAACGCCGCCCTTTGGCGTGAGGCGGTCCTCATGTTCACTCCCACCGCCGACGCATTCCCATGATTGCTTGGACTACCCGCCATAGTTAGTAGAAACAAAGAAACTTCACACGATATGAAAGCTCCTATAAACTACTAGGTCGTATGAAGTGGTAAGCCTCACACACGCCACACTTCTACCAAGTTCTTACAAGTCCTCGATGTGGCAAGCGATTGCAAATTCCGAACCTGTGGTTAGAAGATGGTGGAGCTTGGACAGCAATAATATGTAGCAAAGGAGGAACTAGTACCATCAACCAAAGCAAGTCAAAAGTCGCTCAAAATCAAGATAAAGGCTAGTCCTAGGCTAGACCGTACTAGAGACGCGAGCCTAATCACCAACAGTAAAAATTCCAACTGAAACGGAGACAGTCGAATTTTTTTGAACATTCGGGGGCGTTTTGAGGCCCTAAACGATGTTTTTTGGGGTCGAACGAATTTTTTGGGGCCTCGGGAATCCAATCTAGACTTGTCAATTTTTGAATGTAGCTTTTCATTCCGGTCGTTTTGAGTACTCGAACAGCCCAATCGGAGGCCGTATGCAAAAGTTATGGCAGTTTTCGTGCAGGGTGTCCAGAGGGGATCCGAATCCACTTCAAAAGGAAAGTTGAATGTAGAACCAGAGAGGGACGTCCTATACCTTCCTTTCAAAGCCAGACCTAAGCAAAAAAAAGCTACACTTTCCTTCCCTCTGATCTTTTCTTAAACCGAAACAGATACCTTCCTTATCTCCTGCCAACCGAACCTAACTAGGGAAAGAGATCTCTTCTCGGATTTTTTTTTCTGAACTTTGGTTTTACAATTGAATCTGTGCGGCTTTTGTAGGATGCACTTGCCTTTTCTTCTCTGATTTGGTGCGGCTTTTTTTTCTATCTGCACTTGCCTTTTTTTATATATTTGAAAATTGATATCTTCTTTGGTAGACACAGAGAATCACGCGGATTAGGGAACGGATCAAGATAACTAGAGACCAACCTAATCTGATCTCCAGAAACGACCGAGAGTCCTGATCTGATCAACTAGCAGAAACTGACTCCAATTCGAATGCAATTGTGACCAAAACGTGACTCGAACTCGAAACTCTAAAGGGACTAGACTCTAAAACCAGCAAAGACATGATTATACAACCGACGATTCAAGAAACCAAGAACAAGTAGTAAAAGTTAGGGCACAAATTAGCTTGGACAAGGGGAAAAATCTTTTTTTGTGGGGCAAATTTTTTGGACTCTAGGCAGAAAACGAAATATGATGGAAAATCTCACCGAGCAACCTTGCGCTCTGATACCAACTTGATGGGGGCAGCGATCCCGATCTTTCGGTGGGATGAGGATACGTCAATTTGGAGGTGTTGATGGCACCGAATTTAGGCCTTCCTACCAAACAGGTTGGGAGCTTCACAATCGCAATGCCAAATCCACACAGATACAAGATCCAATGATCAGTAGTTCCTGCAAGAAATCGAGAACCCGCAAGAACAAAGTATGAAGCACACCGAAAAGGTAGTATTGAAATCAAACAAAGCAAACAAGTTGAGGTTCTATTTCTCGGCTCGGGCGGTTTAGTCGACACGCGCAAACACGAGGAGGGACGCACACGGGGTGTACCAAAACACAACAAAACCTAAAAAATGAAGAACAGGGGTGAGAACCCAATATAAAGGGGTACCCACACAAAGGGGGGCGCCCAAGATGGGTGCGGCAGCCAGGAGAGGGGCGCTGGCCAAAGGAGGGGTGGAACCCTAAAAGTACAGGGGCCTTGGGCCCAAAAGAAAGGTGACGCAGCACCTGGAATTTCTGTCCCGTGAGATTGTTCTATGATTTCCCTTTGCTCCAGGAGGAATTTGGCCTCGGGATTAGATCCATTGGAAAGGTTATCTCGATACCTTTCAGACGAGTTGTCGAACGTTGAAAACGGAGTTCGGATGTTGATGTGGCGTCCGTTTGAAGTACTGCTGCTCCTGGATGGCCGAACCGGACTCGGCGACTAAATGGGCTTTATCTTGGGCCTTCCTTGGTGTGTGGGCTGTCCTCGGTGGATGTTCTTGACGTGCTGGTCCAGCAAAGGTGGATGGAAAGGACTTGCTTTCGGATTAAGCCCTCCAGACGTCGTAGACGATGTAGCGGTCGTAGAGGAAGAAGGGGCAGCGGTTGTATCCTTGGTTGGGATGTCCTCATCATCCTCCCCTTTTTGAATTGGAGTCGTCCTCGACTCCATCTCATTATCCTTCAAAGTATTAGTAATAACAGTAGACAAAGCAACAGAGAATGACAATGGTTCTATACTATCCATGTTATCTTGTGAGAGAACTTTTGCAGCCAACAATACTTATTTCTAATGACAGGGGCAAAGGTCTCATGAAAGTCAAGACCCTCAACCTGAGAAAAGCCTTGTGCAACTAGCATAGCCTTATTTCTAATGACAACCCCATCCTCACTCTGCTTGTCTTGAACACCCACTTAGTCCCAATGACATTTTGACAAGATGGGGGCTCAACAAGCTACCAAATCTTGTTCCTCTCGAAGTTCTCAAGTTTTTCATGCATAGCATTAGTCCACAACTCATTGTATAATGCATGAGAAACATCATTCGGCTCAAAGGAGGCAACAAAGGCTGAGTGGAGGCAGAAACTTTACAAACCCGATTTTGAACGAGTGACCTACTCAAACAGATCACCAATGATCTGATCAGGTGGATGATGTCTCTGAATATGAAGGGGAGGTGCAGATGCAGAAGTGGCCTCTACCTCATGCACAGAAGAGGTAGGATCAGAGCCACTAGCTGCATGAGAGTGAGAAGGTAAGGGTTGATCTCCCTGAGGTGCAGAAATAGAAACAGGAGGCACCTCAGGTGAAGAGGGGACTGGATTAGGTGGAGCACCATCATCTCCATCATCCTCATCCTCTAGAAAGATTGTCTCAGAGAAGGAAGAAGAGCCTGAAATGTCAGGTCTAGCTCCTAGGCAAGCCTCATCAAAGGTCACTTTACAGGTCTCTACGATCCTATGCGCATCGCAACTCCAGACCCTATAGCTACAAGAAGAAGTTGAGTAACCTAGAAAAGTACCATCAAAAGAATGAGACTCAAATTTATCCAGGTTACCAGACTTCAAGATGAAACACTTTCAATCAAACACACGAAAATGAGAAACACTGGGCTTTCGCCCATACCTCAACTCGTAAGAAGTGGGTGCAAATGTGCTCTCAAGAATACACGATTAGAAATATAGCAAGCAGTAGCAATAGCCTCAACCCAAAATTTCCTAAGAGTACTGTACTCATCTAGCATCATCCTGGCCATCTCAACCATGGTCTTGTTCTTTCTTTCCAGTACACCATTCTGCTGAGAGACGTAGGGAGAGGAGAACTGATGCTCTAAACCAGACTCCACATAGGAACTCCCAAAGTAAGAGTTCTTGAACTCCGTACCATTGTCACTGCGTGTAGCTCGTAAGGAACCAGGGAGCTCAAGAGACAACCTGTGAACCAAACCCCAGAAATGGGTAAAAGACTCATCCTTCGAGGCATAAAAACACAAAAGAATACCTCGAAAAATCATCAACAATGACAACAACATACCACTTCCCACCCGCTGACTGCACTCTAGCTAGACCAACAGTGTCCATATGTAAAAGCTGTCCTCGTGCATCAGTCATCACAACAGTGACTGATGGATGAGAAATAGCAACCATCTTGACATATCTGCAGGGAGGGCAAACTAAGTCTTTGACCATTTTGAGTTTGGGCAAACCACGAATGAGATCGTGGCTGCTAACATTGGTCAAATGGTCGAAGCCTATGTGACCAAGTCTCCAATGTCAGGAGGAGAGATCACGGGACACCGAAGCAATCAAGCAATGAAAAGAGTCTCCAGAAGAAACAGAAAAATCAGCACGGAAGACTCTCCCAAATCTAGAAATCCCACAAACTAATCCTCCTGATGAATCAAAGATTTTACAGGCACTACTCTTAAAACTTACCTCAAAAGAGTCATCAATAAGCTGGGAGACAGAAAGTAAATTATACTGCAGCTTACTCACTAAGGCAACATCTTTAAGAATGAAGTTGTCATTAATGCAGATAGTACCTTTGGCAATGACTCTACCTAATGAAGCATCCCCAAAAGTGATCAACTCATCACCGGGTGCTCGGACTAGGGAAGAGAACCAATGAGAGTTTCTGGTCATATGACGAGAACAACCGGAATCAATAATCCAAACATCTCCCTTCCCCATCCGACGAGCCTGATCAACACACAAGAGAGAGAGATGACTCAGTACTACAACAAAAAGAAGATCTAGGAACTCAATACTAAACCACCGATGCCTCAAAGTGCTAGCCACAAAAGCAGAAGACTGGACTCTAGTGTCTTTCTGACGCTCTACTCTCACAAGACCAGAAGTCCAACCAGAAGATCTGGGAGGAGGAACTGGGTTGGCCCGCCATCGTTGAAAGGCTGGACCATCCCAGTGAGACTGTCCATATCTCCTACCAGGAAACACCTCTCGCCGCTGATATCTACCTCAATGGGAAAAACGAGGAATATCAAGAGGACGGCCGAGAAACTAACCATGAGCAACTCTAGGACTAAAATTTGACTGAACAGCATGAAAACTGAGTCCTGGTTGCTGCCCAAAAACAGGCGACTCTCCAACCTATCTAGTAGCAGTTCGTGCCTTAGAAGCACTCAAAGTCTGGGGATAACCCTGAATACCCCTAAGAGCAGCAACATGCTCATGCCTTGTCATCTTGGCGCGCCTGAAGTATAAATTTACTAAATGTCCATCCTTCTGACAGAAGGTGCCTGTATACTTCGCCTTACTAGAGGTAGAAGTAGCAGGAGGAGCAACATTCTGATCAGAGATCCCACGGACAACCCTGGCAGAACTAAACACAGTGGTACTCACCCTGGGAGCTACCATGATCTCACCACTTTTGGAGCCATGCACAATGGTGGGAGGATGCACCCGAGCGTGCTCCAAGTAGTCAAATCCTAGACCCTGATTAAATCAGCTAATCTTGGATTGGTTTCGAATGAGATTGAGCTTCTTCTTGCCTCCTACAAACTTCTCGAGAGTGCTCATTGGATACTCACATTCTCAGAAGAAAGAGGCACGTGAAGAACAGGGAAGAGGGGAGGAAGAAGAATCAGGAAGAGAAGAACTATCAGCACGTCCATTTTTCTCTCTCAACACAGCTGCCTCAATTTTGAGGGCCTCACTTTCATCCTTTCCCCGGGCCACCTCGCACCCGAGCGCTCGTCTCCCGCGAGCATGCGCGGCCGCGCCTTGCACCTCAACCTCCTCGGTAGGCCGCTCCACCCCAGCGTCGTAACCAGCCTAATGGGCCGTCCGCTGGTCTTGCCCATTTGGTCTCGGCCTGGATCTCCCCTTGGACACCGCCGCCCTGGGCCGAGCGCCTCCGCACCCTTCCTACGCCGGCCACAGCCCGACCGATCGCTTGGGCTGCGCCTCCGCGCCTGGGCCTACTTCAACTCGACCTCCGGCCTGCATAGCCCCCCTTTTCCTGGTTTGGTTCGGGTGGCCAGCCGCCTGCGCTGGCTCAACTGCCAACACCGCCACGAGTTCGCCCCCACTCCCTGTCTACTTGATTTACTACTTCAGAACCTTGATTTCTGAATCAGTATTGAGCTACACTTATTTGATGATGGTGGGAGTTTGGAAATGGAGATGGGTAGGGTTGTGATGTGGTGGTATGGTGGAGGGGTCGAGATGACCTATTCTGTACCTTGCTTCACGCCTCCCTGGTTGTCCCTCGTCCTTCTTCGGCCCCACACATGGCTAGTTATGGCCGGCTATATCCCTGCCCTTTTTATTAAGCTACACTGATGATAATGTCATGCTGCTCAGTGATGTGTATGGTAATTATGAATATATTTTCATTTTTGGTCAATGCTTAATGAAATACTAGTTGGATGAAAATTAGCCGTATCATGGTGATACGTGCGGTTTTTGCCACAAGCCCGGGAGTGAGACAATACCGTAGGGACATATGATGCTGCTATTTGCAACCACTAGACTAAGACTATTAATTTATCTTTGATTTTAGTTCGTACTTTGATTCCTACTATTGTTAAGCCTATGTTGGTGCTGCTGCTAAGAATATTGGAAAGGGTTTAACTGTGTGTGGAGAAATGAAATAATTAACTGGGTGGAGATGATGGTGCTGTGAAAATGATAAAGAGGTGGCTGTCCTCCCTTGCTCACTGGCTCCCTTCGACCTTCAGGCTTAGTGGAGCTTATTGCTTCTGCCATTTTTATTGTTTGTGTGACTTGCTTTGGATGGATATTGGCTTGATGTGCTTGTGATGCTTGCTGCGAGCTCCCTTGGCTGAAATGGTTTTGGCTTGCTAGGTGTAACATCCCAAAATTTCTATATTATTATTTTATTATTATTTATGCATTTTGTGAATTTTTGAAATTTATTGGATTTTTCTGGAATTTATTTGAATTTATTTTTAAATATATATTTTGGCCTTCTGAGAAAACTAATTAAATATATACAAAGTTAATATAAAGTTTTACCAAAAATATTTTAATTAAGTTTAAAATGTCTCAAAGTATTTTTGAGATTTTTCTGAGATTTTTCCTGATATTTTATTTGCCTAAAACCAATTAAACGAATTTCTGTAATTATTTTAAATGATAAATCTATGAAAACTCATTTGAACAGTACTGGGCCGAGCCCAAGTACTGTGCGCGTGTGTGAGGCCCAGTTGGTCAGCCCATTTCTAGAAGATCATCCTATGACCGTTGATCTCGCATCGGACGGTCAGGAACAGTTGCGTATAGGATCAAAACCCTAGAGTTTCTGGCCATTGGATCTCGCGTGCGGATCAGATCGAGCCCCGTTGCAATGGATCGGAGGCGTCTATGGAACCACGTGGACAGCTAGGATAGCTCCACGCAGCGCCGCCGTGTTCTTCTCGGACTCAGTGGCGGGGTCGTTGGGATCTCGGTGGTTGCACCGCGCGGTCCTCTAGGTGCTATATAAGGGGACCTAGCCCTTCCCCCGAGGTTCATCAGCTCCTGCCACGCAAGTTGACCGATGGGTTCCGTCGGAGACTTGAAGAAACGCATCTGCGAGCTCGTCAAAGTTTCGAAGGACATTCCGCCGTTCTTTTGCGTAGATCTACGCCGTTGACGACTCTCTTCTGCCGCCAGGACCACCAACGAGGTCGCCGATGACTTCCCTTGCAGAACCGCAACTTGAAGACACTCAGAAGTCGCTGCATCGCCGCCTCGCGCTTCGTCTTCCTCGGAGCCGGTAACTAGATCACCACGCTGTCACCGTAACCTCGCCGGTGAACCTTGACCGTTAGATCCAGAGCGGTGCCGCTAGATCACCGATGCGTGCCCTAATCTTAGCAAGCCACGTACCCCTGTCGGCGAGGCAGATCTTGACCGACTGATGTGAATGAGTGATTCGAATCTAGCCTTGCGTTGATCCAATCGGGGCTCGGCACGTGTGCGTGGGGTCCAAGATGGTGTGGACCGAGCTCACCGTGGTCCAGCGTTGCAACGTAGACCGAGTCCATAGACCGTGGACGTGCCATGATTGGTCCGAGGGATGGCTGATGTCATGATGACATCATGCTGATGTCATAATCCAATTTTTCCGTTGAAAAATAATTCGATCGGAAAAAAGTGTTGCTGACGTCATCATGAGGTCATGCTGATGTCATAAAATCGAATTTTCTTTATAAAAATAATTCAGTTTATTATTTGATTTTCAATTTCCTAATTTTTAGAATTTTTGAATCTTCCAAGTGCTTGTTCTCCCTCATACGAGCTCCGATTGAGGTGATTCAAGTTTTTAAAATTTTGTAAACTTGAGATCTATTTAATGATGAATTTTATTTGATTTTTGGAGTTGATTTGCTTTCTGTTTTTGTATTTATTTGCTTTTCTCCTTGGTTCGCGTAGACGTTGAATTGTGCGACGCTTCGGAAGAGGATCCGTCAACTCAAAATCAAGTTCCAGAGCAAGATGAGAACCTATTCCAAGGCAAGTTGTGCTTTGATCATGTTGAACCCATGTTTATAAAATTGCTATATTGTTTTACTCTATTGTATGTTATTTCACATATACAATTGATTCAAATTAAATTGGGACTTAGTTACTATACCTTTTGATCTATATACCCTACCTTGTCATTTGTATGCCATGATCTATTGTCACCCTAGATTGGTTCACTATAGTTGGTTGGTATTGAAATCAACAAGGGAAGGTTAGAACGTCATAGTTGCTTAGCCATGCCACATGATCACGTGTACTTGAATCATCAATAATTAATCTTGACTAATAGAATATGGAACCATGATATGAACTTGTGTGTCATGTGAGATCACACAATGAGATTGAGTTGTAGTGGCGAGTCATGTCACGCAATGATGTTGAATTGTTGATGGCACGTGGTGCTTGGTAATCAACTGGGGTGGTAATCACTTAGCTTGGGGCAAGTGACAAGGGGCGAGTATACTGAGGTGGGCCGATGGGCAGAGGGTATGTGGAAGTGTTGCTTCGATCACCCTAAGGACTTAACCTTACAAGTCTTTGACCTGAGTCAATCATGCAACCACATGTCTGGTATGGGACAGCCTAGCTGATTAATTTGCAATGTCTTAGTTTGGTACTATCAATGGCAGTGTGAGTTCCCGAGTTATGGAGTAATTCACATGTGTTGAAACCCTAGCAGGTAGTATCAGGTTAAGGTAGTGCATTGTAAAGGCTTTGTTATAATCACTCGCCTTTGTGGTGTATGGTTGTATCGTGTGGGTAAAGTGCATCACCTCTGCAGAGTGTAAATCTATTCGGATAGCCGTGCTCGCGGTATTTAGCAACGCTCGGGAATTATAGTTAAGGGTTAAATTAATTAAATGGAAACTTGGTTGGGTTAGCGGAATTGCCATATGGAAGGTTGGAACTTGACTTAGGACTGGAAACTTGGTTTAATTGAGAAATGTTGAATCTATCTATTACTGCTATTTTCTTTACAGTCTTTAAAATCTATTTATTGTATTTATTCATAAATGCTGCTTATTGCAAAAGAGCCATAATAGCCTTTTCCCTTGGAATAAGCCATGCATATAGTTACATAGAATTGCATTATGCGCACAACTTGTTGAGTGCCTCTATGTACTCACCCTTGCCAAACAACAACAATCAACAGTTGAAGAGTCTACACCTGTGTTGGAGGAGGAGTTCTAGGAGGACGCGAGTCGTTAGGATCCGAGCCTTGTCAGTTGCCTGTGGTGAACTGATGAGTCATCTACGTTTTCTATTTTCCGCTACTTATTTCTTAATTTATATTCCCAGTCTAGCCCTTCGTGGCTTAATAATGAGTTGGTCATAAGATCATACACTTAACTACATCACTAAATGTAGTATTATTATTATTATCGTTGAGTATGATGTGATATGTACCAATGTTAAGCTGTGTGCACTAGCGTTGATCCTGGGACTAGTGCGGTAAACACAATGGGTTCGAATTAGTGGATTCGGGTCCTTACACTAGGGAATGAACCTAGTGTGCTGGTCCAAAGCACAGGACCTCATGTCTATCTCTTTGACTGAGGTCACTTTAGTAAAATACTGATGGTACTATTCATAATCCACCACGCGATATTTTGAAAATATCGCGCGTCTATTGCTTAAAATAGGTTTGTATAATTGACGAATTATGTAAAATAATTCGCAAGAGGTGCCGATTTGGCCTCGGACGAATCTGGTATCTCAGTGAGCAACACCAAATTATACCGAACTGACGGCAAATCTAACTTTAATTACATTGTTTAATTTCTTTCTGCTATATTAATTTTCTGCTTTTACTAATGACTGCAGCTTTTATTAATATGCAGGTTAGCGAAAGAAATCCGGTGCAAGAAGATTTTAGATTCTTGTAGGATTTTCATTTCTGCTCTATAATTAATCATTCATGTTATTTGCATTGCAAATTGTAATTTAAATTTTTATGCAATGCAATACATTCACTTGTACCGACTTATAATAATTAATATTAAAAATTAATTGTTGTTGCTTGATGTTATTTGATGACTGTCAGTTTTTAATTTAACGATGCTATTTAAATTAAAGAGATTCACGGTTGTTTTACATATGCATCATATACACAAAGGGCCATACTATTCACATCAATCCTGCGAAAACAAGTTATGCATAGAATCACATTCTACCGAACGATGTGAAATCGCAATGAACTTTAAGGTGTCGTATGCATTCGGCGCCCCGACCACATATCCATTTCGATCAATCAAATTGATCTTCGCGTGCTTCACGTGGGTTTACGTTTCACGGTCTACCCCGATGGCAGAAACCGACTGGTAGAGGTAAGCAGTTATAAGACCACAACAGCATGATCATGGAATAATGATCTTGAACTCATCTACGACCACTGAACAATGATCGATCTTATTGACCAGTGCCAAAAGTCATCTATCAAATTGAACGACAAACAAAACAGCAATAGATTACATTTACTACTGCCGTATATCACGATATGGATCAATTCTGAATCTAAAATTAGGTATTTGTAGGTAAAGCAATCAGCAAATCATATGGCATAACTTTAGCATGGAGTACTTGTAGTTCTGTTCTTACTATAGGGATCATTCCATAATCTTGACATAGTAAATCGATATGGAAATTTGGGACCCACTTCTACCGCTACAATATTTCTCTTTTATATGATATATATGTCACAATCAAATAGTAAATTGGCTTAATTTCGTTAGATTAAGTGACACATGGGCTCAAATGGGCTTGTAGTGCAGATTTTGCAATGGCAATAAACAACCCAATTAACGATAAGTTCAGTTGGGCTCAATGAGCATACTGTATTATGCCTTTATACTGAACTTCGTAGTAATCAAAATGGCTGATTGTTTGTCACCGTATCTCTACTACTTTTAATTAGAAGTTGGTGACGGTCGTCCGTTCTCCACCTCCTCACGCTTTTTATGTTCTTACATTCAAAAGCAAAAAAAGGGAATGCGCTCACCTTCCAAAAAAACCGGATCTAACCTCTCTCCTTTGTTGCGCTTGTGCTCCTCAGCTTTGACGGCGGCGTCGCTTACGTGGGGCTCGTGGTGGATGGCACCGTTGACACGCTCTCCGCCACGGTGTCCAACGGTGGTGCAGCTGCCACTCTCGTGGCCATGGCGCTGACGAGCCTCTCCACCGTTGAGAGATCTCACTTGATTCCCCACTTCATTTCCTTCTCAAAATCCCGAAAGATCGAGAGTTCTCACTTGAATCCAGTGCTCGCCGTCCCTACCTAGGCTGGATCTCTGGGCTTGAGTCGTCTTGATGGTTCTTGGGATTTGGAGGACAAGTTCATGACGATGAGCAGACTTGCATCGGGGCTCCACCAGCTACAGAGATCGCCATGGGAGTTGCTGTGATCAGCATTGGTCTCCTTGGCTATGGCGCTGACGAGCCTTGCCACCGTCGAGAGATCTCACCTGATTTCCCACTTCATTTCCTTCTCACAATCACGCAAGATCGAGAGATCTCACCTAAATCCGGCGCTCGTCGTCCCCACTCGGGCTGGATCTTCAGGCTTGAGTGTCTTGATGGTTCTTGGGATTTGGAGGACAAGTTCGCGGCAATGAGCAAACTGGCGTCGGGGCTCCACCGGCTGCGAAGATCGCCATGGGAGGTGCTGTGGTCGACGCTGATCTCCTGCGGCTTGATGCTCTTCTCGCAGCTCGCTGTGGCCATGGTGCCCTGCCTCTTCCCCTCTGTCTCCCTCCATGCCATGCTCTCCATCGCAGGTCAGTCCTAGCTCCCTTCGCCTTCCTGTCTCTCTTTTAGCGCAATTTTGATCTTGCTTTGGTTGCGTACTGCGCATGTTTGGAGTATCTGGCGGCTGTTGTGGTGGGCAGGTTCTGTAGGAGGTTCATCGAGGTGGCAGCTTCGTCTCCGTTGTTCGTGATGTTCAACATCCTCTTCTTGTGCGGTGTCTACATATTCGTCATCCGGATAGGTGAAATCTTGGCGCATTGAATCGGTTGGACTTTGCAGATTGTGCATGGGTAGGTTTTTCATGTAAGAAATTGCATAGTATGTCGCTGCAATGTGGTAGTATGATTTCTGATTATAAGGTTATCTTTCTTATAGTTCAGCACATTGGTAGGATGTCATTTGGATAGTATTTGTTGCTATAGATTTATGCTATTTTTGTGGCGTTGCATTGATTTTGGTGAAGCTGAGGACTGTTCCTAATGCTTGCATTGCTAGAGCTTAATTATATTAAATGCAATTGTACATGCCATTAGTATATCACTTGTATTGTAGATGAGGTGCCATAAATGGGTCTGTTATGCAGGTGTGTAGCTTATACGCTTTAATGCTTCGATTATGCATAATTTGCTAATGCAATTTGGGAGCAGGACATTATAGGTAAATGAGTGTATCTAGCTTCTGTTATAGTTTTGTAATTAGTTTTATATTTTGCAGACATCTTCTCAGCTAGATATGTTGATTTATACTGAGTGTGCACTGCTTCTATGGGGAGTTTACAGGTTAGCTCTTCTTCTTGAACATGTCTTTTGACAATGCACTTAAGGTGAGTCTAAGCTAGAAGTAGTCACTTTACATTATTGTTGTGCAAGTCCTAAGCTTAAGAATGAATGTTCTTAGCATACTACCATGTTTGGGATGGAGGGTTTAGTTTGAATTTCTTATTGCAGGATTTTTTCTGGTGATCCTGGCAATGTTGCGTATGAATCTTCATTTTTAGAAGAGCTGGTTGCAAGGATTTCTTGGATGCTATATGCCTGAGTGAGGTGTCGAGGAAGTAGATATTATTGTGTATTTTCAAATTTGCAACTGTGGTGAATATGGATCACATGCTCTCCTCACATGCAATAAGTCCATTTAAAATGGTAATCCTTATATATTCATCTTATATATCTCCGGTTTCAATACTGTATACTTTTTAGTGGTATAATCCTTATCTTCGTAGTACTATATGCTTTTGACCAAAATCTCTTAACTGTCAGCAAGCAATGTTATGTTAGGCCCGTTTGGGACAATGAATTTTATAGGATTCTTTTGGGAATTACATTGTTTCACATGAAAAAAATCATGTATTTCAAATGAGATATTTTTATATAATCTTGTCTACTATTCATTGTGTTTGTACATAAGCAGTACTTATGTGCATCTAAAATCTGCAAAGTATTTTGTAATATGAGTGACTTCAGATTGCAAAATTAAAGATAATTTCAGGCTCAAGTTTGTAAACAGGTGTTTGGAATTTGTATGCTTCGATGAATTGATTTAAACATTCAACTATTGCACATTCGGAGTGAACAATATCATTCAGACATGGTTAGTGCTCTTTGGTCTTTGCAAAGAAATTTTTTGTCGCAAATTGAGTTTCTGGTACAACGTACGGGCACATGACTAGTTATGGCATATTCTCAACTTCCTAGTAATCAAAATGGCTGATTAATTGTCACCGTTTCATTCTGAACAATCCTAATAATCAAAATGGCTGGTTTTTTACATGCATCACATTTTGCAGCTTTAAATGGATTTCCTATTGCTGACCCTACAGATGTATCATGTAAGTCATATTTTACCTAGAATATGCATTCACATATAAGCAATTAATATGCACTTATCTAGGCAATCGGATGAGACAAGATAAGTATATCTTGTGGTTAATTTCATTTTCCGTAACAAAGATTTTGTACTATATACTAGCCTGTGTGCTAGAATAATATAAAACTGGTAATTTACAAAGAGTAGTGTTTCTATGTACCACTCTCCCGATATGAGTTGCAAAAATCTCGATGCAATCGAAAAAGTAAGTAATCATTTTCCCCCTTCATTTATATTTTAATATTTATGTAACATTTAAATAGTGATGTATAAAAGCACGTGCCATTTAAAAAACTAAGATTTATAATGTTCAAGAAGATAACCAGAGCAGAATTCCCAAATCTCATGGCGTTCACATCCATGACAGTATGTAATCAGTGGTTGTGATATCGGGATTCGGGTCCAACAGTATAGTGCCAATTTGGGACCTTTGCTCGCTAAACTTTAGGAAATGAACAGACGGAAATATATGTTGTTGGTGTTGACTGTTCAATGAGCTGAAGAAAACTTCTAGAATTATCTAAATATTGCTCCCAGAAAGTTTAGACACATTGGGAATTTGATATTATGGGGAGTATTAGTAAAAGCTATTTTGTGGTTGTGTATTTTGAGTTTTATACACGTCCCAGCTTATCTATAAAAATGCTCAGAGAAATTTAAATAACTTTTGAAATCATTTAGTACTTCTAAAAATATAAAAACAATAATTAATGAAAAGGAATAGAGACACTGTCAGATAAAAATATACAAGATTGATCATGATATGAAATTTTAATGGTACCATAATTAATGTGCAATGATGACAATTTACAATTTTCAGGAATATTATACTTCATTTAATACCCCTCAAAAATAAAAAATAGAGCAGCATAAACAATGACAGTAGCACTTTCAGAATTTTAAAATAATACACAGGTCTGAAAATCATCTAAAAATTTTACAATGTCATTAGCATTAATTATGACATCACAAAAAACTTTTTAGAGATATTAAACTTCATTTATTACCCCTAGAAAATAAAAAATTGAAGAGCATATATTTTGATAATATCACTGTCAGATTTTTTTTTAAAAATCTGAAAATTTTAAAACATCATTAGCATTAACTCAGCACATCACACGAAAATATTAAAAAAAAATTAACACATTTTGTTAAATTTTTTCAATTTTTTTGTATTTTTTGAATTTACATTTGAACTCCACTGATTTACCGAGCGGTTTTTATTGCCGAGCCGCCTAGATACACATGAAAATAGCGATTTTCCGTTGAAAATCGTTTTGTGAACCCTGGTCACAATCAAATAGTAAATTGGCTTAATTTCGTTAAATTAAGTAACACATGGGCTCAAATGGGCTTGTAGTGCAGATTTTGCGCTGACAATCAACAACCCAAGTAATGATAAGTTCAATTGGGCTCAAATGTGCTTACAGTTCAATTTAGATTGGCGGAAGCCTTGATTTGTGCTGCCGCGTTGTTTGTGATGGTATTGTTTCTGTTTCTTCTTCTTTAACGAAGTGGTGCGTAAATCTTTTGCTTGTCGTCGAAAAAAATGTTGAGATATACACCAGATCAATAGAATTGATGGACACTACATAGGGGTATATATATATATAGTAAATTATCGTGCAGTAGATATTATTTTCTTGGCAATTGAATGAGACAAGATATAAATCCCGACGAAATTTTGGAAATTTCGGCCACAAAAAAATTTAAATTGCTACAGTCCTTTCGGCAAATTTCACCAAATTCTAGGTATTTTTGATCGAATTTGAGTTAATACCTCTTAAGAATGTCATCTTCCATGAATTTTTTTTGAAAAACTGAATTTTTCAGATATTTATTAAAAATAACAGAAACACTATCAAATTTTTATAACCGTATTATGGCATATTTTGAACTTCCTAGTAATCAAAATGGCTGATTGATTGCCAACGTATTATGGCATTATTATGAACATCCTAGTAATCAAAATGGCGAATTTTTTACATGCATCGCATTTTGCAGCTTTAAATGGATTTCCTATTGCCGACCCTACAGATGTACTCCCTTCGTTGATAAATATAAGTCCTATAGTTTGAATGATTTTGTTGAAAAATATAAGGCATGCATGTAGATTTAATGAGTCTTTCCACATATAACCTTATTTATTCTCGCTCAATCATATGCATTTATTCATTACCACCTACACAAAGTATTATCTCTTATCTTTCAAGATAATTAAGAGGGATATGTAAGTCATTTCCTCTTATATTTTCCTCAATTTCACCACAACCTTAATCCTTGTGCCAAGTTAAAATACGCCTTATATTTATCAACGGAGGGAGTATCATGCAAGTCATATTTTACCTAAGATATGCACACTACGCCAAAACCTGCAATGGGTGACGGTCTATTTGTGGCGGTTTTTTTCGAACCGCCACAAAGATAATTATCAGTGGCGGTTCTATTTCAAAAATGGCGGGAAAAATATCAGTGGCGGTTCTATCCTCGAACCGCCACTGATAATTAATTATCAGTGGCGGTTCAAGGATAGAACCGCCACCGATAACAAATACATTATCGATGGCGGTTGGAGGCTAGCACCGTGGCGGTGCTATCCTCCAACCGCCATCGATTCTATTGATTATTCGTGGCGGTTCTATCCTCGAACCGCCATCGATAATGAATTATCGATGGCGGTTCGAGGATAGAACCGCCACAGATATCAGTTATCGATGGCGGTTCTTGTTAAAACCGCCACTAATAATATTGCCTATAAATAGGTGGTCGATGAGCAAGACTTGGTCTTCTTCTTCCCGAGAGCAAACCAAAACTTCTAAATTTGATTTCGCTTTCTCCAATTCTTGTGCTTGTACTTCCTCTAGTTGTTCCTTGGTGAGTTATTTTTCTCCTCTCTTGATTTGTGTTAATCTTGTTGCAATTTAATTTTTAAACCAAGTTTAATTAGGATTTATATGTAGATGAGATGAAAAGTTTAGATTTTGTTTATTTTTATTTAGCTACCATTTTGTAGTTGATGAATTTATTTCTAGCTAGGTTCATTAGATGATGTTGTGTTCCTTTTATAGATGATGAATTATGATTAAGCATATATTTAATATTAATTGTATTTTAAGTTAATTTGATACATGATGAATTTATTATCTAGCTCCTTTAGATGATAAGTAATTAGATTGGTTTTTTAATTACTATTAATTGGGTTCTATTAGTGTACGGACATATACATCTTGCATATATATGAATTTATTATCTAGCTCTTTTAGATGATAAGTAATTAGATTAGTTTTTAATTACTATTAATTTAGTTCCATTAGTGTACGGACATATACATCTTGCATATAATAAATTTATTTAATTAAGATTATTGGGTATTAATATAAATGAAATTTTAGTTAATTTGGTAGGTGGGTGCTCATCATTTTTAGATGATGAATTTATTATCTAGCTTCTTTACAGGAAAAGTATTCAGATTAGTTTTTTAATTACTATTAATTTGGTTCCATTAGTGCGGACATATATTAAATTTATTTAATTAAGATTATTGGATATTAATATACATGAAATTTTAGCTAATTAGGTAGGTGGATGCTCATCATTTTTAGACGGTGAATTTATTATCTAGCTCATTTAGATGATAAGTAATTAGATTAGTTTTTAATCAATTTTTATATGTTAATTAATTTTAGATGGACCGGAGATGGATGTACAATGCGAACTGTTATGTAGAGATTACATCGATGGGGTATCTGCTTTTCTAAGAGCACTGAGGAGAACAAGTTGCACAAGAAGACGGAGTACATACATTGTCCATGCATTGATTGCAAGAATGAGAAAATGTTTTCAGACAAAGAGCACATCCACTTGCACTTGACTCGAAGAGGTTTTGTACTTGGCTATACACGTTGGACAAGTCACGGTGAAGAGGAAAACATACATGAAGGTGATAACGTATTGGATGATGGAGAAGGCATTATGGCGGTGACATCGCTATGGATCGATGAGGATAGGTTGGACATTGATGACGATAATAATCTTGCTCAGATGTTGCGCGATGCAGAAGGGAACTACACTAGCCAAAGAGAGTTTAATCAATTCAAGGGTTTGTTGGACGACTCGGACACACCTTTGTTCCCGGGTTGCAAGGAGGAATACACAAAGTTGCACACCGTGTTTTCACTTCTAAAATTGAAGGCAAGCAATGGTTGGTCCGATAAAAGTTTCACGGCGCTATTACAACTCTTAGCGGACATGCTTCCAGATGGAAACGTATTGCCGATAACCACTTATTTAGCTAAGAAGGTTGTATGTCCATTGGGATTGGAAGTAGAAAGAATACATGCATGTCCAAACGATTATATACTCTATCGCAAAGAGTATACAGACATGCATGTATGTCCGGTGTGCAAATCATCACGATACAAGCGTAAAGGCCATGACAATGAGGGCACCGTGGTGAAGAAAGGGCTCCGCTAAAGTGGTGTGGTATTTACCGGTAATACCTCGGTTGAAGCGCTTATTTGGAAACAAAAGCATGCCCAATCGATGCGATGGCACTCGGAAGAGCGTAAAAGGATGGAAAGTCGAGACACCTGCCGATTACGCCAAAGGAGAACCATCGATAGGCTCTTTAGGATGGACTTCGGAATGAACCGAGGAATGTAAGGTTTGGGTTGAGTACGGATGGAATGAATCCTTTCGGTAACATGAGTAGTATTCATAGCACTTGGCCCAGTAACTCTCTATCTACAACCTTCCTCCTTAGTTGTGTATGAAACGAAAGTACATTATGATGTCGCCGCTTATCCAAGGGCCGAGATAACTGGCAATGATATTGATGTATACCTACAACCATTGGTGGAAGATCTTGTGATCTTGTGGAACGAAGGTGTACAGGTATGGGATGAGTACAAGCGAGTACTTCATCCTACGGGCATTGTTGTTTTGCACCATCAATGATTTCCTGCCCTTTGTAACCTATCCGGTCGTACTATAAAGGGGCCAAAGCATGCCCCAAAGCATGGATGAAACCGCTAGTGTGTGGCTCAATAACTCGAGGAAAACCGTGTACATGCATCACCGTAGGTTCCTTCGCAGAATCACCCCTACCGCAATATGAAAAACAATTCGACGGGACAAAAGAGGATGGTATAGCCCCAAGGCCTCGTCGTGGGAAGAGGTATATGATATGGTTAAGGATATTAATGTCGTACTTGGAAAGGAGATAGTAATAATACATCGAGGTCTCGTCTCGAGAAGACCACATGGAAGAAGAGATCGATATTTTGGAACTTGCCCTATTGGAAGGACTTAGAAGTTCGACATTGCATAGACGTCATGCACGTAGAGAAAATGTATGTGATAGCTTGATTGGTCTTTTCTTTGAACATTCCTAGCAAAACTAAGGATGGACTAAAGGCATGAAGGGACCTGGAAGATATGAAAATCAGAGCTGAGCTACATCCTCGTGACACCGGAAAGGCGACTTTACCTTCCCCACTTGCTACACTCTTTCGAAGAAAGAGAGAATGTAACTTTGCAAATGCTTGCATGGTGTGAAAGTTCGTCCTGTTACTCATAAGCATCAAGAAACTGTATCGATGAAAGATTTGAAGTTAATCGGCATGAAGTCTCATGATTGTCATGTGATGATGACACAAATGCTTCCTATTGCAATTAGAGGTATTTTGCTCAAAAGGTCCGAGAGGCAATCATGAGGTTGTGTTTCTTCTTCAACACGATTTCACGAAGGTCATCGATCCCATCGGACTTTCAGATCGCAGAATGATGTGGTCAAGACACTATGCCAGCTAGAGATGTATTTCCTCCATCACTTTTCGATATAATGGTTCATCTCATTGTTCACCTTGTGAATGAGATAAATGTATGTGGCCCGTATTCTGCATCGATGTACCCGTTCGAAAGGTACATGGGTATCTGAAGAAGTATGTACGCAATCGATCTCGGCCGAGGGCAGCATTGTGGAAGGTTATGCAACCGAGGAGGTTATCGAGTTTTGCGTGGATTACATGGAGGGTTGGAACCGGTAGGAGTGCTCGTATCTCGACATGAGGATAGGTTTGCCGGAAAGGGACGATTGGAAGGAAATCAACAAATTCTTACGATCATGGATTATTCAAAAGCTCATTTCACGCTTTGCAACAATCGGTTGAGGTGTCCTCGTATATGGACATGCACAAGGATAAGCTACGAGAGGAAAATCGTGGACGATCGAGGTTTGGGTAACAAAAGAGCATAACCGCTTGTTCAATCATTGGTTCAAAGAGCATATGACTGGGAAAGAAACAAGTGTCATGTTGAGGTGGCTGGCAAAAGGGCCATCAGGTACAATCTTGACATGGCAAGGATACGACATAAATGGATATACCTTTTACACGAGATCTCGGGATAGCAAAAGCACTTACCAAAATAGTGGTGTTCAGATAGATGCCTATGACAACACAGCAATGAGAAGAGTAGCTTCTATGGGTTCATAGAAGAGATTTGGGAGCTCGACTCTGTATTTTTAAGATCCCAATGTTTCGTGTTGTTGGGTACAACTCCCAAAGGGTGTCAAGGTGGACAAGTACGGCTTCACTACTTTGGACATCGAACATGTCGGATACAGAGATGAACCATTCGTACTTGCGAAGCATGTAGCACAAGTCTTCTATGTAATCGACCCGGCAGATAAGAAGCGCCATGTAGTTCTTCAGGGGAAAAGAAGGATCGTCGGAGTTGAGAATGTCGTGGATGAGGAAGAGTATAACCAGTTTGATGAGTTGCCTCCTTTCGTAGATGGCAACATCAGGCTCGAGGAATAAACCACTCAGGAAGCTACCTATCATCGCGACGATCATGAAGAAGGGCAAATTGTGAAAGAAAATAATTAGCTATATACGAGTAATGGCAAAATATCAGAGGCGGAGCCAGCTCTTGGGCAGGGCGAGCGCCTTCCCGGATTAGCCGGCGATGACCAGGCCGCACAAGTCTTCTTCTATGTAATCAACCCTAATGATGACCACTGTTGAAGATAATCTTGTGCATGGTAGTTTAAAGTCTATTTTCGGTTTTGTTTCCTAGCTATGTGCTAGTTTTTCTGGTCTTTGAGTCAGTTTTGGACTTTGCTAGTTTTGATGATTGTTTCAGTGTCTGAAGAGTACTTGTTTGTTTTGCCGGATGACAAAATAGTGTTCTATCCGGTTGAAAGTTTGGAGAGTTTGTTGAGTCCATCAGGTGAAAGGTGTCCGGATTCTTTCCTGTAAACTGCTTATGTATTTGCTTTACAAGTATTAGACAAAATCAGAAAACGCTGTAATTGCGCAAAGACCAAAAACTAGGTCTTCAACTCAGTATTGCTATTCGACAATACAAGTATAAGATTCGTAAACAAATTTTAGGTATAGAGGCACATCGGTGGCGGTTCTTCAAAAGAACCGCCATCGATAATATTATCTCGTGGCGGTTCGTATAAAGAACCGCCATCGATCTGATTATCTGTGGCGGTTCAAATAAAGAACCGCCACAGATAATATATTATCGATGGCGGTTCTTAAAAGAACCGCCATCGATATCTGATTATCTCAGAAGCGGTTCATATAAAGAACCGCCACAGATAATATATTATCAGTGGTGGTTCTTAAAAAGTTTTAAGAACCGCCATCGATCTGATTATCTCGTGGCGGTTCGTATAAAGAACCGCTACAGATAATATATGCATCTGTGGCGGTTCGTACAAAGAACCGCCACTGATAAATTATCTGTGGTGGTTCGTATAAAGAACCGCCACAGATAACTGTATCAGTGGCGGTTCTTTTTTAGAACCGCCACTGATAATGCCCCGTCTATAAATAATAGATACCGCCGCTTCTAACTCACCTAAACCCTTAAACTCCCGCCTTCTCCCGCGCAAACCCTTAAACTCCCGCTCGACGCCTTCCCGCCGCCCGCCGCTTCGCGCGCGCCGACGCCGTCCTCGACGACGCGCCGCGCGACGACGCCGCCCTCCCGACGACGCCGCCCCCGTCGACGCCCTCGCCCGACGACGCCGCACCAGCCTACGCCGCCACGGTCGCCGCCCCCGCGCCCTTGCCCGACGCCCCCCGCGTAAGTGCACAAATAGTAGCTATCACAGTTGGTGAAATGTATGCTTGATGTCGTGCTCACTGCTGAAAATGTCAAAACATAATGTAAAATAAATGAATTTGTCTATCGTGTTTCCATTGAGAAGTAGAAAAATATGATAATTGATTAATTTGTAGTTGTGTAATATATATGATTAATATATAGTTGCATACCGGCAGATTATCAGTATCTCCACGGAGTAGACCCCTGGCATGATACTTTTTTTATCTATAGTATGTTTCGGATACAATAATAGCACTGTTCGAAAAAAAGTATTAGAACCACATTTAATGTGTAATACAAGAATAGTACCTGCAGATTTGCAGAATTAAGCCAAGTCAGAAATGTTTCGAAAATAAATTTGGGAAGAAAAATCGATGTCGAGACAATTTATGCTCTTTACGAAAACAGTGTATCAGATATAATCTGCAAATTCCTTTGATAAACATTTCTCAATATTGAGCAAGGCAGGTGTAATGTAGCCATAGAAGAAAACTTTTCAGCAAATGGTCAAGAGAAAAATAGTATGCTAATTAGTATATCACCTAATATGATTGCAGTCTCATATGGTAGGATGCCCCCATTTTTATTTATGTACTTCTGATTCCGCCGTCTTGCTTCCTGAATCTGAACCAAGAACAGTTGTGACAGGTTTGAAATGACTGCAACATCTGATTAGGCTAGGCTAACTATGGAAAACTTGATTTCCAAAAATTTCAGCAATGGGAAAATAATGACCACCCAGGGTTTTAGGGGGACTGGGAGTAAAGGATCTGCATAGGTTTGGTCGGGCAATCCGCATACGTTGGCTTTAGTTCAAAACAGAGAATGCATTATTTGATGGTATCTCATGCATAGCTTCTGTAATATGAGTCCTATCTTGCTAGTAGTTGTGGAGTTCCCTTCTGGAATTTATGTGTATATGGCATCTTATAAAGAAATTTCTTATGGTATTCATTTTAGTTCTTATGCTTTCATTCAGATGTATTAATATTCTGTTTAGCCAAGGATTTTGGACTGATAACTGTTATCATTTGCAAACTGAGCTAAGTGTGGGCTTTTATGTATCACTCCTTTTGAGAACATAATAATAGGAAGTTACTTACAATTAAAAGTGATATATGGCAAGTCTGAAATCTGAGTATTGGATCACTCTATTATCATACTGTGATGTCTCTTTTGACTACTACCTAATTTTACTTCACACCCTAATGTTTAATCATGTGTTGTTTCTAGATTGCTGAACATGCCGCTGTTTAATCATTTCCTAAGACTTTTATAACTATACTGTGAAACTCTATTCCTGTTTGTGGTTGGGTATACACTTAATGAATGGTTAAAATCATTTATACTTATTAGACGAACTCACACTTCATTCTTCGCTTCTACCATATTTTAGGCCTAGCTAAGAATGCTACGGATCATCTTCCACTTGTTGCATCTGCATGCTTTGTTCTGTAGTCATCCACTTGCCCTACATGTTTTCATCTTCCACTTGTTCTACATGTTTTATTTAGATTGAGTTTCATTAATGCAAACCATGGGCGTTGCAAGGTGTATGTTTGTAGCATTTTAGAGCTCACTGTATGCACCATAGCTACATATTGGGTCCACAAAATTTACAACCAATCAGCACTAGTTCAAGAGTTAATGCTTTCTTAATTAGTTTTGTTCTGAGCTAATTAAGTATCTTGCTCTTGCAAAATCATTTTCATCTTAGCAACACACAATATTACACATGTGACATACATCTGTACTTTGAAATTCCATGAGATGATTCTGTAATAATTGATTTAAAATTATGTTTCGGGTTGAATCAGTAGTTCTAATGGAGCCCAAACCGAGCCTATAGTGGAGGAGAGCCCGAGCGGTACCTTACCCTCCACCCAACCACCGAAGGTGCCGAGGCCTCCACCATTGCTGCAGATGATGCTCTTGTTGCAAGACGCCGAGGACGAGGAAAACTAAGAAGCTCAAGGCGGTACACCATCTCGAGGTCTTAGATATCAGGCCCTGTTGCACCGAGAAAATCAGCAGAAGAAAATACAGTCAACATGCGGGTACATCGTAGGATAAAGTGCCAATCACCTATTCGGATTGGCATAAAGTGCCCCGAGCCACCAAAGAGGATCTGTGGACAGAGCTCAAAGAAACCTTAGAATTCCCCGAAGGAGCCGAAGATCTTGTACGTCGCGACGCATTGATGACCATGGATGCGGCGTGGAGAAACTTCAAGGCGAGGCTGAACACAAATTATGTGAAGCAAAACCGGTCAGCCATCGGAGAGTACCCAAGATTGGAGCCATATTGGGATGAGTTTGTGGCGATGAAGCAATCGGAAGCAGCAAGGAAGTCCAGTGAGGACCACATTAGCATCGCAAGAAGGAATACTCACCCCAACAGACTTGGCACGAGTGGGTACGCGGGTAAAATTGCTCAATGGGAGAGGCAAGAATTAGAAGCGGTCCAATTGGCTGGCACAAGTCCCTTGATTGGACTACCAGACCGAGTGAAGCACTATGTGCTAGCGAGGCCAGATATGTTGTCTCTGGGGTTTATCATTCAAGAGCAAGAAGACGAAGCAATGACGCAACGAGTTCACGAGTTTCACGCCCATCCACCCAAGGATCTTTTCACCTGCATGGGAGAAAGACGAGCTAACAGCCCCCTAGGAAACAAAGAGCACCACAGTGCCTGACACGAGGCATCGGGTCAAGGTTCCATGGAGGAGTGGATTCTCGAGCACGGAGACTCTTATAGGAGCGGAAGAGAGCTAAAGATGAGCGGCCGAGAAGGAAATGGAAATGATGAAGGAAAGGGTTCTGCGAGAAATACAAGGCACCATTGAAGAACAAGTTGAACGACAAGTACAACAAGCCTTGAGTCGATCGCAGCCCACAACGCTTTCTCCATCCTACAGTCGTCGCGGCGATTGCGCGCTCACGCCATTGGCGAATCGGACAACAACCATTATCCCGTGGACGACATACGGACCCCACACCTGTCGACTCAACGTGCCGTGATGAACATATTTGTACAGCCGCTACAGGGTAGTCTATCCGTGCCAAGAAGGGGTGTCTGCACAATACCCGATAGCGCCAGTTATGCAAAGGTCCAAGTGGACACGGTATTTGCACGCTTTTGAGATCGGACCGAAAACCCACCAATGATGAGATAACTACTCTAGGAAGTGCCGCCCACTCATTCATCCAATGGCGCAAGCGTGACATCGTCTTGGACCATGCAGTGCCATCCTCTCCGCAGATACAATCCTCGCATCCGTCACCAAAGACTCGAGAGTGAAACGGGAAGAAGCAAAATGAGGTAGAAAAGAAATGCATTGAGGACCCCATCAAGATGGCCACCGTTAGTACTCCAAAGCGAAAACCTATAACACCGGTACTTCAAATGACAAACCTACAACCTCGATCCCAAAAATTGGCACATTAGACAAGTCAGACGGCCCGATCAGCGAGGCCAGATCGAGTATGATGTCGTGCGACAAAAAGTAAGGGCAAGGCGAAGTCGATGACCAAGATGATCAACAAAGATTGAAATTGAGGTAGGGAAGCCCTTGGTCACCGCTCAAGTTAAAAGTCTAACACCCATGATGCAGCGATTACATGCATGGTACTTAGATCGATCCAACCAAGATGTACTCCCAAAGATGATCACCGCAATTTTCCGTGAGGAACATTTTCACCATGAGGGCCATGGCTACTTCTTAATAGAATTCGATAACTTGCACAACTTGTTCTATCACGACGCCTCGACATATCTTTTTGAGAGGCGGTGGTCACTGTAAGTGTCTAATATATTAATCTTGGCCTACATTCACGTAATACCGATAAATTTCATGTCTAACTAATTCGTTATATAGATACGAGATGATTGAAGTACGAAGAACCAAGGGGCCAGTGGGATTCCTCGACCCGGGAACGGTTTGCCAATATGAAATCAAAAGAGTACCAAAGGAGGTCGAGGAATACGTATATAAAGTTTTGATTAAACTACAAGACAAGGAGTTTATACTTTTGCCATACAATTTTAAGTTAGTTGCTCACTAGCTAGTTAAATTACTCGTTTATTTCGTTATTTACTCGATGTAAGGACTAATGACCGCATCATGCATGTGTATGTAGCTTCCATTGGATTCTCGTAATAATTCATCCGAGAAAGAGCAAGATGTCGATCATGGATCCACTAGATAAACCTAAAAAGACTTTGAAGAGATGACACATTTAGTGAATGAGGCGTTCAAAAGATATTGTCGGAAGAGCTCGAGATACCGCCCATACCACAAATCCCTTACAATCCGTCACGAAGTTTCCAGACGCATACGAAAGGAATACTCTTATATCATATTTCATAGTAAATAGCTCCTTCGACGACATCTTAGTTCATTCGATTTTTGCAAAGTCACAAGCAGAAAAGGAACAAGTTTATGTGGGTACTTGTGCGAAGACATGCACGAAATCTTATCATGCACAATAAAAGACAATGACGTAGAGGTCACCATGCCGACATGACACATTGATTCACACCACTCAATTTCTATATTCTCTCTTAATTTTGTTTTTATACTTACAGCGCCTCAAGTTGTCTACGGTAGGATCGCTTCCTTCAAATCCAAGGCATTGAGGCCACTCGCCTACTTCATCATGAAGGAAATAATCAACAAAAATGGCGAGTTTTATGACGAAGACAACAACGATCCAGTCATCCATACTATTGTCCCAAATCACATGTCTTCAACCTCCGAAGACCCGTAGGCTTCTAGTTTACCTCCACTAGTTTAGGCTTTTTTACTTCAATTCTGTTTCATTACAAAGTGTAAATAACTCTTTGTTCCTTTCAAATGGGAACCCCTTCTTTTGCCAATGTCACTTATTTTGTCAGTGGTTGTGGTAATGTAGCATGTACTTTTGTCTTCTTCAGGAACACACACACATGCGAGTGACACTTCTAAATATACTTTCTGAGTGTAGCATGTACTTTCGTCAATGCCACTTCTTTTCTTAGTGGTTGTGCTAGTGTAGCATGTACTTTCTGAGTGAATCATGCTTTTCTTGCTTATCATGCTGGTTTCTTCTTAGAAATAATTGCTCATCAGGATCAAGTGCTTCACACACAAAAATAAATCTCAAAACCAGAATAACTCTAGCATGGAGAAACTCATGGCTCGAAGAACACAAGGACACACTACTGATGGGCTTAGTGTCATGGTCATCGATGAAGATAAACATCATGCAAATTTGGCAAGGTCTATGCTCTGTAAACTCAACTTTTATGGTAAGCGCCATCAATTCCTGCCAGCAATCCATGTCTTGAGAATCATGCACAAGATGTAGGGAAGCTCTTAGTCACCGCTTCGAAGTTAAAAAGTCTAACACCCATGATGCAGCAATTACATGCATGGTACATGGATCGATCCAACCAAGACGTACTCCCGAATGATGCATGGTACACCCATGATGCAGCGATTACATGCATGTCACAAGAATATGGCATTATCTACATGCTATCGCAAATCCTGTGTGAAAAAGCAATTCTGTAAGAACAATATCTTTTATATCTGAGTGGACACATCTTCATGCGTGTCGATGTGCAAATATAATTGCATCTAAGTTTCTTTTAGTCTGATTATCCAGCAATAAATTAAATGCATGACCTAGGCTACTCCTATCACTATAGCACAACAAAGATAAATCAAGAACTAAAATTAGTAAATGGTATGGTGTAAAGTCTGCTATCCCTTGTTCTTGTTTGCAATTATGGATCTTCCATTTTGAAAACTGTTACCGTATTCTGTTTGTTTGGTGCTATGTTCATTGAAAGACCAAAATTGTTATTTTTACCACACATGGTGAGATATTTGTTTGATCTGACCTCAAGTGGCTTCTTTTGTTTGTGTAGACAATAGATCAGAAATGAAATCAAGGGGTGACAGGGAGATGGACAACCAACACATCCTGCAAACAGAAGAGAAGGAAGTCGTGTCATCTGTTGCGACAGTATTATCTGACCTCTGTGGTCTTGGGGATTGGATGCCCATGGCAAAACTCCACACAGAGGTATGTTATGGAAAAACATATTCCTATCTAATTTCTATGCTGAAGTAAAAGTATAATTTATTACCCCTGATTAGTCCAAATTGTCTTCTGTGAAACAATTGAATCATCATCTGTGGCTTGGAAAAGGCAAGTCTACATTGAAGGGATGTACCATGTGATTGCAATTTACAACATTAAGAAAGGAAATTTTGATTGAAGTGAGTGATAACATGAATGACATTTTAAGAATATCAACTTGGATAGAAGTCGGTGCTAGTATCCCCGCCTCATTAATCTGAACGGATAATCCAGATCATGAGCAGCACCATTCCATGTTAGCACATATGATCTGGACTGTAGTCTGGGTTATGTTGGCTACTTGTTCCATTAGCAGTCATTGTCATACCTTAATAAATAGCTTATTTGCAGGTGTATATATGGTAATATGTCAAAACTATCATATAAAGGAATGCAATTTTGGGCCTGTGTGCTATAAAACTGTTAGCAAATGCATTACTTTGACTGCTAGCACAGTAGTTTCTTAATGTTGTAAATTGCAATCACAGTAGTTTCTTAATGTTGTAAATATCTAGACCTTCCATTTTTAGAGTGGGTTGATCATTTACTGGTTTGTTACCAACACCCACAAAGTTAGCTTTGGTTCTTTTTTTGACATGAAGATGGTGATTTCTTTTCTTTTAGACCTCAGTAGCTGCCTAAAGAATTTGGGAAGCTAGTTTTAATTTGACCCCTTATGCTACAGATATATTATTTTCATCCGCTGGTCATTGATTATTTATTGTTTCTTTTATAAATTCGAACTTCTATCAGTACCCTTTTTACGAGTATCTCCTTTTCTTAGCAAAGGTTGATTTCATTTTGGCAACGTGCACATGGAAGAGTTGAGTGGTTTTCAGTTCCTTGAAGTTGCCAAAGAGTTGTATAAAAACCTTCAAGTGATTAGTAAGTAGATAGAATCTTAACTATTTTGTGTTATCTCCAAGTCTTCTATGCCCAGCATCCAGTTTTTATCTCTCTTGTATGTGACAGTTTTTATAAAATGATTATGCTAATAAATCTTACATTTGAACTAGTGATGTCAATCAAAAACAATGTACATAAATCGACATGGCTAGCGCTGCTGAGGCCCCACAAATGCCATTTTTATTTTCGTGTGTGGGATTATCGGCGGCGGTTTAGCCAAAACCGCTCTCGACGTAATATCGCTGACGGTTCTATCAAAAAACCGCCATCGATAATAGTCCTATCAGTGGCGGTTTTATATACAACCGCCACTGATAGTTTTATCAGTGGCAGTTCGAGCCAAAAACCGCCACTAATCATCCAAGTATCAGTGGCGGTTTTTGGGATAGAACCGCTACTGATATTTGAGTATCAGTGGCGGTTTTATTAAAAAACCGCCACTGATAGGACTATTATTAGTGGCGGTTTTTGCTCGAACCGCCACTGATACGTGAATATCAGTGGCTGTTCTAGCCAAAAACCGCCACAGATAGTATTATTTGTGGCGGTTCTAGAACCGCCACTGATAATCCTCGATTATCAGTGGCACTAAATCTGTGACGGTTCAAAAACCGCTACTGATGACAGTTATGAACCGCCACTGATGGCCTTTTTCAAGGTAGTGGCATTCATATATAAGCAATTAATATGCACCAGATATGCTTATCTAGGCAATCGGATGAGACAAGATAAGCATATCTCGTGGTTAAATGCATTTAATTTAGTACAGCTCATCATTGACTGTATTATAAATTGACTCCAAATTTGATTAACATCGCACATTCACTATAAAACCATTGCCAGTCCATTAGCTCTGCACAAGATCGCGGTAGAAGGTAGGCACTACTACCCCACTACATACAACCACCCTCCTGTGTCTTGTATTTTCATTTTCCGTAACAAAGATGAGGGCAAGCCATACGCTCCTACTCCTGGTTCTTGGCCTTCTATTGCTATCATCAGGTATTTATCTATTAAATTCCATACCCACTGTGTCGTGCATGAAGAGTAACGAGCTCAAATTTGCACTAATAAATTATCCAAGCTGCCGTATTAATTCTCCTGAGAATAAACAGATGCGGCAACCAACGTAATGGCAGGCCCGAAATGCAGGGGGTTCTACATCGGGAGTGGCGAGTGCGACCCCAATACGTGCAGCGCGGATTGTTTGAAAAAGTTTGGTCCAGACACAAAAAGTTCATGTGATCCCAAGTATGGCTGCTACTGCTCAATGTGCTTTGCAAGCTTCAAGGAGCAAACAATTAAAGGATGAGAAATAGTGTCTATTCAGTTCAACATATTGTAATAGCAACTAATAATGGTCTCATTGTTACCAGAAGATAAGAGTTGAGACTACAGAATAAAGTTTCTGATTTGCTTCTAAATCTGAGACGGATACTGCTCCGATTAAATTTTCCGATCAACTTTTCGCAAGCATATTGTACTATATACTAGCCTGTGTGCTAGAATAATATAAAACTGGTAATTTACAAAGAGTAGTTGACGAGTACTTATACCATAGGTACCCCCAGCGGTCCGGAATGACGAACGGACTGTCCGAAACCCAGCTCTGGCCAAAAGCTCCTGCTGAGCCACGAAGGACATTCATCCCCGACCAAACCAACCTGGGGGCGTCCGACTCCCGCCATAGGTCGGACTCCCCACAAGCTCCGACCAAGCCGAGACGATCTCCGCCAAAGGCCGAGTGCCAGGCCGCTGCGGGCCGTTGGCCACCTGCCCCATAGACACGACAGCTCGGAAAGACCGCACGAGGGCAGGTGGCTCCTTCCTAAGGTAGCGAGGAGGTCGCCAAAGTCAAAGCTCCAGTCTCATCATCCAGTCACGCGCAGTGTAAGGATGCGCTCCCTCCCGAGGCAGCACCAGAGCCAGGAATTGAGGCGTCAGCATCTGACGGACGTGCAAGAGGGTAGTTGAGCCATTTCCCGATGGCACGGAAAACTGCGCCACTCGACGAGTCCACCGACCCAGCGTGGTATAAGTGGACGCCGATCAAATCTCCAAGACCAAGGACTAGGACTCCTAGCCTAGGACACCTCATCCTTTCTTCTCCCAACTCCCCGTGTAACCTGCCCCCTCCGACTGTATAAAGGGAGGCAGAGTCCTCTAAGGAGGGAGAGACCCTTTTCTTGGTTCTTACGGGCAAACTGTTCTTGCTCTCACGGGTTCGAGTCCTTAGCTCTCGCTTGTACTACCGTGCAGTCATCTGCATCCGAAGCAATATAGCACCACCGCACGAACTAGAGTAGGGACATTCGGCCCGAACCAGTATACATCTTGGGCTTCTTGAGTCTGACCATTCAAGGATAGGGAACGCGCGGCCCTTTGACTAAAAAATTCACTCGTCGGTGCTCGAAACACCGACAGTTGGCGCGTTAGGTGGGGGCTTTCGCGCATCCTCATCGTCATCTCCGGATTCCCATTTGCTTCCGTGATGGCTTCCTTCACCCATGACGGCGTGTCTGCATCGAGGAGCTGGATCCGCTTCGGTTCCCTCGATTTCGTCGACGCTTTGACGGGGGAGCTCGTGCTCATCCCCACTACCTCTCGAGACCAGGCGTCCGCTAGGATCCTGGACTCCATCTCCGACGACCTTGGCAACCTCCGGCTCGAGGCCCCTGTGCAGACCCCAAGGCCGGAGCCCACCAAGCGCTGCACCGTCCCTGGCGGCGGCGCCCGTGGACTCGAGCGGGCGATGACGTTGCCCCCCATAGGTTCACAGCTCGTGGCAATGGCCGGCTACGTGCCGGCCTCCGTCCACGACTTGCTGGAGGACTCCTCCAGCCATGACTCCAGCTCCGACACGGAGCGCATTGCGGACGGACTGCACTCCCGCGAGTGCAACATGGCGGGCGCGGTCGACCCGGCCGCAACCACCGCAAGTACGGGAGCTCTCGTCCGGAGCACCGAAGCGCAGGGAGCGAAATATCAGGGCGAGCGTGCTGAACGCACCCAAGCTCTCCGCGCCGAGCTCCAACAACAGCGCGAGGAGCTGGAGGCTCGAAGGGCCGAGCTTGACAAACTCCAAGCCGACCTGGAGCAGAGTCAGCCCGAGCCCCTACTCGCACCTGGCGCCGCGCGCGCACGCGCACATCAGGTACACCACCAGCTGGTAGAGGAATCCGCGATGCTGCTCCGTGGCATCCCCGAGCTAGACGACCCGGAGGCCAAGGCGACGTACCAGAACCTCCGGGAACTGGTGGAACGTTCTGCCGTGCAGCACATGCAGGGCTCTGGCTTCCACCACTCGGGCGCCTCATCCAGCCGCCTGAGCCGCGCCGCCGCTCGGAACCGGCTGGGTTCGGCAAAGACGGCAGCACAGTACGAGTAGCCCCTGACCTCACGCACCCCGGTGCGCCAGCGCCTCGGCAATAACCATGACGTTCGCGCCACCCTCGAGGCATAGAAAAAAGCAATGAACGAAGCGACCCGATCACGGGTCGTAGACAGCGGTCGGCGTGACGACCGTAGCTCGAGCCCCGATGGTCCAGGACCACGGGTTTTCTGTCGGGGGATCCGCTACGCGAATTTCCCCGCCAGGTTCTGGGCACGAGTCAACATAGCCAAGTACACAGGGGCGACAAACGCCAGCGTCTGGCTAGAAGACTACCGGCTCGCATGCCGGGCGGGTGGAGCTACTGATGACCTCTTCATCATCTAGTACCTCCCCATCTACCTTGCGGACTCAGCTCGAGCTTGGCTCTAGTATTTGCTTGAGAAGACCATCCGGAACTAGGCCAACTTAAAGAACCTCTTCGTCGGAAACTTCCAGGGCACGTACAAGCACCTCGGAAATTCCTAGGACCTGAAGAGCTGCAAGCAGCAGCCGCGGGAGACTCTCCGGGACTACATCCGGTGTTTCTCCTGACAATGCAATGAGCTCCCCGACATTTCTGACACCGACATCGTCGAGGCGTTCATCTACGGTACCACCTGCAAAGCCTTGGTGCACAAGCTGGGTTGTGTCAAGCCCAGGACCGCCAAGGAGCTCCTCGACATCGCAACCCACCACGCCTCTGGCGAAGAGGCTGTGGGAGCCATATTTGAGAAAGGAAAGACCGAGCGAGAGCCCGGCGCTCAAACCGGCTCCCCCTGTGACCACTCTGACAAACGGAAGCGGCAAGGGAAACAAGGCTGCGAAGGCCACTTGGTCACGGCTGCCGACCATCCTGCCAAGCAGCAGACACGACAGGCACCCGACCACTTCGAGAAGCTGATGGAGAGCCCATGTCCGAACCATGGGTATCCCTTCAAGCACAAATACCGGGACTGCGAAGTCCTGAAGCGCTTCCTCACCGGCACCCCCACATCGTCGCGGGGCAAGGGGAAGAAGCAGGACTCGGCACCCCGTGCCGAGGAAAAGAGGGCGGATGCCGAGTTCCCAGAACCTGATGGCTGCCTAATGATCTTTGGCAGACTGGCGTGCTACGCCAACAAGCGGCAGCTCAAGCTCACTTTCCGCGAGGTCCACATGGCGACTCCCGCCATTCCCACGTACCTTCGGTGGTCGGAATCTCCGTTCACCTTCAATTGAACCGACCACCCCGACTACATTCTGCAGCCAGGGAGATATCCGCTGGTTGTCGACCCCATCGTGGGAACGAAGCGCCTGACCAAGGCGCTCATGGACGGCAGTAGCGGTCTCAACATCCTGTATGTTAAGACGCTTGACGCCATGGGGGTCCCCCGCTCGAGTCTCTGACCGAGCAAGGCGCCCTTCCACGGCGTCATCCCGGGCCAACAGGCTCACTCGCTCGGGTAGGTCGACCTGCCCATCACTTTCGGGGGGTCGGACAACTTTCGCACCGAAACCCTCACCTTTGAGGTTGTGGACTTTCCCGGTTCCTACCATGCCATCCTGGGAAGGCCGTGCTACGCCAAGTTCATGGAGGTCCCCATCTACACCTACCTCAAGCTGAAAATGCCAGGACCGCAGGGAGTAATCACTGTGGCCTCATCCTTTCAGCTTGCCTACAACTGCGAGCGGAGCAGTTGCAAGCTGGCATCGTCGGTCATCGCATCGGCTGAACTCGCGAACATCCGGAAGGAAACCTCCGAGTTCGCCCCCGACTCCGGCAAGTCAGGGCCAGGTTCCTTCAAGTCCGCCGAGGACACGAAGGAGATCGCGGTCGATCCCGAGGATCCAGCCAAAACCGTGCGGGTTGGATCCGCGCTCCCCGCCAAATAGGAAAGCGCGCTCGTCGACTTCCTCCGCGCCAACCGAGACGTCTTCGCATGGAGGCCCTCCGACATGCCAGGAATTCCAAGGGAGGTCACCGAGCACTCTTTGAACATCCGACCAGGCTCAGGGCCGGTTGCCCAACACCTGCACCGCTTCGACGGAGAAGCTCAGGATCACAGGGGAGGAGATCGCCAAACTTTTGGCCGCAGGGTTTGTGAAAGAAGTACGCCACCCCGAGTGGCTGGCCAACCCTATCCTTGTAAAAAAGAAAACTGGGTAATAGAGAATGTGTGTTGACTACACGAGCCTGAACAAGGCATGTCCCAAGGACCCGTTCCCTTTGCTCCGCATCGACCAAGTCGTCGACTCCACCGCAGGGTGCGAATCCCTGTCCTTTTTGGACGCCTACTTGGGCTATCACCAGATAGCGGTGAAAGAGTCCGACCAGCTCGTGACTTCTTTCATCACTCCGTTCGGCTCGTTCTGTTACGTAACGATGCCATTTGGTCTAAAAAACGCGGGCGCTACATACCAGCGATGTATGCAAATGTGCTTTAGTGACCAAATAGGCCATAACGTTGAAGTGTACATCGACGACATCATCGTTAAGACTAAGAAGGCCGATGACCTCATCGCCGACCTGGAGGAAACCTTTGCGAACCTCCGACGATTTCGTGTAAAGCTCAACCCCGGGAAATGTGTTTTCGGGGTCCCCAAGGGAAAGCTACTCGGCTTCATCGTCTCCGAGCGTGGCATCGAAGCCAATCGGGAGAAGATCTCGGCGATCATGAAGATGGGCCCAGTCGGCAACCTAAAAGGAGTCCAAAGGCTAACAGGATGCCTTGCAGCCCTAAGCCATTTCGTGTCTCGCCTTGGCGAGCGCGGGATACCGCTCTACAAGCTGCTCAAGAAGTCTGATCAATTCAGCTGGACCCAGGAGGCTTGGGAAGCCCTCACCCGACTAAAAACATTCCTGACCTCAACCCCGGTGCTGGTCGCCCTGGCACCAGGAGAATTGCTGCTCCTCTACATCGCCACTACAACCCGGGTCGTCAGTGCGGCACTCGTCATGGAACGAGCGAAAGAAGGCCATGTGCTTAAGGTACAATAGCCAATCTACTTTATCAGTGAAGTACTCTCCGAGTCCAAAGCTCGGTACCCATATGTGTAGAAACTGCTCTATGCGGTGCTCATCATGAAGAGGAAGTTGGTCCATTACATCGACCAGCACCCCGTCTCCGTGGTGACCTCGTCACCGCTCGGCGAAATTGTCCACAACCGCAACGCCTCAGGAACAATAGCCAAGTGGGCACTCGAACTCAACGGTCACGACATATCGTACGTTCCCCGAACGGCGATCAAGTCGCAGGCCTTGGCCGACTTCGTTGACGAGTGGACCGAAGCCCAGGAGCCACCGGTGCTCAAAGACCCTGAGTACTGGACAATGTACTTCGATGGGTCCTATACCAAGAGTGGCGCGGGTGCAGGAGTCGTCATTGTTTCCCCACTCGGGAACAAGCTTCAGTACGTCATCTGACTGCTCTTCGATACGACCAACAACATCGCCGAGTATGAGGCCCTCGTCAACGGTCTTCGGATCACTACCGACCTCAGTGCGCACCGACTCTATGTGCATGGGGACTCCAAGCTTGTAGTCGACAAAGTTATGAAGGCCGCGGAGCCACGAGACGCCCGTATGGCCGCATACTGTCGGGAAGTGCGCAAGCTCAAGGAAAGGTTTAAGGGTTTTGAGCTTCACCATAGCTATAGACGCTACAACGGTGAGGCCGATTACATAGCCAATCTCGCCTCCAGTAGAGGACCGGTCCCGCCTGGGATCTTTGTTTGCGATCTTCATAAACCTTCAATCCGACTAGACTCAGCAACCGAGCGAGTGACCGACCTATTGGACGCAACCGCTCCGACCGCCGAGCGGTCGGACGTGGAGCTGTCCGGGTCGGGCTGCGACGTGCTGATGACCGATTCCGACTGGAGGAAGCCCTTCATGGACCGGTTGATCGACAGATCGCTCCCCGTCGACACAACCGAGGCCCGACGGGCAAAATCTTTCGTCCTGGTCGGAGAAGACCTCTACAAGAGGAGTCCCTCTGGGGTCCTCCAGAAATGCGTTCTGGCCGACCAAGGAAGGCAGCTGCTGCTCGATATCCATGGTGGTGTCTGTGGTCACCACGCTGCACCACGGTCCCTCGTAGGCAAGGCCTTCCAACAAAGCTTCTACTGGCCGACCGGCATGGCCGACGCCAAGAGAATCGTTCGCACTTGCGAAGGATGCCAATTCTTTGCCCGGTAAACGCATCTTCCGGCGCAAGCCTTACAGACGATCCCCATCACGTGGCCATTAGCGGTCTGGGGACTCGATCTGGTCAGGCCCATCAAAAAGGCGCCTGGGGGCTTTACCCACCTCGTCGCGGTGGACAAGTTCACCAAGTAGATTGAGGCCAGGCCAGTCGCCAGCATTACACCGGTGCAAGCGACCAAATTCTTTCGCGACATCGTTTTTCGGTTCGGAGTCCCGAACTCCATCATCACCGATAACGGGACGCAGTTCACGGGGAAGGAATTCCTCGAATTCTGCGACGACTTCAACATCCGCGTCGATTGGGCAGTCGTGGCCCATCCGCGGACCCATGGACAGGTCGAGCGGGCAAACGGCATGATCCTCCAAGGGTTCAAGCCACAAATCTTCAGTCGACTGAAGAAATTCGCGGTACGATGGGTGGCCGAGTTACCCTCCGTCCTCTAGAGCCTGCGGACCACACCGACCCGAACGACCGGGTTTACGCCATTCTTCATGGTGTTCGGTGCCGAAGCTGTCCTGCCAACCGATCTAGAGTACGGCGCCCAGAGACTACAAGCCTTTAACGAGGCACGGGGGCTCGATTCACAACAAGACGCCATCGACCAGGACGACGAGGCGCGTGACGTGGCCATTCTGCGATCAGCCAAGTACCAGCAAACACTACGATGCTACCACAGTCGTTAGATCCGTGGCCGGTCTTTCAACGTGGGCGACCTGGTTCTACGCCAGGTTCAGTCCAACAAAGATAGGCACAAGCTGTAACATCCCAAAATTTGGCTTATAATTTCGCTCACGTGCATTTTTGTGATTTTCTGAATTTATTGGATTTTTCCAGAAATTATCTAAATTTATTTTAATTAAGTATATTGAACCTTTGGTGAAAACTAAATATATATAGATAAAGTTAATATAAAGTTTTACCAAAAATATTTTATTTGAGCTCAGAATGTCTCAAAGTATTTATGAGAATTTTCTCGATTTTTCCCGATATTTTAATTACTTAAAATAGATTGATCTAATTTCGGAATTATTTTGAATCAAAAGCTTTTGAAAATCGAGTGAATAAGATCTTGGGCCAAGCCCAAAGATCGCTCGTCTTGTGACCCATTCTTTGTCGCCCGTCGGCTTTCGCCGCGCGCGTGTGACCGTTGGATGAAGATCGGATGGCTGCCTCCTTCGCGAAACCCTAGTCTTTGCGAGCCGTTGGATCGAGATCAAGTGGTCGGGATCGCCGCGTTGTTTTGGCAAGTTTAGATCTCGTCATTGGATTTGGAAAGAGCGGATCGGATCGTATCGCCGGATCTAATCTTGGCGCTCATCTTGGATCGGACGGTCTCGATCGTCGTCTCCGATTCGGTTTCGAATCCGCCGCCGCTTGCCGCGCCGCCGCGTGATTTAGGTTTCCTTCCTGCGCATGCCGAGGCTATAAAGCCGCAGCCCGCACTCCGATGTTCCTCGTTCCTTGCGCAGCCGGTAGCTCTAGCCTCTTCGCTGTTTATTGCCATCGCCGCTCGAGCTCGCCGTAGTTCTTTGCGGTCTGCGCCGCGAGTTTTGCGCCATTCTGCGCCGTCGAGCATCCTCCCGCCGAATCGGTTCTAGATCCGAGTTCCTCGCGTCGTGTCGCGTCGAGTCGCCTTCTTCTTCGCCGAGTCGCGTCGAAGCGCCGTTCGGGTGGTCGTCTTCCTCCGCTCGGTGCAAGCCCGCCGCCGTGTCTCGAAGCCGCGCATCCGTTGGATCTTCGCCAACCGTCGAGATCAAGCCACGTCGCTTCTTCATCGTGTTTCGCTCGGTAAATTTCTAACCGTTAGATCCGAATAGACGATCGGGATTGAGCCACGTAGGGTAGATCGGTGGCCGTCGGATCGTCGCGCAGATCTTGCGCCAGCGTGTCGAGCATCGGCCGCGGCGCGCGCGCACCAATCGATCTTGCCGCGTGTCGGGCGCGTGGTGCGGCGCGCCGTGGGCGCGTCCACGGTGGACGAGGCGGTTCCGTGGACCGAGTCCATGGACCGTGATGTGTCGGCGCTGATTGGTCCGAGTCGGGGCTTACGTCGTTGCGCAATAAAGATCTTTTCAATAGAAAATAATTCGAAAAATCGAAATTCTATTTTCTGTATTTTCGATTTATTCAAACTTCAAAAGGCTATATCTTTTGCATTTTAACTCGGATTTGAGTGATTCAAATTTCTAAAAAATTGTAAAATCAATATCTATTTATTGGTGAATTTTATTTTATTTTTGGAGTTTGTGTGCTCTCTGGTTTGGTGTTTATTTGCTATTTTGGCATCGTTTCGCGTAGACGTTGAACCGCTTTCGGTGATCCGGAGGAAGATTCGTCGCTCAAGACCCAAACTCAGATCAAGACCAGCACCTACTCCAAGGCAAGTTGTGCTTTGATCATGTTGCACCTAATTTTCACCAAATCGCTATTTTGTCTTTTAAACTTTATGCATGATATTTTATGTGTATAAATGATTTCAATTAATCTGGGAATTAGATAATATGCCTATTTGAATTAAACCATACCTTGTCAATTATATGCCATGATCTATTTGTCACCCTAGGATGTGGAATTATAGTTGATAATCAACATGGGCTAGTTAGATCGTCATAGATTGCTTAGCCATGCCACGTCATCACATGTGTCCGAATGTCGATACTTAATCTTGACTAATGGAATATGGAACAATGTTTATGAATTGGTGTGTCATGTGTTGTCACACAATGATATCAAGTTGTCGTGGCGAGGAGGTCACACATCGGGATTGAAATGTTGATGGCATGTGGTGCTTGGTAATCAACCGGGGTGGTAATGATTTTAGATTGAGGCAAGTGGCAAGGGGCAGTGTGCCAAGGTGGGCCAGGTTTGGCAGGGGTATGTGGAAGTCTTGCCTTAATCACTTTAAGGACTTAACCTTGCAAGCCTTTGACCTGAGTCTCTCTTGCAACCACATGTCTGGAATGGGACAGCCTAGCTGAATAATTTGTGAAACCTAGATTTCGGTACTGTCGTGGTGAATAGTGAGTCCCGGGTTACGGTTTAACTCACATGGCGCAAGAGGGGGGCCCTGTTGTGGTGGTTTAACCCTTCAGTGTTGAAACCTTAGCGAGCAGTACTGGGTCTAGGTGTAGCATTGTAAAGGCTTTGTTATGATCACTCGCCTTGGTGGTGTTTGGTTGTATCGTGTGGGTAAAGTGCATAACCTCTGCAGAGTGTACAATCTATTCGAATAGCCGTGCTCACGGTATTGGGCAATGCTCGGAATTACAGTTAAGGGTTAGACTTTTGTTAAACAAAACTTGTTGGGATGGCAAGGTGCCATGGAAAGTGGAAAATTAATTTAGGATTGGAAACTTGGTGTATTTGAAATCTGAATTTATTAATTCTTGTATTTGTTTCTTGCTTTCCAATCTATTTATTGTATTCTTGTTAAATGCTGCTTTATTGCAAAATACCCTTACTAGCCATTCCTTTGGATTAAGCCAAGCATATAGAATATTAGACTTGCATTGTTGTGCACAACTTGTTGAGTGCTTTATGTACTCACCCCAACGACAACAACTTCAGAAGAAGAGGAATCTATACCATTCATGGAGGAGGATTACTTGGATGCGAATGCTTAGGGTCCGAGCCTCGTCAGTTGCCTGTGGCGAACTGGAGCGCCACTGCGTTTATTCTATTTCCGCTGCTTCTCATCGGAGCTCCTCCTCGGCCCTGGCCTGAGCTCGCTCTTGCTCTCTTGGGCAGGCGCGATATCCCTCCGAAGATCTTTGATGAGGGCCGTCGATTCCTCGTTCAGTCTCCTTGCCAAAGCCAGCTCCCCCCGAGCGGCGTCCCGCTCGGTACGCATTTGTTCGGCGTCCCCCTGGGCCAGGTCGCGCTCACTTTGGAGGCAGGTCGCCTCGGACCGCGCGGTCTCCTCCGCGGCGACGACAGCGTCCTTGGCGCTATTGGCCCCCGCTAGGAGGGACTCGAGCTCAGCACCCTCACCCTCAAGGATTTATTTGTCGTTGCGGGCCTTCTCCGTCTCTGCCTGCCCGCCAGCCAAGGCCCCCCGAGCATCGTGCAGCTCGAAACGCAGCCGGAGGAGCTCGGACCTGTCCCCTGAATGGGCCCAAAAGTGCTACGAAACATAAAAACCCTATTAGTCCACCCCAAACTTGTCGACAGCTGCAAGGGCGGGGTTTTTATTTGGCTTACCGTGCCGATCGGGCGGATTCCCCCAATGATCGCATCCAACGCCTTGTTGGAAGACTCGAGGGTGAGAGCCAGACCCTTTCGGATCTGGTTCACCTCAGCCTCGGATTGCCGAGCGCCCTCCTGTAGGGCCTCCCACTCCCCGTGCTCCACCGGGTCATCAAGAGCAAGGAGCGGCCAGCCGACGATCGCCTCCGACGCCTGGGCTACTACCGCCGGCGAACTCTTGGGCGGCGGCGGCAGGATCCCCCCAGGAACCCGGATTGCGCAACCTGGCGGCTTCCCCGGCGGTGGCGGCGGGAGCTCCCCCTCACCCTCCTCGACCTCCGGGTGGGGCCCCAACTCGCCGACGATCGTCGGACCTTCCTCGCGCTCCGGCTCGGCCACCAGCGCCGCGACTGTTGTCGGCCCCGTCGGTAGCTCCGACACCGCCCGTGGTGCCTCGGCCCCTGTCAATTCGCGGCCGCGTTGTCTCCACCGTAGCCCGGCTCGACCAGCGGCACCTCGACCCCGCCCGGTGCGGGACGGCGCCGGCTCGCGGGGCCTCCACCGGATGCACCGCTGCCGCCACGGCCACCCCCGTGTAAGCCCTGCACATGCGATCGATTAGAAGACCACTCGAACTATTCTACTGCAATGCGACTCGGGGATGAGGAGGACACTCATAGCGCCGAGCGGGTGCGCGGTAACCGCGTCTTCTTCACCGGCCCCCCTCCCGGAGGGGAGCCGCCCCTCCGCTTCCCTGAGGACGCCTCCACCAGGGGGGCCTCCAACTGAGGCATGACGACGGCAGCGCTCGCGCGAGCACCCTCATCCGGACCGCCACTAGTCGATGGCCCGAGCTCGAGTCTGCGGTATGGGTCATTACCACCGCTGTCGCTGCTGTCACTGGAGGTCGACCCCAGATCGGCCGAATCGATGGCGATCGTGTCGAAGACCTCCTCGCCAAGTGCGGCCTTCGCCGTGCGCTCTTCCTAATTCTTCTTCCTCCTCTCCTCCATCCGCCTCTTACGGGTGGATTCGCGCTGCGCGGATTCCGCGCGGACCACAGCCCTCAACTCATTCTCCCCCGACAGCCATGCCCGGGAGACCATCCCGGCAAGCCCCTGGAAAACGCAGAAACACTAGTTAGACCAAGTACTAAGAGCTGAGGGGGCAGAGGAAAGAAGGAAGGAATCTGCTCGGGTTACCAAGTCCGGGGGATTGCGCGCTGAGAATGGCACGGGGTGACCACCCGCCGCCTCGGTGGCACTCCAGCCTGTAACGGCGGACACCCGGGCCTCGACCTCCGACGCGGAGAGCTCCGACCTCGCCATCCTCATAGGATCGTCCACCCCCTCATACTGGAACATGGGGCGTGCCCTGTCCATGAGGGGTTGGACGCGCATCTTCATAAACGCGCGCACGACGACATCACCGGTCAGTCCCCGCTCCCTCTGGACTTTGATCTAGTCGATGATCGCGACCACTTTTTCTGAAGAGGAACGCGGTATGCTACATTAGCACAAAAAAAACTACCTCATAACCAGAAAGCTACTCGCAAGAAGGGGATCACAGATTAGATTACCACTAGATGCGCAGTTGCGGAATCCTTCGCGCGTCGATGTTGTGGATCGTCCTCGCCGCAGTCGTTGTGTCAATCGAGTTGATCGTCCTCGCCTCGTAGTGGATCATCCTCCCATGCCGCAGTCGCAACAGCGTCACCACAGTAGTCCACACGTCCAGGGATGGAACGTCGTGCGTCGGTGTGCAAGCACCTGGTCGCTCGGCAGGGGCAGTGAGAGGAGGAGGCTAGGGTTTCGGGTGAATCACTTCTAAACCGTGGAAAAGCACACCCTGCACCTACCCTCCTCCCCTCCTTATATATCCATGAGATGAAACCCTAAACCAGGGCCCATCAGCGTGCTAAGCCCACGAGGTCCATTAATTACGGATCCAATCCAACTTAATGCGTCCCAGCCCATTAAGTGTGTGACCCTGCAGGTTCACGTACGTTTGGACATTGATTCGGAAAACTCCTTTTCAATCCAATAGTTGGTAGCGGCTCCTTGCAAAGTATGCCAACTCCCAAACATACTATGATCAAATCGAACAGAACCTATCAAAAGTACTCATGTAATAATCCCTTTGCCAAGCATATGAAGATTGAACTCAAGGCAAGAAGCATGTCATTCTTTGATGATTCAATCCATCTCTTGTATCCGTGATATATTAATAAGTTGTGATTGACTCCTCAATCACGGCATGGCCATGTACTTCCTTAATCATATCACACGAGTGGCCTTATCATATATCTCCGTTTCATTGGAGTGGCAAATTCCATCTTGACTGCTCACTTCCCTCTGCACGTTTTATAGTAAACATGAAAGCTACCTTTATAACTATCCGGTTAGGAAGTAGTGTTTGACAGCCCCAAGGTAAACTATTACACATGTAGGGAATATGGCAATCTCAGGTCTAAGGATCATACATCTACTATGTATGAGATACACTGATGACACATAAGAATGAAACATTCTCGTAGTGTCCCATTGCGGGTCTATCTAACTCATGTTCTTCAACATGCGTTCACAATGTATAGATGATATCTCCATATCCTATGATCTATGAAGCAAGATCATCGATCACTACATGTGCTAATCTATTCATCGTTATCCTATACGATGATATCCGATCAGAGATATTTATCGAATCACATCAATAAGTAAAGAGCTTCATAAGCAAGTCACATACTTGTTAATCAATACAATGATATACATTCATTGGACCAATAACCATATTATTATTCATAAACATAGTCATGTTACAATCATCTAAATGATTTCCTCAAGGGCATAACACTAACAATCTCCCACTTGCACTTGAGCCAATCATTTAAGTATCTAATACCAATAGACCTCGTGTGTGCCTCATGCTTAGGCTGTGGCAGTGGCTTTGTCGACGGATCAGCCACATTGGCTTCCGTATGTACTTTGCATATTCTCACGTCACCTCTATCCACAATCCTGCGAATAAGGTGAAAGCGCCGGAGTTAGTTTTTAGATTTCTGATGTGATCTAGGCTCTTTTGCTTATGCAATTGCACCACCATTATCACAATAGATGTCCATTGGACTAGAGGCACTAGCGACCACACCAAGCTCTGTGATAAACTTCTTAATCCACACAGCTTCTTTTGCGGCCTTCGAAGCCACAATGTACTCCGCTTCTGTCGTAGAGTCGGCCACCGTGTTTTGCTTGGAACTCTTCCAGCTTACTGCTCCTCCATTTAGTGTAAAAACAAACCCGGATTGCGATCGAAAATCATCTTTGTCGGTTTGGAAGCTTGCATCGGTGTAACCCTTTGCAACTAGATCTTCCTCACCTCCAAAAACAAGAACATACACTTAGTTCTTCTCAAATACTCCAGGATATTTTTTACGGCTATCCAATGACCATCACCAGGATCCGCTTGGTATCTACTCGTGACACTTAGAGCATATGAGACATCTGGGCGTGTACATATCATGGCATACATAATAGACCCAATAGCTGAAGCATATGGAATCTTGCTCATCCTGTCTCGCTCATCAGATGACGAAGGACACTGATTCTTGCAGAGACTGATGCCATGTGACATTAGCACGAAACCTCTCTTGGATTCATGCATATTGAACCTTTTCAATATCTTGTCAATGTATGTTTCCTGACTTAATCCAATTAACCTTTTTGATCTATCTCTATAGATTTTTATGCCCAAGATATAGCATGCTTCTCCCAAGTCCTCATTGAGAAACTCCTTTTCAATGAAGTCTTAACAACTTCAAGCATAGGAATATCATTCCCGATCAATAATATGTCATCCACATACAAAATCAGAAACACAAGTGCGCTCCCACTAGCCTTCTTGTAAACACGCGGCTCTTCGTTTTTTGATAAAGTCAAAACCTTTGACCATTTCATCAAAACGAATGTTCCAACTCCGAGATGCTTGCTTTAACCCATAAATGGATCTTTGAAGCTTGCATACCCTTTTAGCATATTTAGGATCAACAAAACCTTCAGGTTGTATCATGTATACATCCTCAGATAGATTCCAATTAAGGAAGGCTGTTTTGACATCCATCTGCCATATTTCATAATCGAAATATGCAAAGAATAGCTAAAATGATCCTGACGGACTTGAGCATGGCTACCGTGAGAAGGTTTCATCATAGTCAACTCCTTGAACTTGTTTGAAACCCTTTGCCACCAACCGTGCCTTATAGATCTGAACATTTCCATCTACGTCTATCTTCTTCTTGAAAATCCATTTGCATTCAATGGTTTTTACACCATCAGGAGAATCGACCAAGTTCCAAACTTGATTGTCATGCATGGATTGAATTTCGGATCTCATGGCTTCAAGATATTTTTCGGAGTTTGGGTCCATCATTGCTTCTTCATAAGTCGTGGGCTCATCATTGTCCAACAATAATATGTCATTCCCATATCTTATAGGTACATGACGTGGCCTCCCCGACCTACGTGGGGCTGGAGTCTCTTCCACAGGTTGTACAACACTTTGTACATCTTGTGAAGGTTCAGTGGTAGGTTGAACATATTCATGTGATTCTCGAACTTCATCAAGATACACATCACTCCTACTGAATTCTTTTGAAAGAAACTCTTTCTCCAAAAAGACACCATTTCGAGCAACAAAAACTTTGTTCTCGTTTCTTTTGTAAAAGTAATATCCTTTTGTTTCTTTAGGATACCCCACAAAAAAGCATTTTTCTGATTTAAGTGCGAGTTTATCTGATTGTAAACGTTTTAGATAAGCCTCACATCCCCATATCTTGAGAAATGACAACATGGGTCTTCTCCCAGTCCATATCTCATATGGCGTCTTCTCAACGGATTTTGATGGGACCCTATTCAAAATGAACGCAGCTGTCTCTAGAGCGAAACCCCAGAAGGATAATGGCAGATCTGTTTGGCTCATCATTGGCCGAACCATGTTTAATAAAGTTCGGTTTCGTCGTTCGGACACGCCATTCCATTGAGGCGTTCCTGGAGGAGTAAGTTGCGGAACGATTCTACATTGCTTTAGATGATCACCAAACTCTTGGCTCAAGTATTAGCCACCACGATCTGATCGTAAGTGTTTTATTGATTTGCCAAGTTGATTTTATACTTCGTTTTGAAACTCTTTGAACCTTTCAAAAGTTTCAGATTTATGCCTCATTTAATAAATATATCCATATCTACTAAAGTCATCGGTAAAAGTTACAAAGTACTGAAACCCACCCCTAGCAGTCGAGCTCATTGGTTCACATACATCTGTATGTACTAGGGCCAATAACTCACTCACTCTCTCACTAAAACCTGTGAAAGGGGCTTTTGTCATCTTGCCAAGTAAACAAGATTCACATGTTTCAAATGATTCAAAATCAAATGAGGTTAGAAGTCCATCACCATGGAGCTTCTTCATGCGCTTCTCATTTATATGACCTAAGCGACAATGCCATAAAAAGGTAGTGTTCAAATCATTAGGCCGATGCCTTTTTACAATAATGTTATAGACATGTTTCTCTTCGAGTTCAAGGACGCACAACCCATCCACCATGGGGCAACGACCATAATACATATCATTCAAAAATATTGAACAAACAAAGTTCTTTATTCTGAAATCATAACCTTCATGTTCCAAACAAGAAGATGAAATAATGTTTCTACTCAAAGATGGAACAAAATAACAATTATTGAGTTCTAAAACTAATCCTAAAGGCAAATGCAATGGGTATGTGCCAACGGCAAGACCAGCAACTCTTGCTTTATTCCCCACGTGAAGATCCACTTCTCCTTTCGCCAACTCTCTACTCTTTATCAGCCCCTGCATCGAATTGCAAATATGAGCAACCGAACCGGTATCATATACCCATGAGCTGAGTGAAGAAGTAGCAAGATTAATTTCTATAACATTAATACCTGAAGTGGAAACCACATTTCCATTCTTCTTATCTGCCAGGTACTTTTCGCAGTTCCGTTTCCAATGTCCTGGTTTCTTGGAATAGAAGCATTGGGTATTAGGTTGAGGGCCAACTTTAAGCTTCTGAAACTTAGTTTTGAGGCTTGCGATCTCATCTTGAGCCTTGCCCTTGCCCTTGCCCTTGCTATTTCCCATTCCCCCAGCCTTAGCCTTCCTCTTTTTGAATGCAGTTGTTTTCTGAACCATCATCACATGATTGGGTTTTTTCTTAATGCTTTCCTCGGCAGCCTTGAGCATCCCATGTAGCTCAGTTAGGCTCTTCTCCATGCTATTCATATGAAAATTTATAATGAATGGCTCAAAGCTCTGTGGCAGAGACTGGAGAATAACATATGTGGCCAAACCGAGGCTAAGGGGAACTCAAGTTTTTCCAATCTCCCGATGTAACCAATCATCTTGATCACATGAGGGTGGACCGGATGCCTTGACCGACTTACAAGCAAATAAAAGCTTTGAGATACCATACCTCTCAGCTCTTGCTTGATTCCCAAACATGCCCTTCAAGCCCACAATCATATTGTAAGCATCTTGGTCCTCATATTGCTTTTGGAGCTCAGAGTCCATGGTGACAAGCATGAGACAGCTGACCTCTATAGAAGCATTAACATGTTTTTCATATTCAACCTTCAAATTGCGAGGAGCATTTTCGGCTGGTTCATCAGGAATTGGATTCTCTAGAACATAGTCCTTCTTTTCATGGTTGAGAACAATTCTCAGGCTGCGATACCAATCAACAAAATTAGTTCCATTAAGTTTTTCCCTTTCCAAAACCGATCTCAAAGCAAAACCAGGTGTAGCAGGAGTAGGAGAAGGTGCCATTGAACTACAACAAAAACATGCAAAGATTCTAAGCACTATGTTTATGTAAAAAATTTATTAAACATTTTAATAAAAGACACTCCTATTTTATGTCCCTTTTATAGACACATAGTGAGTATTCAAGATCCATATTCATCAAACACTAGTGACCTTTGGCATCACTGCTAGAAATTTAATGATATAGGTAAGCAACACCTTTGCTAATTATATCTTATGTAACTCTTGTTTGTTGAGTATGAAAACAAGTAATGAATGCCTCTGTCAACTTGACTCATGGCCAGGTCAACCTGCCCCAAGGGCTCACATGAGGGATGGAGCACTTCCCGTATTCGGGTGCCAATTAAGAAACCTGCCTCATGTGTGTTTCCTAGACACCAATTGTCTTGTATAGGTTCCTTTATTACTGAAATCAAATCCCAACCACTTATGTCTTCAAGCCCAAAACCGTTTTGATAGCTTGATTAAATCTACCATTGTTATGCGTGATGTGTCCAACACATCCCTATAATCTATTAAGATAGCCATTGATATACTACTTTGGCAGTCATATCAATAACGATCTAAATTTTTGATAGGTGCAACAATTGGATGGACATTTTGATTTAAAATTTTAACTATAGGGATGAACAAAATCTACTAAGAACATGGCATCACATGCAATGAGCATAAAGAAAATAGCAAGGATTAAACACACATCCACAGAAAATCAAAATAAATTGTGAAATAGCATGGCCCTTAGCATTAAGATCTCCATCATCATGCTTGTTTGTTCACCTTGCCACCTTACTTGATTTGTTCACCTAGCCACCTTGCTTGATACCATCGTCTTCATCATTATGGATGCAACACCTTACAACTTTTGATAATGAAATTTACATGAGGGTTTGAAGCATCACAAGCCGACACGCAGGTCGTTATACAATTTAAATAGCCTTATGGCTTGACACGGCACGCAGGCCATGTGGAAATTACATGCATCACATACACATAGGCCATACTATTTCACATAATTCCCTGCAAAAAATGAGTTAAACAAAAGCAACCTACGACTCCGGGGTCCGAGGGGCAGCGCCCCTGGCGGCGGTCCAAGGGGCAGCGCCTGTGGAATTTTTTTTAGAGGCATGTCTTCTGTCATGGGAAAACACCCTCAAAATTTCCACGGATCAACCAGATTGACCCAATCCAATCTAATATGATTGGCTTGGTCCCATATGGTTACGTTTCAGAAACCCTGATGGCGGTAACCCGACCAGTAAGGGTAACGTCATACCATGAACGGACTCACCCAAATCAATATTGAATCGGTTTGCGCTTTCCATGGATCAACTAGATTGACCCAATCCAACTCAATCTGATTGGTTTGGTCCCATATGGATACGTTTCAGAAACCCTGATGGCGGTAACCCGACCGATAAGGGTAACGTCGTACCATGAACGGACTCACCCAAATCAAGATTGAGTCGGTTTGCACTTTCCTCAAACCCTAAACTGGTCGATCTCATCGATAGCTGCCATCACCAATTCATCACATGAACCGGCTGAACATATAATAGATCCAATCTACTAACCTCACACATCATGTGTGCAACATCCAGATCACAAAACTATACGAGATGGCTCTGATACCACTGAAGAGGAACGCGGTATGCTACACTAGCACAAAAAAACTACCGCATAACCAGAAAGCTACTCGCAAGAAGGGGATCACAGATTAGATTACCACTAGACGCGCAGTTGCGGAATCCTTCGCGCGTCGATGTAGTGGATCGTCCTCGCCGCAGTCGTTGCGTCGATGGAGTGGATCGTCCTCGCCTCGCCACGGATCGTCCTCCCACGCCGCAGTCGTAGCAGTGTCACCGCAGCAATCCACACGTCTAGGGATGGAACGCCGTGCGTCGGTGTGCAAGCACCTGGTCGCTCGTCAGGGGCAGTGAGAGGAGGAGGCTAGGTTTTTAGGTGAATCACTTGTAAACAATGGAAAAGCACACCCTGCGCCCACCTCCTCCCCTCCTTATATAGCCATGAGATGAAACCCTAAACCAGGGCCCATCAGCGTGCTAAGCCCACGAGGTCCATTAATTACGTATCTAATTCAACTTAATGCGTCCCAGCCCATTAAGTGTGTGACCCTACAGGTTCACGTATGTTTGGACATGGATTCGGAAAACTCCTTTTCAATCCAATAGTTGGTAGTGGCTCCTTGCAAAGTATGCCAACTCCCAAACATACTATGATCAAATCGTATAGAACCTATCAAAAGTACTCATGTAATAATCCCATTGCCAAGCATATGAAGATTGAACTCAAGGCGAGAATCATGTCATCCTTTGATGATTCAATCCATCTCTCGTATCCGTGATATATTAATAAGTTGTGATTGAATCCTCAATCACGGCATGGCCATGCACGAAGCTCTTTCACCGGGTCCTCGCCGCGCTAGATGATATCGAGCTCTCCGACTCGGAGACGTGGAGCGACGAAGGCGAGGATGAACCGCAAGTGAAGAAAAGCGGCGACTCCCCGGCATGTGGTTCATGGCGGCGCCATTGAAACAAGCGACTCCGAGCCAGTCAAATGACTTCGGACGAGGTACCCACCTACGACGAATTAAATACTGCCTTCTGTAAATTAGGCAAGTTTCATGCTAAGGCTAGGTCGAGGTGTTCTGAGTTAGAAAAGGAAGTAGGCACTTTAACTCGGGAGTTAGCTTCACTTAGATCTTCTCCCTCCCGAGTCACTGATGACCGTACTTTGTGTGATGCTTTGCTTGTGGAGTTAGAGAACCTAAGGACTATGCATGATAGTGTGTTGTCTGAACTAGATAGTCTTAGGTTGAAGAATGCTAGCAATGAATCTGTTGATACTCATTCTGTAGATGCTAGTTTTCTTCATGCTCACTCTACTCCTTCTTGTGCTAATTGCCCTAAATTGCTTGCCGAAATTGATGCCATGAGCGATCACCTTAGGAAGCTTTCTAGAAATGATGAACTTGAAATGCATGCTTCTAAGGAACCAGTCAGCTCATGTGAGGGCTGTAGGCAACTAAAACTTGACAATGAATCCTTAAATGTCAAGTGTGCTAAACTTACTAAGGACTTACTAGATAAGTCACAAGAAAGTTGCTTGCGATGTTCTGTGATTGAGGGGGACTTGGATAAAATCCATGTCGAGCTTAGGAAGAAATTAGAAGATCAAGCCCATAGAATTAGAAATGCGTCTTGCGTTTCTTGTGAGGCCCTCAAGATTGAGGTAGCCATGCTGAGGGAGAAAAATGCACGTGCTGAGAGAGCTCATCTTTCTGGTTCTTCTTCTTCTTCTTCTTCCCCGTGTTCTTCTTGTGCTTCTTTCTTTCGAGATTGCCAATATCTTATGAGCACTCTTGAGAAGTTTGTTGGTGGCAAGAAGAAGCTCAATCTTATTCTAGACCAATCCAAGATTAGTAGATTCAATCAAGGTCTAGGATTTAATCCCTTGGAGCACGCTCGGGCGCATCCTCCCACCATTGTGCGCGGCTCCAAGAGTGGTGAGATTGTGGTAGCTCCCAGAGTGAGCACCACCAAGTTTAGGTCTCTTTGGGGTTGTCCATAGGACTTGACCGTAAGGGTGTTACTCATGTTGCTTCGCCTCTAGCAAGGCGAAGTACACATGCACCTTCTGTAAGAAGGATGGTCATCTAGTAGATTTCTGCTTGAGGCGCGCCAAGATCACTCGGCGTGAGCGTGTTGCTGCTCTTAGGGTTATTCAGGGTCATCCCCAGACCTTGAGTGCTCCTAAGGTACACACTGCTTCTAGACAGGTTAGAGAGTCGCCTGTTTTTGGGCAGTGTCCAGGACTCGGTTTTCATGCTGGTTCTTTGAGTTTGTCTTGGAGCTGTTCGTAGTCAGTCTTTCCGCCGTCCTTTTGATATTTCTCGTTTTTCCCATCGAGGCATATATCAGCGGCGTGAGCTGTTTTCTGGTAGGAGATTTAGGAAGCCTCACTGGGGTGGCTCAGCTTTTGCACCACGGCATGCCAACCCAGTTTCAGCTCCTAGATCATCTATTAGAGTTGCTACTAATATTGTTAGGGTTAAACGTCAGAGAGACACTCGAGTCCAGTCTTCTTCTGTGACTGGTACTCTGAGGCGTCGTGTGGTTCAGTATTGGGTTCCCAAGGCTTCACTCTATCCCAGTACTGAGTCATCTCTCTCTCTTGTGTCTTTATCAGGTTCGTCGGATGGGGAAGGGAGATGTTTGGATTGTCGACTCTGGTTGTTCTCGTCATATGACCGGAGATTCTCGATGGTTCTCTTCCCTAGTCCGAGCCCCCGGTGATGAGTTGATCACTTTCGGGGATGCTTCTTCAGGTAGAGTCATTGCTAAAGGTACCATTTGCATTAACCAAAAATTCATTCTTAAAGATGTTGCCTTAGTAAGTAAGTGCAATACAATCGCTCTCTGTTTCTCGACTTATCGATGACTCTTTCGAGGTAAGCTTCAAGAGTAATGCTGTAGAATCCTTGATTCATCGGAGGGTTAGTTCTTGGTATTTCTAGATTTTGGAGAGTCTTTCGTGCTGATTTTTCTCGCTTCTTCCGAGACTCTCTTCGATGTTTGATTGCTTTTGAGTCCGTGATCTCTCCTTCCGCATAGGAGACTTGGTCACATTGGTTTTGATCATTTGACCCGAGTTAGCAGCCACGATCTCATTTGGGGTTTGCCCAAACTCAAGATGGTCAAAGACTTAGTTTGCTCTCCTTGCCGACATGGCAAGATGGTTCTGCTTCTCATCCTCCATGAAGTAGTGATGACTGATGCACCATGACAGACTTTTACATATGGGCCTTTGTTGGTCGGCTAGAGTGCAATCGGCGGAGGGAAGTGGTATGTTCTTGTCATCATTGATGATTTTCTAGATTCTCTTGGGTATTCTTCATGGCCTCGAAGGATGAGACTTTTCTCATTTCAGGGTTTGGTCGAGAGGTTGTCTATTGAGCTCCGGTGCATTACGAGCTATAAGCGGTGATAATGGCACGGAGTTCAAGAATTCCTACTTTGAGAGTTTTTGTGTGGAGTCTGGTTTAGAGCATTAGTTCTCTTCTCCCTCGCCCCTCGTGAGAATGGCATAGTGGAAAGGAAGAACAGGACCACAGGTTGTCGGGACCCGAATGCAATCAAGACCCTCTGTATTCTCGTGCGATCCGGATCACGCTAGCACACACAAATCATACAGGTTGCACATTACGAGACATTCACAAAGATATAAGAATAAATAGTGCAAACATGTATATAAATCGAGTTATGCGACCTTATGGTCTCCTTACAGATAAGTCGACCACACAGGCTTACATTATTCAAAGTAAAGAAATAGCAATGAACATAAGAAAAGGTCGTGGAAGCCTTCATCTTGCCACAGTAACCGACCGGGCTTGCCCCTAGTAGTTCGTATCCTCGATGTACTCCTCCTCCCAAGCCGTGTAGTCTCCTCCACCGATGTTGGGGTTGATAAGCAAGGTGGGGTGAGTACACAAGGCACTCAACAAGTAATGCATGAAATGCAAGTGCTATTACTACATGCAAAGCTTATTCCAAAGGGTTGGCTTAAATGTTTCTTTTGCATCAAACAACAATTTTAAACCAATATCTTAATTAGATTAAAGCATTGGAACAGTTATAAGTAATACTAATTTCTTCACATGGTTTTTCTTGAAGATTCTCGCACACACCTTTAACAGTTCATTTTAACACTTGGCACACAGCCACCCTTCCCATATTTTGTTTATGAAAATCTACCCTTGATCAGTAATCCCGAGCAATGCTCAAAATCGTGAGCACTGACTATTGAATAGTTTGACACTCTGTAGAGGTTGTACACTTTACCCACAAGATCGGCACCTCTCCACACGGTGATTGTCCGCAACAAAGCTTTTCAGGAACTTCTACCTTAACCAAAGAACCTCTCCGGTATTGCCTTCACTATCACTTCCCTCACACAGAGATGAAGTATAGGACCGGCCAATCACCGTTGGATGGGCACCAAGCCGTAGCACAGGTACGCTCCCCATACAGATACACCCACGTGTACTGTCACCCCGAGGTATCAAAGGAAAGATATCAGAACCCTAGTCAAATAGGTCTGTCCCATATCAGACTTGTGGTTGTACGGGTGACTCAGATCAAAGGCTTGCAAGGTGAAGTCCTTAACTGACCAAGGCAAGACTTCCAACACTCAACAGATGGCACACCCAATGTGGCACACAGACTCACATCACTCATCAACCCCAAAGCCACACAGCCCACTGTGCACCTGACCTCTTGCCACTTGCCCAGTCTAAAACATTTCCCACCCAGCTGATTATTGTGCAACACATGCCAAGCAATAACTCAACATCGATCTGGAACCACACAGTCATTGTACCTCAATCTCATCATGTGGCATCATCACACCACCTTTCAAAATACATTCATATGTCTTTAATCAAGATTGTAGCATTTTTTTCCGAAAGAACACTCATGATTCGTTGCAAGGCTAAGCATCTACTCACGGTCTAGCCTCCCGTGTTGGCACAATATTAACATCCAACTAATATAATCAAACTTAGGGTGACAATGATTTAGGGCATACAATTAATAATTCAAGGTGGCATAACAAAATGGGTTGATTAACTACATTATCCCAAATTAATTTAAATTCATTTTAAATAATTAGCATGCATAGATTCAAAGCATAAATTACATTTTAAAATCTGGGATCAAAATGATCAAAGCATCACTTGCCTTCAAAGAGTTGCTGGTCATGTTCCGAAGCTTGGTCTTGAGCGACGAATTCTTCCTCGAAACTTTCCGGCAAATTTGCGTCTACACGTACAAATAAAGTATGCAATAAATAGCTAATACAGAAGACTAAATGACCTCAAAAATTCAAATAAAATTCACCATTAAATAGCTCACAATTTTATGAATTTTTAGAAATTTTAATCACCTAAATCCGAGTTAAAATGCAAAAGTTGTAGTCATTTGAAGTTTGAAAAAATCAAAATACGAAATTAAGAAAATCCCATTTTTCTGAATTATTTTTATACTGAAATTCGCATTTATGACGTCAGCACCGCGTCATGATGACGTCCAGCACGTAAAAGAAATTCGGTCGAAATATTTTATATATATAAAAATATATAAGACGCCATCGGCGACGTCGGCCGACGCGGCACGCCTGCAGGCCGCCACGTCACTCTGGTCTATGGACTGGGTTCACGGCTCGGCTCTGGTCTACCGTGGACTCGGTTCACCAGAACAGTGCAGCAACGCGGCAAGATCCGAGCCGTTCGTTGAAACAACGGCCAGATCTCCTCACGCGCACCGCAGCGCCCCGAGATGCGTGCGACACGCGTCGCGCATCCAGCGGTCAGCCACGCATCCAACGCGGCGACGCCTCGGCTCCACGCCTCCACGCGTCGCACATCCAACGGCCCGCCGGATCAACGGCCAGACCGCGCCATCGCGCGGCGTCTCGGTTCATGCGATGACACGCGGCGCAATCGCGACGGTGCACCCGAAATCGACGGCTGGATCTGGTCTCCGCCCTGGTCAAAACGCCCACGTGTCAGCACGCGATTTGGCGAGGGTACGGTGCCATCTCCGCCGCACGTTCAAATCTGAACGGCGCGGATCATTAGGCAAAACCAGATCCAATCTCTACCGTTTAGATCTAATCTAACGGCCCACGGTACCCGAGCGGTTTACTGTTCATGGCGCGACGTGGCTCAATCCTACGCGTCCAAAAAGATCCAAGGGTTCGTATTAAATCTAGCCGCAGAATCTAGATCTAATCCCTACTGTACACATCAAGATCCAACGGTCACGATTCAATCTAAACATCTACAGAGATGGAGGCTACGTGGACTCACCAGAACCGAACGATGCAAATCGGACGGTCGGCGCGGTTCGATGAGGTTGACGGCGGCGAAGGAAAGTTGCCGGGGCTGGGGAAGACGACCTCGGCGACGGCGATGCGGGGCTTCTCCGGCGAGAAGAAGTGGCTCGTTCGACGCGGCTTGGCAGAAGGGTTACTCCATTGACCTTGGCGACGGCGGAGAGAAACCGGCGGCGAAGCAAACGGCGAAAAACAGCGGCGGCACAAAGAAGCAACTATGGCGAGCTCGTACGGGCGCTAGAGGGGGTCTCGGCGTGCGTGCGAGGAGTCAAAAGACGCGGCGAGAAGGTCTCTGCACGACGCCCTCAACGGGGACTTAAGGGCTGCCTCGACGTGCGCGAAACTGCCGGCGGAATGCACGGCCATCAAAGCCCACGTCTCTCCGGCGATTTCGCGGGGACGAAGTGACGTGGTGCAATCCCGCGCGTCCGTGCAGCGACGATCCGAAGGCTCACGCGTGCGGGCGACGTGGCACACTCACAGGCGTTCGATCCGAATCGGACGGCTTGGGCTGGGCGGCGCTAGGGTTTGCGCGGCGAACTGGGCCGGGCTAAGCACAGCGCTGGGCTCGGCCCATTACTGTTCAACTGATTTTTAAAACATTTCACATTTAAAATAATTCTAGAAATTCAATTAAATCATTTGGAGCTTTTAAAATAGCAAAAAAATTCCAGAAAAATTCCAGAAATTACTTTGAGATATTTGGAACTCAATTAAAATATTTGCAATAAAACTTTGCAAAAACTTTTCCATTATTCAATTGTTTTCAAGAAAAACCCTATTTGAATAAATCCAAATAAATTTAAATAAATTCCCAAAAATTCACAAAAACCAAAAATACTCCAAAATTTAAATTAGAGAAAAAAAAATTAGGGTGTTACACTGGTTGAGATGGCTAGGACGATGCTAGATGAGTACAGTACTCCTAGGAAGTTTTGGACTGAGGCTATAGCTACTGTTTGCCATGTTTCTAATCGCGTGTTTTTGAGAGCACATTTGCATCGCACTTCTTATGAGTTGAGGTATGGGCGAAAGCCCAGTGTGTCTTATTTTCGCGTTTTCGGTTGCAAGTGTTTTATCTTGAAGTCGGGTAACCTAGATAAGTTTGAGTCTCGCTCTTCTGATGGTATCTTTCTAGGTTACTCGACTTCTTCTCGTAGCTATAGGGTCTGGAGTGTTGATGCGCATAGGATCATATAGACCTGTGATGTGACCTTTGATGAGGCTAGCCCAGGAGCTAGACCTGATGTTTCAGGCTCTTCTTATCCCTCTGAGACCATCTTTGAAGAAGATAAGGATGATGGAGATGATGGTGTTCCACCGGATCCAGTCCCTCTCGCACCGAGGTGCCTCCTGCTTCCATTTCGCACCTCGGGAGACCAGCCTTTGCTTTCCGACTCTCCTTCAGCGAGTGGCTCTGTTCCTACCTCTTCTGATCAAGAGGTAGAGGCCACTTCTGTTGCTGGACCTCCCCGTCATATTCAGAGACGTCATCCTCCTGATCAGATGATTGGCGATTTGTTCGAGCGTGTCACACGCTCAAGAACGGATCTGTCCTCCTTCTGCCTCCACTCTGCCTTCGTTGCCTCCTTTGAGCCGAAGGATGTTTCTCATGCATTATCCGATGAGTCGTGGATTAATGCTATGCATGAGGAACTTGAGAACTTTGAGAGGAACAAGGTATGGCAGCTAGTCAAGCCCCCATCTGGTCATAATGTCATTGGGACCAAGTGGGTGTTCAAAAACAAGCAGAGTGAGGATGGGGTTGTAGTTAGAAACAAGGCTAGACTATTTGCACAGGGCTTTTCTCAGGTTGATGGTCTTGACTTTGAGGAGACCTTTGCTCCTGTAGCTAGGCTAGAGGCTATCCGAATCCTGCTTGCATTTTCTGCATCCAAAGGCTTCAAGCTTTATCAAATGGATGTCAAGAGTGCATTCCTCAATGGCTATATTGAGGAAGAGGTTTATGTCAAGCAACCTCTAGGATTCGAGATCCCCAAGTTTCCGAGTCATGTATACAAGCTTTCCAAAGCTCTGTATGGACTCAAGCAGGCCCCTAGAGCATGGTATGAGAGGCTCAAGTCTTATCTTCTCAGCCATGACTTCAAAATGGGCATAGTAGACAAAACTCTGTTCATCAGACACCATGAGTCGCATTTTCTTCTTGTCCAGATTTATGTGGATGATATCTTTTTTGGTGGCTCTTCTCATTCTCTTGTCTGTCAGTTTTCTGATGTGATGAGTACAGAGTTTGAGATGAGTATGATGGGCGAGTTGAGCTACTTTCTTGGCTTCCAAATCAAGCAGACTCGGGAGGGTACTTTCTTGCATCAAGGCAAGTATACCCGAGACCTCCCGAGGCGCTCGATATGTCCGATGGGAAGCCGTGATGACTCCTATAGCCACCACCGCTCCCTCGAGCCCGATGAAGATGGTGAGCCTGCGATCAAAAGGAGTTTGAGCATGACGGCTCCTCTTGTACCTTATCGCTTCTGTGCCGACATACATTTCATTGTGTGTGCAGGCGCTCGATTTCAAGCTTCTCCTCACGCATCTCACCGCCAGCGGTCAAGCGCATCTTCAGTACCTTCGTGCTACCACCGATTATGGTATTTGGTACTCTTCTTCTTCTTGTCTATCTCTTAGAGCCTTTTCGATGCCGACTTTGTCTTGGTGTAGGATAGATAGGAAGAGCACTTCAGCACTTGCCAATTCATTGGCACTTCTCTTGTTTCATGGTCATCTAGGAAGCGGTCGGAGTTGCACATCCACCGAGGCCGAGTATGTTGTTTGCAGCCTAGTTGTTGTAGCCAGTGCTCGGATGAGATCGACCTTGGGGACTATGGGTTAGAGATAGAGAGTGTGCCACTTTTCGTGACAACACTTCACTATTTGCATTGCTAAAAACCCAGTGCAACATTTCCGGACCAAGCACATTGATATTAGATATCACTTCCTTAGAGACCATGTGGAGAAGGGAGATATCGCGCTTGATTCAGAGAGAGTGACCTTGATTAGCCGATATCTTCACCAAGCCTTTGGATAGCTCAGTTTGTTGCCTTGAGGAGTGAGCTTGGAGTCGTGAGCCCTTACGGCCTTTCGTGAGGGGGAGCTGGTTTGTATATTATGTATTATATATTTTCTTCCAGCATTTTCTTTCTTCTTCTGGGTGTCTTTGGGCTTGTTTTCTTGAGTTGAGTTCACTCACTTAGACTTCTGGCATGCCTTGCATGGACCTCTTATCTTGTGCTTTAGGTTGCTATCATGCGTGATTAGTCGTTCTCTCTTCTCTCTAGGTTGAGTTCCCTCACGCCTTATAAGTCTAGCGGTATTGGGCCTCCAGGTAGACAGGTCTGTGCACTCTTTAGTTGGGATCTAGAGTCGCTTCTCTATGTCACCATCGGGAAGATAAGAGCGAGTCCGAGCCGTAGTGAGTCTCTTCTATCTTATCTATGCTCTATAGCCATCCGCTTTTGCGCTTCGACTTCTTCTCCTCATTCTGTTTGTTCTGGTTGTTATTGAGTTCATTCGGGTTTTCTTTATGCCTAATCTTGATAATAACTCAACTTTAACCAGATTTGAGCTTAAAATTGATTCATTTGTTGAGGGGGAGTTTGGGAATCTGTTCGTGCATTGCATATAGACTGCATTTCCTGTTTACTGAGCTTTGTCTATTATGCAATTGATTACTTCTTCATGCTATACACCATGCTACATCATTTGAAGAAAATCACTAGCTTAGGTATGTCCAAGTTCATTTAACTTGCTAAGCTTAAAAATGAACTAAGCCTTAAATGAAAAACTTGATGAAACTTGTTGCTTTTTCTTGCTAGGTTTCTTCTCTAGAGGTTTGTGCCATAATTTGAGAAATTTTGGAGTTCTCTAGAGTACCTATAGCAACTTGGGTGAAACTAGTTTGTTTCATACTTGAGTCCTTCATTTGCTCATGAATCATTATGCTAAAAACGAAAATTAAGCAAAGTTGACTCTTCTTGACTCCACACCTTGCATTTCCAAGACAGCTTCCCATTGCACTTAGGATGAACTTGGAGTGCATCGTGTATGACCTAAATCATCCTCTTAAGAGTTCATCTTGAGATGGTCGCATATGGCTTGAGTCAATTGTTTGTCAAAAGAAAATGCAAATAAAAAAAACATAAGTGGGTAAAGAATGCAAATAATGTCAAACATTTGCACCCCGCTATGTCTTGTAAAATGATAAAGCATAATTTGCATTAAGTGATAAATGAGCCCGAAGGACCTTGTATGCTCTTCTAGATTCCCCAATGTGTTGAGTAGGTTGAACTCTAGGTTTTCCTTTTGATCCTTAGAGAGGCTATTCTTCTATTTTTGAAACTAAAGCTAAGTGTTGCACTTGTCAAATCTTGCAAAAAATGAAATGTTCAAAACTAAGCTCGTATTTGCACTTGGACAAGTCTTAGACTAGTCTAATCTAAAAATTGACTAGCTTGGTGTCATATCTTGTGATTGCGATCAATTGGATAATCTTCAATGCTCCCTTAGGTTGCATTTCATGCATACATAAAAAGAGGGAGAAAATTCCATTTTGATGCCTATATTGCCAAAAAGGGGGAGAAAATGTAGAAAAAGGCATCATTTAAAATGTAGAAAAGGGGGAGATAAAAATGTGTAAATCTTTGCTATCTCTTATGGATCATAATCACATTTGGCACTTATGATTGGTTTTTAGAGCTTTTGTTGAAAACTTGCTCTTTTCATGGTCTTGCTCTAAATTCTTTCTGCCAACTTGGTCATAATTTTATATCTTTCTCTCTGGACCAAGTTTGGCTTTGCAATCAAATTGCTTTCTTCTTCTCTCATTCAAACTCAATTTTATGCCTTTTTGAGTGGTTTGTCAATATACTCATCAAGGGGGAGATTGAAAGACCATGTAGAGGTCAACCCATGTTTATGATGAGTAATTGACTGTGTTTGAGCTTTCAGTGCTCAAGGCTGAGTTTGATTTGATCATGAACAATTTGAGTTGTTGTGTGCCAGTCGTCCGACTCCGAGTGGTTGAGACTCCGAGTGATTGAGTCGGAGACCAGTCGTCCGACTCCGAGTGGTTGAGACTCCGAGTGATTGAGTCGGAGACCAGTGAACAGATCTCGAGTGGTCGGGTTGGAGACCAGTGGACAGGTTTTTGGCTGGTCGGAGACCAGTGAACAGACCTCGAGTGGTCGGGTTGGAGACCAGTGGACAGGTCTTTGGCTGGTCGGAGACCAGTGAACAGACCTCGAGTGGTCGGGATGGAGACCAGTGGTCAGACCACGTGTGGTCGGGGTTTTGTTGGTCAGCGTAGTGTATATCTGTCTGTTGAGATGGATATGTGTTGTTGGACATTGCTATGTGATGTGGTTTCCTTGTCTATGATGGTTGCAGGACTTTGGAGCTAGGTCATGGTGAGGTGAAGGAGATCGTGACTAGGCCGAGAGCCGAGGTCCGATGATCAAGGTGTCGCCAAAGATGACCGAGGCCGTGGAGTAGCCGCAAGCCAAGAAGACAAAGGAATGGATGAGATGCTAACTTGGAGCCGCTCGATCAAGGAGGACCGTTGGATCGCGGTCAGGAAGATAGAGTAGCGGGTCAAGTTAGTATGATTTGAAAAGCGTGCAAAACCCGTTGTGTTGTTGGGTTTTGGGTCAGCCCATGCATAGCTGTGTGAGTGGGTAAAATCTCAGCCCTTGATGGAGTGCTCTAGGGTTTAGAGGCTCATCCAAGGGTGCAAGCCTGCTATAAATAGACAGGGAGAGGGGTGTCTCCCTGTGGGGGTTGAGCAGGTGAGGAAAGTGTACGTGAGTAGGTGAGAGTGCTCTGGAGGCCTCTGTGCTCCTGAAGCTTTGCCCACTTTGTAGTGAGGCTTTGTAAACCTACCCACTGGCAATGAAAGACTGCTTTCCCATCTTTGAGTTCAATTTCCTCATTTACATTATGCTGTAAAATTCAACATTTAATTTCATGCACCTTACCTTCTGTATGGTTGGATTTGCTTCCTCTCCTTCTAAGTGCTTTTGGATTTTAAGCCAAGGATGAAAGATTGCTGGATGAATCTTCTATAGATCATATCCCAATCATCTAGGCAATCTACAACCTCTTCTATTCAGTTTTGCAAGAAACCAATTTTTGTGCCTAGTAGAAGAAAGTGCCTTCAGATCGTGTTTCTATTTGTTTGAAGGGTTGTTTCTTCGTGTACATACTTGCTATAATTTGTGGAGAGTCATCCAAAGATATTCTGACCATCAACTCACACCAGCAAGTTAGGGGTGAGGTCTGTGTTCGTGACTCTGTTTTTGGTGTTGCATTTGTTAAACTAAAAAGGGACGGAACCTTGGTATCAATTCCTTCGATTGAGGATTGAAATAGGTTCCTGACATCCTTAGGGTGGTGCTCACCAATTTTCACTATTTTTGGATCAGCCGATCAAAAGTTACATACATTTCTGTTTTTAAGATCGTGCTGATTTTTTACTATTCACCCGAACACTATTCCCCCAAGTACTGTTCATCTGACCTCTGCAGGTCGGGGGTACTGTTCATCCGACCTCTTGATTCGCGATCTTCGTTCATCCGACCTCTTGATTCGCGATCTTCGTTCATCCGATCATTTGCACCCGACCAGTACTTTGCTAATTCCTGAACACTGTTCATCCGACCAGAGCTACCCGACCAGTGCAGTTTTTACTGTTCACCCGACCTTAACTAGTCGGTGCCTCTATTCATGAAATTGCCGGATCGATGGTTCAGTTCTTTCTTTCTGGTCTTTTGGTGGTTTGAATTCTAGTGTGAAAGTTTATTCGAAAAATTTTATTTGGCTCCTATTCACCCCCCTTCTAGTCGCCTTTTTCCGATCTTTCACACCCCCGATTTTAGGACGGCTGCTTCACGTCAATGTAATCCGACCCGCGACCGCAGCGTAGCTGGAAGGCCACGCCGCCAATGGGCGCCAAGGTGTCCGTCGGCTTGTCCTTCCTCAGCCGCGCGTGAAAGAAGTGTCTCCAGAGCGCCTAGTGGGGTCGATCCCCAGGAACGCCTCACACAGCGTAATGAAGACCGCTATGTGGAGCACGCCGTTGGGGTTGAGGTGGTGCACCTCCGCCTTGTAGTAGTGCAGCAGCCCACGAACGAACGGATGTAGCGGGAGTCCGAACCCTTGCTCGAAGAACGAGGCAGGCACAACGATTTCGTCATCCACCGGCGAAGGGACGGCGACCCCTGTCGGCAACCTCCACTTCGAGACGTCTCTCGGAAGGAGGAACCCCTTCCTCTCCAAACCAAGCGCGCGGCTGGGTTGAGCGGAGCACTCTGGCCACGACATCTCCGAAAAAAGAACGGCGAAGAGGTGAGAAAAGAAGAAGGTGGGGAGCTCTCTTCTCCGACTCCTTTGCTCTCTTTTTCTCTTGTCTCAGGCGAAGGCAGGAAAGTAGGGAAAGCAAAGGCAAGTGCCAGCCCAGCATCCCCGCGCCGAATTTATAGGATCCAAACAGGCACTAGCCGAACCGGCATCAGCCGAACAGACACCGCCTCGGACGAAGCGTCGCGCATCCCATCCCTCTGGCTGTTGCGCCAACGGCAAGGCGACGATTTCCAATTTCATCCTCTACGCATTTAAATTTGGCAGGACAGCAGGAAGCGAAAAGACATCGTATCGAGCAGCACGCCCCACGACCCCTCGGGTTCCGTCTTCGAGCCGGGTCGGCTGCACCGTAACGGATACGAAAAGCCCGCTGGGTCGCAACGGCCCCGAAATGGCAAAAGAGCTCGATAGCTCGTGCCCGGGGCCCAGTCTAAAGCTGCGCGTTCCAAAGGCCTGATCCACCAAGTGGGTTCAGAACCACCCCGACAGAAAATTGAGCGAGGGGCGAGGACGAGGCGAGCCCCCAGCGGGCCTGTAGTTGGGTCAGCTGATGACCCAATCATCTTAACTCATGTCCGAGACCATACTTCACGCTCTCCCGCGGAACCCATCGATGGGTAACAGCCAGCTGTGCTTTGGGTCGGCAGACGGCCAGGAGTCCGATTCGGGATCGAGTAAAGAAAGGTTTCTCATAGGTCGCCCCCAGCGGGCCGGACACCCACGCCGCTGTAACACCCTAAAATTTGCTCTAATTTAAATTTTGAAGTATTTTTTATTTTTGAGAATTTTTGAGAATTTATTAGAATATAAATTGGATTTACTTATTTCTGACCTCTCTTGAATTTCAATAAATTCATGCAAAAGTTTATACAAAGTTTTATTGAAAATATTTTATATGAGTTCCAAATGTCTCAAAGTATTTTCTAGAATCTTTTTTGGATTTTTTCGGGTATTTTGCTATTTATTTTGGCTTTGTTTATTTATCTGATTTATTTTTAATCAGAAATGTTTTAAAAATCGGATGAACAGTAATGGGTCGAGCCCCGTTACTGTGCGCGCCGCCGGCCCAGTTGCGCCGAAATCCTAGTCGTCGCGCACTCGAGCCGTCCGATCAGAATTTCGCGGCTGTCGTTGCGCCACGTCGCCGAACGCGTGCGCCATCGGATCTTCGCTGCACGGACGTCCAGGATTGCGCCACGTCGGTCGTCTTCGCGAGATCACTGGAGCTAACGCCGCCGACCATTTCCGCTCGTTTCGCCGCTTGTAGCGCACACGTCAAGGCCCTTTAAGCCGCGTTGATGAGCGCGTTCTTCAGAGGACTCAACATCGCTTAGTTTGACTCCTTGCATGCACGCCGAGACCCCCTCTAGCGCCCGCTGTAGCTCGTCGTAGTTGCTTTCCCTCGCCGCCGTTGTTTTTGCTTCCTCTCATCGTCGTCCGAGCCGCTCCGCGAAGCAAGCCGCATCGAGTGGACCACTTCTTCTCGCCGGAAAAGCCCCGTAGCGCCGTTGGCTGCGTCGTCTTCCCCAGCTCCGGTAACCTTCGTTTCCTCGCCGCCGTCGCCTTCATCGAGCTCCGTCGACTATTCGATCTGCATCGCACGGTTCTGGTACGTCCACGTCGCTGCTTCCTTTTCGTACCTAGCATTAATCTTGACCGTTAGATCTAGATTGAACGGTGGTGATTAGATTTAGTTTCGGTGCTTGTTTAGATCTCAGCCGTTGGATCGTTAGTGAACGCGTGAGATTACGCCGCGTCGCTAGGGTGAACAGTAAACCACTCGGGTACCGTGGGCCATTAGATTAGATCTAAACGGTAGAGATTGGATCTGGTTTTGCCCTAAGGATCCGCGCCATTCAGATTTGAACGTGCGGAAGAGATGACGTCGTACCCTCAGCAAATCGAGTGCTGACACGTGGGCGTTTTGACCGGGGCGGAGACTAGATCCAGCCGTCGATTTCGGGTGCGCCGTCGCGATTACGCCGCGTGTCATCGCATGAACCGAGGTGTCGCAGTGGTGGCGCGGTGCTGGCCGTTGGATCTGAGCGATCGTTGGATGCGCGACGCGTGTCGCGTAAATATCGAGGCAGTGCGGTGTGGCGCATGGATTTGGCCGTTGATTCAATGAACATCTCAGATCTTGCCGCGTGGATGCGCTGTTCTGGTGGACCGAGTCCACGGTAGACCAGAGCCGAGCCGTGAACCGAGCCCAGAGACCGAGACGACGTGGTGGCACCAGTGGCTACCACGTGTCATGCTGACGTCATCGCTGACGTCATAAATATTTTTCTATATAAAACTATTTTGGCCGAAATTCTTTTCTGTGCTGACGTCATCATGATGTGATGCTGGTGTCATAAATGCGATTTTTCAGTATAAAAATAATTTGGAAAAAAAATCGGATTTTCTAATTTCTGTATTTTCAGATTTTATTCAAACTTCAAATGGCTATAACTTTTGCATTTTAACTCGGATTTGGGTGATTCAAATTTCTAAAAAATCATAAAATTGTTACCTATTTAATGATAAATTTTATTTGAATTTTTGAGGTGATTTAGTCTTCTGTATTAGCAATTTATTGCATATTTTGTTTGTACGCGTGGATGCAAATTTGCCGGAAGGTTTCGAGGAAGAGTTCGTCACCCAAGACCAAGCTTCAGAATACGACCAGCATCTCTTTGAAGGCAAGTGATGCTTTCATCATTTTGATCCCAGATTTTAAAATGTAATTTATGCTTTGAAACTATTCATGCTTATCAATTTAGAATGAATTTAAATTAATTTGGGAAAATGTAGTTAATCAACCATTTTGTTATGCCACCTTGAAATTATTAATTTTATGCCCTAAATCATTGTCACCCTAAGATTGATTGTATTAGTTGGATGTTAATACTATGTCAACACGGGAGGCTAGACCGTGAATAGATGCTAAGCCTGGCAACGAATCATGAATAATCTTTCGGAAAAATGCTACAATATTGACTAATGGAATATTGAATGTATTTTGAAAGTGGTGTGATGTTGCCACCTGATGACATTGAAGTATGGAGACCTGTGTGGTTCCATACCGATGTTGAGTTATTGCTGACATGTGTTGCACAATAATCAACTGGGTGCGAAATGATTTAGACTGGGGCCAGTGGCAAGAGGCTGTGTGCCAGGTGGGCCTGTGTGGCATTGGGTTGATGAGTGTTGTGAGTCTGTGTGCCACAATGGGCTGTGTGCCACTGTTGAGTGTTGGAAGTCTTGCCTTGGTCAGTTAAGGACTTCACCTTGCAAGCCTTTGATCTGAGTCACCCGTACAACCACAAGTCTGGTATGGGACAGACCTAGTTGATTAGGGTTCTAATATCTTTCTTCTGATACCTCGGAGTGACAGTGCACAGGGGTGTATCTGTACGGGGGAGCGTACCTGTGCTACGGCTTGGTGCCCATCCAACGGTGTTTGGCCTGTCCTATATTTCGGCTCTGTGTGAGGGAAGTGATAGTGAAGGCAATACCGGAGAGGTTCTTTGGTTAAGGTAGAAGTTCCTGAAAAGCTTTGTTGCGGACAATCACCTGTGTGGTGAGCGGCTGTATCTTGTGGGTAAAGTGTACAACCTTTGCAGAGTGTCAAAACTATTCGAATAGCCGTGCTTGCGGTAATGAGCAGTGCTCGGGGATTACAGTCAAGGGGTAGATCTTCATAAATAAAAATGTGGAAAGGGTGACTGTGTGCCAGTGTTAAAAATGAACTGTTAAGGCTATGTGCCGAGAATCTTCGAAGTAAAACTATTTGAGGAAATTAGTACTATCATAACTGTTTTACTGCTTTAATCTAAATAAAATACTGGTTTACAAATGCTGTTTGATGCAAAAGAACCAATTAAGCCAATCCTTTGGAATAAGCTTTGCATATAGTAATAGCGTTGCATTCCGTGCATTACTTGTTGAGTGCCTTGTGTACTCACCCCTCCTTGCTTATCAACACCAACATCAGTGGAGGAGTCTACACCAGCCTAGGAGGTGGAGTACATTGAGGATCTGAGCAATTAGGGGGCAAGCCCAGTCGGTTGCCTGTGGCAAGATGAAGGCTTCCACGACATTTATTTTGTTCCGCTGCTATTTCGTTTACTCTGAATAATGTAAGCCCTACGTGGCTGATTTTATGTAAGGAGACCATAAGGTCGTACAACTCAGTTTATATAAGTGTTGCACTATTTATTTTTATATCGCTATGAATGTCTGTGATGTGCAACCCTGTAAAGACTGTGTGTGCTAGTGTGATCTTGGACTAGCACGGAATACACAGAGGGTCCGAATTTGTAGATTCGGGTCCCGACAGAGGTGGTATCAGAGCCGGCTGACTGTAGGTCTTGACCCTAAACTAGATTAGTTGTACCTAGGAGGATAAAACTATTTTCTAAGACTTAATCAACTTGAGCAAGAATATCAATGAAATCTCGACTTATCTTTTCTCCTTTGCTTCATACCTATGCTGAATTCTTATTATTATTTTCTGTTTAATTTAAACGAGGTCTATTTTGGCAGATGAGGATGATCCACACGTATGGAGAGCGCACTGGAGGTTACACCGCTGAGTTATGGCGTATGATGCAGCTGCTCGGAGGATTTGACAGACCGCTTTATCGGGGGACCACGGTGGTACGGGCAGGACTTGATATCGCCTGGGATGTCAAGATTACAGTATATGCCCGGGAGAGGACAAGGGCGAGCCGTCCTATCTACATCATGATCAGGAGGTCTTCTTTTGAGGCCGGGATCCAGGAGACGACACGTCTGACGATGCGGCAGATTGCCTGCACCTACTTCGCAGAATTGGAGGGCACCGTCTTTCGTCAGCACCCGCGCCGAGATAATCGCTTTGACAGGGTGGAGCTCTTGGAGGAGGATGCCACGATCACCTACCTGGCGAGGTATGTCATCGCTCAGGAGGACACCTTGGACGAGACGGTCCAGGAGCTGCAGAGGACCCGCGACGAGGTCACGGAGGCAAGAACTCAACTGCGGGAGGGCTTAGCTCACTCCAAGCAGAAGATCCAGGAGTTGGAGATGGCTCTGTATGGACCCGAGCCTGAGCCAGTCCTGGAGCTGCACGATCCAGATCCAGAGGAGCCAGAGCAGGAGGCACCGGTCAGAGCCGCCAAGACAGAGCAGCAGCCGGGGCCGCAGAGTCGATGGGGTCATTTGCACCACCGCAGAGGAGTCATCGTGACCGCTAGCCCGATGCGAGCACCCACCTGTATGCTCGGGGAGCCGCACTGGGTTGGCTCGATGAGTGATCGAGTCTAGTCGAGGGTAGTGTCGAGACTCGAGTGTTTGAGTCGCGTCTTTGCTTCGTGAGTCACGATTAGGTGTGAGTCGTTGCGAGTCCTACGTTGCTTACTTGTTTTTGGTTGTGAGTGTTTGGTATGTGTTGCATTGCCCTTAGGCACTTGTGAGCAACCATACTACCTTATATTACATCAATAAAGTTGCTAAATAATTTAAGTTACACCTGTTTCCCCCACATAAGTTCTTTTACTTGTCTATGCTTTCTTCTTTTCTTAACCCTGGAAGTTTGCAACAGATGGTGAGGACTCGCGGAAACATTGGAGCCAATGGAAGTGGAGTGAATCGGTGACAACGTAATGAGGAGCCAATCCTCAACCGCCGTAAGTCGATATGCAGAATCTCGGAGCCTTTCTGGCTGCCCAAACTCAACTTATGAACACGATGGTACAGACCATGCAGCAAATATCCAATCAGGCTGCTGCGAATGTTCAACCTGGGGGTAACATGGACCACACCCCTACTCAAGGTTGTCGGAGTTTATGCGAACTCGTCCACCCACCTTCTACGGTAACGCCAATCCGATGGAAGCGGACGATTGGCTAAGGACAGTCGAAAGGAAGCTGCACATAACCCAGTGTATGGGACATGAGTTGGCACTCTATGCCTCTCACCAGCTAGAGGGAACCGCCGCAGAATGGTGGGAGAATTTATGTGCTGCACATGAGAATCCCAAGAAATCACATGGGAGGAATTCACCTCAGCTTTCTGCCAATACCATGTACCCGAGGGTATCATGGATCATAAGAAAGAGGAATTTCGGAGCCTCAAGCAGGGTGGCCAATCAGTGGCCAATTACCTAAATAAGTTTACCCAGTTGGCACGCTACGCACCAGAAGACGTAGCTACAGATAAGGCTAGACAATCCCGCTTTATGAAGGGATTAAACGCGGGATTGCAAGTGGGACTGATCACCCGCACATTCTCTGACTTTCAAGAGCTAGTTAACAAGGCTCTTATTTTGGAGGACAAGCGCCGAGAGTTGGATGACAACAGAAAGCGCAGAATGGTGCAACAAGGAGGTCGTCAGGGTTAGCAGAGGCAGAGGATGGCACCCCAACAGTTCATCCGATACCAGCCTAGAGGCAATGATGAGGTACCACCGCGGCAAATCGCTCGATGGGTCGAATGCCTGACTCGGCCGTAATCGTGGTACAGACTGGAGGAACCTCGTAGGCAGCAGGAAGGCGTTGTTATCACTGCAACGAGTTGGGGCACTTCGCCAACAACTGCCCAAAGAAGGGAGGTGTCACCCCGGTCCGATTTAACCTGGGGAATACACCTACAAGGACTCCAAAACGAACGTGAACATGGGAGCGGCGTCATCGGCAACTCCATCTCAAGGAATCGCACGAGGCCGAGTCAACCACATTACAACGGATGAAGTCCGTAATGCCACGACGTTGTCTTGGGTAAGTTCCTAGTAAACTCAAAGACCGACCATCGCTTTATTTGACTCCAGAGCATCACATTCATTTGTTTCTCAAGATTTTGCCATTCGCAATAATTTGGATATTGTGGAACTTAAGTGTGTACTTATAGTCCAATCCCCTGGATCAGAACTCCAATCCAATATAGGATGTTCTGGGGTAAGGCTAATAATTAATGGAATAGAGTTCCTAGCAAACCTAATTATATTGAATACCCAAACCCTGGATGTTATCCTGGGAATGGATTGGTTAACCAAACACAAGGGAGTGCTAGACTGCGGAAAAAGAGTTATATCAATCGAGAGCCCGGAAGGGAGAAGGGTTGAATTTGAAGCAAAAACAGTACGGGATGGACAATTAATGGTCAACAACATGAAGATCGACAGCTTGGAGGAAGTTTCCATAGTCAATGAATATCCGGATGTTTTCCCGGAAGATTTACCTGGAATGCCGCCAGATAGAGATATCAAGTTCGTGATAGAGCTTGTTCGAGGGACAGCTCCAATAGCTAAGAGACCTTACAGGATGTTCACAGAGGAATTAGTGGAAATGAAGAAGCAAATTGAAGAGTCTGGAAAAAGATTTATAAAACCTAGTTCATCGCCATGGGGAGCACTGTCTTGTTCGTCAAGAAGAAGGACGGAGTTTTAGGATGTGTATAGACTATCGTGCACTCAATGATGTGACGATAAAGAATAAGTATCCGCTACCGGGATCGACGATCTTTTGATCGCTTGAGGGAGCAGAGTCTTCTCAAGATTGATCTTCGATCAGATACCATCAATTGAAGATCCGATCGAGGATATTCAAGACGCATTCGGTCAAGATATGGACATTACGAGTTTACAGTGATGTCTTTTGGTTTGACAAATGCACCAGCATATTTCATGAACTTAATGAATAAGGTATTCATGGAATACTTGGATATGTTCGTCGTCGTGTTTATTGATGATATCCTTATTTATTCCAAGACGAAGGAAGAGCACGCCGAACATTTGAGGCTAGTCCTTGAGAAATTAAGGGAACAACAGTTGTTTGCAAAATTTAGTAAATGTGATTTCTGGAAGAATAAGGTTGAATTTTTTGGACACATAATGACTGCAGAAGGAGTTACGGTAGATCCAAAGAAAGTGGAGACAATATTACATTGGGAACAACCAAAGACGGTAACCCAAATCCGTAGTTTCCTTGGAATGGCGGGATATTACCAACGTTTCATCGAAGGATTCTCCACGATTGCGAGACCCCTTACGCAATTGTTAAAGAAAGAAAAGAAATTCTTATGGACACCTGAGTGCGAGAAGAGTTTTCAAGAGTTGAAGAAACGATTAACATCAGCACCTGTATTAGTTTTACCTGACGTTCATCAAGGCTTCGACATCTATTGTGATGCATCACGTCAAGGATCGGGATGTGTATTGATGCAAAACCGAAAGGTAATAGCATATGCATCGAGGCAATTGAGGCCACATGAGGAGAACTATCCGACTCATGATTTAGAATTAGCTGATGTAGTGCATGCCCTAAAAATATGGCGTCACTATCTCATTGGAAACAGATGTGAAGTGTATACCGATCATAAAAGTCTTAAGTATATCTTCACGCAAGCTGACCTGAATATGAGGCAAAGAAGATGGCTTGAGTTAATAAAAGATTATAATGTTGGAATTCATTACTATCCTGGCAAAGCCAACGTGGTGGCGAATGCCTTGAGCAGAAAGAACCACAGTGTAAATATGCTGTTGAAAACAAGTCAGGCAGAATTGTGTAAGGATTTCCAGAAGCTAGGATTGGAAGTGGTACCGGAAGGATTTTTGGCTACCTTGGAAGTAAAACCTACCCTAGAAGATCAGATCAGGGAAGGGCAGAAAAATGACGACAAAATCAAGAGAATTAAGGACAAGATGGATGCAGGCAAGGCAAAGGATTTCAAACTGGATGAGCAAGGTACTATGTGGTTTAAAGAGCGCATTTGTGTGCCGAACAAAAAGGATTTGAAGCAGTTAATTTTGGAGGAGGCCCATGACTCCAAGTACTCAATTCATCCAGGAAGTGCAAAAATGTATCAAGATTTAAAAGAAAGGTTTTGGTGGCCAAGCATGAAACGGGAAGTCGCCGAATATGTTGCATTATGTGACATATGCCAAAGAGTCAAAGCTATGCACCAGAGACCAGCAGGACTATTACAACCCCTAAGGATACCTGAATGGAAATGGGAAGAAATTGGTATGGATTTCATAACCGGGTTGCCCAGAACTCAAGGTGGATATGATTCCATATGGGTCATAGTGGATCGCTTAACTAAAGTTGCACACTTTATACCGGTAAAGACCACTTATTCCGGAGACCGGTTAGCAGAACTTTATATGGCAAGAATTGTCTGTTTGCATGGAGTACCGAAGAAGATAGTGTCGAACAGAGGTACCCAATTTACCTCCAGATTTTGGGGTAAGCTACATGAAGCAATGGGGACTCGTTTGAACTTCAGTACAACATACCATCCACAGACAGATGGACAAACTGAGAAAGTTAACCAGATATTGGAAGATATGCTGAGGGCATGTGCTTTAGCATATTCTACTTCATGGGACAAGTGCTTGCCTTATGCTGAGTTCGGTTACAATAACAGTTATCAAGCAAGTTTACAGATGTCTCCATTTGAAGCTCTGTATGGTCAATCCTGTCGAACACCATTGAATTTGAATGAGACAGGTGAATGACATGTTATTGGCCTCGATGTACTACAAAAAGCGGAAGAGCAAATCGCCATGATCAGAGAAAGACTAAAGATTGCCCAGTCAAGGCAGAAAAGCTATGCCGACAACCGTCGCAGGGAATTGAGCTTTGAACCTGAAGATTATATATATCTCAGAGTCACGCCACTCAAAGGAGTCAGAAGATTCCACGCAAAAGGGAAGCTCGCACCCAGATATGTTGGTCCGTTCAAGATCTTGAGCCGCAGAGGTGAAGTTGCATATCAGTTGGAGTTACCGTAGTCTTTGGCAGGAGTGCATGATGTATTCCATGTATCACAACTGAAGAAGTGTCTTCGAGTACCGGAAGAGCAAACACCGTTAGAGGCAATCGAGCTGCAAGAAGACCTGACTTACAAAGAGCATCCGATGAAGATTCTGGACATAATGGACAGAGAGACAAAGAACAAGTCAACACGTTTCTGCAGAGTTCAGTGGAGCAACCATTCGGAAAGTGAAGCAACGTGGGAACGTGAAGAAGATCTGAAGGAGTTCCCTAACCTATTTACGTGAGATACTCAATCTCTACGACGAGATTCTCATTAAGGGGAGGTTTGTAACACCCTAAAATTTGCTCTAATTTAAATTTTGAAGTATTTTTTATTTTTGAGAATTTCTGATAATTTATTAGAATTTAAATTGGATTTACTTATTTCTGACCTCTCTTGAATTTCAATAAATTCATGCAAAAGTTTATACAAAGTTTTATTGAAAATATTTTATATGAGTTCCAAATGTCTCAAAGTATTTTCTAAAATTTTTGTTGGATTTTTCCGGGTATTTTTACTATTTATTTTGGCTTTGTTTATTTATGTGATTTATTTTTAATCAGAAATGTTTTAAAAATCGGATGAACAGTAATGGGCCGAGCCCGTTACTGTGCGCGCCGCCGGCCCAGCTATGCCAAAACCCTAGTCGTCGCGCGCTCGATCCGTCCGATCAGAATTCCGCAGCTGCCGTTGCGCCACGTCGCCGAATGCGTGCGCCGTCGGATCTTCGCTGCGCGGACGTTTAGGACTCCGCCACGTCGGTCGTTTTCGCGCGATCACCGGAGCTAATGCCGCCGACTGTTTCCGCTCTTTTCGCCGCCTGTAGCGCGCACGTCGAGGCCCTTTAAGGCGCGTTGATGAGCGCGTTCTGCAGAGGACTCAACGCCGCTCAGTTTGACTCCTTGCACGCACGCCGAGACCCCCTTAGCGCCCGCTGTAGCTCGCCGTAGTTGCTTTCCCTTGCCGCCGTTGTTTTTGTTTCCTCTCATCGTCGTCCGAGCCGCTCCGCTGTGCTCCGACCCCGTCCCGAGTTCACCGAAGCAAGCCGCATCGAGTGGACCACTTCTTCTCACCGGAAAAGCCCGTAGCGCCGTTGGTCGCGCTGTCTTCCCAGCCCGACAACCTTCGTTTCCTCGCCGCCGTCGCCTTCACCGAGCTCCGTCGACCGTTCGATCTGCATCGCACGGTTCTGGTACGTCCACGTCGTTGCTTCCTTTTCGTACACAGCATTAATCTTGATCGTTAGATCTAGATTGAACGGTGGTGATTAGATTTAGTTTCGGTGCTTGTTTAGATCTCAGCCGTTGGATCGTTAGTGAACGCGTGAGATTGCGCCGCGTCGCTAGGGTGAACAGTAAACCTCTCGGGTACCGTGGGCCATTAGATTAGATCTAAACGGTAGAGATTGGATCTGGTTTTGCCCTAAGGATCCACGCCGTTCAGATTTGAACGTGCGGCGGAGATGGCGCCGTACCCTCGCCAAATCGCGTGCTGACGCGTGGGCGTTTTGATCGGGGCAGAGACCAGATCCAACCGTGATTTCGGGTGCACCGTCGTGATTACGCCATGTGTCGTCGCATGAACCGAGGCGTCGCAGTGGCGGCACAGTGCTGGCCATTGGATCTGAGCGATCGTTGGATGCGTGACGCGTGTCGCGTAGATATTGAGGCAGTGCGGTGTGGCGCGTAGATCTGGTCGTTGATTCAATGAACAGCTCAGATCTTGCCGGGTGGATGCGCTGTTCTGGTGGACCGAGTCCACGATAGACCAGAGCCGAGCCGTAAACCGAGCCCATAGACCGAGACGACGTGGTGGCACCAGAGGCTGCCACGTGTCAAGCTGACGTCATCGCTGACGTCATAAATATTTTTATATATAAAAATATTTTGGCCGAAATTCTTTTCTGTGCTGATGTCATCATGATGCGATGCTGACGTCATAAATGCGATTTTTCAGTATAAAAATAATTTGGAAAAAATCGGATTTTCTAATTTCTGTATTTTCAGATTTTATTCAAACTTCAAATGGCTATAACTTTTGCATTTTAACTCGGATTTAGGTGATTCAAATTTCTAAAAGTTCATAAAATTGTGACCTATTTAATGACGAATTTTATTTGAATTGTTGAGGTCATGTAGTCTTCTGTATTAGCTATTTATTGCATATTTTGTTTGTACGCGTAGACGCAAATTTGCTGGAAGGTTTCGAGGAAGAGTTCGTCGCCCAAGACCAAACTTCGGAACACAACCAGCAACTCTTTGAAGGCAAGTGATGCTTTGATCATTTTGATCCCAGATTTTAAAATGTAATTTATGCTTTGAAACTATGCATGCTTATCTATTTAGAATGAATTTAAATTAATTTGGGATAATGTACTTAATCAACCATTTTGTTATGCCACCTTAAAATTATTAATTGTATGTCCTAAATCATTGTCACCCTAAGATTGATTATATTAGTTGGATGTTAATACTATGCTAACACGGGAGGCTAGACCGTGAATAGATGCTTAGCCTGGCAACGAATCATGAATAATCTTTCGGAAAAATGCTACAATATTGACTAATGGAATATTGAATGTATTTTGAAAGTGGTGTGATGTTGCCACCTGATGACATTGAAGTATGGAGACCTGTGTGGTTCCATACCGATGTTGAGTTATTGCTGGCATGTGTAGCACAATAATCAACTGGATGGGAAATGATTTTGACTGGGGCAAGTGGCAAGAGGCTATGTGCCAGGTGGGCCTGTGTGGCATTGGGTTGATGAGTGTTGTGAGTCTGTGTGCCACAATGGGCTGTGTGCCACTATTGAGTGTTGGAAGTCTTGCCTTGGTCAGTTAAGGACTTCACCTTGCAAGCCTTTGATCTGAGTCACCCGTACAACCACATGTCTGGTATGGGACAGACCTAGTTGATTAGGGTTCTAATATCTTTCCTCTGATACCTCGGGGTGACAGTGCACAGGGGTGTATTTGTACGGGGGAGCGTACCTGTGCTACGGCTTTGTGCCCATCCAACGGTGTTTGACCTGTCCTATATTTCGGCTCTGTGTGAGGGAAGTGATAGTGAAGGCAATACCGGAGAGGTTCTTTGATTAAGGTAGAGGTTCCTGAAAAGCTTTGTTGCGGACAATCACCTGTGTGGTGAGCGGCTGTATCTTGTGGGTAAAGTGTACACCTCTGCAGAGTGTCAAAACTATTCGAATAGCCATGCTTGCGGTAATGAGCAGTGCTCGGGGATTACAGTCAAGGGGTAGATCTTCATAAATAAAAATGTGGAAAGGGTGGCTGTGTGCCAGTGTTAAAAATGAACTGTTAAGGCTGTGTGCCGAGAATCTTCGAAGAAAAACTATTTGAGGAAATTAGTACTATCATAACTGTTTTACTACTTTAATCTAAACAAAATACTGGTTTACAAATGCTGTTTGATGCAAAAGAACCAATTAAGCCAATCCTTTGGAATAAGCTTTGCACATAGTAATAGCGTTGCATTCCGTGCATTACTTGTTGAGTGCCTTGTGTACTCACCCCTCCTTGCTTATCAATACCAACATCAGTGGAGGAGTCTACACCAGCCTGGGAGGAGGAGTACATTGAGGATCCGAGCAATTAGGGGGCAAGCCCAGTCGGTTGCCTGTGGCAAGATGAAGGCTTCCACGACATTTATTTTGTTCCGCTGCTATTTCGTTTACTCTGAATAATGTAAGCCCTGCGTGGCTGATTTTATGTAAGGAGACCATAAGGTTGTACAACTCAGTTTATATAAGTGTTGCACTATTGATTTTTATATCGCTGTGAATGTCTGTGATGTGCAACCCTGTAAAGACTGTGTGTGCTAGTGTGATCCTGGACTAGCACGGAATACACAGAGGGTCCGGATTTGCAGATTCGGGTCCCGACAGCCGGGATCGTCCACTTGGAAAGGTCCCCTTGGGAGAGATCTTCAGGTCCCACTCCGATGACCCGTTATTAGCTCACACGAGCACGGCGTTCAAACCAACGCGGGTAAACTCGCGTCCGCTCACCCCCTCCAGGTCCCACACCTGCGGATAGGGCGTACACGTGGGACTAACAGTGGCCACTCCTCTCAAAGGTACCCTCACTAGATGAGGACTTGGGACGGACGCCCCAAGGCAACGCGCAAGGCATCTGAGTGTCAGTGCTTGAGAGAAACAACCACTTATCGACTGCCGACCCTCGGGGGCTGGGTTAGTTGGGAAAAGTGCCTAAACGAACTCATCACACAAATAGATGACGCAATCAAAAGGGAAACAAATTTTATTATAAAACCACCTGGTTCGAACTTTACAAAATACTATGTAAAGAGCCTAACATCAAAGCCCAGCGCGCGCGCCCTACTGCCTCAACAAGGGCGCTCCTCGCCTCGAAAAGCTTCGAAACTACCTCGAGCAGCGCGTCGACGACGGCGTTATCGCGGGCCACGGCCTCCTCTTCCGCTAGTTCGGCCAGCGCATGGTCATACTCTGCCCAAAGCTCGGCCAGAGGGTCCTCCTCCTCGGGCGGCGGCGAAGCATCGAATTCAAAGATCAGCGGCAAAGCCATCGAAGGTTGCGAGGAAAGGTTCTGGGCCAGGGATAATCGTTCAAACAGGCGGTGACATCCTTATATACCCGGAAGAGGGGAAGCCAAATGGTCCCGAATAAATACAGATGTGGGAAGACGAAGCGGCCCTCACCAGATTTTGAAGCAGCCAAGAAGGCGTATGGTCAAGGGTTGTCAGAACCATGCACGGCGTGTGCAACGAAGTGATTAAAGCCCTCTGTCGGCAGAGATAACTCCCCAACCGGCTCTTCGACCCGCCCGGGGGCTCCAGCTGCCAGATGCACTCGAGCGCACCCAGCCGGGGCTGACTGACCGAGTCAGTTGAACCCGGCGACCAAGTCCGATCGTCGCACTCGGTCGGGTTTATCTGACCAAGCCAAAACCCCCGACCGTATCTGACGAACTCGCTCGGGGGCTCGGAGGCTACTGACGAGTACTCATACCATGGGTTCCCCCAGCGGCCCGGAATGACGAACGGGCTGTCTCAAGCCTGGCTCTGGCCAAAGGCCCCCGCTGGGCCACGAAGGACACTCATCCCCGACCAAACCAATTAGGGGGCGTCCGACCCCCGCCATAGGTCGGACTCCCCACAAGCTCCGACCAAGCCGAGGCGATCTCCTCCAAAGGCCGAGTGCCAGGCCGTCGCGGGCCGTTGGCCACCTGCCACACAGACACGACAGCTCAGAAAGACCGCACAGGGCAGGTGGCTCCTTCCCATGGTAGCGAGGAGGTCGCCAAAGTCAAAGCTCCAGTCTCATCATCCAGTCACGCGCAGTGTAAGGATGCGCTCCCTCCCTGGACAGCACCAGAGCCAGGCATTGAGGCGTCAGCATCTGACGGACGTGCAAGAGGGTAGGTGCGCCATTTCCCGATGGCACGAAAAACTGCGCCACTCGACGAGTCCACCGACCCGGTGTGGGGTAAGTGGACGCTGATCAAATCGCCAAGACCAAGGACTAGGACTCCTAGCCTAGGACACCTCATCCTTTCTTCTCCCAACTCCCTGTGTAACCTGCCTCCTCCGACTGTATAAAGGGAGGCAGGGTCCTCTAAGGAGGGAGAGACCCTTTTCTCTATTCTTACGGGCAAACTGTTCTTGCTCCCACGGGTTTGAGTCCTTAGCTCTCGCTTGTACTATCGTGCAGTCATCTGCATTCGAAGCAATATAGCACCACCGCACGAACTGAAGTAGGGACATTCGGCCCGAACCAGTATACATCTTGCGTTTCTTGAGTCTAACCATTCAAGGATAGGGAACTTGCGGCCCCTTGACTAAAAAATTCACTCGCCGGTGCTCGAAACACCGACAATAGTGTTTCTATGTATCACTCTCCCGATATGAGTTGCAAAAATCTCGATGCAATCGAAAAAGTAAGTAATCATTTTCCCCCATCATTCATGTTTTAATATTTGTGCAACAATTAAATAGTGATGCATAAAAGCACGTGCCATTTACAAAAACTAAGATTTATGATGTTCAAGAAGATAACCAGAGCAGAATTCCCAAATCTCATGGCGTTCAAATCCATGACAGTATGCAATCAGTCGTTGTGATATCGGGATTCGGGTCCAACAGTATAGTGCCAATTTGGGACCTTTGCTCGCTAAACTTTAGGAAATGAACAGACGGAAATATATGTTGTTGGTGTTGACTGTTCAATGAGCTGAAGAAAACTTCTAGAATTATCTAAATATTGCTCCCAGAAAGTTTAGACATATTCGGAATTTGATATTATGGGGAGTATTAGTAAAAGTTATTTTGTGGTTGTGTATTTTGAGTTTTATACACGTCCCAGTTTATCTATAAAAATGCTCAGAGAAATTTAAATAACTTTTGAAATCATTTAGTACTTCTAAAAAAATAAAAACAACAATTAATGAAAAGGAATAGAGACACTGTCAGATAAAAATATACAAGATTGACCATGATCTGAAATTTTAATGGTACCATAATTAATGAGAAATGATGGCAATTTACAATTTTCAGGAATATTAGACTTCATTTAATACCACTCAAAAATAAAAAAAACAGAGCAGCATAAACAATGACAGTAGCACTTTCAGAATTTTAAAATAATACACAGGTCCGAAAATCATCTAAAATTTTACAATGTCATTAGCATTAATTATGACATCACAAAAAACTTTTTAGAGATATTACACTTCATTTAGTACCCCAAGAAAATAAAAAACTGAAGAGCATATATTTTGATAATATCACTGTCAGAATTTTTTTTAAAATCTGAAAATTTTTAAACATCATTAACATTAACTCAAGACATCACACCAAAATATTCAAAAAAATTTAACACATTTGGTTATATTTTTTTCATTTTTTTTGTATTTTTTGAATTTGCATTTGAACTCCACCGGTTTACCGAGCGGTTTTTATTGCCGAGCCGCCTAGATATACATGAAAATAGCGATTTTCGTTGAAAATCGTTTTGTAAACCCTGGTCACAATCAAATAGTAAATTGGCTTAATTTCGTTAAATTAAGTAACACATGGGCTCAAATGGGCTTTCAGTGCAGATTTTGCGCTGACAATCAACAACCCAAGTAATGATAAGTTCAATTGGGCTCAAATGTGCTTACAGTTCAATTTAGATTGGCGGAAGCCTTGATTTGTGCTGCCGCGTTGTTTGTGATGGTATTGTTTCTGTTTCTTCTTCTTTAACGAAGTGGTGCGTAAATCTTTTGCATGTCGTCGAAAAAAATGTTGAGATATACACCAGATCAATAGAATTGATGGACAATAGATAGGGGTATATATATATAGTAAATTATCGTGCAGTAGATATTATTTTCTTGTTAATTGAATGAGACAATATATAAATCCCGACAAAATTTTGAAAATTTCAGCCACGAAAAAAATTCAAATTGCTACAGTTCGTTCATCAAATTTCACCAAAATCTCGGTAATTTTGATCGGATTTGAGTCAATACCTCTTAAGAATGTCATCTTCCATGAATTTTTTTTGAAAAACTGAATTTTTCAGATGTTTTATAAAAATAACAGAAACACTATCAAAATTTTATAAAAATTTACAAGCTTGACCATGGTCTAAAAAATTTATGATACCATCTTTTCAGTCTAGGATCGTACAAAAAAATTTCCAAAAGAATTGAAATTCATTTGTTATCTTTGAAAAATAAAAAACAGAAGGAGCATAAATGAGACAGTAACCTAGTTTTAAGAGAGCTTAAGAATTATCTCAGCACCCTTCTCTAAAATTTTCAAAAATTTTGAACTTTTTTCTTTACTTAATCAAATATATAAAAACAATACATGTACTTAGCCTTTTATGAGGATAGTAACACTGTCAGAATTTTTAATCATTCCTCAAGATTGATCACCATCATAAAATTTGATGGGACTATTAATGATGCATCAGAACCATCCACAAAATATTTCAAAATTTTATAACATGGTTCAAAAAATATTTCATTCGATTGAAATTTACCGAGATTTCGGCTGAAATTTTTACAAAATATCTGGTATTTTGACTGCATTTTAAGTGTTTTGGACTAGATTTGGCCGGGTTTGGGATAATACCTCTTAAGAATATCATCTTCCATGAAAATGTTTTGAAAAACTAAAATTTTGAAACATTTTGTAAAAATAACAGAAACACTGTTAAATTTTTAAAATTATGTATATGCTTTATCGTGCTCTAAAAAATTTATAATACCATCTCTAGTAGCATAGGATCATAGGTAAAAAGCTTCCAAAGAATTAAACTTCATTTGTTATCTTTAAAAAATCACAAACTGAAGGAACACAAATGAGATAGTAACAATGTTAGAATTTTATAAATTCTCTTGAGTGTGATCATGATCCGAAATTTTTAGAAAAGCTTAATAATTCTTCAAAACCCTTATCTCAAATTTTGAAAAATTTTAAGTTAGTTTTGATTCCTCAATAAAAAATTATTTGACTGTAAGGCTTTTATCAGGAGTTCAGGACAGCACCACTGTTAGAATATTTAAAATTCTTTAAGCTTGATCATCATCTAAAAATTTTATAGGAATATTACTAATGTGTTAGGACAATCCACAAAATTTTTAAAATTTTCTAACATGGTTTGAAATATTTTTCGTTCGGTTAAAATTTACAAAGATTTCAGCAATTCCGTCCAAAATCTTGGAAATCCCCGTTCAAAATATTCAGGATTTCAATTTTTCTTTATGGACTTCGTCCAGATTTTGTCCGAAATTTTGAGATCTCGTAGAAATTTCGAATTTCAATCACCTCCGAGATATAATCCGAAATTGAAATTTGAAACCTTTTGAACCCTTGGATCCTTGCCCCATATAAAAACTCGAGTGCTAAACTATTATTTAGCTTCTAATCCTATCGGGCATTTCTTGCTTTAGATAAGTTCCTCTTACTTTCCTTTTGACTTGTCACTTGGATCCTCTATGGCCACATCTTAAGGCTCTCGAAGATCAAAATCGCCTTAATTTGTGGAGGTAAAGCAATCAACCAATCATATTGCCTAACTTTAGCATGGAGTACTTGTAGTGTTTTGTTCTTCTATACCCCTTTATAATGCACCTAAGCAATTTTTTCTATGTCCACCCTAAATAATGCACCTCATTAGAGATGGCTCAATGTTCGTGCACCCAGCAAAACGTCCCCAGAAATTTGCATTCATCAAAATGAACGTCTCAGATCTTTCCTCAGTTTTACTCACCCACATCCGATGGCCATTGTTTAGTGTGTCTAATCATCCCTATGGCCCACAACAGACCTCCCCCAACTACATATTTGGAAGGAGAGCGAATCAAACAAGGAAATAAATAAGGAGGATCCGCATGCAAGGAAACCAGACTTGAATTTTTTACTGGCCAAAATTGTACGTACTACATATTTGGAAGGAGGGTGAATCAAACAATGAAATAAACATGGAGGATCCACATGCAAGGAAACAAGACTTGAATTTTTTATTGTCCTGACATTGTGATCGTATTTTTTTCCGAATATGATCCTTCTCGAGACTTTTTTACGGATCTAGCCCCATAGAGTCTAATTTCAACGCACGGAGAGCGTTGAATTTTTGTTTTTATTTTTTTTCTAAGGAACCAACGGTCTGTGAGTGCTGCTTAATTTTTTAATTTTTCTCATGGAACCACCACGTGAACAATCGCTTAATTTTTATCTTTTTCCTTGCGGATCCAAAGAATGACGAGCGCAGCTTTATTTTTTCATATTTTTCAAATCATCCTCGTGGCTCTAGCAGACGTTCCCTTACCTCCAAAGATCAACAAGGAAAAGGAAACAAATGTCTTGAAATCAAGGAAAAGGAAACAAACGTCCTGGAAAAGGAAAGAACCATACATTACGTGCTGGGAAAAGGAAACCGGGAGATGGGGCAGCGCGCATGAGAACGCAGTCCGCAATGGCTCCACTGCGCCATCGGTGGTTTTGCCGACGCGGCGAGGTTCTTGGTCGTGACCTCATGACGTCGTGTCTCTAAAATTTATAATTTAAATTTTTTTGAAAATAATTTTATTAAGTACAAAATAATCGAAAGTTTTTTTGAGAATTTTTCTAGAATTTTTTAACCTAATGTGCTATCTTTTGAAAAATCCTTCTATATTTAAAAAAATGAAGGCAACTCACATGTAGCTTCTTCTAGCTGCAGCCCAGATCAGAGAAGCTTCTTCTCTTCCCTCCCTCCATTAAAGCAAGAAAGAAGCTCCAAAGCTCCATCAATCCCGCACCAAATCTCCTCCTTCCATCTATGGTGTTAATTCCCCAAATTTCGTGCTCTATTGCCAAAATTTCCTCCCAATCTGATTTGATCCCAAATTATGGTTTCCACAAATATGCTTGTTTCGGGGCTATAAAAGCCGGCGAGCTCTCCTCCACCCCATCGCATTGCGTAAATCCCCAAGTGCTCCCTCTTGTAAAGATCGCCGGATTTTGGAGGTAACCCAAGCCATCACCGTCATCTTTCCCGTGAAATTCACCGCAATCGTGACTCCTCCCATGGCGCGGTGCTGCGATCTCGCCGCACCAAGATCGACCCATCACGACCGGTCGGCCACCCTGGCCTTCCCTCCCCTTGCGCGATTAAGCCCAGAGCACTGTGTGCTCTCTGTAGAAGCTGCAAAAATAATAATCTAAAATCAGAAAATTCTTTTTTCTTTCTCTTTCTTGATTTAAAATCTTTTGGGAGCCCGTTTTCGCCCATTCGACCTCCATTTAGTTCCGTTTTCCTTTCTAAATTCATTTAAAATTATAAATTTCTCTTTTATTATTAAGTGTTGTATTCGTACTTATCTTCTTATTTAATTGATAAGCGGGTGTACTGCCGTCGTAGCGTTAGCACAGACACTATACTAGTACTATAGGGATCCTTCCACAATCTACACAATAGTAAAACCATATGGAAACTTCAACCGCTACAATATTTCTCTTTTACATGATATATATGTCACAATCAAATAGTAAATTGGCTTAATTTCGTTAAATTAAGTAACACATGGACTCAAATGGGCTTGTAGTGCAGATTTTGCGCTGACAATCAACAACCCAATTAATGATAAGTTCAATTAGGCTCAAATGAGCTTGCAGTTCAATTTAGATTGGCGGAAGCCTTGATCTGTGCTGCCGTGTTGTTTGTGAAATGATTGGTATTGTTTCTCTTTTGGTATTGCTTTTCTTTCTTCTTATTTAACGAAATAGTGCGTAAGTCTTTTGCATATTGTTAAAAAAAATGTTGAGTTATACACCAGATCAATAGAATTGATGGATGCTAGATAGATATACATAGGGATGAAAACAGAATGGAAATCGTCGGTAAATGGCTGTTCTGTTTCCGTTTCCATATTGTTTACCGGTAACGGAAACGAAATCAGAAACCCACGGAAACGGATACGAAAACTGATAGTAACGAAAATGGATTCGGAACGGAATAGAGCAGATACAGAAACGAAAGCGAAAATTTTCATCCACGTATATTCCTAGTTGTAACACTATAAAAATTTGCAAATTCTTTAATTGACAATTAATTCAGATTTTTATGATTTTTTTCTAAATTTTCATCATTTAATTAATGATTTTTGCTATTTTCATATTTAAATAAATAATTTTTTGAGAAAAACCAAAATATTTCTATTAATAATTTTCCTAAGTTCAAAATGTTATAAAATATTGTTTTATAATTTTTGAACTATATTTGATATTTTCTACAAAGAAATATATATTTTTTGTAACAACCCAAAAAATTCAATAAAATAAAAATGAACGTTTTGAATTTAATTGTGTCTATTTCAGAGTTTTGTTGGCATTATTGGTTTTTATTGGAATTTCTTGGATTTATGACTTGAATGAAAAATCAAATAAATAGAATTAATGAATGGATAATAGTAAAAAGATAAAAAGATAAAAGTAAAATCTTGAAAAATTGATAGTAAATTCCCTAAACACTCTAGTGATTCATTTCACCTATACAATAAATTTTAATGTAATGGATAATGAATTGAATTTTGAAATGATATCTTTGACATTTAAACAGTGCATGGTCAGAATTTAGTAAACACCTTGGAACACTATCTTCAGCTTAACAATTTACCATGTCATCCTCAAATCATAGTTTACCTCTGGTAAAAATACACAAAATTAATAACTTAATTTAGTGCCTTTTAAAATTTAAAAACAGAAACCCTAAAAATCTGAAATTTGCAATGTCAGAATTAATAGAAATTAAATATGAAATATATTAATCTAAAATATTTTCATAAGGAGTATTAGACCAAACAAAACTCTCTCAAAAAGTTTCAAAGATATTTGACATTATTTTCATCCTCAAGTAAAATAAATTCAAAACAAGGATTTTTGTCCAGTCCGTGATTTCAGGATTTTCATTATTTTTCGGTAAAATATTTTAATCCAATATTTTTATTGAAGGATAATCCTTGTCTGAAGACCCCGGTCAAAAAGTTGTGAAAACTATCTCGGTGATATGATAGCCGTTTTAATACCCAAAACCGATCTGTCTTGAGGCTAGGGGTGCAATCGGATCGGATTCGGTCGGATATCGCTCTTTTCATATCCTAAATCATATTTTTTGTCGGATTCGGATAGTACCAGATATGAATATGGCGCGGATAATATCGGTCGCGAATTCGAATCGAATACGGAGCGGAATCGAAATGGTATCGAATAATTTTTGTCGGATAACGTGCAAATACAGATAGCATATAAAGCAAACATATAGTACTGATTAATCAACCATATGAGTTCAACATGCAACAAGATTATCGCAGTCTAACAAGTCATTTTATCGGCAGTCCAACAAAGTTGCAAAAGTATACTAAATTTGAACAGTACACATATAATAAGTTTCGAAACATAGAATGGTACGTAAATAATATTACGATAAGTCGATAACATGACCATGATCCATGAGGTCCATAACTCTATGTTTTCATGAAAGAGAATACCACAAGTCGATAACTCAATAATATTTGGATTACATCATAAAGACATACAGATAAAAGACATAACAATGACACAATCTTATATAAAAGACCGAAGTGGCTAAGTCAGGTTGGCAACATCTCAAGAGACAACGAGTGCATGATGATGGTTACTTGTCCTCGATAAGCTTTCAATCATTATCAGCCGCCACCATTGTTTCATCCTACAAAACAAAAGGTAACAGAAGTCAACAACACTAGTTTGATTTTTCCATCTATTTGGCCTGAAGTGTATAGAATAGCACTCGAGAAAGTACAAATATGTGATATATTCAAATTAATATGCAAAGAAAACTAGGCCTGAGCAGGTTCCGACAATGGCAGATCATTCAGTGATGTTATTACCTGCTGGCGACGACGATGGTGGAATGTTGCCAATGCTCTCACCATGACCAAGATTGGAAATAGAATTCCCGCTGTCCTCAGCACAAGAAGCTTTTTTGTTTGTGTTTCCCATTAGAAGCAGTGATGGACAATCAGATGCTTGCTTGAGTGTAACAACAATATCAAACTTCATAACGACAAGAAACCGATGGTCTAGTAACACAATGCTCTGTTCATAAATCTTACCGAAAATAGGGCCAATGAATACTCCTCATTCCCACCGATCATAAGAGGAAGTTGTTTGCACCAAAATTTGGTTTTGAGGTCAAAATCGGCAAGATAAAGTCAACATATGGTAACCAACGGATAATTTGGAAGGATTTGAAGACATTTGGTAACGGTAAAGATTTTAAGGAAAAACTATCCGGATTGAGGCCGATACGGATCATGTTTTGTAACGTGTTGTAGTAGAACACGATCGGCCGATGGATATAAAAAGAGGATAAGGGCGAGCTGCAAAAAAAATCATCCACACAATCAAATCTACAAATTTACGTAGTTCTCTTTTTCCTGTCGACTAGGAGTAGTTCTAGTAATTTAGTCTTTGTAATTCGATCTTGATCAATAAAGTTGCGCATCGCCGATTGTTGATCTCCTTCAATTACGCCCCAGGTTCGATCTATTCTAATTTTGTTGCGCATCGCCTTCTTCAGAATCGATCCACCTTTATCCTCTGATTAGCCTTAATCGGCTAATTAGACTTACCCTTTTATCTTGGTTTAATCGGCTTTGAGCTGATTGAATCTAAGCCGATTGATCTTCACTATCGGTTTTGAGTGAATTTCATATTTTTACCTTGTCGATTACAGGTCAAATCGACTGGCACACTCTGAACCAGGTGTTCGTCTGGTGTGCTGTGTTGTCAGAAACCCTATTTCAAGTTTTTGATGTCAACAGAAGTGTGCGGCGAAGAACTAGGATTCCATCACAATGAATCAGAATTCAGAAAGGAGATAAAAGAAAACATACGATTCAGGGTTGATGTGGGTGTCAGATACTTTCTGATGAACTCAAAGGCTATCTATCTGGATGTAAGAAACTCACAATTATGTCGACAGTCCGGCAACACAGGGTGCTACTTCTTGTCCTCATGGGTTAAGTAGTCCTCGTAACCGTCCATGACGGCACCATTGTTATTATCTGGGAATCATGGAGATGTTGCCGAGCAATCTCTCAGTTCCCTCTGTAAAGAGATCAAGAACGTTCTTAACACAAGGGGCATTTAAGCACTCATAGAAGCGCATCAAATAAGAATAGAAACCAATTTGCATTAAGGACGCTTACAAAATGAGTACCTGGAGTTCATTGGTATACTTCCATAGTGGAACAGCTGCTGTGGGCGCCAGGAAGGGCGGAGCAAATGGCGGCACCAAGGCCCGAGGGGCGGCGAGACGGGTGGAGAGGAGCAGCGGCGGAACCGGCGGACAGTGGCGGGACTGGTGGTCGGGGACGAACTGAGCACAGGGGTTGGGCGCCGGGATGGGCGGAGCAAAGGGGGGGCACCGAGCCGCCGAGGCCTGAGGGGCGGCGCCGAGGTCCGAGGGGCAGCGGCGGAACCGGCGGATGGCAGCGGGAATCGGTGTCGGGGATGAAGCGAGCGCAAGGGGCAAGCGCTGGGGCCCGAGGGGCTTCGTCGAGGCCAGACTGCGGCGGCGAGTCTTGACGCTCTTGGTCGGGTCGTCACCCCTAGACCTAGACGCAAGAGTTAGAGAATAAAAAACTAGGGTTAGGTCTGGGCGTCGGCTAACCCGTTTAAGACAGACTGCACGGCAGCCAGTCAGATATCCGATTGTCCGAATACGGATATATCTGAAAATATATTCAAAATATCCCGATCCAACGAATAGCGATGTACCGAGTCCGAATCCGAAACCGAAAAAATATCCAAAACCAAATCCGAAAACTATCCGAAAAATCTATCCGAATCTGATCCGAACACATCCGGTCGGTCAGCCGGTCAGAAATTATCTGATCCGATTGCACCCTACCTGAGGCTTTATCTTCTTATCTGTTTCTCTCTTCCTCTTACAAGTGGGCCTCTTAATCCTGTGCGGACCCCTTATGCCAAGAGGCCACCGACCTAGCCCTTTGCCTGTCTCTGCCGGTGCACCCTGAACCCCACATGGCAGTCACATTTCTTCCTTACCATTGTTTTCCTTCAGCCGATGGTTCTCTGAACTTCGTGTCGATTCGGCTCAGTTCAATTCATTCCCCCGCCTAATTAATCGTATCAACTGCGCCGTCCATACACATCCCCTGCTACTGTAAGCGAACGGCATGGCGCCAAATCACCTAGCCTAGCATCTATCCCTGACAATCCTATGCAACCGCCATTTCCTACCATCCCTGTGCCTGGTCATGCGCTGGCGCCGAAGAATAGCAAGATCGCCGCAAGAATTTGCCCCAGTTCACACCCTGTGCCAAACCTCCTTGCTGCCTATATAAGCCATCCAAACTCTCTTAAGAAACCCAAGCCTCTCCACATCACCCTCATACTCCATTTTTTCCTTCTGTCAAAGCATCATCTTCTTCAAGCAGCCATTAATGAGGCTACTCGGTAAAGATTTATTCAATCCCTTCGACTTAGAGCTTCATTGTGACCTCCTAAGCTCATCCAACCCATTAATTTCAGCTCTTTCCTGCCGATCAATGGCCACACTGAGCTCTGTCTTCCTCATAACCGACCACCGGTGGCAGAGCTTCTCGGCCCGTTTCCACTCCAATTAATAGGTAAAATGGAATTTGTGGAACCCTTTGATGATTAATCTAGTGTTATTCAAGCTCGAATGGCATTAGTTCATGCTTCCCGCCGACCGGCTATGGCGCCGCTGCACCCTTGCGGTGGCGGAGCACTTCTGGTGATCACCAGCAGCAGCTAACCTCACCGATATGTGCGCATGAGTGCCCTAGTGCCCTATGAGGCCGCGGCCAGCCAGCTCCGTCTCGCCTCCATCGCCGGCGTGATGCCCTAACCCATGCCCGGTTTTCCCTCACTGGCTCGTGGTCCCGGGATGTCAGCGGCTGCAGACTGAATTCAAATGGGCAGGCGCCAAACGCCTAAAGGCGCTTTTGTAATACCAGTTCTGCAATTAAACATTTATTTCGATGTCCTTGGTTTATTTGGGAAATTTTCATTTTCTTAACTACTTAAGTGTAATATCTTAAGTCGGAATTCTTGATTCGGGTGTTGGTGGACCCACTTGTGATCTGAAAAGATGAAAAAAAAATGCAGGCGTGTGCGAATACACTGATTTTTCTTTTTTCCTCCTTTCTTTTCCCCCACCTAGCCCTTTCCTTCTCCCCTCTCCTTTTTCTTTTCCTCTTCTCTGGCGTCTTCCTCCTCCCTAGCTTCTCCCTGGTGGCATCTCCTCCCTCCATGGCAGCAGCAGCCCTCCCCCAAGCTCCTCCCTGCAGCCACAGCAGCAGCCCTCCCTCGAGCTCCTCCCTGCAGCCCCCCCCAGCTCCTCCATGCAACAGCACCCTCTTCCTTCTTCCTCCCTCTTGGTAGTGAGTGGATTCAAGTTTTTGATGTTCTTGCTGTGCTAATGGAGGTCCTAGCAGGTGGGGATGGTTCTAGGGTTCTTGGATTTGGGGATTTTGGAGGAAAAATGGATCTAGGGTTGGAGGGAACTCTGTTCAGATTTCGAGCTGTGCACAGACCAATCTTGCGACTGTGTTTTGGGCAAGAAAGAATTCTTTCCTGAACACAAAATTTCAGTAGAGTTCAAGAACACAAAATTTCATTAAGCCAATTAAAAGTTATGATCTTTTTAGTGCGGCATGCTCTGATTTAGTTCATGTTGGTAGCTGAGTTTTTGAACTACTGTTTAGGGCTATTTCCAAGTCGAATTAGAATCTTTGGTTGCCTGGAGAAAGTTAGAAAGATTCCTGTAGATCAAGAAAATGTCCTTGTTTGCTTGATTTTGGTTCAGAAATCAAAAGTTATGCTATTTTGAAGTTGCTACCCTAAAACTGCAATCTGCTGAAAAATTCAGAATCTGAACTCAAACTAAAAATGCAAGTTGAGGACTTTAGGCTCAGTTTGTGAATAAACGGCTAGAGGGTAATTGTAGGTTATCCTCTTGTGTTCATTTAGAGCCCAAGAACTCAATTTTTAACTTAGCCAATTAAATGTTATGCCCATTTTAATATAGACTGTCCTGAGTTAGGTTTAAAATGTGCAGTCTCTGTTCATCTGTAATCTGGGAAATTTTGGCACATCTCCTGAATGAATGGGTATGGGGAAATGTTATGCTAGCCTTTTATGGTCAATTAGAGCACAAGAATACTCACTTTGGTTAAACCAATCAAAAGATATGATTGTTTTAGTAACTGCTGTCCAGAACTAGTGTAGTTGCATGTAATCTCTGTTCCTTGCTTTTCTGAGAAATATTGAAGCATTTCCTGAATGTCTAGCTGTAGAAGAAGTTGAAGATTATCCTCTTATGGTTAATTAGAGCTCAAGAACTCAATTTTTTTATCTTCCATTTAAAAGTTATAGTTGTTTTAGTGTTTGCTCTCCAGGGTGGTAACAGATTTGGCTTCATTATTAGGTGTGAAAGGTTAATAGGTCTTTTCGAGAAAGTTTAAAAGTGGGGTTAAGGAAGGAGCAAAGATGATTTTTTTTTGTCGCTTGAACCGTGATTACATTGTTTTGATATGAATGCAATTAAATGTTTATTACAGGAAGTGTGATCTCGGGAGTATCCTTGTAACATCCCAAAATTTGGCCTACAATTTCACTTATGTGCATTTTGATGATTTTCTGAATTTATTGGATTTTTCCAGAAATTATTTGAATTTATTTTAATTAAGTATATTGAACCTTTGGTGAAAACTAGATATATATAGATAAAGTTAATATAAAGTTTTACCAAAAATATTTTATTTAAGCTCAGAATGTCTCAAAGTATTTATGAGAAATTTTTTGGGATTTTTCCTGATATTTTAATTACTTAAAATAGATTAATTTAATTTCGAGAATTATTTTAAATCGAAAAGCGTTGGAAAACCAGAGTGAATAGTACTGGGCCAAGCCCAAGATCGTATGCGTCTTGCGCCCATCGCGGTGCGCCCGTCGGCCACGCCGCCGCCGCGCTGCGTGTGACCGTTGATGAAGATCGGCACCGCTTCATCGCAGAACCCTAGTGCGGCGAGCCGCTGGATCAAGATCAAGTGGTCGGATCGCTTCGCGTTGTTTTGGTAAGTTTAGATCTCGCCGTTGGATTTGGAAGGAGCGGATCGGATCGTATCGCCGGATCTAATCGTGGCCGCCATCTTGGATCGGACGGTCGCGATCGCCGCCTCCGATCCGGTTTCGTTCGCCGCGCGCCGCCTCCGCCGGGATTGTCTAGGGTTGCCGCTTTAGCGCATGCCGAGGCTATAAAAGGCGTGGGCTACACCGAGGTTCCTCATCGCCTTGCGCTTCGGTCGCTCTAGTCTTATTTGCCGAGTCGCCGTCGCCGTGCGATGAGAGCTCGCCGCAGTTTTTCGTAGCGCCGCCGGTCGTTTTCTTTAGGTTGCGTCTCCGTCAAGCCGCCATTCGCCGAATAGGTTCCAGATCCGGGCTCGTCGCGTCAAGCCGCATCGGGGTAGCCACTTCATCCCGTCGGAGTTACGCCGGAACGCCGCTCGGTGGTCGCCGCCCTCCGCTCGGTGCGCACCGCCGCCGTGCTGCCATCTTCGTCGGGAAGCTTCATCAGCCGTTGGATCTTCGTCGGACCGCTACGATCGCGCCACGTCTCGGTAAGAGCAGTAAACGGCTCGGGTAAGCGTCGGTCGTTGGATCAGGTTTGTTCGGTTGAGATCGCGCCGCGTGTGCGTTAGAGCGTTAGCCGTTGGATCGTCGCCTGGATGTGCGCCGCGTGTCGAGCACCGGCACGGGCGGCGTTGCAGCCAGTCGATGCGCGCCGCGTGTCGGGCGCGTGATGCGAGGCGCCGTGAGCCGCGTCCACGGTGGACCAGAGGCGGTTCCGTGGACCGGGTCTGTGCGCCGAGGTGACGTGTCAGTGCCTGATTGGCTCGGGCCAGGGCTGACGTCAGCGTTACGCAATAAATATCTTTCCAATAGAAAAATAATTCAGAAAAATCAGAAATTCTATTTTCTGTATTTTCAGTATTTATTCAAACTTCAAAAGGCTATATCTTTTGCATTTTAACTCAGATTTGAGTGATTCAAATTTCTAAAAATTTGTAAAATCAAGATCTATTTATTGGGGAATTTTATTTTATTTTTGGAGTTTGGTTGCTCTCTGTTTTGGTGTTTATTTGCTATTTTAGCATCGTTTCGCGTAGACGTTGAACTGCTCGGTGATCCGGAGGAAGATTCATCGCTTCAAGACCCAAGCTCAGAGGAAGACCAGCACCTACTCCAAGGCAAGTTGTGCTTTGATCATGTTGCACCTAATTTTCACCAAATTGCTATTTTGTCTCTTAAACTTTATGCATGATATTTTATGTGTATAAATGATTTCAATTAATCTGGGAATTAGATAATATGCCTATTTGAATTAAATCATACCTTGTCAATTTTATACCATGATCTATTTGTCACCCTAGGATGTGGAATTATAGTTGGTTAAAATTGATAATCAACATGGGCTAGTTAGACCGTCATAGATTGCTTAGCCATGCCACGTCATCACAGGTGTCCGAATGTTGATACTTAATCTTGACTAATGGAATATGGAACAATGTTTATGAATTGGTGTGTCATGTGTCGTCACACAGTGATATCAAGTTGTCATGGCGAGGAGGTCACACATCTAGATTGAAATGTTGATGGTATGTGGTGCTTGGTAATCAACTGGGGTGGTAATGATTTTAGATTGGGGCAAGTGGCAAGGGGCAGTGTGCCAAGGTGGGCGGGGTTGGCGGGGTATGTGGAAGTCTTGCCTTAATCACCTTAAGGACTTAACCTTGCAAGCCTTTGACCTGAGTCCTTCTTGCAACCACATGTCTGGAATGGGACAGCCTAGCTGAATAATTTGTGAAACCTAGATTTTGGTACTGTCATGGTGAATAGTGAGTCCCGGGTTACGGTTTAACTCACATGGCGCAAGAGGGGGGCCCTGTTGTGGTGGTTTAACCCTTCAGTGTTGAAACCTTAGCGAGCAGTACTGGGTCTAGGTGTAGCATTGTAAAGGCTTTGTTACGATCACTCGCCTTGGTGGTGTTTGGTTGTATCGTGTGGGTAAAGTGCATAACCTCTGTAGAGTGTACAATCTATTCGAATAGCCGTGCTCACGGTATTGGGCAATGCTCGGGAATAACAGTTAAGGGTTAGACTTTTGTTAAACAAAAACTTATTGGGATGGCAAGGTGCCATGGAAGGTGGAAATTGATTTAGGATTAGGAACTTGGTGTATTTCAGAAATACCGAATTTATTACTGTATTTGTTTTACTGCTTTCCAATCTATTTATTGTATGCTTGTTAAATGCTGCCTTATTGCAAAATACCCTTATTAGCCATTCCTTTGGATTAAGCCAAGCATATAGAATATTAGACTTGCATTATTGTGCACAACTTGTTGAGTGCTTTATGTACTCACCCCAACAACAACAACTTCAGAAGAAGTGGAATCTACGCCATTCATGGAGGAGGATTATTTGGATGCGAATGCTTAGGGTCCGAGCCTCATCAATTGCCTGTGGCGAACTGGAGCGCCACTGCGTTTATTTTATTTCCGCTTCTTTTCATTGATACTTTTTATTTAAGCCCTGTGAGGCATTATTCATGTAAGACAACAGTTACTATTAATTATTAAAGTTATGCTATATTCCACTGTGTATGACTATGATAGCATCTATGTTAAGCCTGTGTGCACTAGCGTGATCCTGGACTAGTGCGGTATTCACAGAGGGTCCGGATTTGCAAATTCGGGTCTCGACAATCCTCAACCTCATGTCACTCCATTCCTCGTGGGTAAAGAGGCAAGTGTATCAAATAGAAGGATATTATAATGTTGATTGATTGCTTGTGCATATGAATATGATATGATGTGCTACCATGCATATTTCTTGAATTTGCTTAGACTAGTACGAACGGTAATTCATGGATGGATGAATTGACTGATGTTTATGAAATTGGGCATGACTATGCAAGTGGTGAAAATGAATGAAGTTGCACATGTATTCATGTTAATTGCATACGAGCATTCATAATGGAAGAGGCGACTCATTCTGATGCGAGCCTCTGTGTTCACACGTAGTGAACACAAAAGTCCTACCTCGTGGTCCCATTTATCGAAGTGAATGGGAGCGAGGCAGTAAGAGTAGGCACCTTCCACGGGATGGAAGGGATGTGAGGGTGCCCACCGACGGGTGTGCACTCGGCAGTACCGGTACGTGCAAAGAAAAGAGCATTCATGAGCATGTATGTCGCATTGCATCCTAACGATGATTTTGAGTTCAATAGAAATATGTAGAGTTGGGATCGAGTCGTGGACTCATCCAAAGAGATTTAAAGAGGTACGTGTAGGAAGTAAGTATTGAAGTGAAAAGATGTAAATGTTGTTGATATTATTGTTTTATAAATTCATGGATTTGGATAAGAAGTATGCTCTTACTATTGATTTAATTGTGTAAATTGGTTTGTGATGCACTTTGCTGAGTCTTGAACTCATACTTGTTTGTTTAATGTTTTTTAGGTACCCTGAGAGTGACTTGCCACGATGGAACTTAGCTGCACCTCCACTCACGCTCATGACATGTTAAAAGATTAGTTGGGTTAATCAGTTCACTCTGAAAACTAGTTGAATTCATTATGTAATCGTGTTGTAGTTAAGTTTAATTGATGATATTATGTTTAGTTGTGTGCTTAGTTGGTCATGATGGTTGATTGATTCCATGTCATGTTGTAGATGATATCAGAATGATTATTGTCTTTTGTCTGCTGAGTGGATGCCAAAGTTTTAGGGAAGGTGCTGCCGAAATTTTTAGTGGATTTCGGAGTACTATTAGAGTTGATCTTCCTTATCTAGTTTTATTTCCTGTTTTGGTGACACTCAGGGCACTGTAGGTGCCAGGGTGTTACAGTTGGTATCAGAGCCGGCTTTAGGTCCGTGGCCTGTGAATTTAACAAATTACTCTAGAGTAAACTAAATATTTTGCTGCGTGAAATTAGAAACATGGCATAGGTTTCCACTCTTGTTAAAAATTTGGCCTTAGGGCAACAACCTTAAAATCTGAAGTAGAGTGGTTAATTAATTTAAAACTTGACACATTCTGATGCACAGTAGGAAAAGGTATGGGTATCGTTGCTTTACGCTTAAATGTTGTATTTAAGCTTTGATGTTGAGTGCTACATTTGATAATGTATGTTGCTATGTTTATGAAAGGAATGAATTGAGTTGTTCTTGTTATTGAGATTAAGTGAGTTGTGCTGCCGAAGGGTTTCGGTCACCTTCTTCTGTTGTGGAGTGGCCATGGTAGTGGCCATGGTGGTGGTTGTGGTGGGTAAAGCCACAACCTAAGTTTGGAGCCTCTCGTAGGTAAGAGTCATCGTCTTTTGCGACAAGGTTTAGAGAGTGGATGAAGTTTGTTGGTTCCTTTTAGCTTCATTGGTTGGAGTCCAATAGAAAGTTTGGTGGTGGATCCTTTAGGATTTCTTCTACCATTCTGCCGATCGGTTTGGTTGATTTATTTTGGTCTTTACTGGTTGGAAACAAAGGAAAGGTGTTTGGTAACGAGTATTCGCTGATTGTTCTTTCGACGGTTTTTAGTTTTGCCTTCTTTGGTTGAAGACAAAGAAGAAGAGTTTAGTGTGACGCCTCTTTTGGTTGCCATTCCAGCTTTTACGCCCGGTTTTGTTGGATTGCTTTACGGAGAAAGTTATCGATTTATTCTTGTGTTGTTATTCTCCGAGTTTAAAAGAAATTATTGAAGTCTTGATGTAAAACTTAAGTCTTGTGGATTCTTGGTGTTAAGGTTTTATCATAAAGGATGTGGTTGATCGTTTGGTTTTCCCCCTTGCATTTATCTTCCCTTGTGGAAGTTGTAACTTTGAGATTTGATGAAGATCTTTTGCATGCCAGAGTTTGGGTATTTGAGAGTTGCGCTCTCTTGCAATTTCTGTTTGGGTTTTTCTGGAAAGAAGAAACTGTTTATCGGTGTTCATTCATGCTTAAGAGCTGTGTTTTCCTTAAAGGTTGGGTATGTGACCCACGAGGATATTCAAGACGTTAAGTGTATGATTAGTAGTTAGAACTTTGAGATGATGTGGGTGACTGATTATATTAAAGTGAATTTGTAGGTTGTTTAAAAAAACAACCTAATTTATTGTGTGGTAGAGAAAGATTAATTGAGATGGCAATTGATCAAAAGTGAGTGTTGATTAGTGTTTTATGCGAAGTGTTGCGAGTCCTTGAAATTAATTGGAAGTACGGGATTGTGTCCTGATAATGCTATTATTGATCCCGACTGAGAAGGTCTAGAATCTTTTGTAGATGAATTTATTATAGCAAGGTGTTGATGTAAAGTACCAGAGTATAATGGTGTAAAGACATGAGGGTTGTTGGTCCATGTTTCACATGAGTCGATTAGTATTTTGGGTCAACAAAATGACTTAATCGATGTGTAATCAAAGAATAGGGATAAGGAATGATTGTATGAAAGGTTGAGCTTGTCCTTGACAAATGTCTTGTTTGGATCTGTATTTATGAAATATGGCTAGTGGAGATCGTATAGTGTGGTTAGGATTAATTATTGGTGGAATGAACTGGGGATATTGAGTATGTGAATTGGGGATTGTACGAAAGGTAATTGTTGTGTACGCCGAAATAAGTGTTGAAAAAAAGATATGTATTAAGCTTGGAATAAACCATTGTATGAATGATGGTTCGTCATGGTTAGTAGATCAAAAGAAAATGATGACACATGTCTTATGTTGAATTAACTGTAATTTATTGGTGTTGAAGAAATAAGGAAGTGGTTCTTCTTGTTGATTGTCATGAGATAGACTTGGTTAGGGTTTGATGATAATATGACTGGTGGTGGTTATATGAATAGGAGAAGGAAATTAAAAGAAGATTGGGTTTTGTAACTTTTGTTCAAACCAGTTGGACTTTTTAGGATTTTGTGAATATGAAATCTTTAATGGTTAAAGTATTGGAATACTAGAAATGGTGGGATTCGAGTTGGATCTTCTTTTATGGGTTTACGGGGTCAAGTGATTTCTACTGATGAAGTGGTTTCTGTTGGGAATAAGTTCCCCATCCTCTTGAATGAAAAATGTGCAGGTTGGGTGCTTAGATGTTTGGCTTGAGAATCGGTTTCCTCTTCCAAAACGTTGATTTTAGTTAAACGTGAGAGGTTCTGCTTTGGTGAAAGCGAACTGATTTGTTCCTATTTTTTATGAGGGCTTCTGTCGAAGATTTGTGTGGAGTCTCTCTTTTACTTTGAGTTTCTCCCCAGTGTGAATTTTATCACATTGATTCGAAGATGATAAAAGTGGTTTATGTGATGTAAAAGAACTGATTTTTTCCTTTGCGTTTTGACTTGGGAAAAGAAAATGAGAGATCTTTGGGTTTTGTCGAGTTCTCTCTAAGATGAATTTTAGTGTGTTGGGCTCAAGGTGATGCATGTGGTTCACTTGGTTCAAGAGAATTGTAATTCTTTTGCTTTCTAGCTGGAGTTAAGAATATGAGTGTTTATGGTCTAGAGTTGAGTATATTAAAGGATTGTACTTTTGGAATTGGTTTTTGAGTGAAAGAATGTGAGGGCAAGACCCTCTTAGGAAAGGAACCGTTTGTGGTTTGGTAATGAACTCTGGTCCTAGCATGAGCTAGACGTTGACCGTTAGTGGTTTATTGGTAGAGTATGATGGAGGCTTGTGATATCGGTTCAAAATCTTTTGGAAGTAGCATTGGTTGTTAAGGTGAGGTCGAATTGAAGTGAAATGTTCTGTTGTGAACATTTGCTTTAACTATTTGTTACTAGGTGTGGTATATGCCTGGGAGAGGTTAGAATAAAAGAATTTTATATCGTGGTTTACAACTGAAGGGAAATTTATGCCAAGGTGGGCTATTTCCTTCGATGGCCTTGGTTGGTTATGGCCCTTTTGTTGGAAGAGATGGGACTATGTGTATTTGATTCTTTGGGCTTGAGGTTGGAACCCAGAAGATTTAAATGAGTGTAAGAGTGATTAGTTGATATTTGGTTTAGAGGCGTGTCAGAATGAAAAGCCTTGTATCGTTCTAGCTGTCATGAATAAGATGAATCGTGGCAAAGAGGGTGAGAAAGGAGATTTAAGTTTTATGATTTACGTTGAAAAAAAATTGGAGTTGAGTTAGAGGTTAGTACGCTATCCTTTTGAGAAGGACCATCGGTTAAAAGGGTATAATGTGCTGTAGTACCAAGGAAAGTTTTCTGAGTACATCAGAGTATTTCACGATAGTGGTATGTTATGTTCGATATGGGGATTTGGCATATCAATTAATTTGATCGAGTCCTTAGTGGGTGGATTTGAGGATGAAGATTGAGATAATTCTGGTGAGATTCCTTGTTCAGGAAGTTCGTTGGAATCTTCAATGCTAGGGAGTTTTGTCCCTTGCAAATTTAAGTAGAAATTGGAGTGAATATATAGTCTTGAGAAGAGAAAGCTTGGTCTGAGGTGAGTCAAATCACTTTCGTTAATAGTTGGACTTGGAAATTTGATTTGTCGTTTGGACTCATTTGAATTCTTGCGTGGTTGCTTTGAGTTGCAAGCCCTTGTGAACTTTGTTTTGTTGTAGTTGATGTTCTTCGAATTCGGGGTCGAATTCCATTAGGGGGAGAGAATGTAATACCAGTTCTGCAATTAAACATTTATTTTGATATCCTTCGTTTATTTGGGAAATTTTCATTTTCTTAACTACTTAAGTGTAATATCTTAAGTCGGAATTCTTGATTCGGGGTGTTGGTGGACCCACCTGTGATCTGAAAAGATGGAAAAAAATGCAGGCGTGTGCGAATACCCTGATCTTTCTTCTTTCCTCCTTTCTTTTCCCCCACCTACCCCTTTCCTTCTCCCCTCTCCTTTTTCTTTCCTCTTCTCTGGCGTCTTCCTCCTCCCTAGCTTCTCCCTGGTGGGGCCTCCTCCCTCCATGGCAGCAGCAGCCCTCCCCTGAGCTCCTCTCTGCAGCCACAGCAGCAGCCCTCCCTCGAGCTCCTCCCTGCAGCCCCCCCCCCGGGCTCCTCCATGCAGCAGCACCCTCTTCCTACTTCCTCCCTCTTGGTGGTGAGTGGATTCAAGTTTTTGAGGTTCTTGCTGTGCTAATGGAGGTCCTAGCAGGTGGGGATGGTTCTAGGGTTCTTGGATTTGGGGATTTTGGAGGAAAAATGGATCTAGGGTTGGAGGGAACTCTGTTCAGATTTCGAGCTATGCACAGACCAATCTTGCGACTGTGTTTTGGGCAAGAAAAACTTCTTTCCTGAGTAGTTAGCTGTAGATAAAGTTGTAGCTCGTGTTCTTAGGTTTCAGTAGAGTTCAAGAACATAAAATTCCATTAAGCCAATTAAAAGTTATGATCTTTTTAGTGCGGCATGCTCTGATTTAGTTCATGTTGGTAGCTGAGTTTTTGAACTGCTGTTTAGGGCTATTTCCAAGTCGAATTAGAATCTTTGGTTGCCTGGAGAAAGTTAGAAAGTTTCCTTTAGATCAAGAAAATGTCCTTGTTTGCTTGATTTGGGTTCAGAAATCAAAAGTTATGCTATTTTGAAGTTGCTACCCTAAAACTGCGATCTGCTGAAAAATTCAGAATCTGAACTGAAACTAAAAATGCAAGTTGAGGATTTTAGGCTCAGTTTGTGAAAAAATGGCTAGGGGGTAATTGTAGGTTATCCTCTTGTGGTCATTTATAGCCCAAGAACTCAATTTTTAACTTAGCCAATTAAAAGTTATGCCCATTTTAGTATAGACTGTCCTGAGTTAGGTTTAAAATGTGCAGTCTCTGTTCATCTGTAATCTGGGAAATTTTGGCACATCTCCTGAATGAATGGATATGGGGAAATGTTAGGCTAGCCTTTTATGGTCAATTAGAGCACAAGAATACTCACTTTGGTTAAACCAATCAAAAGATATGCTTGTTTTAGTAACTGCTATCCAGAACTAGTGTAGTTGCATGTAATCTCTGTTCCTTGCTGTTCTGAGAAATATTGAAGCATTTCCTGAATGTCTGAGTGTAGAAGAAGTTGAAGATTATTCTCTTGTGGTTAATTACAACTCAAGAACTCAATTTTTGGATCATCCATTTAAAAGTTATAGTTGTTTTAGTGTTTGCTCTCCAGGGTGGTAACAGATTTGGTTTCATTATTAGGTTTGAAAGGTTAATAGGTCTTCTTGAGAATGTTTAAAAGTGGGGTTAAGGAAGGAGCAAAGATGATATTTATTTTTTTTGTCGCTCGAACCGTGATTGCATTGTTTTGATATGAATGCAATTAAATGTTTATTACAGGAAGTGTGATCTTAGGAGTATCCTCAACCTCATGTCACTCCCTTCCTCGTGGGTAAAGAGGCAAGTGTATCAACTAGAAGGATATTATAATGTTGATTGGTTGCTTGTGCATATGAATATGATATGATGTGCTACCATGCATATTTCTTTAATTTTCTTAGACTAGTAAGAACGGTAATTCATGGATGGATGAATTGACTGATGTTTATGAAATTGGGCATGACTACGCAAGTGGTGAAAATAAATGAAGTTACACATGTATTCATGTTAATTGCATACGTGCATTCATAATGGAAGAGGCGACTTATTCTGATGCAGGCCTCTGTGTTCACACGTAGTGAACACGAAAGTCCTACCTCGTGGTCCCATTTATCGAAGTGAATGGGAGCGAGACAGTAAGAGTAGGCACCTTCCACGGGATGGAAGGGATGTGAGGGTGCACACCGACGGGTGTGCACTCGGCAGTACCGGTACGTGCAAAGAAAAGAGCATTCATGAGCATGCATGTCGCATTGCATCCTAACGATGATTTTGATTTCAATAGAAATATGTAGAGTTGGGATCGAGTCTTGGACTCATCCAAAGAGATTTAAAGAGGTACGTGTAGGAAGTAAGTATTGAAGTGAAAAGAGGTAAATGTTGTTGATATTATTGTTTTATAAATTAATGGATTTGGATAAGAAGTATGCTCTTACTATTGATTTAATTGTGTAAATTGGTTTGTGATGCACTTTGCTGAGTCTTGAACTCATGCTTGTTTGTTTAATATTTTTTAGGTACCCTGAAAGCGACTTGCCGGGATGGGACTTAGCTGCACCTCCACTCACGCTCATGACATGTTAAAAGATTAGTTGGGTTAATCAGTTCACTCTGAAAACTAGTTGAATTCATTATGTAATCGTGTTGTAGTTAAGTTTAATTGATGATTGATGATATTATGTTTAGTTGTGTGCTTAGTTGGTCATGATGGTTGATTGATTCCATGTCATGTTGTAGATGATATCAGAATGATTATTGTATTTTGTCTGCTGAGTGGATGCCCATGTTTTTGGGAAGGTGCTGCCGAAGTTTTTAGTGGATTTTGGAGTACTATTAGAGTTGATCTTCCTTATCTAGTTTTATTTTCTGTTTTGGTGACACTTAGGGCACTGTAAGTGCCGGGGTGTTACAGTTGGTATCAGATCCGGCTTTAGGTCCGTGGCCTATGAATTTAGCAAATTACTCTAGAGTAAACTAAATATTTTGTTGCGTGAAATTAGAATCATGGCATAGGTTTCCACTCTTGTTAAAAATTTGGCCTTAAGGCAACAACCTTAAAATCTGAAGTAGAGTGGTTAATTAATTTAAAACTTGACACTCTGATGCATAGTAGGAAAAGGTATGGGTATCGTTGCTTTACGCTTAAATGTTGTATTTAAGCTTTGATGTTGAGTGCTACATTTGATAATGTATGTTGTTATGTTTATGAAAGGAATGAATTGAGTTGTTATTGTTATTGAGATTAAGTGAGTTGTGCTGTCGATGGGTTTCGGTCACCTTCTTCTGTTGTGGAGTAGCCATGGTAGTGGCCATGGTGGTGGTTATGGCTCGGTAAAGGCACAACCGGAAGTTTGGAGCCTCTCGTAGGTAAGAGTCATCGTCTTTTGCGACAAGGTTTAGAGAGTGGATGGAGTTTGTTGGTTCCTTTTAGCTTCATTGGTTGGAGTCCAATAGAAAGTTTGGTGGTGGATCCTTTAGATTTCTTCTACCGCTCACGATCGGTTTGGTTGATTTATTTTGGTCTTTTCTGATTGGAAACAAAGGAAAGGTGTTTGGTAACGAGTATTCGCTGATTGTTCTTTCGACGGTTTTTGGTTTTGCCTTCTTTGGTTGAAGACAAAGAAGAAGAGTTTAGTGTGACGCCTCTTTTGGTTGCCATTCCAGCTTTGACGCCCGGTTTTGTTGGATTGCTTTGTGGAGAAAGTTATCGATTTATTCTTGTGTTCTTATTTGAACTAGTTAGTAAACTAGTTAAACTCAGAATCCTAAAAATTTCAAACAGTTAAACATACAATACATCGGAGAATATACCCATTTTATATCATAGAGCCAGGCTCCATGGTGCCCCAAGTAATTATACTATATATATATGTATATATATATGCATAAGCATATGAAGAATAACTAACAGTAGTGTATATTTGCATATATTTCAGAATAGATCAAGAAACTAATTTATTACTATTGAAATGTTTTTGAAAGGAAAAACACTATGATGTTATATATGCACAAATTTAATTTGCTTCAAGAGCATAAGCCTTATCTATGTAGAAGAATGTATACCTGTATATATAATAAAAAGTAAGGTCAAGATTGGTGAGAAACTAGATTCTAATTATCTTATGTAATCAAACCACATGTTTCAGCAAAAATCATTATAATAAGATTTTAGATAATACTTAACCCTTTAGTCAAAATACACTTCCATGAGTTATAAGTGAACTTAAGAACTTTAAATACATATAAATAAAATCTTATAAAATGAAGGATGGAATCATGAAAAACTAATCTCAGCATAATAAAGATAAGATCGGGATAATCGACAAAAAGAACTAATTCGAATAAAGTTTATAAAAGACTTCTTCTTTTGTATTCATATAAACTATCGCGGGTAAAAGCAAAATGATGCAAAATCAGTTTTAGAACACTTCTAGGATTGTACCCTACTAACGCCAGAAAAATGAGTGAATAATCATGTATAGTGTAGTCGCAAACTTAAAACGAAATCCGACTCTTTATAACATCAGCTTTATGACCATTTATGTTTTTTCGGCAGTTCATAAAATATCTCGTCTAAATGCAAATTTTGTGAAGATCAGCCTAGAAATGCTATCTAAGATATGGACTACCTCAATCTAAAAACATATTCTTATTACAACTTGTTTTTCATCTGAATCCTACTAGTGCAATAACCCTAAGTGTTATGATCGCTAAAGCCCTTTATATGAATAGTTGAGCTTAAGAAACCTTTAGCTAAAATACTTGCGTCGCAAGAATCATTGTGTAACTATGTAAATGCAGCTAGTAGCCTTATTTTGTAGATCCCAACATGAATAAATTACCTTGCATACAAAACACATAGGGCTAAGTTCTAATATTACACTACATCTTACTAATGTGATTCCTTATAACAAAAACTTTAATACCATATAAGCTATTTTAGCAATGAATAAAATATCTCGTCTAAACACTAAAATTTATAAAATCAACCTGGAAATGCTCTCCAAAATAAATACTACCCTATTCTGAAGAAATAATCTCGTTTCATCATGCTTTTCATATAATCCTGTTATCAAAATGACCTTAGTATTATGATTTCTGGAATTCATAATATGAATAAACAAACTTAGTAATAATGAAGAAATCTGTAGTTAAGATATTGTATCATCAGAACCTTCTTAAAAAACATGAATATATAACTAGTAACATATCTAACATATTCGAAACCGCTTCTCATGCGAAAGCATTTAAAGTAGAGTACTATTCATTCATAGCATTCAATCGTAATGACTAATATGTTAAATTCTATTTATCCAAATAATTTTAGCATCAAGAATTCAAAATTATAAATACAAGAATACAAAATTTTAGCTTCTTGAATTCATAAAACAAGAATAGATAATCTATAAAAGAAACCATTCATCTTTCATCATAAAAGCCGTTAACGATATGAATGTATATATATAATCAAGCAACTAAAACTCGAGAACTAAAATAATGCAACTCAAATCCTAAGCCACACCTATTTTCTATAGTGAGTCTTTATTTGGTTTTTTGTCTGTCTTCTTTTTGCCCTTATTAAAGATTATTATTTGCTATATTTCTGATGAACGACGTGTAGAATCCGACATCATTAACTTCGTTGTCGACACCATTAGCTATGACCGTGATGTCTTCATAAGCAACAATTAAGCAAGGCAAGCACCCCCTTTGATCATATTGATCCCAGAATTTAATTTTTATTTTATTTATCAAATTGTTTCATGCATGCGCTTATATTCTGTAAATTCACTATTTTGTGGTACTGGTAGATATACCTGTTGTCCCATAGAACTTCCTTGATAAGTATGGACATGTGAACCTTGATAACCATAGAATAGGGCAGACAATACATAATGTCCACATGGGTATATGCGATTACATATTGATCATGCTTAGCCATGCTTACTTAGCAACGATGTAGATGATCATATTAAAATTGTTTCCTAAGAATTTAAAAAGGTTGGATATGACACTGATGGTTATAGGAATTTTGATTAAAAACCCAAAATAAAACTATGGTTTTGATGCGGCGATTATTGGCAATAGCTGGTTGTGCAAAGGGATTTGCACGTATTGTAGGGTAGAATATCGCCCGGGTCAGATTAAGGACCGAACAATGGGACGTTATAGATCTAAGAAATCCCTACAACCACAAGTGCTGGAATGGGACAGCTTTAAACCAATTAAGTTATCTAATTTAAGTTTGCACTTTGGAAGGCAGGAGTTAGCACAGGCATTCCGTTTCGGTTTGCTTGTAGGGGTTTCTACATACCAACGCAACAGTGTACACCTTGCTATGAGCAGAAACAGTGTGGACAGGTCTGGCTACCTTGGATACGGTATGAATGGATCCATGTCTTGGGTGTGTGTTACTGCCTCTATGGTCAGGGTTTTCATCACCTGGCTGGTGCAATGTTAACCTAGGTAATGTAAAGGTTTTCGTCATGAATATTCTGGTCACAACGCCAAAGGTGCGTGAAACATACGACAAAAAGGAAAGGTCATGACTTATGGGTAAAGCTGTACACCTCTGCAGAATGTAAATCTAATCGATTAGACGCGCCCGCTGAAAGCATCTAGGCCCATAATTCGATTTGGTTTTGGTAATTAATGACAAATGCAATTAAAGGACTAATATTTTCAGTTGAGTGTTTTGAGAATAGGTTTGGTCCGGATTATGGCGATCATGGAAGAATGAAAATGGTGAAAGAGAAGGTCAACGCATCGATGACTAAGGTATAAAGTTTAAGGACCTCTTTATAGCATTTTACCGATCTCGGAATTTAGAGAAAAAGATCGGATTGCTAGAATAGACGTTGTACTATTAAGAGGGGTCTTTACAAATTGCTCGATGTCAATAAAAGTGTTGAGGCTCAATTCATATGCAACTAGATACTTTCATGGTAGTACATTCAAAAGAGAAATTAGAAACAAGCAAAATGCACTTTTGGGTTATGTGTGGCCAGTATGACCGGGCCTCCTCCGGTCATACCGGCCGTCGGTATGACTGGGCCCGAGGGCGGTCTGTTTTTTATAGAACAAGGTGTATTTTGCACTGAAGTGGGCGGTATGATTGGGCCTCCTCCGGTCATACTGAACGTCGATATGACCAGGCCCGAGGGCGGTCTATTTTTTATAGAACAGGTGTTTTTGGCGCTGAAGTGGGTGGTATGGCTGGGGCCCCTCCGGCCATATCGACCATGTGACCAACAGTCACTAACAGTGCATTAAATGCACTGTAGCAACCGTTGGCTACTAAGGGGCGGTCATACTGGCCCTAGGGCGGTATGACCGACCTCTTATGACGATTTTGGCCAACTTTTGGCTAACAATTATATTTGGTTGGTGGGAGTTATAAATACCCCCCACCTGTATTCTAGAGTAAGTTTAGCACCTCATTGATCATCTTTGAGCTCTAGAAGGTCTCCAACTCATTATGTGCATTCAATTCTCATTTCAAGTGAGTGAGGAGAAAAGTCAAGTGTGCATTTAGTGATTGAGCCTTTAGACACTTGATTCGGCCTCAAGCAAGCGTCAAGACTTATTACTCTTGGACGTTGCCGCCTCCTAGACGGCTTGGTGGTGTTGGTGTTTGGTGAGCTTCTCAACAGAGGTTGTGAGAAGCCCCAACAAATTGTAAAACCTGGAGTTCGCCTACCCAGAGCGGAGAAGAACTACTATAGTGATCGAGAAAGGCTCAAGAGGTTGGAGCTGGCTTGAAGTTGTTCAAGTCACCTCAACGTGGATTAGGAGAGACCGGTAAGTCTCCGAGACCACGGGATATAATCTTGTGTCCTATTTTCTTGTGGTTTGAATTTCTTAATCGTGTGTGCAATTTATATTTGTAGCAATATAAGTATATTGATTTGTGTTTAGAATCTTATCTTGCAAATACTTGAATTGTCAGAGCATTTAGTGATCACTAGAAACTTTGTTTTAATTTGTTAAAATTGCAATTCTTGTATAGTGATCTTGTTAATTTCAATTAGAGTCAAAAAATTTAGAAACTTCCTATTCACCCGCTGACGAGTACTCATACAATGGGTACCCTAGTGGCCCGGAGTAACGAACGGGTCGTCCGATGCCCGGCTCCGACCAATGGCCTCGCCGGTCTACAAAAGACATTCGACCCCACCTAACGAGCTGCTCCAATGTCGTCCCTGACCTAACAGGGCGTCCGACCCCCTCCATAGGTCGGACTACCCACCGGCTCCAACAAAGCTGAGGCAATCTCTGCCAAAGGCCAAGTGTCAGACCTCCGTCGGCCATCGGCCACGTGGCCTACGGACATGACCGCTCAAAGTGACCATGTGGGGGCAAGTGGCTCCTTCCCAAGATAGTACAAAGGTTGCTAAAGTCAAGACTCCAGTCTCATCGTCTAGTCAAGCACAGTACGGAGATACGCTCCCTCCCGAGACAGCAACAAAGACACAATATGACGTCAGTGCCCGTCAGGACCGCAGAATGCAGGTGCGTTGTTTCCCAATGAAGCAGCAGACTAATCTACTCGATGAGCCCACCAACCCGGTATGGGCAGAAGAGGAGGTCGACCAACCACCAAGACCGAGGGTCAGAACTCTTAGCATAGATGTCTTCGTCCTTCCCTCTCCATCTCTGACAACCTCGTGAACCAACGGCTCGAGGGCCCCGCGCGGACCCCGAGGCCGAGGCGCACCGAATGCTGCGCCGTCTTCGGCAGTAGCACCTGTGAGCTCACGCAGGTGACCACCTCACCTCCCGTGGGCTCACAATTCGTGGCAATGATCGGCTACGTGTTGGCATCCGTCCACGACTTGCTGGAGAACTCCTCCAGCCACGACTCCAGCTCCGAGACGGAGCGCGTCACCGACGGACTGCATTCTCGTGAGTGCAACATGGTGGGCATGGTCGACCTGACCGCGACCCCTGCAACTACGGGAGCCCTCATCCAGCGCACCAGAGCGCAGGGAGAGGAATCTCAGCGAGAGCGCACTGAACGCGCCCAAGCGCGCCGCGCTGAGCTCCAGCAGCAGCGCGAGGAACTAGAGGCCCGGAGGGTCGAGCTCGACAAGCTCCAGGCAGACCTGGAGCAGAACCAGCCCGAGCCCCGCTTGTGCCCAATATCGCGCGCGCACACGCGCGCCAGGTACACCACCAGCTGGCGGAGGAATCCGACGGCCCTCAGTTTTTCCCTCACGCAAGTCAAAACGTGGCCGCAGCCGCGATGCTGCTCCGCGGCCTCCCCGAGCCGGACGACCCGGAGGCCAAGGCAACGTAATGTAACCTCCGGATCGTGGAACGCCCGCCGCAAAGACATGCAGGCTCGACTCCACCACTCGGCGCCTCCGACCGCCCGAGCCGCACCGCCGCTCGGAGCCGATTGGGTCCGACAAAGGCGGCGGCACAGCACGAACAACCCCAGGCCTTGCTCGCCCCGGTGCGCCAGCAACTCGGCAATGACTACGACGTCCGCACCACCCTCGAGGGGCGGAGAAAGGCGGCGGACGAAGTGGCCCGGTCACGGGTCGTAGACAGCGGTTGCCGCAACGACCGCAGCCCGAGCCCCGATGGTCCAGGACCACAGGCCTTCTATCCGAGGATCCGCCATGTGGATTTCCCTGTCAGGTTCCGGGCACCAACAACCATAGCCAAATACACTGGGGCCACGAACCCCAGCGTCTGGCTAGAAGACTACCGGCTTGCGTGCCGGGCAGGAGGAGCTACGGATGATCTCTTCATCATCCAGTACCTCCCCATCTACCTTGCAAACTCGGCTCGAGCCTGGCTCGAGTACTTGCCCGCAAGAACCATCAGGAACTGGGGAGAACTGAAGAGTCTCTTCGTCGGTAACTTCCAGGGCACCTACAAGCGCCTTGGGAACTCCTGACTCAAAAGTCAGAACAAGCAGCCTGTGGAAACCTCTCGGGATTACATCCGCGCTTTCCCGTTAATGTAATGAACTCCCCGACATCTCCGACGCCGACGTCGTCGGGGCGTTCATCTACGGCACCTCTTGCAAGGCCCTGGTGCACAAGCTGGGTTGCGTCAAACCCAGAACCACCAAGGAGCTCCTTGACATCGCCACCAACCACGCCTCTGGCGAGGAGGCTATAGGGGCCATCTTCGAGAAGGGGAAGGCCAAACGAGAGCCCAGCGCTCAGGCCGCCTCCCCTCCCGACCGCTCCGACAAGCGGAAGGGGAAACAGGTCCGAGAGGGCCACCTGGTCGCGGCTGTCGACCACCCTGCCAAGCAACAGGCACGGCCAGTCATCGCGCCCGACCATTTCGAGAAATTGATGGAGTGTCCGTGTCCGAACCACGGGTTCCCCGTCATGCACAAGCATCGGGACTACCAAGTCCTGAAGCACTTCCTTTCCCTCAGCCCCACACCGTCGAACGGGAAGGGAAAGAAGCGTGACCCAGCACCGTGTGCCGTGGAAAAAAGGGCAGACGACGAGTTCCCCGAACCCGACGGTTGCCTCATGATCTTCGGCGGACCGGCATGCTACGCCGACAAGCGTCGGCTCAAGCTCACCTTCCGCGAGGTCCACACCGCGACTCCAGCCGTCCCCCACTACCTCTGGTGGTTGGAGTCCCCGATCACCTTTAACCGGACCGACCACCCCGACCACATCCCGCAGCCGGGGAGATACCCGCTGGTGGTCGACCCCATCGTGGGGAAGAAGCGCCTTACGAAGGTGCTCATGGACGGCGACAGCGGTCTCAACATCCTTTATGTTGAGACGCTCGAAGCCATGGGAATCCCCTGCTCGAGTCTCCGGCCGAGCAAGGTGCCCTTCCATGGCGTCATCCCGGGCCACCAGGCTCACCCGCTCAGGCAGGTCGACCTACCTGTAACCTTTGGAGGACCGGAAAACATCCGCACTGAAACCCTCAAGTTTGAGGTTCCGGATTTTCTCGGCTCCTACCACGCCATCCTGGGGAGGCCATGCTACGCCAAGTTCATGGCGTTCCCCAGCTACACCTACCTCAATCTGAAGATGCCTGGGCCACAAGGATGATGGAGATGCAGAAGAGTTAGACATCATCACTGGGTGCGGGGGATGGAGGCACGGGGGTGAAGGACGATGGCGTCAGCGGCCTGGGGACATGGATGAGGGAGGTGTGGATGAGGACGATGGCGGTGCCGACGAGGGTATGATAGAAGCTGGGCAAAGGAGAAGAATGATGATGCTGGGAGATCTAGTCGTCAGGAGCTGGGAGGATGGTTGCGAAGGATAGAGGAATGGGGGAGGAGTACAGTGGCATCGGGAGTGGTCATTGACACCGGCAACTGGTGATCATGACTCGAACCCTAACTAGCTCCCAAGTCAAGAGAGAGAACGTCGAGAGAAGATGGGTTGAAGAGAGGGAGGATTGACGGAGAAAAACTAAAGGAGGATTCACTTATACACCGATGGTATTTGTGATAATTTCAATAAAATGTGGTGGCAAAGGGCTTTTCCCATCGCGTAAAAACCTAAAACAACACCTCTTGCCTGGCTTTTGGCTTATAATTATATAGAGGCTTCAGCCTTTTCAAAAGTTCGGCTGAAAAATCAGGTGTTTGTTTTGGCTTTCTGATAGATCGAAATGGCGATCAGAGGTGGGGTGAAAGATCCCAAATAAAATTTCCCCCACTCAAAGTACTCCAAACACTTTTGCAATAAAAATCTAAAGCACCCAAATATCTTCGTTCAAACTGGTGCTTCTCATATTCGCACACCCTCTAAAACCCAGAACAATTAGACAACTATGTGTACCCCAAGCTTGCATGGATAAGAACCATGAATCATATGAGGGGTTTTTTAATCACAATCCTGGTTGTCAAGTGTCCAAACAAAAGAGGAATCAATTCAAAAGACTTCTTTTCTAAAAGAGATAAAGCTAAAATACCAAAGTCTCTTTTCAGAAAAGTTAAAGCAGATTTTCAGAAATTGTCCTTAGTTGGAATAGGTGGTTGGTGAGTTTCTGTTGCTCTAAAATTTTTGGGAATTTTTATCCCTGTGAGAAGAAGAGTCGTGAAACATTGCACGAAAAATCACCTCAGAAAGCTTTGTAGAATAAGAATGAAAAATCAAGCAATACAGAAGGTCAGGAACATCGACTAGAAAGTTGGAGGCTCGGTTTTCACTTCATAGCTCTCAAACGGTGCACCCAGTGGACTCAAGAACTTTTATACAGATGTATATATGAGTCCTGCACCTTCTACAAAAAGAATCACTTACAAATGATTTTTATATATTTGTAGAAAAATCAAATACTGACTGATACGCGAAGAACAAGTTGTGGACAGATTTGCAAATTGATAAAAAACTTGATCTCTAGTCTATCCAACGGTGTAAGAAAGATGTAAAACCAAATGAACACCCTTAAGACATCCTAGAAGAATGAATTTTTTTTAAATAATATATTTTTTATTTCTAATTGCAAAAGTGTACCACGAAGGAAAAAAATTTCAAAAATGTACCCTTGTCGCCCTATGGTAGGGCGACTTCTTGATGCAGAAAAAATGTCGCCCAATCGTAGGGCGACACAGCACTACTCGCCAAATAGAAGGGCGACACAACAGTAGTCGCCCAATGGGAGGGCGACACAACTGTAGTCGCCCAATGGAAGGGCGATTTTGCCAGAAAATTTACAAATTCTGGGAAAAAAATCTGAGAGACTTAAAAAAAGATTAAAATATTTGGATAAACAGATTTAGGATTGAAGTAAAATATTTTTAGCCTCTAGAGAAATTTGAAATAATTTTGAAAATTCCCTTGAACCAGTAGAGTGCATGGTTTTTAGCCTTTTCTACGTCTGCATAATGTCATGTCTAAACGGTATTTTTATGAACAGTAGACCACATTTGATCTTTGATACATGCACTTCCATATTATGGAGAAATATGTAATTTACACCTTGCTTTGCATATAATTTCCACTAGTGCAACAACCCTAAGTAATATAGTCAGCAATGTTTTTTAGCCTTTTCGGCGGCCCGTAAAATGTCATGTCTAAACGATATTTTTATGAACAGTGGACCACATTTGATCTTTGATACATGCACTTCCATATTATGGAGAAATATGTAATTTACACCTTGCTTTGCATCTAATTTCCACTAGTGCAACAACCCTAAGTAATATAGTAGTCGGCAACAACTCATGTCATGTTTTTCACCTTTTCATGCCCCGTAAAATGTCATGTCTAAATGGTATTTTTATGAACAAGGACCACATTTGATCTTTGATACATGCCCTTAAATCGCGTTATTAAACTTTGATTTGTAATCATGTGTTAAACTATTTGTTGAACATACATGAGGGCAGATGCACCGAAAGTTCAGATGGTAAAATAAGCAATAGACTAGATTATATTACAAGGGCATTACAGCAGTGACGAAATTGCTTGACGAACTAACTAACTAACGAAAGCAGTGTTTGTCATGGTGGAACAGATGATCGTTCCGCCTATCTGGGTACAGCCAGAATGATGTCCTACATTTTCTGCATATTACCTGACCCATGTAAATTTTGCGATTTGTCCTCGGACACCGCTCAATCCCCACTATGAAAGAACTCCACGGGGATCCGCAGTGCTCCCAGGTGTCGCCGATTGGGTGCCCTATGCCGTACGTCTCGGGTGTGTAAGACATAATTTTTTTGTCATACCGATTCCGGCGCCCCTACGCTTATACCACCCGGTTCCCTGATGGTCCGCGTAAAGCATCAAGGACTTGTTGCGTGGTGCGGACCTCGCCGTTGTTTCCCTTGTCCCTTCCTCTTCGAGAGGATGTACCTCTGCGCCTCGCATTGCTATGGCTATTGGCGGAGACTTGCCGAGACGCTTGCTCTGTTTCGGCTCGCACTCCACTATATGGTGCAGGAGGTGTGTGTTGAGCTTGTCCTTGTACAACCTAAGCGTGCCTCTCAGCAACAATACAAGATGCCCGCTGTGGTCGTTGAATAACACCGAGGCGCACTAGGGTCCGCTTTTCCGGCGGTAGTAGCACCACGGGAGGGTTGTTCCCCAGCTATCCCATACGGAAGTTTGAGATGTGGGTGGTACGCTCCGGTCCACCCGGTTGAAGTAGCCGCACCATTCATCCTCGCCAAGGGGCATCGATAGAATCTCCGGCGCCCGATTCATCGTGGCGGTATCAACCGCCGCTCAAGGCCGTGTTCGCAAAAGTCGGGCTTCGGGTGGCCCCGAGGAGGTTTCTCCTTTGACTCGAGCAATTTCACGATTTTCTTTTGAACTCCCGATGCGACGAACCGGTTTAGAATTACTACTTTGTGAGTGAAGCATGAGTTCGCCGATAAAACTCACCGATTGGTTGGCCTCTGCCCACCGCCCCGAACTCGTCGCTCTAGAACGGGACGATCCCGCGGCCTCTCCACCGGTTGAAGTTCTCGCGGCGGGTTCGGCGTCGTGGCGCTTGTGGACAAATTCAGTAGTCACGCTGCTCCGCCCGTCGATCCATTGGAAGAAGCAACACCATCCTTGTCGAGAAAAGAAAGAACGATGCATGAAATGGTATTGTTACCTGTATTGTATAGACACCAAAGAGGTTTACCTCGTAAGAGCGGCACAACAAAGAGGAGCGCGGCGGCCGCTCTCCGTGGGTAGATTGCATCATCTTCGCCGGAAGGTTGCATTCGCATTTGGGTCGTGGCAGCTCCGGCAGAACTGGGGCGACAACGCTATTGGTATCCGGGTACTCGGGGCGAGATGACTTCTGCTTGCTGAAGAGGCGACGGTAGAACGACATCGTGCGCTAATTTGTTTAGATTCAGCTGGCGTGTATTGCTTGTTTGGCGGTGTTAGATGTCTACCTCTCGGTCGCTTTTATAGTGGTGGTGAGGGGCTGCTCCACACAACTAAAGCACTGATGGGCCGGTATCCTCTGTGAAAAAATGCACGATGTGTCACCCATCATCAAAGCTGCACGACAAGGCTGCCAAAGCTGATGCATGTGACCTGTCCCACCGGCCCGACAAGGCCGCCAAGTCGATGCATGTGACCGTCCCCACCGCCCGACAAGGCTGCCAAAGCCGATGCATGTGACTGTCCCCATCGCCCGACAAGGCCGCCAACCGATGCATGTGACCCGTCTAATCGGCTCGACAAGGATACACGCCGTGAGTATGCTATTCGCTCAAAAGTCACAGACGACAAGATTCGCCATGCTTGAAAGCGGGGCTACTTTAACAAAGAATAACAATAGTTCATAACCAAAAGTACGGGTTACTAACATAAGGAAAATATATCGATACAAATAAATACATAAGATGCAAAGTACGTCACAACGTAATACCAAATACATAAGCCGATACAAACCATCGGCGCCTCGCTTCGGGCACCTCCTCGCGGTGGGTAGGCCTCCGCGAACCTCGCCTCGAGTATGTCAACCGCACCGTGGGTGGTGGGCCCTCGTGGTCTAGCCGAGGTGTAGCGTGACATCGCCGAGAAGGTCTGCGTCGGTGGTGGTGCTCCTCGCAATCGCGATGATCCGTGCACATCCGACCAACGGTATCTCGACACGCCACCATCGCCGAGGTCGAAATCGCATGGGTCAGATCATCAAACCGCCTCGTAGTCGCCGTGGCAGGTGAAGTCAGAGGAGAACCATCGTGCCTGTGAGCCTATAAGAAGTGAAGAATTGTTGGTAACATTCAAGAAATAATTAGACAACATACGAAGTGTGGCGAAGGGCTTACCTCCGACGTGAGGGGCTAGACCAGCGTGTCCAGCAGCTTGCCCTATCGCGTAAGTCGTCGTGATGGTGGGACGGGAGGACGTGGGGTGTGAAGAGTACCTGGAGCACTCCTCCTTGCAGTAAGCGGCACGCCACGAGGGCCGTCAGCCACATCGCGAGGCGTGCGGCAACCTACCAACTCGAGGGTGCGTCTGGCGCTCTCCCTGAACCTCGCGAAGAAGGAGGTCACGTCTATCCCACGAGACAGACGCGATAGGAAGCTCTCGGACTCCTCGTAGTACCGGGCTAGCACATCAGTCTGCAAAATACATTACGAATTAACCTAACACATTCATCTGGAAAATGTAATATGAAAATACATCGTACATTAGACAAAACTTACCGCACCGTGCAAAACCGAGTCCGTATGGTGGGGATACGTGTCCCTCACCCTGAGGATGTGTCTAGGAGGATCCGGGTCGACACGTACCAAACGCACACGGGTACGGGTAGTATACCACTGTCGGTACCCCTGGTACGTCTGCGGGTCGTACGGCGCATCCTCAGCATGGACGTCGTCCAAGGCACCTCCCCACTCCTCGACCCACGGCACCATACGTACGTGCCATGGGGTGCCCCCATGCCCGCCCCTCCTCGTCTGCCTGCGGATAAGCAAAAATATAGCATTATTACATGTCATTACACCGTACAGATTAGAGAACATCAATGTAGGGAACTTACGTGTGGACGCCGTGTGGGACCTGCCGACCGACCTGGATCGGGAAGTCCTGTCGTGGACCGAACTGCCTCATCACTCGATGGACAGCGTAGCCCTCGACCAGGACGTCGAACACGAGGGACCGACGTGTACGCCAGTACGCCGCGTCCCGTGTGCATAGGGTGGACAATCCACCCGGCACACGTAGCTCGACATCTCCCGCTGTGTACGGCATCCAGCGTACGCGGTCCTCGGTGAGGTGGTCGGCGCCGACGAATCATGGTAGCTAAGCCGCCCGCGCCGTGCCCACTTAGGCCGCAGCGATTTACGTAAAAATCAACATTACAATTAGTACTGAGAAATGTTAAAGCGTAGGTTTCACAACCGTGGTTTGCAATATCTTACCCGTTTTAGGTTTTAGAGTTAAATTTAAGAAAGAGCAAGTTTTCAACAAAAATTCTAAAATCCAACTAAACATGTCAAATGTGATTATGAGATTATGATCCAACAGAAGTAGTAGCATAGTTTTACAAAGATCATAATAATTAAATAAGCATTCACATTTCTATCTTTTTAGTGATGCCTTTTCTACGTTTCAGAAGATAACTAAACTAAGACATGTCCAAGTGCAAATACGAGCTTAGTTTTGAATATTTCATTTTTAGCAAGATTTGACAAGTGCAACACTTAGCTTTAGTTTCAAAAATAGAAGAATAGCCACTCTAAGGATCAAAAGGAAAACCTAGAGTTCAACCTACTCAACACTTTGGGGAATCTAGAAGAGCATACAAGGTCCTTCGGGCTCATTTATCACTTAATGCAAATTTTGATTTATCATTATACAAGACATAGAGGGGTTCAAATGTTTGACATTATTTGCATTCTTTACCCACATATGTCTTTGTTTTTAATTTATTTGCATTTTCTTTTGACAACCAATTGACTCAAGCCATATGCGACCATCTCAAGATGAACTCTTAAGAGGATGGTCTAGGTCAAACACGATATATTCCAAGTTCATCCCAAGTGCAATGGGAAGCGGTCTTGTGAATGTAAGGTGTTGAGTCGTATGTGCACAAGAAGAGTCAATTTTGTTTAATTTTCATTTTTAGCACAATGATTCATGAGCAATTGAAGGACTCTGGCATGGATCAAACTAGTTTCACCCAAGTTATTATAGGGACTCTAAAGAACTCCAAAATTTCTCAAATTATGGCACAAACCTCTAGAGAAGAAACCTAGCAAGTAAAAGCAACAAGTTTCATCAAGTTTTTCATTTAAGACTTTTGTCATTTTAAAGCTTAGCAAGTTAAATGAACTTGGACATATCTAAGCTAGTGATTTCCTCCATATGATGCAGCATGGTGTATAGCATGAAGAAGAAATCAATTGCATAATAGACAAATCTCATTAAATAGGGAATGCAGTCTATATGCAATGCACGAACAGATTCCCAAACTCCCCCTCAACAAATGAATCAATTTTAAGCTCAAATCTGGTTAAAGTTGAGTTATTATCAAGATTAGGCACAAAGAAAAACCGAATGAACTCAATAATAACCTAAAAAAATGAATGAGGAGAAGAAGTCGAGAAACTACAAAACTGGATGGCTATAGAGCGTAGAAAAGATATAAGAGACTCATCATGCTTAGACTCGCTGTTATCTTACCAAAGGATCGATATAGGGAAGCTAACTCTAGATCCCAACTAAGGAGTGCACACGCACTCGCCTACCTGTGAGGCTCAATACCGCTAGACTTATAAGACTGTGAGGGAACTCAACCTAGAGAGAAGAGAGAACACCTAATCACGCATGATAGCAACCTAAAGCACAAGATAAGAGGTCCAGAAAGGCATGCCGTAAGTCTAAGTCGTTGAACTCAACTCAAGAAAACAAGCCCAAAGTCACCCAAAAGAAATACAAAGAAAAGAAAAGCTGGAAGAAAACATATAATACATAATATACAAACCAGCTCCCCTCACGAAAGGCCGTAAGGGCTCACGACTCCAAGCTCACTCCTCAAGGCAACAACTGAGCTATCCAAAGGCTTGGTGAAGATATCGCTAATTGAAGGTCACTCTCACGAATCAAGCGCGATATCTCCTTCTCCATATGGTCTCTAAGGAAGTGATATCTAATATCAATGTGTTTGGTCCGAATGTTGCAATCGGGTTTTCAAAGAATGCAAATAGCTGAAGTGTTGTCACGCAAAGTGGCACACTCTCTATCTCTAACCCATAGTCTCGTAAGGTCGATCTCATCCAAAGCACTGCTACAAAGAATCGGTCGCAACAACATACTCGCCTCGCCGTGGATCAGCAACCCCGCATCGCTTCCTAGATGACCAAGAAACAAGAGAAGTGCCAATGAATTGGCAAGTGCTGAGGTGCTCTTCCTCTGACCCAAGAAAGTCGGCATCGGAAAAGGCTCTAAGAGATAGACAAGAGGACGAGGAATACCAAATACCATAATCGCAGGTAGCACGAAGGTACTCAAGATGCGCTTTGATCGCTCGCGTGAGAGGCGCGAGGAGAAGCTTGAAATCGAGCGCACGCACACACAAATAAATGTATGTCCGGCCTCGAAGCGTTGAGGTACAAGAGGGAGTCGATCATGCTCAAAACTCCTTTTGATCAAGATGCTCACCATCCTCATCGGGCTCGAGGACGAGTGGTGGCCATAGAAGTCATCACCGCTTCCCATCGACATATCGAAGCACCTCAGAGGTCACGGGTATACTTGCCTTGATGCAAGAAAGTACCCTCCCGAGTCCGCTTGATTTGAAGCCAAGAAAGTAGCTCAACTCGCCCATCATACTCATCTCAAACTCAGGCTCATCACCTCGTAAAACTGAGATACAAGCGAATGAGATGAGCCACCAAAATGATATCGCCCACATAACCGACAAGAAGAAAATGAGACTCATGGTGTCCGATGAATGAGTTTTGTCTACTATGCCAATTTTGAAGTCATGGCTGAGAAGATAAGACTTGAGCCTCTCATACCATGCTCTGGGGGCCTGCTTGAGTCCATACAAAGCTTTGGAGAGCTTGTATACATGACTCGGAAACTTGGGGTTCTCGAATTCTGGAGGTTGTTTGACATAAACCTCTTCCTCAATATAGCCATTGAGGAATGCACCCTTGACATCCATTTGATAGAGCTTGAAGCCCTGGGATGCAGAGAATGCAAGCAGGATCCTAATAGCCTCTAGTCTAGCTACAGGGGCAAAGGTCTCCTCAAAGTCAAGACCCTCAACCTAAGAAAAGCCCTGTGCAACTAGCCTAGCCTTGTTGCGAATGACAACCCCATCCTCACTCTGCTTGTTTTTGAACACCCACTTGGTCCCAATGACATTATGACCAGATAGGGGCTCGACAAGCTGCCATACCTTGTTCCTCTCAAAGTTCTCAAGTTCCTCATGAAGGGAAACGCGGTATGCTACGCTAGCACAAAAAAAAAACTACCGCGCAACCAGAAAGCTACTCGCAAGAAGGGGATCATAGATAAGATTACCACTAGACGCGCAGTTGCGGAATCCTTCGCGCGCCGATGTAGTGGTTCGCCCTGCCGCATCGTTGCGTCGATGTAGTGGATCGCCCTCGCCTCGCCGTGGATCGCCCTCCCACGCCGCAGCCGCAGCAGCGTCCACCGCAGAGTCCACACGCCCAGAGATGGAACGCCGCGCGCCGTGTGCAAGCACCTAGTCGCTCGGCAGGGGCAATGAGAGGAGGAGGCTAGGGTTTCAAGTGAATCAAACCTAAACCGTGGAAAGCACACCTGCGCCTCCTCCTCCCTCCTTATATAGCCACGAGATGAAACCCTAAACCAGGGCCCACCAAAGATGCTAAGCCCACGAGGTTCATTAATTACGGATCCAATCCAAATTAATGCGCCCCACCCATTAAGTGTGTGACCTGCAGTTCACATACGCTTGGACATGGATTCGAAAACTCCTTTTCAATCCAATAGTTGGTAGCGGCTTCTTGCAAAGTATGCCAACTCCCAAACATACCGTGATCAAATCAATGTAACCTATCAAAAGAACTCATGTAATAATCCCTTTGCCAAGTATATGAAGATTGATCTCAAGGCGAGAAGCATGTCATCCTTTGATGATTCAATCCATCTCTTGTATCCGTGATATATTAATAAGTTGTGATTGACTCTCAATCACGGCATGGCCATGCACTTTCTTAATCATATCACACGAGTGGCCTTGTCATATATCTCCGCTTCATTGGAGTGGCAAATTCCATCTTGATCGCCACTTCCCTCGCACGCTTCATAGTAAACATGAAAGCTACCTTTATAACTATCCGGTTAGGAAGTAGTGTTTGATAGCCCCAAGGAAAACTATTACACATGTAGGGAATATGACAATCTCGTGTCTAAGGATCATACATCTTCTAGGTATGAGATACACTGATGACACATAAGAATGAAACATTCTCGCAGTTGTCCCATAGCGGTCTATCTAACCCATGTTCTTCAACATGGTCCACAATGTAGAGATGATATCTCCATATCCCATGATCTATGAAGCATGATCATCGATCACTACATGTGCCGATCTATTCATCGTAGTCCTATACGATGATATCCGATCGTAGATATTTATCGAATTACATCATTAAGTAAAGAGCTTCATAATCAAGTCACATACTTGTTGATCAATACAATGATATACATTCATTGGACCAATAATCATATTATTATTCATAAACATAGTCATGTTACAATCATCTAAATGATTGCCTCAAGGGCATAACACTAACAATCTCCCACTTGCACTTGAGTCAATCAATTAAGTATCTAATACCAATAGACCTTGTGTGCGCCTCATGCTTAGGTCAGTGGCAAAGGGCTTTGTCAACGGATCGCCACATTGGCTTCCGTATGTACTTTGCATATTCTCGCGCCACCTCTATCCACAATCTCGCGAATAAGGTGAAAGCGACGGAGTATGTGTTTAGACTTTTGATGTGATCTAGGCTCTTTGCTTGTGCAATGGCACCACTATTATCACAATAGATGTCCATTGACTAGAGACACTAGCGACCACACCAAGCTCGTGATAAACTTCTTAATCCACACAGCCTCCTTTGCGCCTCCGGCCGCAATGTACTCCGCTTCGTCGTAGAGTCGGCCACCGTGTTTTGCTTGGAACTCTTCCACCATCGCTCCTCCATTAAGTGTAAACACAAACCCGGATTATGATCGAAAATCATCTTTGTCGGTTTGGAAGCTTGCATCGGTGTAACCCTTTGCAACCAGATCTTCCTCACCTCCAAAAACAAGGAACATACCCTTAGTTCTTCTCAAGTACTTCAGATATTTTTACGGCTATCCAATGACCATCACCAGATCCGCTTGGTATCCGCCGTGACACTTAGAGCATATGAGACATCCGGGCGTGTATGATCATGGCATACATAATAGACCCAATAGTGAAGCATATGGAATCTTGCTCATCTGTCTCGCCATCGATGTCGAAGGACACCGATTCTTGCAGAGATCGATGCCATGTGACATTGGCATGAAACCTCTCTTGGATTCATGCATATTGAACCTTTTCAATATCTTGTCAATGTACGCTTCTGACTTAATCCAATTAACCTTTTGATCTATCTCTATAGATTTTTATGCCCAAGATATAGCATGCTTCTCCCAAGTCCTTCATTGAGAAACTCCTTTTCAATGAAGTCTTAACATCTTCAAGCATAGGAATGTCATTCCCGATTAATAATATGTCATCCACATACAAAATCGTAAATACAAGTGCGCTCCCACTAGCCTTCTTGTAAACACAAGGCTCTTCTTCATTTTTGATAAAGTCAAAACCTTTGACTACTTCATCAAAACGAATGTTCCAACTCCTAGATGCTTGCTTTAACCCATAAATGGATCTTTGAAGCTTGCATACCCTTTTAGCATATTTAGGATCAACAAAGCCTTCAGTTGTATCATGTATACATCCTCGTAAAGATTCCCATTAAGGAAGGCTGTTTTGACATCCATCCGCCATATTTCATAATCAAAATATGCAGAATAGCTAAAATGATCCGGACAGACTTGAGCATGGCTACCGGTGAGAAAGTTTCATCATAGTCAACTCCTTGAACTTGTTTGAAACCCTTTGCCACCAACCGTGCCTTATAGATCTGAACATTTCCATCTACGCCTATCTTTTCTTGAAAATCCATTTGCACTCAATGGTTTTTACACCATCAGTGAATCGACCAAGTTCCAAACTTGATTGTCATGCATGGATTGAATTTCGATCTCATGGCTTCAAGCCATTTTTCGAGTTTGGGTCCATCATTGCTTCTTCATAAGTCGTGGGCTCATCATTGTCCAACAATAATATGTCATTCCCATATCTAATAGGTACATGACGTGGCCTCCCGACCTACGTGGGTGGAGTCTCTTCCACAAAGTTGTACAACACTTTGTACATCTTGTGAAGGTTCAGAGGTAGCTTGAACATATTCATGTGATTCTCGAACTTCATCAAGATACACATCACTCCTACTGATTTCTTTTGAAAGAAACTCTTTCTCCAAAAGACACCATTTCGAGCAACAAAACTTTGTTCTCGTTTCTTTTGTAAAAGTAATATCCTTTTGTTTCTTTAGGATACCCCACAAAAAGCATTTTTCCGATTTAGGTGCGAGTTTATCCGATTGTAAACGTTTTACATAAGCCTCACATCCCCATATCTTGAGAAATGACAACATGGGTCTTCTCCCACCATATCTCATATGGCGCCTTCTCAACGGATTTTGATGGGACCCTATTCAAAGTGAACGCAATTGTCTCTAGAGCGAAACCCCAAAAGGATAATGGCAGATCTGTTTGGTGATCATTGACCGAACCATATCTAATAAAGTCCGTTACGCTGTTCGGACACACCATTCCATTGAGGCGCTCTGGCGGAGTAAGTTGCGAACGATTCCACATTGCTTTAAATGATCACCAAACTCTTGGCTCAAGTATTCGCCACCACGATCGGATCGTAAGTGTTTTATTGTTTTGCCAAGTTGATTTTGTACTTCGCTCAAACTCTTTGAACCTTTCAAAAGTTTCAGATTTATGCCTCATTAAATAGATATATCCATATCTACCAAGTCATCGGTAAAAGTTACAAAGCATCAAACCCACCCTAGCAATGAGCTCATTGGTCCACATACATCCGTATGTACTAGGGCCAATAATTCACTTGCTCTCTCACTAAAACCTCGTGAAAGGGGCTTTTGTCATCTTGCCAAGTAAACAAGATTCACATGTTTCAAATGATTCAAAATCAAATGAGGTTAGAAGTCCATCACCATGGAGCTTCTTCATGCGCTTCTCATTTATATGACCTAAGCGACAATGCCACAAAAAGGTAGGGTTCAAATCATTAGGCCGGTGCCTTTTTACATTAATATTATAGACAGGTTTTTCTTCGAGTTCAAGGACGTACAACCCATCCACCATGGGGCAACGACCATAATACATATCATTCAAAAATATTGAACAAACAAAGTTCTTTATTCTGAAATCATAACCTTCATGTTCCAAACAAGAAGATGAAATAATGTTTCTACTCAAAGATGGAACAAAATAACAATTATTGAGTTCTAAAACTAATCTCAAGGCAAATGCAATGGGTATGTGCCAACGGCAAGACCAAAGAACTCTTGCTTTATTCCCCACGCCAAGATCCACTTCTCCTTTGCCAAGTCTCTACTTTATCACCGCAACGAATTGCAAATGTGAGCAACCGAACCGTATCATATACCCATGAGCTGAGTGAAGAAGTAGCAAGATTAATTTCTATAACATTAATACCAAGTGGAAACCACATTTCCATTCTTCTTATCCGCTGTACTTTTCGCAGCCCGCTTCCAATGCCCCGATTTCTTGCAATAGAAGCATTGGGTATCGTTGAGGGCCAACTTTAAGCTTCGCTTAGTTTTGAGGCTCATGATCTCATCTTGAGCCTTGCCCTTGCCCTTGCCCTTGCTCTTTCCCCTGCTCCCCACCCTTAGCCTTTCTTTTTTGAAAGCGGTTGTTTTCTCAACCATCATCACATGATTGGGTTTTTCTTAATGCTTTCTCCGCAGCCTTGAGCATCCCATGTAGCTCGGTTAGGCTCTTCTCCATGCTATTCATATGAAAATTCATAATGAATGGCTCAAAGCTCTGAGGCAGAGACTAGAGAATAACATCTGTGGCCAAACCGAGGCTAAGGGGAAACTCAAGTTTTTCCAATCTCCCAATGTAACCAATCATCTTGATCACATGAGGATCGACCGATCGCTTTGACCACCTTACAAGCAAATAAAAGCTTTGAGATACCATACCTCTCAGCTCTTGCTTGATTCCCAAACATGCCCTTCAAGCCCACAATCATATTGTAAGCATCCTGGTCCTAATATTGCTTTTGGAGCTCAGAGTCCATTGTGACTAGCATGAGACAATGACTTCATGTACATTAACATGCTTTTCATATTCAACCCTCAAATTGCGAGCAGCATTTTCGGCTGGTTCATCAGGAATTGGATTCTCTAGAACATAGTCCTTCTTTTCATGCTTGAGAACAATTCTCAGGTTGCGATACCAATCAACAAAATTAGTTCCATTCAGTTTTTCCTTTCCAAAACCGATCTCAAAGCAAAACCAGTGTAGCAGAGTAGGAGAAGGTGCCATTGAACTACAACAAAAATATGCAAAGATTCTAAGCACTATGTTTATGTAAAACTTTTATTAAACTTTTAATTAAAGACACTCCTATTTTATGTCCTTTTATAGACACATAGTGAGTATTCAAGATCCATATTCATTAAACACTAGTGAGCTTTGGCATCACTGCTAGAAATTTAATGACATAGGTAAGCAACACCTTTGCTAATTACATCATATGTAACTCTTGTTTGTTGAGTATGAAAACAAGTAATGAATGCCTCCATCAACTTGACTCATGGCCAGTCAACCGCCCCAAGGGCTCACATGAGGGAGGAGCACTTCCGTATTCGGTGCCAATTAAGAAACCTGCCTCATGTGTGTTTTCCTAGACACCAATTGTCTTGTATAGGTTCCTTCATTATCAAATCAAATCCCAACCACTTATGTCCTCAAGCCCAAAACCGTTTTGATAGCTCGTTTAAATCGCCATTGTTATGCGTGATGTGTCCAACACATCCCTATCATCTATTGAGATAGCCATTGATATACTACTTTGGCAATCATATCAATAACGATCTAAATTCTTGATAGGTGCAACAATTGGATGGACAATTTGATTTAAGATTTTTAACTATAAGGATGAACAAAGATTACTATGAACATAGCATCACATGCAATGAGCATAAAGAAAATAGCAAGGATAAAACACACATCCACGTAAAATCAAAATAAGTCGTGAAATAGCATGGCCCTTAGCATTAAGATCTCCATCATCATGCTTGGTTGTTCACCTAGCCACCTTGCTTGATTTGTTCACCTAGCCATCGTCTTCATCATTATGGATGCAACTCCTTACAACTTTTGATAATGAATTTTACATGAGGGTTTGAAGCATCACAAGTCGACACGCAGTCGTTATACAATTTAAATAGCCTTATGGCTTAACACGCACGCAGCCATGTGGAAATTACATGCATCACATACACATAGGCCATACTATTTCACATAATTCCTCGCAAAACGAGTTAAACAAAAGCAACCCTACGACTCCGGTCCGAGGCGGCGCCAGGGGTCCAGGCAGCGCCCAGCGCGGTCCGCTGGCCGGTCACGGCGGGTCCGAGGCAGCGCCGCGCATGGTCCAAGGCGAGCTCGGCGGCGGTCCTTGAAATTTTTAGAGGCATGTCTTCCGCCATGGGAAAACACCTCAAAATTTCCACGGATCAACCAGATTGACCCAATCCGATCAAATATAATTGGCTTGGTCCCATATGGATACGTTTGAAACCCCGATGGCGGTAACTGACCGTAAGGGCAACGCTGCACCATGAACGGACTCACCCAAATCAATATTGAATCTGTTTGCACTTACCATGGATCAACCAGATTGACCCAATCCAACTCGAATATAATTGGCTTGGTCCCATATGGATACGCTTTGAAACCCCGATGGCGGTAACCCAACCGTAAGGTCAACGCCGCATCATGAACGGACTCACCCAAATCAATATTGAATCTGCTTGCGCTACCATGGATCAACCAGATTGACCCAATCCAACTCGATCCGATTGGCTTGGTCCCATATGGATACGTTTGAAAACCCCGATGGCGGTAACCCGACCGTAAGGGTAACGCCGCATCATGAACGGACTCACCCAAATCAAGATTGAGTAGGTTTGCACTTTCCTCAAACCCTAAATCGATCGATCTCATCGATGGTCGCCGCCACCAATTCATCACATGAACGGCCGAACATGTAATAGATCCAATCTACTAACCTCACACATCATATGTGCAACATCCGATCACAAAACTATACGAGATGGCTCGATACCACCAAAGGAAACGCGGTATGCTACGCTAGCACAAAAAAACTACCGCGCAACCGTAAAGCTACTCGCAAGAAGGGGATCATAGATAAGATTACCACTAGACGCCGCAGCTGCGGAATCCTTCGCGCCGATGTAGTGGTTCGCCCTGCCGCAGCCGTTGCGCCGATGTAGTGGATCGCCCTCGCCTCGCCGTGATCGCCCTCCCACGCCGCAGCCGCAGCAGCGCCACCGCAGAGTCCACACGCCCGAGATGGAACGCCGGCGCCGTGTGCAAGCACCTAGTCGCTCGGCAGGCAGCGAGAGGAGGAGGCTAGGGTTTCAAGTGAATCAAACCTAAACCGTGGAAAGCACACCCCGCGCCTCCTCCTCCCTCCTTATATAGCCACGAGATGAAACCCAAACCAGGCCCACCAAAGATGCTAAGCCCACGAGGTTCATTAATTACGGATCCAATCCAAATTAATGCGCCCCACCATTAAGTGTGTGACCTGCGCAGTTCACATACGCTTGGACATGGATTCGAAAACTCCTTTTCAATCCAATAGTTGGTAGCGGCTTCTTGCAAAGTATGCCAACTCCCAAACATACTGTGATCAAATCGAATGTAACCTATCAAAAGAACTCATGTAATAATCCCTTTGCCAAGTATATGAAGATTGATCTCAAGGCAGAAGCATGTCATCCTTTGATGATTCAATCCATCTCTTGTATCCGTGATATATTAATAAGTTGTGATTGACTCTCAATCACGGCATGGCCATGCACTTTCTTAATCATATCACACGAGTGGCCTTGTCATATATCTCCGCTTCATTGGAGTGGCAAATTCCATCTTGATCGCCACTTCCTCTCGCACGCTTCATAGTAAACATGAAAGCTACCTTTATAACTATCCGGTTAGGAAGTAGTGTTTGATAGCCCCAAGGAAAACTATTACACATGTAGGGAATATGACAATCTCAGTCTAAGGATCATACATCTTCTAGGTATGAGATACACGATGACACATAAGAATGAAACATTCTCGCAGTTGTCCCATAGCGGGTCTATCTAACCCATGTTCTTCAACATGGTCCACAATGTAGAGATGATATCTCCATATCCCATGATCTATGAAGCATGATCATCGATCACTACATGTGCTGATCTATTCATCGTAGTCCTATACGATGATATCCGATCAGAGATATTTATCGAATTACATCATTAAGTAAAGAGCTTCATAATCAAGTCACATACTTGTTGATCAATACAATGATATACATTCATTGGACCAATAATCATATTATTATTCATAAACATAGTCATGTTACAATCATCTAAATGATTGCCTCAAGGGCATAACACTAACACCTCATGCATAGCATTAATCCACGATTCATCGGATAATGCATGAGAAACATCCTTCGGCTCAAAGGAGGCAACGAAGGCAGTGTGGAGGCAGAAACTGGACAAACCTAATTTTGAGTGAGTGACCCACTCAAACAGATCACCAATGATCTGATCAAGTGGATGAGCTTTCTGAATATGTCGGGGAGGACCAGAAGCAGAAGTGGCCTCTACCTCATGCACAGAAGAGGTAGGAGCAGGCCACTCACTGAAGGAGAGTCGGAAGGCAAGGCTTGGTCTCCCTGAGGTGCAGAAATGCTGGATCCGGTGGAACACCATCATCTCCATCATCCTCATCTTCTACAAAGATGGTCTCGGAGGGATAAGAAGAGCTCAAACATCGTGTCTAGCTCCTAGGCTAGCCTCATCAAAGGTCACATCACGTGTCTCTATGATCCTATGCGCATCAACACCTGCACCCTATAGCTACGAGAAGAAGTCGAGTAACCTAAAAGATACCATCGTAAGAGCGAGACTCAAACTTATCTAGGTTACTGACTTCAAGATAAAACACTTGCAACCAAAAACGCGAAAATGAGACACACCGGGCTTTCGCCCATACCTCAACTCATAAGAAGTGCGATGCGGATGTGCTCTCAAAACACGCGATTAGAAACATGGCAAGCAAGAGCTATAGCCTCAGGCCAAAACTTCCTAGAGTACTGTACTCTGCCTAGCATCGTCCCAGCCATCTCAACCAAGGTCTTGTTCTTCCTTTCCACTACGCCATTCTCGCGAGGGGCGAGGGAGAAGAGAACTGATGCTCTAAACCGCACTCCACACGTAAACTCTCAAAGTAGGAATCCTTGAATTCGTACCATTATCACTTCGCAGATAGCTCGTAATGCACCGGGAGCTCAATAGACAACCTATCGACCAAACCCCAAGTGAGAAAAAGTCTAATCCTTCGAGGCCATGAAGAATACCCAAGAGTATCTAGAAAAATCATCAACGATGACAAGAACATACCACTTCCTCCCGCCGATCGCACTCTAGCCGGACCAACAAAGTGTCCATATGTAAAAGCTGTCTGGTGCATCACCATCACTACGGATCGGGAGGATGAGAAGTAGTAACCATCTTGCCATGTCGGCAAGGAGAGCAAACTAAGTCTTTGACCATCTTGAGTTTGGGCAAACCCCAAATGAGATCGTGGCTACTAACTCGGGTCAAATGATCAAAACCAATGTGACCAAGTCTCCTATGAGAGAAGGAGAGATCACGAGACTCAGAAGCAATCAAACATCGAAGAGAGTCTCCAGAAGAAGCAGAAAAATCAGCACGAAAGACTCTCCCAAATCTAGAAATCCTGCAAACTAACCCTCCTGATGAATCAAGAATTCTACAGGCATTACTCTTGAAGCTTACCTCGAAAGAGTCATCGATAAGCTGAGAAACAGAGAGCAAATTGTATTGCTGCTTACTTACTAAGGCAACATCTTTAAGAATGAAATTTTGGTTAATGCAGATGGTACCTTTAGCAATGACTCTACCTGAAGATGCATCCCCAAAAGTGATTAACTCATCACCGGGGGCTCGGACTAGGGAAGAAAACCAACGAGAATCTCCGATCATATGACGAGAACAACCGGAGTCAACAATCCAAACATCGCCCTTCCCCATCCGATGAACCTGATCAAGACAAAAGAGATTAAGATGACTCAGTACTGGGATAGAGTGAAGACTTAGGAACCCAATAGTGAACCATACGACACCTCGGTTACACACCACGTAAGAATCTCGACTCGAGTGTCTCTCGACGCCAACTCTCACACGATCGAGCAACTCGTAGATAATCTAGAGTCAAATCGGGTTGGCACGCCGTGGTGCAAAAGCCGACCATCCCAATAAGGCTGCTCGATCTCATACCGGAAAACCTCACGCACGCCGATATCTACCTCGATGGGAAAAACGACGAATATCAAGAGGACGGCGGAAAGATCGACTACGAACAGCTCCGTGACTAAAACTCAAGAACTAGCATGAAAACCAAGTCCTCGACGCCCCAAAACAGCGACTCTCTAACTTTGTCTAGAAGCAGTGTGTCTTAGAGCACTCAAAGTCCGGGATGACCACAATACCCCTAAGAATGCAACACGCCACGCCGAGTGATCTTGGCGCGCTCAAGCGTAAATCTACTAGGTGACCATCCTTCTTGCTGTAAGGTGCATGTGTACTTCGCCTTGCTAGAGGCGTAGCAATAGGAGTAACACCCTTCGCTCGTAAGTCCTATGGACAACCCCAATGACCTAAACACGGTGGTACTCACTTTGGGAGCTACCACAATCTCACCACTCTTGGAGCCGCGCACAATGGTGGGAGGATGCGCCCAAGCGTGCTCCAAGGGATCAAATCCTAGACCTTGATTGAATCTACTAATCTTGGATTGGTCTAGAATAAGATTGAGCTTCTTGTTGCCTCCAACAAACATCTCGAGAGTGCTCATAAGATATTGGCAATCTCGGAAGAAAGAAGCACAAGAAGAACAGGGGGAAGGAGAGGAAGAAGAAGAACCAGAAAGAGAAGATCTCTCAGCACGTGCTTTTTGTTCCCTTAGCACGGCTGCCTCAATCTTGAGGGCCTCACAAGAAACGCAAGGAGCATCTCTAATCCTAAGGGTTTGGTCTTTTAACTTCTTCTTAAGCTCAACATGGATTTGATCCACATCATCCTTAACCCCAACACACAGCAAGCAACCAGTTTTTGACTTAACTAGTAAGTCCTTAGCAAGTTGATCACACTTGACATTCAATGCATAATTGTCAAGTTTTAGTTGCCTCACACCCTCACATGAGTCGACCGGGTCCTTAGAAGCATGCAATTCAAGTTCATCATTTCTAGCGTAAAGCTTTCTAAGGTGTTCGCCATGGCATCAATTTCGCAAGCAATTTAGGCGCTTAGCACATGACGGAGTGGAGTGAGCATGAAGAAAACTAGCCTCAACAGAATAGCATCAATGTAACTAGTGCTAGCATTCTTCAACCTAAGACCATCAAGTTCGTGAAGCACACTATCATGTATGGTCCTTAGGTTCTCCAACTCCACAAGAATAGCATCACACAAAGAGCAATCATCGGTGACTCGGGAGGAGAAGATCCAAGTGAAGCTAACTCCCGAGTCAAGGTACCTACTTCCTTCTCAAGCTCCGCACACCTAGCTCTAGCTCTAGCATGAAATTTTCCTAATTTGCGTAAAGCTTCGCTGAGTCGGTCATAGGGGGTACCTCATCCGAGTCATTTGTAGAGCTCGAGTCGCCGATGTCGTTGGTGTCGGCCATGAAGCACATGTCGGAGAAGTCGTCGCGCCCTTCTTCTCTTGCGGATCATCCTCGCCTCGCCGCTCCATGTCTCCGTGTCGGAGAGGTTGATGTCGCTGCCGCGGCGAGGACGCGGTGGAAGAGCTTCTTGTTCTTGGAGAAGTTGCGGTACTTCTTCTCGTGTGCCGGTTCATGAACTAGTGGCTTCTTGTTGCGGTTCTTGTCGGTGTAGTCGTTCTTGCCCGAACCGCCAACGTCGTTCTTGCCCTTCTCCAGCTTGGGACAGTTTGCCCGAATGTGGTTGGGGCCACCACACTCGAAGCAGGTGATCATGCCACCTCTCTTCCTCTCTCTCACCCTCTTGTATGCATGAGAAAACTTGCGAGCAAGAAGAGCAAGCTCATTTTCTGGAAATTTTTCCAGTTGGTCATCGCTTAGCTCGCAAAGGGCGGAAAGAGAGAAACCAATAGAAGGATCAGAAGAAGAAGATCCAATGGGATCGGTGACCAAACCCATCGACTGAGATTTCGTCTTCCGAGAGACGACATCGATCTCATGAGTCTTGAGGCGGGAATAAAGCCCGTCAAGAGTCAGAGTCGATAAGTCGGTGGTGTCCTTGATGGTGGTCACCTTCATCTCCCAAACCCGAAGGTAGAGTGCGGTCAAGAAATGCCGAGCATTGTCCGAGTTAGGGTATTTGCAACCAACTGCTCGGAGGTCACTCAAAATCTTTGTAAACCGACCAAAACACTCGTCGAGACTCTCACCAGTGCGTTGATCAAATTTGTTGTACTCGCGCTTGAACTGGTCCTGCCTCACAGTCTTGATTTGAGTAGAGCCCTATTGGTAAGCATCGAGGGTTACCCAAATCTCGTGAGCTGAGCGAAGGTGAGAAATCCTATCATACTCACCGCGGCTAAGACACTGTATGAGAATGTTCCTTGCCTTAGCATTCGCCTCAACATCAACCATATTGATGGCCGTCACATTTTCATCAGCAGGAACCTCATACGGGAGTTTCACCTTCTGCCATTCAGGTAACCCTGGGCAGTGATGTATGACTCCATTCGGGACTTCCAAAAAGGAAAATCAACTCTATTAAAGATGGGAGGCTTGGTGGAATATTTGTCCGTCGCCAAGGCACATGAGACCGGTCAAGATCTATGGAAGAGCAAAACCTGCTCTGATACCAATTGAAGGACCGAGATGGCGAACAGAGGGGGGTGAATGGTCGCAAATAAAATTTCCCCCAAAATACTCCAACAAAAACCTCGACAAGATCGCTCAAAGGAAATCGTGAAAAACCTGAAAAAATGTAAGGACCCGAATCCACTGATTCGAACCCACTGTGTTTACCGCGCTAGTCCCAGGATCAACGCTAGTGCACACAGCTCAACATTGGTACATATCACATCATACTCAACGATAATAGAAATAGTAGTTCATTTATTGATATAGCTAAACAAATGATCTTATGACCAACTTACATTATTAAGCCACGCAGGGCAAGACTGGAAATATAAGCTAAGAATTAAGCAGCGGAATGTAGAAAACGTAGAAAGCTCATCAGTTCACCACAGGCAACTGACAAGGCTCGGACCCTAATGACTCACGTCCTCCTGGAACTCCTCCTCCAATACAGGTGTAGATTCTTCGACTGTTGATTATTGTTGTTGGCAAGGGTGAGTACTTAAAGCACTCAACAAGTTGTGCACGGAATGCAATTCTATGTAACTATATGCAAGGTTTATTCCAATGGATAGGTTATCATGGCTATTTTGTAGTAAGCAGCATCTATGAACAAATATAACCAATAGATTGCAAAGACTGTAAAATAAATACAATAGTAAGTAGATTCAGTATTTCTCAAGTAAACCAAGTTTCCGATCCTAAGTCAAATTCCATCTTCCATATGGCATTCTGCCATCCCAACCAAGTTGTCCATTTAATTAAGCTAACCCTTAACTGTAATTCCCGAGCATTCCTCAATACCGCGAGCACGGCTATCCGAATAGTTTCACACTCTGCAGAGGTTATGCACTTTACCCACGCGATACAAACATACACCACAAAGGCGAGTGATTATAACAAAGCCTTTACAATGCGCTGGCTTAACCCAGTACCACCCGCTATGGTTCCAACATTGGTGGGACTGGTTACCACATCCAGGGCCCCCCTCTTGCGCCATGTGAATTACTCCATAACTCGGAAACTCATACCGACCACGATAGTACCAAAGTTAAGACATTGCAAATTACTCGGCTAGGCTGGCCCATACCAGACATGTGGTTGCATGATTGACTCAGGTCAAAGGCTTGCATGGTTAAGTCCTTAGTGTGATCAAGGCAAGACATCCACATACCCTCTGCCCATCGGGCCCACCTTGGCATACTCGCCCCTTGTCACTTGCCCCAATCTAAGTGATTATCACCCAAGTTGATTACCAAGCACCACGTGCCATCAACAATTCAACATCGTTGCGTGACATGACTCGCCACAACAACTCAATCTCATCGTGTGATCCCACATGACACACAAGTTCATAACATTGTTCCATATTCCATTAATCAAGATTAATTATCAATGATTCTGACACATGTGATGACGTGGCATGGCTAAGCAACTAATACGGACTAACCATCCCATGTTGATTATAATTACTAACCAACTATATTGAACCAATCTAGGGTGATAATGGATCATGGCATACAAATGACAAGGTAGGATATTAATCAATCTGGTATATTAGCTAAGCCCAATTTAATTTGAAACAATTGTATACTTGAAATAATATGCAATAGGGTAAAACAAATATAGCAATTTTATAAACCTGGGTTCAACATGATCAAAGCACAACTTGCCTTGGAATAGGTTCTGATCTTGATCCGGAGCTTGCTCTTGAGTTGCTGGATCTTCCTCCGAAGCTTCGCACAATTCAACGTCTACGCGTACCCAAGGAGAAAAGCAATTAAATCAGAAACAGAGAGCAAATGAACTCCAAAAATCAAATAAAATTCACCATTAAATATATCTCAATTTTACAAATTTTTAGAAATTTGATTCACTCAAATCCGAGTTAAGATGCAAAAGATATAGCCTTTTGAAGTTTGGTTAAATATTGAAAATACAGAAAATCGAAAATCGAAATTAACCGAATTATTTTTGAACTGAAAAAAGATTTATTGCGTCATCATGACGTTAGTGCTGGACTGAGCCAATCAGAGCACGACACATGTCCGGGTCCATAGACTGAGTCCACGGGACCGTCCCTGGTCCACCGCAGACGCGGTCCACGACGCATCGCAGAGCGTGCCGACACGCGCCCGCACCTGATTGGTCCTTACCTGTGGCGCAAGATCCATCGCACAAATCGCATCCGACGGCTACCGATCGAACGCTACGTGGCTAGATCCTGATCCCTCGCTGGAGATCTGACGGCTATGGCTAGCCCCAACCGAATCTGAGTCACGGCGAAGCGGCACTCACCGGACGCGAAGAAGAAGACGGCGGCTCGGTGCTACGGTGAGCTTCTCGGCTCGGATCGGACTCGATCTGACGCGGCTTGCTACGACGGTCTCAGAGGTCCTCGCACGCGGCGACAGATGACGAAACGGTGGCGCTCTTTTGAAGAAAACTTCGGCGGTTGCGTTCTTCACTCCGGCGAGCTCCTGGGCGCGCTTCGATAGAACTCTCGCGAAACGGTTCCGACCGAAAGCCGTGGCACACCAAGATGAATCTCGAAGAGGCTACAGGCCCCCTTAAATAGCCTCTACGATCGCGTACGGCGCTAGGAAACCAATCGACGTGGCGGCGATGTCCAGCTCGGATACGGCGGCGGCGTCCGAGTCCTTTGCGAACACGACGACTGGCAACCATCCGATGGCGGACGAACGGCTGCGATTCGCGGTGACGTGGTTGTGTCATATCCGCCCGAACTAACTAACGAACATGATCTTCCCTTTCCTAAACCGGTACGGCTTACTCCTAATCATCCGATCCCGATCTCACAGTCAGCTAGAGCTAGGGTTGGATCTCAAGCGCGATCGCTCCTGACCGCCCGATGCAAGATCAACGGCTGGCGATGCGCACCTCAACACATGGGCCGTTGCACGCACAGCTCATGGGCTCGGCCCATTACTGTTAAACGAAATTTTCTGGTTTTATCAATTAAAATAAATACAGAAATTCCTTTAATTACTTTTAGGCAAATAAATTATCAAGAAAAAATCCAAGAAAAATCTCAAAAATACTTTGAGACATTCTGGACTCAAATAAAATATTCTTGGCAAAACTTTATTTTCACTTTTCACAAATTTAAATAGTTTTAAGAAAAAGGTCAATATTTTTAATTTAAAATCAATTCAATTAAATCCAGAAAAATCCAAATAAATTCCAGAAAATCATAATTGCACAATTAAGCAATAAAATAATATTTAGGCAAAATTTTGGGATGTTACAAACCTCCCCCCTTAGCAGAATCTCGTCCCTGAGTTTCAGGGCTAACTAGAGAAAAGGGTTGGGAATTCTGACTTCAAATCTTCTTCGCGCTCCCACGTTGCTTCACTTTCGAATAGACTTGCTTCTAGTCTTGCGCTCCATAACATCCAAAATTCTGACTGGCTGCTCCTTGTATGTCAAATCTTTCTGCAGCTCTATTGCATCCAACGGGGTTTGTTTTGCTGGCACTCTGAGACACTTCTTAAGTTGAGACACGTGAAACACATCGTGCACTCCTGCCAAGGACGGAGGCAACTCCAACTGATAAGCTACCTCTCCTCGACGGCTCAGAATTTTGAAAGGTCCAACATATCTTGGTGCAAGCTTTCCTTTAACGTGAAACCTTTTAACGCCCTTAAGAGGGGTAACCCTGAGATACACATAATGTTCTGGCTCGAAACTCAAATCTCGACGTCGGTTATCAGCGTAGCTCTTCTGCATTGACTGCGCTATCTTCAACCTCTCTCTGATCTTCACAACCTGACTTTCCGCTTCCTCGAGAATATCTGGTCCAAACACCAAACGCTCTCCCGTTTCATTCCAATTTAGCGGGGTACGACAAGCACGTCCATACAACGCCTCAAACGGTGACATCTGCAAGCTAGCTTGATAACTATTATTGTAACTGAATTCTGCATATGGCAAACATTTGTCCCAAGATGTAGCATAAGCTAAAGCACAAGCTCTCAACATATCTTCTAAAATCTGATTTACCCTCTCAGTCTGACCATCTGTCTGCGGGTGATACGCTGTACTGAAATTCAGGCGAGTTCCCATTGCTTCATGCAACTTGTTCCAAAATCTTGAGGTGAATTGGGTACCTCTGTCTGACACAATCTTTTTGGGCACCCCATGCAGACATACAATCCTTGACATATACAACTCTGCTAAACGATCTCCTGAGTAAGTGGTCTTCACCGGAATAAAATGAGCGACCTTAGTCAAACGATCCACAATAACCCAAATCGAATCATAAGCTCTCTGAGTCTTAGGTAAACCAATGATAAAATCCATACCGATTTCCTCCCACTTCCATTCAGGGATTCTCAACGGCTGTGACAAACCAGCGGGTCTTTGGTGCATAGCTTTTACTCTCTGACACACATCATATAGAGCAACGTGCTCAGCCACCTCACGCTTCATATTAGGCCACCAAAATCTCTTCTTCAAATCTTGGTACATCTTAGCACTCCCCGGATGAATCGAGTACTTGGAATCGTGAGCTTCCTCAAGAATCAATTGCTTCAGCTCCTTTGCATCCGGTACACAAATCCGGCCTTTGAAGAACATGGTGCCTTGCTCATCTAGAGTGAAATCCACAACTAGGCCTTCCTCGTTTTTAGCCTTGATCTTAGAAATTTTATTGTCATCCTTTTGGCTTCCTCTAATCTGATCCTCCAGTGTTGGTTTTACCTCCAGTGCAGCTATGATTCCTTGCGGAACAACTTCCAACCTTAGCTTCTGAAATTCCTTACATAGCTCTGGTTGATCCTCCATTGACAACGTATTTGCGCTATGGCTCTTCCGACTCAGAGCATCTGCTACTACATTGGCTTTTCCGGGGTGATAATGAATTCCCACATTATAATCCTTGATTAACTCCAGCCACATTCGTTGTCTCATATTAAGATCTACTTGAGTGAAAATGTATTTCAGGCTCTTATGGTTACTATATATCTCACATCTATTCCCTATGAGATAATGACGCCATATCTTCAAAGCATGCACTACGGCAGCTAACTCCAAATCATGCGTCGGATAATTCACTTCATGCGGTCTCAACTGCCTTGACGCATAAGCAACAACTTTGCCATTCTGCATTAACACACATCCCAGGCCTTGCTTCGAGGCATCGCAATAAATATCAAATCCATTCTGCACATCCGGCAGCACTAAAACGGGGGCTGTCATCAAACGCTTCTTCAGCTCCATAAAACTTTTCTCGCACTCTGGCGTCCATGCAAACTTCTTTTCTTTCTTCAACAGCTACGTCAAGGGTTTAGCAATTGTCGAGAATCCCTCTATGAACCGACGGTAGTATCCTGCCATTCTCAGAAAACTACGGATCTGAGTAACTGACTTCGGTTGCTCCCAATGTAACACTGCGTCACTTTGCTTGGGTCAACTACAACTCCTTTAGTAGTCATTACATGTCCAAGAAATTCAACTTTCACCTTCCAAAAATCACATTTGCTGAACTTAGCATACAGCTGATGTTCTCGCAGCCTCTCCAAAACCATCCTCAAATGTTCCGCATGTTCTTCCTCTGTCTTCGAGAAAACTAAGATATCGTCTATAAAATCCACAACAAACTTATCCAAATACTCCATGAAAACCTTATTCATCATGTTCATGAAATATGCAGGGGCATTAGTCAATCCAAATGACATGACAGTGAACTCATAATGTCCATATCGCGTAGAAAACGCAGTCTTAGGCACATCCTCCGCTCGGATCTTCAACTGATGGTACCCTGATCGAAGATCTATTTTGGAGAACACTCCGGCTCCTCTTAACTGATCAAATAAATCGTCGATCCTAGGTAAAGGATACTTATTCTTGATTGTTACTTCATTAAGTGCACGATAATCGATGCACATTCTAAGACTTCCATCCTTCTTATGAACAAACAAAACTGGTGCCCCCCATGGTGATGAACTTGGTCTATGAAACCTTTCTCTTGCAGTTCTTCAATCTGCTTTTTCATTTCCACTAACTCGTCTGTAGGCATCCGATAAGGTCTCTTTGATATCGGCGTTGTCCCTGGTGCTAATTCGATAACAAACTCGATATCGCGGTCTGGTGGCAACCCTGGTAAATCTTCCAGAAACACATCCGGGTATTCTCTGACTACTGGCACGTCCTCTATGCTGATGGCTTGCACGCTGTTGACCACTAACTGCCCATCACGAACTGCGGTCGCTTGAAATTCTCCCTTCTGCCACTAGGGCCTTCTAAAGTTACAATCCTTCGGCCACAATCCAAAATGGCCTTATGGTTAGACAGCCAATCCATTCCAAGGATAACGTCTAGGGATTGCGCATCTATCAAGATAAGATTCGCTAGAAATTCTATCCCGTCCATAAGCAATTTAGCTCCCAAACACCCAAGGCTAGATCTAAGCTCCGATCCTGGGGCTTGGACTACGAGCACACACTTAAGATTCACTACTTTAAATCCATTCTTGGTTGCAAAACTTTGAGAAACAAACGAATGCGAAGCTCCAGAATCAAACAAAACTGAAGCGGGTACTGAGTTAACCAGAAACTTACCCAGTACGACGTCCGTAGCCTCCTGAGCTCCATCTGCGGTGATGTGGTTGATCCTACCACACGCTGTTGATTGGGGAGTTGCTCCAGCTTGGCCTGGCGCACGAGTTCCTCTTGAAGTCGGTGCCTTGGTAGGTGTTGTTCCGAGGTTAAAGCGAACTGGCGTGATGCCTCCCTTCTGTGGACACCTATAAGAAAAGTGCCCTGGCTCACTGCATGTATAGCATCTTTTCATTGCAGACTGCTGACTCCCTCCTGGCGCATTGCTGCCCTATGCTGGTGTCTGAAAATTCTGATTAGCACGGCGAGGCGCAGGGGTTGATGCCTTGTTTATAGCTAACGGTTGGAATCTGGCAAACTGTTGTGGTGACATTCTCAGACGTAGGTGGTTTGCACGTCCACCCTGATTAGTCATCAAGCGCTTACGGTTTTCACCCAACTCCTTGCGCTTATCCTCCAAAATCAAAGCCTTATTAACTAGTTCCTGAAAATCTGGGAAATTGTGGGTGATTAGTCCCACCTGCAGTCCTGAATTCAGCCCCTTCATGAAACGAGACTGCCTAGCTTTATCTGTCGCTACATCTTCAGGGCATAGCGAGCTAAGCTGGTAAACTTATTCGATACTCGGCACTTTGGGCCCCTCCTTGTTTGAGCCACAATTCTTCCTTCTTGAGATCCATCATTCCCTCTCGAACATGGTATTGGAGGAAAGCAGTAGTAAACTCCTCCCAAGTAATCTCCTGCGGGGCTCCATGTGCGGCACAGTAATTCTCCCACCATTCTGCGGCGGTTCCTTCCAGTTGATGAGAGGCATAGAGCACCTTCTCATTGCCCTCGCACTGAGTAATATGCAGTTTCTTCTCAATAGTTTTGAGCCAATCATCGGCTTCCAAGGGATTAACATTTCCTGAAAAAGTTGGTGGCCGAGCCCTCATAAAATATGACAGCTTGGAGTAAGGTCGAGGTCCACCATTGTTGTTCTGAGCTGCATGGTTGTTGTTGGTTGCTGCTACATTGGTCATCTGCTGCATCTGCTGCATCATAGTCTGCATTAGTTGAGTCTGCGCGGCTAGAAACGCTCCCAGATTCTGCATGTCCACTGGCGGTGGTGGTTGAGGATGGCCTCGATCATTGTTGTTGTCATTCTGGCGCAGTCCACTTCCTGAAGCACCGTTGGTTCCGCGAGTATTCACCATCTGATGATTGCCTCTTGGGTTAGGAAAGGTAGATGTAGCATAGATAAGAAGCAAGAATTTCTAAAGCGGGGAAGATAGGTTATACCCAACTGAAATAATTCTTTATTTATTCTTGGTATGGCTGCTTATTTAAGCCTACAAGCTTTGCAACACATACTGCACACTCAGCATTACAAAGAAACAAACTAAACACGAAACCTTAACGTCCACTAAAGAGGTAAAGACTAACTTAAAGACGCGACTCAACACTCGAGTCTCAACACAACTCTAAGACTGATCCTCCTCAGGCTCCCACTCTCGCTCCTCGGGATCCTCCTTTGACTCCTCCTCGGCTGGCTCCTGAGCTTCTCGGGTCACACGCTCCAACTCGTCCTCCAGGTCCTTTCCTAGCTCGGTGATCATTCCGATAGCTGCAGCACGGGTCTCCTCAAGCTCCTGCTCCATCACTCTGAGTGCCTCGTACACTGTCTCCAGCTCCTGAGTAGTTTCTCTCATATGCTCCTCCTGGGCAAGGGTGAACTCCGCAAGGTGTACCGCAGTAGCACACTCGTCCTCCACGATCCGTTGGCGTCGGCATGCTTGCACATCAGGGTGAAGTCGAAACACTGAGTCATGAAGCTCGTTGGCGTAGTCGCGGTAGACACGGCGAAGAGCAAGTCGGGCAACCTCCTAGATCGCAACCTCGTACGAGAATCTTCTGGCGGAGATGTTGATTGGCCAGCTAGCTTCCTCGTTCTCCCGGGCGTAGATGATCAGCTTGCATACAAATCCTCGATGAACACCATTAACGGTCCAGCTGCCTCCTCGGTAAAGCGGACGATAAAAACCTCCAAGCGTCTGAAGAACTCTCCATAGCTCCATGGCGTAGCCACCTGCTGACTCCTCAAAGGTCGGAACGATCGGCATCTGCTTCATAAGAACTTTGAATAAGTTCTCCACCCGAAACGGCAAGTAAACGGTAAATTCAGCAAAGGCGAGAAGTAGAGAATGAGATGAGTCGAGAGTGTTTTGTTAGTCAAATTCAAATTTTCCTTTAGAAAATAGTTTTGGACACAACCTGGACACCACCATGCTATCTAGGGCCAAGACCTACAGTCAGTATGCTCTGATACCACCTCTGTAAGGACCCGAATCCACTGATTCGAACCCACTTTGTTCACCGCACTAGTCCCAGGATCAACGCTAGTGCACACACCAACATTGGTACATATCACATCATACTCAACGATAATAGAAATAGTAGTTCATTTATTGATATAGCTAAACGTATGATCTTATGACCAACTTACATTATTAAGCCACGCAGGGCAAGACTGGAAATATAAGCAAAGAATTAAGCAGCGGAAAGTAGAAAACGTAGATAGCTCATCAGTTCACCACAGGCAACTGACAAGGCTCGGACCCTAATGACTCACGTCCTCCTGGAACTCCTCCTCCAACACAGGTGTAGATTCTTCGACTGTTGATTATTGTTGTTGGCAAGGGTGAGTACTTAAAGCACTCAACAAGTTGTGCACGGAATGCAATTCTATGTAACTATATGCAAGGTTTATTCCAATGGATAGGCTATCATGGCTATTTTGCAGTAAGCAGCATCTATGAACAAATATAACCAATAGATTGCAAAGACTGTAAAATAAATACAATAGTAAGTAGATTCAGTATTTCTCAAGTAAACCATGTTTTCGATCCTAAGTCAAATTCCATCTTCCATATGGCATTCTGCCATCCCAACCAAGTTGTCCATTTAATTAAGCTAACCCTTAACTGTAATTCCCGAGCATTGCTCAATACCACGAGCACGGCTATCCGAATAGTTTCACACTCTGCAGAAGTTATGCACTTTACCCACGCGATACAACCAAACACCACAAAGGCGAGTGATTATAACAAAGCCTTTACAATGCGCTGGCTTAACCCGGTACCACCCGCTAAGGTTCCAACACTGGTGGGACTGGTTACCACATATAGGGCCCCCCTCTTGCGCCATGTGAATTACTCCATAACTCGAAAACTCACACCGACCACGATAGTACCAAAGTTAAGACATTGCAAATTACTCACCACCGGCCCATACGGACATGTGGTTGCATGATTGACTCGAGTCAAAGGCTTGCAAGGTTAAGTCCTTAGTGTGATCAAGGCAGGACATCCACATACCCTCTGCCCATCGGGCCCACCTTGGCATACTCGCCCCTTGTCACTTGCCCCAATCTAAGTGATTATCACCCAAGTTGATTACCAAGCACCACGTGCCATCAACAATTCAACATCGTTGCGTGACATGACTCGCCACAACAACTCAATCTCATCGTGTGATCCCACATGACACACAAGTTCATAACATTGTTCCATATTCCATTAATCAAGATTAATTATCAATGATTCTGACACATGTGATGACGTGGCATGGCTAAGCAACTAATACGGACTAACCATCCCATGTTGATTATAATTACTAACCAACTATATTGAACCAATCTAGGGTGACAATGGATCATGGCATACAAATGACAAGGTAGGATATAAATCAATCTGGTATATTAGCTAAGCCCAATTTAATTTGAAACAATTGTATACTTGAAATAATATGCAATAGGGTAAAACAAATATAGCAATTTTATAAACATGGGTTCAACATGATCAAAGCACAACTTGCCTTGGAATAGGTCCTAATCTTGATCCGAAGCTTGCTCTTGAGTTGCTGGATCTTCCTCCGAAGCTTTGCACAATTCAACGTCTACGCGTACCGAAGGAGAAAAGCAATTAAATACAAAAATAGAGAGAAAATAAATTCCAAAATTTAAATAAAATTCACCATTAAATATATCTCAATTTTTCAAATTTTTAGAAATTTGATTCACTCAAATCCGAGTTAAGATGCAAAAGATATAGCCTTTTGAAGTTTGGTTAAATACTGAAAATACAGAAAATAGACAATCGAAATTAACCGAATTATTTTTGAACTGAAAACAGATGTAAGCGTCATCATGACGTTAGCGCTGGACTGAGCCAATCAGAGCGCACGTGTCCGGGTCCATAGACTGAGTCCATGAAACCGCCCCTGGTCCACCGCAGACGCGGTCCACGGCGCATCGCAGAGCGTGCCGACACGCGCCCGCACCTAATTGGTCCTTCCCTGCGGTGCAAGATCCATCGCACAAAACGCATCCGACGGCTACCGATCCAACGCTACGTGGCTAGATCCTGATCCCTCGCTGGAGATCAGACGGCTATGGCTAGCCCCGACCGAATCTGAGTCACGGCGACGCAGCACTCACCGGACGCGAAGAAGAAGACGGCGGCTCGGCGCTACGGTGAGCTTCTCGGCTCGGATCTGACTCGATCTGACGCGGCTTGCTGCGACGGTCTCAGAGGTCCTCACACGCGGCAACAGATGATGAAACGGCGACGCTCTTTTGAAGAAAACTGCGGCGACTACGTCCTTCACTCCAGCGATCTCCTGGGCGCGCTTCGATAGAACTCTCGTGAAACGGTTCCGACCGAAAGCCGCGGCACACCAAGACGAATCTCGGAGAGGCTGCAGGCCCCCTTAAATAGCCTCTACGATCGCGTACGGCGCTAGGAAACCAATCGACGCGGCTGCGATGTCCAGCTCGGATACGGCGGCGGCGTCCGAGTCCTTCGCGAACACGACGACTGGCAACCATCCGATGGCGGACAAACGGCTGTGATTCGCGGTGACGTGCTTGGATCAGATCCGCCCGAACTAACTAATGAACACGATCTTCCCTTTCGTAAATCGGTACGGCTTACTCCTAATCGTCTGATCCCGATCTCACGGTCAGCTAGAGCTTGGGTTGGATCTCAAGCGCGATCGCTCCTGACCGTCCGATGCAAGATCAACGGCTGGTGATGCACACCTCAACACATGGGCCGTCGCACGCACAGCTCATGGGCTCGGCCCATTACTGTTAAACGAAATTTTCTGGTTTTATCAATTAAAATAAATACAGAAATTCCTTTAATTACTTTTAGGAAAATAAATTATGTAGAAAAAATCCAAGAAAGATCTCAAAAATACTTTGAGACATTCTGGACTCAAATAAAATATTCTTGGCAAAACTTTATTCTCACTTTGCACAAATTTAAATAGTTTTAAGACAAAGGTCAATATATTTAATTTAAAATCAATTCAATTAAATCCAGAAAAATCAAAATAAAATTCCATAAAATCATAATTGCATAATTAAGCAATAAAATAATATTTAGGCAAAATTTTGTGACGTTACAAAAAACTAGACAACTACGTGTACCCCAAGCTTGCATTGATAAGTACCATAAAATATGTGGGGATTTTTGAGTCACAATACTGGTTGTCTAGTGTCCAAGATAAAGAGGAATCAATTCAAACTCTTTCTTTTAGAAAGGACATCAATTCAAATCACAAAAGTCACTTTCAGAAAAGCAAAAGCAGAATTTCAAGAACTTGTCCTCAATTTGCACAGGAGGTTGGTGGGTTTCTGCAGCTCACAAAATTTTGAGACTTTTTCTCCCTATGATAATCAGAGTTGTGTAGAACTCCACAAAATTTTTCCTCAAAAATCCATACAGAAAAAACAGGAAAAATCTAAGAACACAGTCTGGTCAAGAACTTCGAGCAGAAAGTTTGGGGCTCGGTTTTCACCTCATGGCGCCCAAACGGTGCAACAAGTGAACTCCAACATTTTTCTGCAAGTGAATGCAAGAGTCCCGCACCTCCTCCAACAAGAATCACTTGAAAAAGATTTTTATAGATTTTTATAGAAATCAAACACTGACTGCTGTGCGAAGAACAAATTCTGAACAAAGTTGGAACTTGAAAGAAAAGATGTTCTCTACTCAATCCAAGAGTGCAAAAGAGATGTAAAACCATATGAACACACTCAAAACATCCAAGATTAGCAGCATTTAGAAGGAGGGAGGCAAATCCAAATTACATGAAAGTAAATTGCGAGAATGTAATTGCGGGAAAGTAAATGCTGAATTTAAATTGCGTAAAGTAAAGACATAATGTAATTGCGCAAAATAAATTCAGAGGTGGATAGATAAAACTTTCATTTCTGGAAGGAGAGGTTACAAAGCCTCACTTTCATGTGAGCAAAGCTCAAAGGAGCATTCACAAACCTCAAAACCTTCAAGGGAAGGAGGCTACCCCTCCACCCCTATTTATACTACTCTTGGGCCACCTACCACCCTTGGATGAGTCCCTCAACCCTAGAGTACTCATCTAAGTACTAGGATTAACCACACACACAGCCATGCAAGGGCTAACCTAAAACCCACACACATACCAGGTTTCCTTGCATGGTTTTCAAAGCATACTACCTAGACCCGCTAACCTATTAACTAGACCTCAATGCGACGGCCCTCATTGATCCACGCGGCATCTAGCTAGCATCATCTCCTTTCCTTATCTTCTTAACTTGCCTGGACTCCGTCTCCGATCATCTTCCGGCGATCTCCCAACCGTCTGGACCTCCGACGCTCCTCGCCTAGTCCCGGTCATCCTCCGCCTCACCATGACCTAGCACCGTCGCCCTGCAACCATCAAAGACAAGAAAACTCCTCACATAGAAATGCCCACAAAGATGTGCAATAAATCCATCCAACTCATCGCTACCGCGCCCATACGGCCAGTACTGCCACTCCTGGCAGAGACAACTCAAATTGCTTCATTTTGAAAATCAATCCAAATCAAACTCAAACTTGAGCACACCTTGCTCAAATAAAGTCAAATACTCATCACAAACATGGATGGACCTCCACATGGTCCTTCAAAGCCGAAGGAAAAGCCTAAACAAACAGGGCCTTAGTAACTAGTACTATGCTTATGCATTGCAACAGCATACTAAAAGAGTGTGTATACATCATCTAAGTGATCCAAATCATACAATGAATATTAAGATTCTCTCACACACATATAAAAAAGTACACATTTAGTAGTCGATTGTAACATCTCAAAATTTGAGTTTTGGAATGTTTGAATTTGAAAATGAACCATTTGCATTTTCTTTGAATTAATCAAAGCTTAATTTGAATTTTCTATTAATGAAAAGATTTAATTTGATTAATCAATGCATCAAACAAAATATTTCCAATTTATTTGCTTTTATTTGAATTTCTGGATTCTTTTCTTAATTCGAAAATGTTTTTATTTTCTAAAATCTCTTTGGGCCGTTTCTTTCCTCAGCCCATTTCTATTTTTCCTCTTTCGGCCCGTGCCTATTTCCGCTTCAGCCCACTTCACCCGAGCCTGCTCCGCGAGCGTCTCGGCCCAACTGGCCCATCTCCTCGTCTGTGCCCGCCAAACCATAGCACCACTTCCACGTTCGAGCCGCATCCGTCACCACCTTGGAGTCCGGGTCGGACACGACTCCTAAGACTCCTATTTAAGGAACCGCACCCTGCCCGAGGTTCGTCACTCCGCGCCACCTCTTTTGCCCTATATATCGTCGCCTGAGAGCCCTCCGTTCATGCGTGTGATCTCACAGGAGTTGCACCGCCAACCGAATCCTTCTGCCACCTTGTTCTTCGCCTTCGGTTGGTCTCCGCCGCAGCCGCAAGCCTCTTCATGTTGCCCGTTACTCCCTCTTCGAGACCCGCGAGGAAACGCACCCGATCCATCGCCTTTTCGCCGAAACCCACGTCATCTTTCTCGGCTCCGGTGGGTCGCGCCGCCGTCTCAACGTCGCCCTGTTTTGCCGCGAACCCCAGCCGTTCGATCGTCATCAGCGTGTGCTCCAGATCGCGCCACGTCGCTGCAATCGCTACCGCAATCCTCTGCCGTCCTATCAGTGCCCGTCGCTGGATGCGTGACACGCGGCCATTCCGCATCAGCGCCAAGTCAGCCGCCGCATCAGCCGAGCCACTAGGTCAACCGTGCATCGAGTGCACGGTGAACCGAGCGCAGTACCATAGACTTGGTCCACCGTGAACCGTGCTGAGGTCAGCGTTGCGCAATAAATCTATTTTTCTTTAGAAAAATAATTCCAAAAAAATTTCTTTTTCTTTTTCTCTGAATCCAATCTTTAGGAGGCTCGTTATCTTTCATACGAACTCCGATTGAGGCGATTCAAATTTTAAAATTTTTCTAAAATCAAAATCTATCTTCCAGAGTCATTTATTTTCAATTTTGAGCTTGTTTGTGTCTCTGTTTGGTATTTACTTTTATTTGTTGCTTTCTTTTCCGGTACACACTAATTCCGAGGGAGCGAACGGAGACTTCAAAGACCAAGATTTAGCACTAGATCAGCAAGGCAAGTCGTAACCTTTGATCATATTGATCCTATGTTTGCAAAGTAATTTGTTTTATACAATTGCAAGCTATTTGAGTATCAATGATTATTTCATGGGAATAGCTATATACGTAGTTGACTTTATGCCACCTTGAATATTGGAATGCCATGTATCCATTGGTAACCCTAGGTTGGGTAATTATTAGTTGGACATGATCATACTACCATCACTCGGTTATCGTAGCTATGTTTAGACATGCTTAGTTGCACGATGGGATTCATATCACATGTTGAATAATGTTAATCTTGACTTAATGAGATATTGAATTGTGGTCGATAGCCACTGTTGTAAAATTTGTTGTACCATGGTAGAGTTTGCCATTGGTCTTGGTTGGACAAAGTTGTTTTCCCTCAGGCAAGTGATCGTGCAGTAAAGGGGGTGCTTTCTAGCACATTAGGATATGGATGTCTTGCCTGAGACAACTTAAGTACTTAATCTTGTGCGCCATTGAACTGGGCCTAACCGTACTACCACAAGTCTGGTATGGGACAATGATGAGACCATGCTCATCCTAGAAATGACCAACGCGATTTCAGTTTGCCAACACTTCACGGCAACCTCTGCATTGTCTACATCTACTAGGATAGCTTTCCTTCACAGAGGGGAGGAAGCGTCCAAAGTGCTAGCTTTCAACATGCCTTTATATGCTGGAAAGAAATATTGAGCTTTGTGGATGATTAATATGTTTTGTTGAGCACAAGCTAAAAGCTGAGCATGAGTCGAGGACGACTCAAATTCAAGAAAGGAAGGATGATGAGGACATCACTACTATGGATATGACCACATTTGGTTGTGCCAACTCCAACAAGTCATCCACGGGCCAAGAAGAGAGAGAGATCAAATCCATCACGTTTTGGAATCCAATTCGGCCTTCTGAGACAGCACCGACTTCAAATAGGAATAACTTTTGCATACGGACTCTGATTTGGGTGATCTTGGACTTGATTGAAAGCTTTCGTCGCCCTCTTTCCAATGGATCCAGTTTCACTTTCAAATGCCTTCTGAGCTGCCCGGAAACTGTAAAACAAATCACATCACTTTTCCAGTCCGAGTCAGAGTGGGCCTTGGGCCGTGTAATCGAGTTGTTTTTGGTCTCCCTAGGGTTTGGATGACCTCCTGCTCCTCATATCTCATAAATAACCAGCCGCACCCTCCTCTAGGATTTGGGTTTTGTTTGATTAGTTTAGCCAAGTGCAAACTTTGCGTCTTCGAGTTGTGCTGGACAACCACCTTGTCAAGACCTTTAATAGAACCCCACTTTATTTTGGCCTTCAATTGTTATTTGCAATTTCAGAATGCTTTTACCATTGTTCTTGCTTGTTCTTCGGTTGCTTGCAGGAATTGAACCTCGTGTTCAGGTTGATCATGCCCACGGCAAGATCAATAATACTCCGGAGTTGGTTTAGCGATTGCTAAGGCGCATCGTCGTTGTACGTTGTAGTCGGATCGTCAAAGTCGGTTCCACCAAATCGATAGTTATCGCTCTCATCGAAAGATCGGGACACAACTTCACATCAGGTGGTATCAGAGCTTAAAGTTGCTCGGTGAGAGATTCTGTACCGTAGATTAGTTTTTGTTTTCTGTCCTAAATTGAAAATTACTCCACAAAAATTCAACCTTTAGATTCAATCTGCTATTTTAGTGAGTTTGTTAGGTTTTGATCTATTAGAGTCCTTGTTTTAGTTGCTGATCGTTTTTCCTTCGCGTAGCTTTTCTTTCAATCTGTCCAGTACTTTGTTTTATTCATAACTTTCGCATATGAGCCTGGATTCTTGTATTTTTGCACTTCCCTAAAACCAGGAAACGATCTCTACAAAAACCTAGTTGGGCATGGACTCTAATTTTGGAGCCAAACCTGTTTAATCTGGACGTCAAAGTTGGTGAAACAAGTTGTACTTCCAATTCAGATCGGTTCGGTATTTGGATCATAATTCTCTCGTTCGAACTCCGTTTGGGAAGTTTTTATACTTTCCTGAATCCTTGAAGAGTCCTCTACAAAAACGTTTTTTGTTGTCCTTTCTGATCCGAACTCCTTCAAACCGAATTTGATTCGGATTCGGAATCGGTCCCGCGGGCAGAAATTGGGGGTATTCTGTGGTGTTAATTTTTGAGCCATAACTTTCACACCCGATCTCCAAATTGCATGTTCTTGTACTCTTTTGAAAGCTGAGGACATAAGCTTTAATTCTTTCCATAGTGAACCTTCTAAATTCGGTCGTTTTGAAGCTTTAATCTATGCGACAAATCTGCTGCCCTAGAAACATTGAATTTGGGTATCTTGCTTTGATTTGTGTTCTATCTTTGTTCCTTTGAGTTGGTTGAGTCCAGTAGCATCCATAATCTATAAAACCCAAAAAATATCAGTGTACATACCTTTGGGAACCAATTCATCCTTTGCGAATACTTTGATGCCAATTGAGACTAGCTATTTGATATTGCTTAGGGCTGCTCTACTTGATACATTGCATAATCATGATTTATCATATCATACTATCTTGTGATATCAAGTTAGGGATTCCAAAACTTTGTTCATAGTAGTGTTGGCCAAAAGTCACTCAAAGAAAGAAAAGAGAAAGAAAGAGCCAAAAGAAAAAAAAAGAAAAAAAAATATTGGCCGGTCGCACTACATTGAGCAAAACCGTAATTTGTGGTCATTATTTTAGATTGTGCAATTGTATTAATTGTTGAGCAATCTTGTGCCCTTTTTACATTCTTGAAGCAATAAGCTAGCGTCTCTCTACGACTTGTGCAATAGAGCTTTTGGTGCCTCACTTATATTTTATAGCTCATTTCTTGATTGCATAAGTACCATCATCTTTGCGTGTGAGTTGCCTTGAAATTCGCTTATATCTTTGAGATCGACAACTAGGACTTGTGAATTCTAGTTTGGGTCATTACTTAACATTACAATAACTAGAATTACCAAATTGTATAGGAAAAAGTATAGCCTACCTAGCTCCACATATTCTACGCTCGGACATTTGTTCGGTCCCTTGGCAATCGTTTTATCCAAGCTTGGGAGAACTTTTGACACCGCCAACGGCCGACAACTCCTGCAGCACGGTAATAACTTGTAAAAGCTTTGGTTAAGGCTTAAGAGTTGAGCGATTTTTCCCCACTTCCTAGTAGTTGATAGGAAATTACATAAACGTTTTTGTGTTTCCCTTTTTGCTACTAACCATGTCAGGTGCCAAGAATTCACTGCATCATTCTCCACACACGAAGGGCAATGTACGACTCACTAATGAGCGAATGTCGCTGCAAGAAGACCATCTCCAGTCCATCGAGGCTGCTCAGGGAGTTGCTAACACTACCATTGCTACTATTTTGCCTAGACTTGATATGCTTGTAGCTGCTGCTCCTAGAACTTCCAGTCCTCCGCCTCGTCTCCTCAGCAACAACAATGGTGTACTACGTGCACAACGGGTTCCCATTGTCGACCGGCTTCAAAGATGGACCCATTGCCTCGTTAGCCCCACCACACATCGCCACGGGTTCATCAACTAATGATGAACAAGGTAAAATCAAGTTTGAATTGCCTAGTTTTGGTGGAAAGTTTGATCCTAATGCATATATTAATTGGGAGATAGCGGTGGACAAAGAATTTGCAAACTATGACTTATCTGAAAACCAAAAGATTAGTGCCGCAGTTAAAGTGTTAACGTCAGATGCAATATATTGGTGGAAGCATATATCTAAACATGATAAAGAACCTAAAACTTGGAATGCCATGAAAAGACTTATGCGAAATGATTATGTTCCTGAATATGTTGTTGAATATTTGCTTACTAAACTTCAATGCTTAAAGCAAGGTTCTAAAACTGTGTTGGCGTCAAAAACTTGATGTAGGGTTTCTGACAGCAGCACACCAAACGAACACCGGGTTCAGAGCGTGCCAGTCGATTTGACCTGTAACCGACAAGGTAGAAAATATAAAATTCACTCAAAAGCCGATCGTAAAGATCAATCGGCTTAGACCCAATCAGCTTGAAGCCGATCAAGATCAAGGTAACACGATAAATCTAACTAGCCGATCGTGAAGATCAATCGGCTTAGATTCAATCAGCTCAAAGCCGATTAAATCAAGATAAAAAGGGGTAAGTCTAACTAGCCGATTAAGGCTAATCAGAGGATAAAGGTAGATCGATTCTGAAGAAGGCGATGCGCAACAAAATCAGAACAAATCAAACCTGCGGCGTAACTGAGGATGATCAACAATCGGCGATGCGCAACTTTATTGATCAAAATCGATTACAAAGGCTAAATTACAATAGCTAGTCCTAGTCGACAGGAAAAGTAGATGAAAAGTAGACGCAATTGGTTGATTGGCTCTGGGCAGCTTTTCTGATCACCTCTAGACCTCTTTTATAGCCATTGGCCGATAGAGTCCTGGTACAACACGTTAGGAATAGAATCCGTATCGGCCTCTATTTGGAGGGTGCTTTCCTTAACAACCTGTTTTGTTTCCAAATATCTTGATCCGTTATCCAATCGTATCTTGTTGATCTTAGACTGCCGATTTTGACCCTATCTGCCAAATTTTGGTGCAAACATATGCCCCCCATTTTTGGGAGATAATATGTTATCTTCCAAAAATTTTCATCATCGACTTGAACATATATTTTCTTACCATAGCCAAATTTTCAACTGCATCGAGTTAATTTGGCTTTCAGGTCGGTAATCGGCCAACTCCTATATTCGTATTTGAGTTTTAGCCAATCAAGACCTAACCAGTACCTTGGACAAACCGATGCACACTACACGATTCCATGTTGATCCCTTACCAAATCGGCTATCACGAGCTCACGGGTGGTATGATTTTCCAGACTAGATCGGCTTCGTCGAACAAAAATCATTGGCCGAATCCGGTTTTTTCTTCCTCCACTCTTTTCTCACAATCTTAATCGGATGAAGCTCATTAAAAGTTTTATCACTTCGTTTTTCTTGTTCAGCTTCCCTCATCTCTTGGGTCCTTAGCCGCTCAAGTCTTCTTCTTTGTGATCGGCTTAAACCTGGAGGACACCATCTCGGCTTTGGTTCGATCGACTTACATATTTTTCCTAACAGATCCATACTAGCCGCAGTGTTAGACCCTTCATCTTGGTCTTGTTTCTGACTTATGGTCGGCTTAGAAATTCTATCTTTAGCCGACCATCGCTGCCTATCACCTTGGCATGGGTATCTCAGATCGGACATGTGTTTGGTGATGGCAAAGCTAATCCCTTCTCCCAACAAAATTGCCAAAAGGGCACCATCGGTGAGCTCTTTCAGGCCGCTTAGCGATATTTATTAATTGGCGATGTGGAGGACTTCGTCGTGGCCTTTCATTCCTCCTTTCATATTTTGCTAGTAGTTGGGAAAAGTGGGCTTCGACTCAGATCGGCTACGTAGTGGCAATGCTCTCTCACCCCGATAACCCTTTGGTGTGATTGTTTTAAAATTTCCCTTCACGGTCGGCTTTTATTTGTATAGAGCCAACAAGAATCATGAGTGTCTTATTGCCATCGAATTTGATTGTACATCGCTTGACGTGTCATTTTTAGCCGATGATATATGAATTGATCCTTAGGCTCGTGCATCTTGTGTCGGCTTTTCCTTCTTTTAGAGCAATGAACCATGTTAATTGGAAAAGGATCGTCCCACCGCATCGTCGGCTCTTCTGCAAATTTTAGTTGGTCATCCTCTATAGCCGATTGTATCTTGTCTTTGTTATTCTTCAATTCATCTTTGAAGCCATTATCATTGGAGAAACGGCTTTCTTGAGCTGATACTCGCTGTAGGAGATGACTTAAATTGGTGAATTCCTGCCCGCCGAATTTCTCTCTTAATGGGGGTATCAACCTCTGGAAAGCTAAATCGGCCAACTGATTATCAGGCAGGGTAACACTAAAACACCTATTTCTCACTTCCCTGAATCTCTTAACATAATCATTTACCGATTCCCCGGTCATCTGTTGGACAGAACTTAGATCTGAAATCCGGAGCTCGAGACTGCCGGAGAAAAAGTACTCATGGAATCGGCTTTCCAAATCTTTCCAAAAATGAACCGAATTTGGAGGTAAACTAGCAAACCAAGTGAAAGCAACTCCCGATAAAGACAAGGGGAATAATCTAATTTTCAGCCCGTCGAACTGAGCTGCCTCGCCACACTGAGCGATAAAGCGTCCGACGTGCTCTAAGGTCGTGACCGAATCATTCCCAGAAAATTTGGCAAAATCAGGAACTTTAAAATTATGTGGATATTGCATGCGATCTATATAATCCGGATACGGCTTTCTATAGCCGATGACTCTACCGTTTGGTTGTAAGCCGAATTGATCTCTCAACACGGCAGAAATCTGGTCAGCCAAATTAATGTTGTTAGCCGACAAGACCTCGGGGCTCTGCCAATGACTAATATTCTGCCCCCCGAGTGCAAACTCGGGCGCTTGCTAGACCGAAATGACGGATTTTGTTGGTTTTGCTCATACCCGTCGTACCTCCTAGCCAGTGGTTCTCGTACAGGGACAAAGGGCTCTGCGTAGGTTATCACCTTATGAGGGACCGGATTCCTGGGCAGAATCGGCTCTTGGTATTGTATATGCCTAATTTGTTCAATCGGCTGTGAGACCGATTGTGGGAAAATATTAAACGGAGTTGACGGCGGCAAAGTAGCCGACACGTTTAGTTTAGCGGCATCAGTGTACGCCTGATAATGTGTTACCCCACTCGGCCGAGGATCTCGTGGTAGCATGACGGTAGGTTGAGTCGGCATCATAGTGGGGAGTGGAGTTGTAGCCGATGGTTTAGGATCGATCGAGGCACTCTGTGTATTTTGTGCTATTGAAAAAACAGAGTAACTTGGCAGGACTTGCATTGGGTCAAGCGGACCTCCGGATGATGCCAACTCCGAGCTATAGTTTTCACGCTATTCGTGATCATCGGCTTAAGTGTCGCAACGAGCCGATGATTGATTTATCATAGCATGGTGCATGATTGATTTATCATAGCCGATAATTCGGCTTGGCCGGGCAGGTATTGACTTACCGAACCGTCGGTGACACCTGCATCGCCGAGTGGATTGAGCGTCGGCAAAGCGGTCCTCTGCGTGACGCCACGCCGGTTTTTTGGTAACAACCCAGCATCATCTCCTCCAAAGCAGCTTTTCGATCTTCAATTTCCTTGCGCTGCTCTGTCGTTAAATCATCCAACGTGGGGACGATTATAGCTTCTGTGTTGAGATCGGATGGCGGAATTTCTTTACTTGATGAATCCATCGGTCCCACCGGGCATGCCAAGAGTGTGTTGGCGTCAAAAACTTGATGTAGGGTTTCGACAAAGAAGACACCGCATTTAACACCGGTTCAGAGCGTGCGGTCGATTTGACTCAGAACCGACAAGGTAGAAAATATAAAATTCACTCAAAAGCCGATCGTAAAGATCAATCGGCTTAGACCCAATCAGCTTGAAGCCGATCAAGATCAAGGTAACAGGATAAATCTAACTAGCCAATCGTGAAGATCAATCGGCTTAGATTCAATCAGCTCAAAGCCGATTAAATCAAGATAAAAAGGGGTAAGTCTAACTAGCCGATTAAAGCTAATCAGAGGACAAAGGTAGATCGATTCTGAAGAAGGCGATGCGCAACAAAATCAGAACAAATCAAACCTGGGGCGTAACTGAGGATGATCAACAATCGGCGATGCGCAACTTTATTGATCAAAATCGATTACAGAGGCTAAATTACAATAGCTACTCCTAGTCGACAGGAAAAGTAGATGAAAAGTAGACGCAATTGGTTGATTGGCTCTGGGCAGCTTTTCTGATCACCTCTAGACCTCTTTTATAGCCATTGGCCGATAGAGTCCTGGTACAACACGTTAGGAATAGAATCCGTATCGGCCTCTATTTGGAGGGTGCTTTCCTTAACAACCTGTTTTGTTTCCAAATATCTTGATCCGTTATCCAATCGTATCTTGTTGATCTTGGACTGCCGATTTTGACCCTATCTGCCAAATTTTGGTGCAAACAAACTGTTATAGAATACTTTCATGATTTGCAAAATAGTTTGTTGCGTTGTGGTTTACAAGAATGTGAAGAAGCTACAGAGCTTTGGTTCATACGTGGACTTAATCATGAAATTCAAGATGTTCTTGTTAATGAAACATATAGTTCTCTTTTAGACTTAATTAAATGTGCCTGTAGAGCTGAAAACATGCTTGCTAAATCTTTGAAAAAGCCTTTAGCTTCATTTGAGGTGCCCATTGTTGCACCTTCTGTTGTAGCTAACATTTTGCAGAAAAGTGAGCACCATCGGGAGAAGGATGTAGAAGAAAATGTGCCGAAAGAGGATATCTTTGCTGCACCATACGTATGTGAATTGCTGAAAATTGAAGTTGCACCTACAACCATTGAGAATGATTTAGAAGGTAATGTAAAAGGTATAGACTGTATATATGGTGAAAATCATTTTGAAGAGATAAAACTGTCCATGAATCATGCTATCTTAGAGCAACTATTAATGGAACCCATTGCTAATTTGCATGCTATTCCTAGTGATAAAGAAGAGTTGTGTCATAATGCTTCACTTATATCCAAGCCACAATTAGTGAATGAACATGAAACATTTATATTTGAACTAAACACTTGCGCTATACATAAACATGTTATTCAAATTGCTAGTGAAGAAGATGAGCTTAAATTGATGTCTTCTTTACATACTTTAGGTTACATTGAATTTGATGTTCTGTGTGATCTATATAGTTTCAAGGAGAAGATTTTTGTACCTTCTGATTTGCCATGGTTATCGCGAAATATTTTTCACGTTGTTGGCAAATATAATGATAAAGGAGAATACAAAGTGCATAGAGTATACATTTGTTCACATCTGAAACCTCTACGTCCTATGCAACACTGTGATCAATTTGATAATTACAATATCATATAAAGTACTCCTACTGTCGGTAATAATCTATATGATAATTTTCAAGAAAGGGAGTGTTTGGGTAATTGTGATTCACAAGCCATTGATTTGATCACAAAAGATATGCATGTTGCCTTGCTCTTTGTCGCTACTAACATTTTGCAGGAGAATGTGATGGAGTCGAGGACGATTCCAATTCAAGAAAGGGAGAATGATGAGACCATGCTCGTCCTGGAAATGACCAACGCGATATCAGTTTGCCAACACTTCACGGCATCCTCTGCATTGTCTACATCTACTAGGATGGCTTTCCTTCACAGAGGGGAGGAAGCGTCCAAAAGTGCTAGCTTTCAACATGCCTTTATATGCTAGAAAGAAATATTGAGCTTTGTGGATGATTTTTACATGAGAATATGTTTTGTTGAGCATAAGCTAAAAGCTGAGCATGAGTCGAGGAGGACTCAAATTAAAGAAAGGGAGGATAATGAGGACATCACTACTATAGATATGACCACATTTGGTTGTGCCAACTCCAACATGTCATCCACGGGCCAAGAAGAGTGAGAGAGATCAAATCCATCACGTTTTGGAATCCAATTCGGCCTCCTGAGACAGCACCGACTTCAAATCAGAATAACTTTTGCATACGGACTCCGATTTGGGTTATCTTGGACTTGGTTGAAAGCTTTCGTCGACCTCTTTCCAATGGATCCAGTTTCACTTTCAAATGCCTTCTGATCTGTTCGGAAACTTCAAAAACAAATCACATCACTTTTCCAGTCCGAGTCAGAGTGGGCCTTGGGCCTTGTAATCGAGTTGTTTTTTGTCTCCCTAGGGTTTGGACGACCTCCTGCTCCTCATATCTCATAAATAGCCAGCCGCACCCTCCTCTAGGATTTGGGTTTGTTTGATTAGTTTAGCCAAGTGCAAACTTTGCGTCTTCGAGTTGTGCTGGACAGCCACCTTGTCAAGACCTTCAATAGAACCCCACCTTATTTTGGCCTTCAATTGTTATTTGCAATTTCAGATTGCTTTTACCATTGTTCTTGCTTGTTCTTGATTGCTTGCGGAATTGAACCTCGTGTTCAGTTGATCGTGCCCACGGCAAGATCAATAATACTCCGGAGTTGGTTTAGCGATTGCTAAGGCGCATCGTCGTCGTACGTTGTAGTCGGATCGTGAAAGTCGGTTCCACCAAATCGATAGTTATCGCTCTCATCGAAAGATCGGGACACAACTTCACATCAGACAGACTTAGCTGATTAATTTGCAATGTCTAGCCTTGAGTACTACCAATTGGTGGTGTGGGTTCTGGGATGGACGGGTAGATTCGCAAGGCACAAGAGGGGGCCCTGCGGGACGAAACCTTAGCGGGCAGTACCGAGTTTAGACAGTGCATTGTGAAGGCTTTGTCATGATTCTCCGCTGACATACCAAAGGAAGTGTGTTTATCGCATGGCAATATGATAATTCATGTCTTGTGAGTAAAGCTATACAACTTCTGCATAGTGTAAACTATTCAAATAGCCACATCTGCGATCATGGACATGCCCGAGAATTTCACACGAGGTATAGAGTGTTTCATGAAATGTTGGAATGTGGAATTGTTGGGATGTGAACGGGGGGAGTTCACTGTCATTTTGTTGTCTAAAGTTAGTGCTGTTGAATTCAGTGGTTGATAATTGTTTTAGAAGGTATAGGGTGATGCCTCACCATTTTGTTCATGTTGTCTACCATTGATTTACGAGTTATTTACTATCTTTTCATAAATATGCTCTCAATCTTTTTACTGTAATTCAATTCAAGTTATTGCTTTCTGCAAAAAGCACCATATGACTATCCTTTGTCAAGCCTACATGAATATATTGCATCATTTCCCTGTGGCTTGCTGAGTACTTTTTATACTCACGGCTATACGCCTTTGTTGATCAGTTGCTGAGGAAGGATCAGGAAATGTTGAATACCATGAGGATGAATATTATGAAGACTACGTGGATTAGGAAAACTTTCCCCAGGCGATTGCCTGTGAGGATGAATATTTTGTTTTCGCTGCAATAGTTTATTTGTTTCTTAAGCCCTTAAAGCATAGTGGTGTAAACTTTGACCATAAGGTCCGTTGCTTTATTTAACTAGTATAGTGTCCGTGCTAACGCTACGACAGCAGTAGACCTGCTTATCAATTAATTGAGAAGATAAGTATGAATATAACACTTAATAATAAATAATCACAGTGCCCGTATGCGAGTACAAAAATGAAGATATAACACTCAATAGTATTTTTCGCTAAACGTTTCTCGTATGCTCTTAAGACTTGCTCTTATGTCTTGAGGGATGTTTTCTGCGTACTCATTCCACTTGTATTTTAGTATTTCAATTATGAAACACTTCCGGAGGATAGGTGAACCCTGTAAGTAAATTGTAGAGCATCATTAGTAGACCTACTTTACAACCTTATAAAAAGTGATTAATAAAATAGAGAGTACCGACCATGCAGATCCGTGCATTAAACTGTTGACCATTCCAGATGTGCATGAAGTTCATGACCAAATAACCTGTTAAGTTCCTACACAACATTTAATTGCTACATGTAAGTACACAAAAATTTAACTATTTACTAATCATGTGTAAATAACTTACCGGTCTATTGTTTTTGGAACAGACTTTAGAACTACAATACGCCAATCATAGATATCGTCGTCCCATGAGGGATTTACTATCCTCATAGCACGATCAAATATTATACCAATTTTTTGTATTCTATCAAGATAGTAACTGGATGGTTTATCTTTTGGAACCCATCCGGGTAGAGGTGTTGGATCAATAACGGGGATAACCCTATACTCCATGTCGAACGATAACATGCTGAATCGTCCTCCACGATGAAAAGTTAGCATAATCTACAAATATAGATATTATATCTTTTGCACACATATATAGTAACATAATAAAGCATCAAACAATTTATTAAGTAAAGCTTACCATTCGGCATTCAGACAATGCAATTCCAGTCTCAGGCCAAGCGTCAAATAATTTTGCAAGCTTCTCATCTTCAACCTTTACACAAAACTTATGGTACCGTCAGTAATTACAAAGTGGCTGCGATAAATTAAAATATTAAAAAATAGCTAGTTGATTATTGCATAATGTGTATATATGTAACGCAAAAATATCGAAACATACGCAGAACTGTAAATCTAGCTAGTGGCATATGGGATCCCTGAAATACATGGTTTCATCACTTGCGAGCATGCGCAGCTCTACATTAAAGCAATCAATGTCCATAGGTTTTCTGCCATCAAGTATTTCTTTGAGTTTCTCGAGTGTTATGCTTATGGGTAAGGCTTGGAGTTTTGCACCCATTCTTTCATGTAAAAGACGCTTTGTGTTAGATATTAACACTAATCAGCATAACACGTACAAAAGAGTAGCTATGTGTATGAAGGCGTGAAAAAATAGTAGAAATAATAAGAATCACATACCCCAAAGCATCTCCGTCAGTTATAGACATGGTATAGCCACAAATCGCATTGGTCGTCTCATTAAAGCTAATACAATTCACTTGAGTCTTTATGCCAAGCAATAGTGCATCTTCTCTCATTTCCTGTAGTGTGTCTAAAATCACACATTCATTTGGATCTACTACTTCTTCGGTACTGGAAACTTCATCTTGGCATCCTTTTTTGCAGTTTAGAGGCGAATCGATAAGGATGGCAGCTAATTTTGATCTAAAATTAGTCATGTCTTGCTGCGTAGAAATATTAAAATGCATTAACTTTAAACGAAACACATGTGTAAACAAGTAATAATAACTTTTTTACAATTACCTGACTGATATTGTCAGTTAGTCCATCTCCCGTCCAATACTCCATGTAATTTAATAAAAATAGGCCACATGACACACTACAACCAGATGTTGAACATTCGAACATTTTAATATATTGCTTAAACAAAGTTTTGTGGTAACATATAGATTGAAATCGTACCCGTCATCCTGCATTGGTTCTTTAAATTGCTCAATAACAGGCTACAAAGTAACATGTAGATCCGGCTACTTGTAGGCTGTGAACTCTTTAACCTGTGACGCTATGTCAATTTGTATCTCGAGGCCTTTTAACTGTTATTTTTATAAGGAAACAATCAGTCCTATAATCATAAAAAAATAATGATAATTACAGGCATAGCTAAAAAATACTTACAACATAAGTGAGATCGTCGCAACACATTAAGCCCAAGGAGTCAAGAACTTGTATCTGACATTTTTTGCCATTTATTATAGCTAGGTACCAGTGAGTATCTTTAATGTTAATAGGGATAAAAACCTGATTATAATAAAACAATTTATGAGTACCAAAGGCACGTGAAGCATGACCGGATTGAAAATAGGAATCAATTATTTACCATGTCATGTTGAACATAGGACGTCACCCTTTCAACGATCTTTTCTTCTTTAATATTTGGTTTATTTTCTTTCCAATACTTACCATCACGATGGAGAATGTAAAATATCAAAGTATTCTCCAAGTAGATAGTTGCCCCTTCTCTGCACAATAGATGTTTTTCAGAGATAATGAGGTTGATGTACGCATTTATGACCTGCAGTTTAAAGTTAATATATTATTAGAAAATGGAAATATATAAAGCACATAACTTTAATACGTACATAATAAAGGTTAAACTACATATGTACACTTACGTCGCGATACAAGTGTTCAACAGGTTTCAAAAGACATTTAAAATGGAAGAAATCAATAAATGCACCCTCCACATCGACAATAATCTTTTTGTCAGGTCAGTTCATAATTGAGCTAATAATGAATTTGTGTTCTTCGTCACAAACGTAATTTGCATCGAAATAACAAGGTATAAGTACGTTACTTTTGAATTAGAAAAGATATTGTCGATATTTTTGTAAAAGGTTACCTTGTGCATGTACTACATTGATGTGGGATTTTTTTGGTTTGTTATGACGAGAAGCTTTCAACTCAATAACATTGTCCATCATCTGTATATCAATGTTGATGTCAATCAGTTCATTCTGATCTTCAGAATTGACCGTCTGATATTTCGATGAAGAAACCATTGGGACATCTCATACCATGTCTCCCTGTATCTCGATTCTGCTGCGTATTTAAACAAGAAAAAGGAGAAGGCAGATAAACATTAATCACGGGTACAAGTTTGACATTTGACAAATCAGAGGATTAAAAAAGAAAAGAAAACTATGCAGTTTGACACTTGAAAGGCTTTAAAACTGTCCTTTACGGGTATGCAGATGTAGGAGAACAAAATAATTCAGAGAGCCAAACTTTATTAGGGAAGGCTCGTGAATTCCTAGCTGACCCCTTTACGATGCATGGATATATAATAATATGATAACTTTATAGAGCATGTAAAGATGGAGACCTCGTGCTCCGCTTGAGAGGAGTAAAGCTCGCAAGCCATTGCCATGACTTCAATTTTTAATAGCAGTTAAGGGGATTAGGATATTGTTTCTTTGACAAATCAGAAGGACTTGGCTGATAGGGATGCATGCATCCCTTATGATTGGCACATATCGATCATCAGTTCATGAGCTAGCAAGCACTTGAGGCTAAGTTGGATTTAGACAGTTCTGTATGTACCTTTGTCCAGGCATGAAAGAGCCGACGTCGCCGGTCGTCGTCTCGCACACATGCGTATGTATGTACGCCGACGTTGCCGGTTGTCATCGCCGTCGCTGCATGCCTACGTATGTATGTATGCCGACGTCGTCGGCCGCCATCACTGCACGTAAAAGCCTCGTGTCCTCATCGAACGGCTGGAGGTATAGCACCTTCGTCCCGGCGTTTGGGCGTTTTCTAGTTATGAATTCCCGGGACCTGCGCAAGGAACACGAAAAAGGAAGGCACAAATTCAGTTTGTGTTTTTTTAGAGGATTCTATTGCATATGAGATCACGAAAGGAAGAAAGGATGTGAAGATACGAGTGCCTTTTAAGCGCCTGCAGCAACTTTATCTTGTGATCATATTGTACGTATTACATACTTGGAAGGGGAGCGAATCAAACAAGGAAATAAATAGGGAAGATCTGCATGCAAGGAAACCAGACTTGAATTTTTTACTGTCCTGGCCAAAACTATACGTACTACATATTTGGAAGGAGAGCGAATCAAACAAGGAAATAAACAAGGAGGATCCGCATGCAAGGAAACCAGACTTGAATTTTTTACTGTCCTGGCCTTGTGATCGTATTTTTTCCGAATATGACCCTTCTCGATACTTTTTTACGGATCTAGCCCCATAGAGCCTAATTTCAGCGCACGGAGAGCGCTGAATTTTTTTTTCATTTTTTATCCACGGAACAAGCAGTTTGTGAGTGCTGCTTAATTGTTTTTCAATTTTTTTTCTCGCGAAACAAGCGGTCGACGAGTGCTATTTAATTTTCAACTTTTTTTCCCTGCAGATCCAACTGTCGACGAGTGAAGTTTATTTTTCCATATTTTCTTAGAATTATTCAGTGGATGGGAACCGCTTGAATTTTTTTTCATTTTTTCTCCCACGCTTTAATTTTTCACCGGCCACCAAGCATTTCTTTTTTTTGCCAAAATTATCAAGCGGACAGGCACCACATGATTGTTTTTTTTTAATTTTTGGGGAATTTTTTACTGTATTGGCATCATCGTTATAATTTTTTTCGAATTAGATTCTCGTGGCGATGAATTTGCGACTGTAGCCTCGAGCCGAAAAAATTCAGTGGAGCGGTGGCGCAGTATTATTTACCAGCGGCCAGGCTCGAATTTTTTTCTATATTAGTATCATCGTTATAATTTTTTTCTCAATCAGGCTCTCGCGGCGATAAATTTGCGATTGTAGCCTCGAGACAGAAAAAATCAGCGAAGAGGTGCTAGAATTTTTTTCCCGCGGTCGAGAAGCACTGTAATTTTTTCCCACACCCGAAATTATCCAGCGGCCAGGTAGAGCTTGGTTTTTATTTTTTTTCGTGCGTGAAATTACCCACCATCCGCTGGATAATTTCAGACGTGGGAAAAAAATTCCAGTACCTCTCGCGTGCAATCTCCTGGCCGCGCTGCCCTGTCTCCTGGTTTCCTTTTTCTTGCACGTAATGTATGATCTTTTCCTTTTCTAGGACGTTTGTTTCCTTTTTCTTGATTTCAGGACGTTTGTTTCCTTTTCCTTGATGATGCTGGAGGTCGGGAGAGGTCTGTTGTGGGCCACAAGGATGATTAGACACACTAAACAATGGCCATTAGATGTGGGTGAGTAAAGCTGAGGAAAGATCTGAGAGGTTAATTTTGATGGAGGCAAGTTTTTGGTGACATTTCGCTGGGTGCACGAATGTTGGGCCATCTCTAGTGGGATGCACTATTTGGGGTGGATGTAGAAAAGAATGTTTACGTACATTATAAAGGGGTATAGATGATAATTTACTTCTTTTATAGTTAATTCGTTGTATGCAATGATATTTCATCTATGTTTCCACTGTGTGCACTAGCGTGATATTGGTCGAGTGTAGTATACACAAAGGGTTTCGGATTTGCAAATTTAGGTCCCGACATCGATGCTAGTTCTTGTCCATCATGAACACAAAGAAAATATCCTAGTTAGTTCATAACATATCTAGGACACAAAAACATCTTTGTAGTTAAATGCACATGTTTTACGATGATCCCATAGAAACACCATAACCCATAAAAATATCTCACCTCTCTTTCCTGACTCTCTAAACTAGTCTCCATCCATTCCTTTCTTTCTTCTCCACTGACGAGTAGTAGAGCGATTCCGTTGGCCGATGGAAAGTGACGGTGGCATTGAGACTATTGACGGATGGCAGCATGCTGACCACAGAGGCAACATTGCCGGTGCATCAAGTGAGGCACAAAAGGGAAGGCTTGATCCGACGGCAGTGCCATGGGCAAACATCCGGTTGTGGTGACTACGCAGCAACGCACATCTAGATCTCGCGACGGCTCTATAGTGCAGCCCAATTACAGAGGTCACTTCGAAATTGCTAGCAGCCTCTGATTTTTTCGAATACTATGCAACATTTTTTTCCTACACGTGAAACATTTTTCCTTTGATAACGGTAAAAATATAAGCGGGAAAAAAATATTGCAAATGTTAAAAAAAATGTTGCACACGTTAAAAAAAAATATTGCACCGAACATCCGATGCAACATATTAAGATCGGACGTCCGGGTGGTAGTTCTCCCCAGGTCACTTGTGGAATATAAGAACCCGGGTACCCTCATGACAAGCTCAAGAGGGAGGCTCAGAAGATACTCCCCGCGTCAGGCCCCGCTGCCGTGCGGAAGGGGACATATCCTAAAGGAAGTTGAACTTATATTTAGATATGATAGATACGGTTGTAATCCAAGTCGTTAATAGCGTAGATAAAGATGTAAACTCTATCCTATTAACTGACTAGAATCTTGTAACCGATCGGAATCTCCAAACCGATCAGGACTCTGTAAGCCGCCCCACCCCCGCTATATAAGGGAGAGGGCGGGCAACAACAGAGGGATCGGATCATCCAAGCATAGAGCGATCAAGCCATAGAGCGTAACACACTACATATTACTCGGAGCGCATTACGCTTTGAGCATCCTCAGATCCAAGAGATCCATATAATCCCAGCACACAGGATTAGGGTATTATCTCCACCGCTGAGGGCCTGAACTCAGATAAACCCTTGTCTTGTGTGACCTTCGAGTTTGAGATCGGCGCCTACCCCATAAATTTATTGCCGACTACAAAGTCGGCGGTTGGCGCGCCGAGATAGGGGAGCGCCCAATCTGCTCCCTCTGAGACTCGATGGCATCAACCGCGATTCATCGCCACCTTTGTCTCTGGCCGGGCTTTTAAGCGAAGCCTAGACTTCGTCGCTGACATGCACGGAGAGCTTGTCCGCCTGGATCAAAACCAGATCCAATCTGGTACAACCCAGACGAACCATCCTGTACATTGCTCGACTTACCCGAAAACCGACCGGCGCCATCAGTGCACGGCAGTTTTCCCACGTCGTTTTTCGATTGTAGGACAGAAGACTGATCTGCACCAAGAAGACCAAGAGGCCGCGGAAGAAAATCGTAAGCGTAAGGGCAAGGAGGTAAACACTCGATCTCTTCGATCGCTGGGCCGCAATGTTCGCGAGGAGATCTTGCAGTCTAAGTTGGGAGACCAGACCGTTTTTCGAACACCGATGCAGAACGTCGTCGCCTCCAAGACGCTCCTTGACACACTAGACTCGATGATAGCATCGGACAGCCCAGCGGTCCCGATCGTGGCCCACATTAAAGCCATGGTGACGGCGGCAGCAATCCAGCAAACCCAGGAAAGACCGCCGGTGGACGAAGCACACTCGCGCTCCCACGCAGCCACTCGCGTCGCCAAGAGCGACCGCAACCAGCCGAGTAGCGGCGGCGGCGCCACGCGCCGCCATCGAGACGCCGAGAAATCCTCGATCATGACCTCCGCCAGAACCTCACGGCCAGGCGACGGGAGCGAGACGAGGAGGAAAAGCGCGGTCGCCGCGACAACTATGAGCGTTTTGGCGTGAGTTACGATCGACGGAACGACCGCAACGACCACAGAACTCATCACCGCCAGGGGATAAGCGACGATGAGGATCGAGTCATGAACTCACCACGCCGTACCCCACCCTGGCGTGCCGTTAATCATCATCAAGACAGAAGATCGCCGCGATGGAGTCCTCCTCACCAGCACGAAAAATCCATCGACGGGATTCGGACGTTTACTCCTCGGTTACGCCGAGTGATATGGCCCGAGGGTTTCAACCCAAAGGGCATCATAAAGTTCGATGGAGAGCGAGATCCGGAGGCTTGGTTGCAGGTTTACGCCTTAGCAGCTAAAGCCGCTGGGGGAAATCAGACTGTTATGACAAACTATTTGCCAGTCAATCTCACCCCCACCACTCAAGCATGGCTCACAGGGCTCCCTGCGAACTCGGTGGACTCCTGGAGCGATCTTTGCGATCAGTTCATTGCCAATTTCCAGGGGACTTACGAACGGCCTGGCACTCAGTGGGATCTGTACGGTACCTAAGAAGGATGAGACACTGAGGGATTTCATCCGGCGCTTCATGCAGAAGAAAAACACCATCAGGGACGTGTCCGAGGCGGTAGTGGTAGCGGCCTTCCAAAAAGGGGTAAGTGATCCTGATTTAATAAAAAAAATGTCCAGGAAACCCCCGACTTCTGTGAATGAAATGTTCGCATTAGCCGACCGCTATGCGACGGCCTCGGATGCCCTAGCCGAGCGTCAGGAAGACCGCCCGCCGCAAAAGAGCAGAGGTGACAAGCCGGAGTCATCAAAACACAAAGACAAGAAGCGGAAGGGTGAAGAACTGATAGCAACGACAGAGCATAATCGCCCCCGAGCCGCACGGAGGGAGGTGCCCGACTACAGCGCTGTCATGGAGGTGATTTGCCCTTTCCACCCCAAAGGAAAGCACGCAGCCAAGGACTGCTTCACTCTGAAGCGTTTTTCACGCGAGAGTCACCGGCAACCGGCCCCAGCCAAGGCCGAAGCCACTCCTGCGAAAAAGAAGGATCTCCCGGACGAAGAAGACTTCCAGGAACCCGAGCAGGAGCTGAACTACATCTACGGGGGCTTAACAGGATATGAGTCCGATTTAAAGCAAAACTTACCGCGGGAGATCAACGCGTAGAACCAAATGACTCCTCAATATCCGAAATGGTCGGAGGTCCCGATCACCTTTGATCGAAGGATCACCCGGTCGGGTCCCACATCCGGTAAGTTTCCTCTTGTACTTGACCGGTCGTGCGCGCGTGAAGCTCAAGAGGGTCCCGATCGACGGCGAGCGGGCTCAATGTCCTATTCGCCAGACATTCGATGACATGAACATCCTTCGTTCGAGTCGGGCCAAGCACTCACTCTTCCATGGAGTGATCCCCGGCGTCCTCATTTCCCCTCGGACGATTTCTCTTCCCGTTCGTTCGGTACCAAGGATAACTTCGGACCGAATACATCAATTCGAGTAGCTAATTTGAGGCGGCGTATCACGCTATCTTGGGAAGGCTTGGATTAGCCAGATTCATGGCCATACCTCATTACACCTACTCGGTATTGAAGATGCCAGGACCCAAAGGAGTCATCTCGCTCCGGGGTGACATCAAGCAATCCTCTCAATGCGACCGGGAGAACCATGAGCTTGCCGAACTACAGGAAGCAAATATCCAGGCAAAAAACATCCAGGCCGAGGCTGCCACGCTCCAGGACGAAGAAGAAGTCCCGTCAAAGAAGCAGGCCACCTCAGGAATTAAGCCTGGCGAAGGAACCAAAAGGATCATCCTTGACCCATCTGACACGTCTAAAACGACCATGATCGGGACAGGGCTCGAGGACAAATAGGAAAGCGCGCTCGTCACCTTCCTCCAAGCAAACAAGGACATTTTCTCCTGGAAGCCGTCAGATATGCCAGGCGTACCAAAGGAGGTGACGAGCACTCTCTCCATGTTGATGAGAAGTCAAAACCCGTCAAACAAAAGCTTCGGCGGTTTGCTCCGGATCGTCGGAACGCCATAAAATAGGAAATCACGAAACTCCTAGCCGCAGGTTTTATCAAAGAAGTGTATCATCCTGATTGGCTAGCGAATCCTGTATTAGTTCAAAAGAAGAATAAAACTTGGCGCATGTGCGTTGATTATACCGATCTCAACAAGGCATGCCCGAAGGATCCCTTTGGGCTGCCCCGAATCGATCAGGTGGTTGACTCGACCGCAGGATGCGAAATTTTGAGCTTTCTTGACGCATATTCGGGCTATCATCAGATCCGCCTAAAAGAAGAAGACCACATCAAAACCTCGTTCATCACGCCTTTTGGAGCTTACTGCTACACCACGATGGCGTTCGGGCTAAAGAACGCTGGCGCAACTTATCAGCGCGCGATACAACGGTGTTTTCACGCCCAGCTTCGGCGCAACGTGGAGGTGTATATGGACGATGTTGTTGTAAAAACTCGGGAAAAGAAAGATCTTATCGTTGACCTTACCGAGACTTTCGAAAGTCTAAGGGCTTTTAGCATGAAGTTGAATCCTGAGAAATGTGTTTTCGGAGTTTCTTCGGGAAAACTGCTCGGATTCATCATATCACAGCGAGGCATTGAAGCAAACCCGGAGAAGGTCAAGGCCATATCAGATATGGAACCGCCGACTTGCCAAAGGGACGTTCAGAAGCTTACAGGGTGCATGGCCGCTCTAAGCAGGTTCATCTCCAGATTGGGTATGCGAGGTATGCCTTTCTTCAAACTGCTCAAGAAACAAGAAAAGTTCCAGTGGACGCTGGAAGCGCAACAAGCATTTGAAGATCTGAAGGACTTCCTGACGACACCTCCCATACTAGTCTCGCCGATGCCAGAAGAACCCCTATTACTCTATATCGCGGCAACGACTCATGTTGTTAGTGCTGCGATCATCGTGGAAAGGGAGGAAGCGGCTCATGTGCACAGAATCCAACACCCGGTATACTTCATCAGCGAAGTCCTAAGTGAATCCAAGGTACGGTATCCACAAGTACAGAAGCTATTATATGCCGTGCTCCTTACATCTCTCAAGCTTAAACATTACTTCCAAGAACATGCCATTTTGGCGGTCACCTCCTTCCCGATCGGAGATATACTTCACAACCAGAGGCCACTGGGAGAATTGCCAAATGGGCGGTTGAACTCGGGGCTTTTGACATTCAATTCAAACCCCGCACGGCTATCAAATCCCAAGCACTCGCTGACTTTACGGCCGAGTGGACGGAATTGCAGCACCCGGCGATTACTGAAGATCTCGAGTATTGGACGATGTACTTTGACGGATCCCTCATACTCAGCGGCGCGGAGGCTGGTATAGTGCTCATATCACCAAGTGGGGAAAGATTGAGGCATGTCCTCCAAATATTTTTTCCCGCATCCAACAACGCCGCCGAGTATGAGGCACTCATTCACGGACTCCGTATCGCCATATCTCTCGGCATTCGACGACTGGCGGTTCGCGGAGATTCGATGCTCGTGGTCAATCAAGTGCAGAAGGAATGGTCTTGTATTGAGGACAACATGACAGCATATTGCCAAGAAGTGCGCAAGCTAGAAGGCAACTTCGATGTACTCGAGCTCGTTCATGTGCTTCGACGGGACAATGAAGCAGCCGACGAATTAGCGAAGATGGGGTCCTGCCGGTCCAAAGTACCCGTGGGAATATTCGTAGAAGAAATTCATAAACCCACAATTCGCACTCGGCCAAAGTCAAACAGTCCGATAGAAAAAGAAGAAGAGGTAGAAGTCTTGGTGATCACCCCAGATTGGACAGCTCTGTACCTGGACTCCTGACGGAAGACAAGCTACCCGAGGATCGTGTCCAAGCCGAGCGGATCATGCGACGAAGCAAGAGTTATGTAGTCGTAAGAAAGAACTCTACCGAAAAAGCTCTTCAGGCATACTGCGACGATGCATATCGGAACAAGAAGGGAGAGATTTGCTCAAAGAAATTCACTCGGGAATTTGCGGGAACCATGTGTTAGTGTTATGCCCTTGAGGCAATCATTTAGATGATTGTAACATGACTATGTTTATGAATAATAATATGATTATTGGTCCAATGAATGTATATCATTGTATTGATCAACAAGTATGTGACTTGATTATGAAGCTCTTTACTTAATGATGTAATTCGATAAATATCTCTGATCGGATATCATCGTATAGGACTACGATGAATAGATCAGCACATGTAGTGATCGATGATCATGCTTCATAGATCATGGGATATGGAGATATCATCTCTACATTGTGGACCATGTTGAAGAACATGGGTTAGATAGACCCACTATGGGACATCTGCGAGAATGTTTCATTCTTATGTGTCATCGGTGTATCTCATACCTAGAAGATGTATGATCCTTAGACCTGAGATTGTCATATTCCCTACATGTGTAATAGTTTTCCTTGGGGCTATCAAACACTACTTCCTAACCTGATAGTTTTAAAGGTAGCTTTCATGTTTACTATGAAACGTGCGAGAGGAAGTGAGCAATCAAGATGGAATTTGCCACTCCAATGAAACGGAGATATATGACAAGGCCACTCGTGTGATATGATTAAGAAAGTGCATGGCCATGCCGTGATTGAGGAGTCAATCACAACTTATTAATATATCACGGATACGAGAGATGGATTGAATCATCAAAGGATGACATGCTTCTCGCCTTGAGATCAATCTTCATATACTTGGCAAAGGGATTATTACATGAGTTCTTTTGATAGGTTCATTCGATTTGATCACAGTATGTTTGGGAGTTGGCATACTTTGCAAGAAGCCGCTACCAACTATTGGATTGAAAAGGAGTTTTCGAATCCATGTCCAAACGTATGTGAACTGCAGGTCACACACTTAATGGGTGGGGCGCATTAATTTGGATTGGATCCGTAATTAATGAACCTCGTGGGCTTAGCATGTTTGGTGGGCCCCGGTTTAGGGTTTCATCTCGTGGCTATATAAGGAGGGAGGAGGGAGGCGCAGAGTGTGCTTTCCACGGTTTAGGTTTGATTCACTTGAAACCCTAGCCTCCTCCTCTCGCCGCCTCGCCGAGCGACTAGGTGCTTGCACACGACGCACGGCGTTCCATCTCTCGGCGTGTGGACTATCTGCGGTGACGCTGCTGCGATCTGCGGCGTGGGAGGGCGATCCACGGCGGGCGAGGACGATCCACTACATCGACGCAACGATCGCGGCGAGGACGAACCACTACATCGACGCGAAGGATTCCGCAATCTGCGCGTCTAGTGGTAATCTTATCTATGATCCCCTTCTTGCGAGTAGCTTTACGGTTCTGCGCGGTAGTTTTTTTGTGCTAGCGTAGCATACCGCGTTTCCTTCAAAGATGGTATCGAGCCATCTCGTATAGTTTTGTGATCTGGATGTTGCACATATGATGTGTGAGGTTAGTAGATTGGATCTATTACATGTTCACCCGTTCATGTGATGAATTGGTGACGGCGCCATCGATGAGATCGATCGATTTAGGGTTTGAGAAAGTGCAAACCGACTCAATCTTGATTTGGTGAGTCCGTTCATGGTACGACGTTACCCTTACCGGTCGGGTTACCGCCATCGGGGTTTCAAACGTATCCATATGGGACCAAGCCAATCGGATCGAGTTGGATTGGGTCAATCTGGTTGATCCATGGTAGCGCAAATGATTCAATATTGATTTGGGTGAGTCCGTTCATGGTGCGACGTTGCCCTTACCGGTCGGGTTACCGCCATCGTGGTTTCAAACGTATCCATATGGGACCGCCGCAGGGCTCGCCCCTTGGACCCTCAGGTGCCGCCTCGGACCTCGCCGGCTCACGGTACGACCGCCAGGACGCTGCCTTGCTGCCCTTCGATTCGCGCGCCTCGGACCCGAGTCGTGGGTTGCTTTTGTTTAACTCGTTTTGCGAGGATTTATGTGAAATAGTATGGCCTATGTGTATGTGATGCATGTAATTTCCACATGGCTGCGTGTGTGTTAAGCCATAAGGCTATTTAAATTGTATAACGACACTGCGTGTCGACTTGTGATGCTTCAAACCCTCATGTAAAATTCATTATCAAAAGTTGTAAGGAGTTGCATCCATAATGATGAAGACGATGGCTAGGTGAACAAATCAAGCAAGGTGGCTAGGTGAACAACCAAGCATGATGATGGAGATCTTAATGCTAAGGGCCATGCTATTTCACGACTTATTTTGATTTTACGTGGATGTGTGTTTTATCCTTGCTATTTTTTTATGCTCATTGCATGTGATGCTTTGTTCATAGTAATCTTTGTTCATCCTTATAGTTAAAAATCTTAAATCAAATTGTCCATCCAATTGTTGCACCTATCAAGAATTTAGATCGTTATTGATATGACTGCCAAAGTAGTATATCAATGGCTATCTCAATAGATGATAGGGATGTGTTGGACACATCACGCATAACAATGGCGATTTAAACGAGCTATCAAAACGGTTTTGGGCTTGAGGACATAAGTGGTTGGGATTTGATTTCATAATGAAGGAACCTATACAAGACAATTGGTGTCTAGGAAAACACACATGAGGCAGGTTTCTTAATTGGCACCCGAATACGGGAAGTGCTCCTCCTCATGTGAGCCCTTGGGGCGGGTTGACTGGCCATGAGTCAAGTTGATGGAGGCATTCATTACTTGTTTTCATACTCAACAAACAAGAGTTACATATGATGTAATTAGCAAAGGTGTTGCTTACCTATGTCATTAAATTTCTAGCAGTGATGCCAAAGCTCACTAGTGTTTAATGAATATGGATCTTGAATACTCACTATGTGTCTATAAAAGGACATAAAATAGGAGTGTCTTTAATTAAAAGTTTAATAAAAGTTTTACATAAACATAGTGCTTAGAATCTTTGCATATTTTTGTTGTAGTTCAATGGCACCTTCTCCTACTCCTGCTACACCGGTTTTGCTTTGAGATCGGTTTTGGAAAGGAAAAACTGAATGGAACTAATTTTGTTGATTGGTATCGCAACTTTGAGAATTGTTCTCAAGCATGAAAAGAAGGACTATGTTCTAGAGAATCCAATTCTGATGAACCACCAAAAATGCTTTGCTCGCAATTTGAGGGTTGAATATGAAAAGCATGTTAATGCTTCAGAGAGTCACTGTCTCATGCTAGTCACAATGGACTCGAGCTCCAAAAGCAATATGAGGACCAGGATGCTTACAATATGATTGTGGGCTTGAAGGGCATGTTTGGGAATCAAGCAAGAGCTGAGAAGTATGGTATCTCAAAGCTTTTATTTGCTTGTGTCGGTCAAGGCAGTCCCACGATCCTCATGTGATCAAGATGATTGGTTACATTGGGAGATTGGAAAACTTGAGTTTCCCTTAGCCTCGGTTTGGCCACGATGTTATTCTCCGGTCTCTCCTCAGAGCTTTGAGCCATTCATTATGAATTTTCATATGAATAGCATGGAGAAGAGCCTAACCGAGCTACATGGGATGCTCAAGGCATGGAGGAAAGCATTAAGAAAAACAAAATCATGTGATGATGGTTCGAAAACAACCGCTTTCAAAAAGAGAAAGGCTAAGGTGGGGAACGGAAAGAGCAAGGGCAAGGGCAAGGGCAAGGCTCAAGATGAGATCGCGAGCCTCAAAACTAAGCTTGAAAGCTTAAAGTTGGCCCTCAACCGATACCCAATGCTTCTATTGCAAGAAATCGGGGCATTGGAAGCGAATCTGCGAAAAGTACAGCGGATAAGAAGAATGGAAATGTGGTTTCCACTTGGTATTAATGTTATAGAAATTAATCTTGCTACTTCTTCACTCAGCTCATGGGTATATGATACCGGTTCGGTTGCTCACATTTGCAATTCGTTGCGGTGATAAAGAGTAGAGACTTGGCAAAAGGAGAAGTGGATCTTCGCGTGGGAATAAAGCAAGAGTTCTGGTCTTGCTGTTGGCACATACCCATTGCATTTGCCTTGAGATTAGTTTTAGAACTCAATAATTGTTATTTTGTTCCATCTTTGAGTAGAAACATTATTTCATCTTCTTGTTTGGAACATGAAGGTTATGATTTGAATAAAGAACTTTGTTTGTTCAATATTTTTGAATGATATGTATTATGGTCGTTGCCCCATGGTGGATGGGTTGTACGCGTCCTTGAACTCAAGAAAAACATGTCTATAATATTAATGTAAAAGGCACCGCCTAATGATTTGAACCCTACCTTTTGTGGCATTGTCGCTAGGTCATATAAATGAGAAGCGCATGAAGAAGCTCCATGGTGATGGACTTCTAACCTCATTTGATTTTGAATCATTTGAAACATGTGAATCTTGTTTACTTGGCAAGATGACAAAAGCCCCTTTCACGGGTTTTAGTGAGAGAGTAAGTGAATTATTGGCCCTAGTACATACGGATGTATGTGGACCAATGAGCTCATCGCTAGGGGTGGGTTTCAAGATTTTGTAACTTTTACCGATGACTTGAGAGATATGGATATATCTATTTAATGAGGCATAAATCTGAAACTTTTGAAAGGTTCAAAGAGTTTCGAACAAGTACAAAATCAACTTGGCAAAACAATAAAACACTTACGATCCGATCGTGGTGGCGAATACTTGAGCCAAGAGTTTGGTGATCATTTAAAGCAATGTGGAATCGTTCCACAACTTACTCCGCCAGGAACGCCTCAATGGAATGGTGTGTCCGAACGACGTAACCGGACTTTATTAGATATGGTTCGGTCAATGATCAGCCAAACAGATCTGCCATTATCCTTTTGGGGTTTCGCTCTAGAGACAGCTGCGTTCACTTTGAATAGGGTCCCATCAAAATCCGTTGAGAAGACGCCATATGAGATATGGATGGAGAAGACCCATGTTGTCATTTCTCAAGATATGGGGATGTGAGGCTTATGTAAAACGTTTACAATCGATAAACTCGCACCTAAATCGGAAAAATGCTTTTTGTGGGGTATCCTAAAGAAACAAAAGGATATTACTTTTACAAAAGAAACGAGAACAAAGTTTTTGTTGCTCAAATGGTGTCTTTTGGAGAAAGAGTTTCTTTCAAAAGAAATCAGTAGGAGTGATGTGTATCTTGATGAAGTTCGAGAATCACATGAATATGTTCAAGCTACCTCAACCTTCACAAGATGTACAAAGTGTTGTACAACCTGTGGAAGAGACTCCACCCCACGTAGGTCGGGAGGCCACGTCATGTACCTATTAGATATGGGAATGACATATTATTGTTGGACAATGATGAGCCCACGACTTATGAAGAAGCAATGATGGACCCAAACTCCGAAAAATGGCTTGAAGCCATGAGATCCAAATTCAATCCATGCATGACAATCAAGTTTGGAACTTGGTCGATTCACTGATGGTGTAAAACCATTGAGTGCAAATGGATTTTCAAGAAAAGATAGACGAGATGGAAATGTTCAGATCTATAAGGCACGGTTGGTGGCAAAGGGTTTCAAACAAGTTCAAGGAGTTGACTATGATGAAACTTTCTCACCGGTAGCCATGCTCAAGTCTGTCTCGGATCATTTTAGCTATTCTTGCATATTTTGATTATGAAATATGGCGGATGGATGTCAAAACAGCCTTCCTTAATGGGAATCTTTACGAGGATGTATACATGATACAACTTTGAAGGCTTTGTTGATCCTAAATATGCTAAAAGGGTATGCAAGCTTCAAAGATCCATTTATGGGTTAAAGCAAGCATCTAGGAGTTGGAACATTCGCTTTGATGAAGTAGTCAAAGGTTTTGACTTTATCAAAAAGAAGAAGAGCCTTGTGTTTACAAGAAGGCTAGTGGGAGCGCACTTGTATTTCGATTTTGTATGTGGATGACATATTATTAATCGGGAATGACATTCCTATGCTTGAAGATGTTAAGACTTCATTGAAAAGGAGTTTCTCAATGAAGGACTTGGGAGAAGCATGCTATATCTTGGGCATAAAAATCTATAGAGATAGATCAAAAGGTTAATTGGATTAAGTCGAGAAACGTACATTGACAAGATATTGAAAAGGTTCAATATGCATGAATCCAAGAGAGGTTTCATGCCAATGTCACATGGCATCGATCTCTGCAAGAATCGGTGTCCTTCGACATCGATGAGCGAGACAGATGAGCAAGATTCCATATGCTTCACTATTGGGTCTATTATGTATGCCATGATCTGTACACGCCGGATGTCTCATATGCTCTAAGTGTCACGAGTAGATACCAAGCGGATCCTGGTGATGGTCATTGGATAGCCGTAAAAAATATCCTGAAGTACTTGAGAAGAACTAAGGGTATGTTCCTTGTTTTTGGAGGTGAGGAAGATCTGGTTGCAAAGGGTTACACCGATGCAAGCTTCCAAACTGACAAAGATGATTTTCGATCGCAATCCGGGTTTGTGTTTACACTTAATGGAGGAGCAGGTCGGAAGAGTTCCAAGCAAAACACGGTGGCCGACTCTCGACGTGAAGGAGTACATTGCGGCCGGAGGCCGCAAAGGAGGCTGTGTGGATTAAGAAGTTTATCACGAGCTTGGTGTGGTCGCTAGTGTCTCTAGTCCAATGGACATCTATTGTGATAATAGTGGTGCCATTGCACAAGCAAAAGAGCCTAGATCACATCAAAAGTCTAAACACATACTCCGTCGCTTTCACCTTATTCGCGAGATTGTGGATAGAGGTGACGTCAGAATATGCAAAGTACATACGGAAGCCAATGTGGCCGATCCGTTGACAAAGCCACTTTGCCACGACCTAAGCATGAGGCGCACACAAGGTCTATTGGTATTAGATACTTAATTGATTGACTCAAGTGCAAGTGGGAGATTGTTAGTGTTATGCCCTTGAGGCAATCATTTAGATGATTGTAACATGACTATGTTTATGAATAATAATATGATTATTGGTCCAATGAATGTATATCATTGTATTGATCAACAAGTATGTGACTTGATTATGAAGCTCTTTACTTAATGATGTAATTCGATAAATATCTCTATCGGATATCATCGTATAGGACTACGATGAATAGATCAAGACATGTAGTGATCGATGATCATGCTTCATAGATCATGGGATATGGAGATATCATCTCTACATTGTGGACCATGTTGAAGAACATGGGTTAGATAGACCCGCTATGGGACAACTGCGAGAATGTTTCATTCTTATGTGTCATCGATGTATCTCATACCTAGAAGATGTATGATCCTTAGACCTCGAGATTGTCATATTCCCTACATGTGTAATAGTTTTCCTTGGGGCTATCAAACACTACTTCCTAACCGGATAGTTATAAAGGTAGCTTTCATGTTTACTATGAAACGTGCAGAGGAAGTGAGCGATCAAGATGGAATTTGCCACTCCAATGAAACGGAGATATATGACAAGGCCACTCGTGTGATATGATTAAGAAAGTGCATGGCCATGCCGTGATTGAGGAGTCAATCACAACTTATTAATATATCACGGATACGAGAGATGGATTGAATCATCAAAGGATGACATGCTTCTGCCTTGAGATCAATCTTCATATACTTGGCAAAGGGATTATTACATGAGTTCTTTTGATAGGTTCTGCTCGATTTGATCACAGTATGTTTGGGAGTTGGCATACTTTGCAAGAAGCCGCTACCAACTATTGGATTGAAAAGGAGTTTTCGAATCCATGTCCAAATGTATGTGAACCTGCAGGTCACACACTTAATGGTGGGGCGATTAATTTGGATTGGATCCGTAATTAATGAACCTCGTGGGCTTAGCATGTTTGGTGGGCCTGGTTTAGGGTTTCATCTCGTGGCTATATAAGGAGGGGAGGAGGAGGCGCAGAGTGTGCTTTCCACGGTTTAGGTTTGATTCACTTGAAACCCTAGCCTCCTCCTCTCGCCCTCGCCGAGCGACTAGGTGCTTGCACACGCGCCGCGGCGCTCCATCTCGGACGTGTGGACTCTCGCGATCATGGGCGTGGGAGGACGATCCACGGCGAGGCGAGGACGATCCACTACATCGACGCAACGATCGCGGCGAGGACGAACCACTACATCGACGCGAAGGATTCCGCAATCGGCGCCTAGTGGTAATCTTATCTATGATCCCCTTCTTGCGAGTAGCTTTCTGGTTGCGCGGTAGTTTTTTTTTGTGCTAGCGTAGCATACCGCGTTTCCCTTCACCATGCGGCGTCGTCGACCCTGGTCGGAAAAGCCTATCGCCAAGGGTTCTTTTGGCCAACTGCTGTTACGGATGTGGAGGACATCGTCCGAACATGTGAAGGATGTCAGTTTTTCGCACGTCAGATGAACAAGCCGGCGCAGGAATTACAGGCTATCCCGATTACATGGCCATTTGCGGTGTGGGGGGCTCGACATGGTGGGACCTCTGAAGAAGGCTCAAGGAGGCTATACTCATCTTTTCGTTGCTATTGATAAATTCACCAAATGGATTGAGGCTAAACCAGTCGCCACCATCACGGCGGCAAAGGCCAGAGAATTTTTTTACGAAATCGTGGTTAGATTTGGCGTACCCAACCGAATCATCACGGATAACGGCACTCAGTTCAGAGGCGAAGTATTTTTAAGATTGGTGTGAGGAGCTGGGCATAAGAATTTGCTTCGCGTCAGTCGCGCACCCCCGAAGTAACGGACAAGTAGAGCGAGCCAATGGCATGGTGCTCCAAGGCATAAAAGCGAGGATTTTGATCGACTCAACCATATGCCACTCGGTGGGTCAAAGAACTCGCCTTGATGCTTTGGGGACTACGAACCACCCCCATGAGCAACAGCGGGCGATCACCTTTCTTTACGGTATATGGTAAGCGGTCTTACCAACCGAGTTAGAATTCGGATCCCCGGGTTGGAGTTATGAAGAAGTTGCGTCGAAGACAATACCGCTAGAAGATCTCGGCAGATTGCAAGAAGCAAGGGACATCACAACAATCCGATCGTGAAATACCTCCAAGGATTACGACGTTATCACGGGCGCAACGTAAAAAGCCGCGCTTTCTCCAAAGGAGATCTGGTCCTAAGGAGGAATCAAAGATGCGAGCACAAACTCTCCCCGAGTTGGGAGGGCCCTTACATCATCGATGAAATAGTTCGTCCCAGAGCTTATAAACTTAAGCGAGAAGATGGGTCAGCAATCAGCAATACTTGGAATATAGAACAGCTACGTCGCTTTTTTGCTTAAGTCTTGTACTTCATTTAATCCTTTACTTAATAAAAGTTCGATTGAAAAGTCGCTTTCATATAATTACCATTATAATCATGAATTCGAGTGCTTCGCTCTTATGTTAAGGCTCGAGGACAAGATTCTTGAACCATATCCCGAGCACAAATTGGAGTCGATGAACAAAGATCACCGGTCAAACCACTCGAAGACGTGCACATCCACTCAATTCTTAATGGACATGAAGGATAAACAGGAACAACTTTACACCTTTAAAGGTCAAGAGTCTCTACAATTGACAAAGAAGTGTCCCCGACTTCCTCCCAGCTCGGTGAGTCTTCTTCGTCAACATTGCGAGCGTAGCCTTCCCTAAGGGCCTCCAGATCCACTCGGGGATAGAGGGACTTGGTGATAGCCAGGGTCTGGCTGGCACCGTCGGCCGTTGTCTCCTTCAGTAGGTTCTTGAGCGCCCCCGGGGCTTCCTTCAGCCGGACGACGACTTCGCTCCTGCTGAGTGGCCTCTCGCCACCTGGATGAAGCGAACTCAGCAGGGGGCTAGAAGCATCCTGGAGCTCAGCGCAGGAAGGCTCGAGAGCTTTAACCCTCTCGCCGAAGACGGTGTATTGCGCCTGAGTTTTGACCTTATACTCTGCAAGACAAAGCGATTAGAGAAGATAGTAAAGGATCAAGCAAAAACTAGTCGACCACCATACATTCAAAGCACTTGTCCAGGTATTCCTGGCGGGTCCGGATCTCGGGGAGCATCCTTTGAATGTACTCGGATTTCCGCTCGAAGCGCTCCCTTATTCTCTATAATCACCATGACGAAAGGTAAGTGCATGAGAAAGGCGCTAAGTAGAGATCTGGCCGGTTCTGGAGGAACGCTCACCTGGGCGACATGTGCACAAGCCTTGGCATGGATGAAAAAATCATCGCTCTCTTTTTGCTCCTCCTCCGGGTCGTCCAAAAGCTTCAAACCTTCGTCATCGACAAAGGCGGTATCTGTTATTAGTCGGGGGCGAGCAGGGGCTGGTGGGACTCGGTCAATCTCTTCAACCTCAGGGAACGAGCAGGGGGCTGGCTCAGGAGCAACGGGATCCATCGCAGGGGCAAGGCGAGTAGGAGACGTCGACGGAGGGCTGGGAAACACTTCGGCGCCCTCAGAAGCGGTCTCCCCTGTCGAGGTATGAATTCCGAGGGACCCAACCTCAGCAGGGCCCAGGGCGGAAACCCGATAGGTGTATCAAGCGAAGGGTCCCTATGAAAAAGAATCGTCAGCGGGACCGAAGAATAAAAAGAAGGAGTCAACGGAGTAACAGACCTGTTAGATTTCCTCATTTTCATCGGGGGCTTCCTGCGAATAGTACGCCCACCTCCGGAAGAACCAATCGGACCGGCGCCGACTGGTGCCCCGGGCCTCTCTTGAAAACCCGAGTCCTTCGACTCGGGGCGCGTCGAAGCCACAGGCTCATCAGTGAGAGGAGTTGAAGGCGCTGGCGTTTGTGCGTGTGGATCCTGAATCTTTGGACCACCGACCGGGCGTCGGGGGCTCACAAGGTCATCAGACAATATTTTCTTCCCCTTCTTCGCAACGGGGCCACCCGCCGGAGACCGCATCCGGTGCTTCAATGAGCAGCCTGGGTGAGGAGGCATTTCCGGAAGAGGAGGAACACTGAAGAAGGCGATGCGATCCTGGAAATAAAGATCGAGAGTTAGCATAACTTTAGAGAACGAGAAAACATAAAACTACCAACAGAATTCGTTTACCGCAGGAGGAGGGCGTGATATGTTGAAAGATTTCGGGCACTTGACGGATAAAATGTCGACGCTCGGGATAAAGAATTCTTCGGCCCTAACGCGTAACTTCTCCCTTGGCAAGGCGTCGGGCCATTCCCGGGTCGGGTCATCTTCTCCCCTATAAGCGAAACCTAGATGAACTCGCTCCTTCAGAGGCTGGACCCGGCGGGTGAGGAAGTGGAGAGCCAAACCCACTCCTGTAAGCCCGCTATCCTTCAGCTTTCCGATCAAGGCCAAGAGCTCGGACACTTGATCCAAGTCAGAAGAATCAGGGGTAGAACCCCAGGAAATAGACACATTGGGGCGCTGCCCAGTGAACGGAGGCAAAGATGAATCGAGGTTGGCGCAGTAGAACCATTCCCGATGCCAGCCTTTGTTGGAGGTCTTGATAGGAATGGCAAAGTAGTCCTTCTTCACCCCTTCCCGCAACTGGAATCCAGCGCCCCCAATAACCTTGGGGTCATTTTTGGAGGGATAGGGCTTCAGGAGATAGAGGTGGCGAAAGAGGTCGAAATGGGGGCTAATGCCCAAAAAAGCTTCACAAAGGTGAACAAAAAGGGAAATTTGAAGGATAGAATTGGGGTTTAGATTCACCAATTCGATGTCAGAAAAGAAAAGAAGGCCGCAAAGAAAAGAACTGATCGGAAGACCAAGGCCGCGGTGGAAAAAGGATTCGAAAACCACCACCTCCTTGGAGCGGGGAGTCGGGACAGATTCGCCGTGGCGAGCGGAGATCGAGGGCGGTTGGGCGGGATCCCGCTGCGTTCACCATGGATATCGGCTTCTCCTCGGTTGTGATCGAGGTCGTCCAATCTTGTGGTGAAGGCGGAGAAGAAGTAGAGGAAGACATTCTTGCAGAAAGAATAACGATGACATGAGAAGACAAGAACGGCAAAGGTTAAACCTCGTGGCGGAGAGCTCAGAGAGACGAGAGGACGAAAGGAGAAAAAGCACGACGGAAAGATGAACTGTCGAGTGTCGTACGACCCAGTTTTTAAAGAAAGGAACAGTAAGGTCTCTGCCGAATCGGCGGGAAAAGGCTGCGAAACGTCTCAACCCTTCAGATTCCACATAAATGATCTACAGGCCTGTTGCCTTGACTTACGGGTTGACAGGATTTGACCGGATCATGTTGAAATCACGTCACCCTCATGATAGGGCTCGTTTCCCACTTATCGTAATAAACGAAATGTGGATGGTTTTCCAACTTGAATAAAAACTTATCTTCTTATGGTACGCCCCACGTTGGGCCCTTGGGTGGTTACCGCATGACGGAATCATGTACCGCAAGCCGTGAGCCCAAACGGGTATGGGTCCACGGGCGTGCTCCACGAGAGCTAAGAATGCCGTACATCGTTTTGAACGAGTACAAACGCCTTTCGGATCTAAAAGTGATGCGCTCCAAGGGAGCCTAAGCCATATCCGACATCAGTCGGGAAAGGGTATCACTCGGCCAAGAGCCACGTAAGTGATGCGCTCCAAGAGAGCCTAAGCCATATCCGACATCAGTCGGGAAAGGGTATCACTCGGCCAAGAGCCACGTAAGTGATACGCTCCATGAGAGCCTAAGCCGTATCCAATGTCAGTCGGGAAAGGGTATCACTCGGCCAAGAGCCATATAAGTAATACGCTCCATGAGAGCACTAAACCATGTCCGACATCAGTCGGGAAAGGGTATCACTCGGCCAAGAGCTATATAAGTGAAATCACACCAAGAAAGCCTAAGCCGCGTCCTAAGGGCGTAGGTATCGATCGGCTATGAATCAGAAAGGCCTTGTTACGTTCCAAGATTAGAAGCTTTAATTCGTGACACTCAGATATTGAATCGGTGGTCAAGGGCCAAGGCGCTCCAAGTCGAGCCTAAGCTATGACTGCGGCAGATAGACGCCTACTTTCGGGATAAAGTAACGCACAAGGTCTAAAACGCCCAAGAGCGGGACTAGTACATGATCAAAAGATAGACGAGAGACTTCCCTACAAAAGGTATTTCTTTATTATGTACAATAATTTTCCAGGCATTATGCCCAAAATCAGATATCTGAGAAATTACGCCTCCCAGCAAGCGCCCGCCCAGCGCTTCAACGAGAGGAATCCTAGCCCTGCTAAGGGCAGGGACGCCCCTGATGATAACATTGATGGCCTCGCGATCGCGCCTCTTCGCTGATTCCTCCAGCTGTTCATCAAAGGCTCGGTCGAACTCCTCCCAGCGCTTGACCAACCTAGGATCCACCTCAGCGTAATGGTACCACTGAGGAATGATGGAGGCAGGAGCTAGAAGTAAAAAAAATGGAGAGTAAAAGGCGTTGAAATACGTTTTGAAGCGTTGGTGCGGCTTTTATAGGCGATTTTGATAAAATTGGAATGAGTGCCAAGAGATTAAGCGTCAGGAGCTGAAGGGATTCCATTCAGCAGATCGAGTTGGCGCAGGAAAACAAGACGACCTCGAAGACCGCCCCGATGATTGTCGTGATGATCATTAAAAGCTTCGGGCGGGAAAAATATCAAATCTACATTTTGCGAAGCTGTTTTCAGTAAAGACTGCCCGATAAAGGGTTGTACTTAAGAAGAGCAAGGGTCAAGATCTATAATCGAGTTCTTCATAATTCGCCTGAGGTAGAAAAAAGATTTTCGATTGGATAAGAAAACCAGTTGGGATTTCAGGCAGAGAGTTCGAGGCAAAGCAGTCGGTTCATGAAGCACTCGGGGGCTACTGTGGAATATAAGAACCCGGGTACCCTCATGACAAGCCCAAGAGGGAGGCCCAGAAGATACTCCCCGCGTCAGGCCCCGCTGCCGTGTGCAAGGGGACATATCATAAAGGAAGTTGAACTTATATTTAGATATGATAGATACGGTTGTAATCCAAGTCGTTAATAGGGTAGATAAAGATGTAAACTCTATCCTATTAACTGACTAGAATCTTGTAACCGATCGGAATCTCCAAACCGATCAGGACTCTGTAAGCTGCCCCAGCCCCGCTATATAAGGGAGAGGGCGGGCAACAACAGAGGGATCGGATCATCCAAGCATAGAGCGATCAAGCCATAGAGCGTAACACACTACATATTACTCGGAGCGCATTACGCTTTGAGCATCCTCAGATCCAAGAGATCCATATAATCCCAGCACACAGGATTAGGGTATTACCTCCACCGCTGAGGGCCTAAACCTGTATAAACCCTTGTCTTGTGTGACCTTCGAGTTTGAGATTGAGCGCCTACCCCATAAATTTATTGCCGACTACAAAAGTCGACATCACTTCTACCTCTCTGGCACCATTGCCCAGTCCAGATCTAAGCTGGCTCAAGCAAGATGTGGTGACTAGGGTTGAATACAGAAACGGAATTTCCATTCGTTCTGGAGAAAAACAAAAATAGAAGCTTTTTTTGAAAACAGAAACAAAAAAAGTCGATACGAAAACGGATTTTTTTTTTGCCAAAAACAAAAATAGGAGAGCCAGTTCCGACGGAAACAGAAACGGATATTCCGTATAAACAAAACTGCAAATTATTTTTCTAATTTAAATAATACCAAAAATATATATTGCTTTATAGAAAATATCAAATAGAGTTCAAAAATTCTACAAAAACTCTTAAAAATATTTTATAACATTTTTAACTTAGGAAAATTATTTCTAGCAAGATTTTGGTTTTATTTGTCCAATAAATTATTTATTTAAATCCAAAAATAGGAAAAATCATTAATTAAATGCTGAAAATTCAGAAAAAAATAAAATCTGAATTAAATGCTCAATTAAAGAATTTGCAAATTTTTAGTGTGTTACAACTGGGAATATACCTTGATGCAATTTTCTGCTTTTCTTTCCGTATTTGCTTTGTTCCGTTCAGCATCTGTTTTCGTCACTATTTGTTTCTTGGGTTTTCGATTTCTTTTTCGTTACCACTAAAAAACGTAGAAACAGAAATAGAACAATCATTTACTGACTATTTCCGTTCTGTTTTCATCCCTGGTGGCGATTACCGCCATCTTCTTCACTATGGTGCCAGTCACCACCGTCTTCTTACATTGTTGCCCCTACAGATATGGACACTGCTCTTGTAATCATAACCTTCGAGGAGATGGCGGAGAGGCCGCCCCACACTCCAGCCTTGTTCCCTATCGCTATCAACGATTCTTCTGTATTTGCTTGCAACTCTTTTGCATCATCGGTAGGCCTCTTTCTCTGAAATTTTTCTCTCAAAAATATCTTTAAAAATACTAGTACTATGGAACAAACACTAGGTTCAAAAACACTAAAAACAGAATGAATAGAGTAGGAATTTTAGCAACTCGGATGAGTAGAAATATCAAACTTGGCTATCCAGCAACATGAATAACTTTAGATCTACTCATCCAAAATTGATGAAATTTGAATCATAGCAAGATAAGGTCCTCAGGGTCATGGTTCCAAAATTAATTTCAAAATAAAATCCAAAAAATAGACCTCTCTAGCTCAACATCCACGCTACAGAAAACAAAGGTTTTAGAAACTTGACCATGAATAAACCTCAACAACTTTTGATCTACTCATCAAAAATTGATGAAACTTGAAACATAGAAAGATAAGGTCCTTAGGTCATGGTTCCAAAAGGAATTTCAAATCAAAAACCAAATGAGTGACCTATCTAGCTCAACATTCATGATGCACAAAAAGAGAGGTTTCAAAAACTTTGATCGCAAAGAAACCTCGATAGCTTTTGATCTATTCAACTAAACTTGATAAAACTTGAACCATGACTACGAAATGACCTTAGCACTATGATTCTAAAAGGAATTGGAAGAATAATCCTAAGATCTCAACCTTGCATGCAAATAGTTTAAGCTGCACCAAAACAATGATTTCAAATCAAGAACACAATGTTGCAAGTATAACATGAGAAAGAATATATTCTAATGGATCTTGCTAGGTTGGGATATGATCTGGATGAGTTTATCAACCTCTTACATGTCCTAGATCCAATAGAACTACAACAAGTAGAAGGAGGGAAAGCAAAGCTCAAGTTGTATGAAAAAACCAAGAAAAAATGCAAGAAATAAAATAAATTTTAGAACATAGATGAACTTGAATCTTAAATTGCTTAGAGAGGAATAGTTACAAAACCCACTTCTTGGTAGGCAAAGCTTAAAGGAGTATAATGAAACCGAAAATCCTTCTCTAAGACTTGGTATAAAGGCATCCCTCGACCCCTCTATTTATAACACACTAGGAGCAACCTTCACCCTTAAATGACCTTCTTGGTCCTCAAGAAACCTCATCATGGGTTGAGATTCACTCCTTTACTTATACATGGGCTAACCTTGAATCTAACAACATAACAGGTTTTAACCATTTAACACTAACTTAACCACTACTCACCCGCGAACCCATGATCCTCCGCTTGAGTATGGCATAAGTTAGTATCTCATCCATCCACTTGTCATCCTAGCTTGCCGCAACTCCTCAGCCTTAGTCATCTTTTGGTGTCACCTTAACCATCTAGACCTTAGCTCTCCTAGCCTAGTCCCGGTTTCCTTTCCCTCACAATGACCTAGCTCTGAAGTCCTGCAACCATTACAGACAAGCAAACAATCACATAGTATTGCTCGACATAATATCCAACTATAATTAATACAGTATGATTTCCCAATTAAATGCATCACTCAAGCTCATTGGGAAGACCGATAGCAATCCAAAATTACAAATTCAATTTTTCAAACCAAAACAAACTCACATAAATTGACATAAGCCTAACAAATGTCAAATACTCATCACACATCCATGGGTTGACCTCCACATGGTCTCAGTCGGCCTGCATTGCGGTTCTTCCTCAGCTCTGGGAATGTACACCTCATTCATGTCGTTTAAACCATATGCCTCCTTCTGTTGCAACTCTTGCCTTTTCCTCACTGCCTCCACCCTAGCCGGCAGACCCTCTAGCTCTTCGTTATGGTACGTCAACACCTTCAGGTCGGGCACCGTAGTAGACACAGGCAAATTCCTTCAGTGTGGCTGAGTGATTGGGGGACTCTTCGAGGGGAGATGACTACTGTTTTTTGCGTGTGCCTGGGTTCATCCCATACTCCCCGGAGTACGATCGAACATCGGTATTGCTGCAATACCTCCATCCCACAGGTTCATGCACTCAAATCATCATAGACCTCCCAAAACCAACCTTCTTTAGTAAACCAGTGTACACAAGAGGCCATCTAGTGCATTATAAAGAAAAACCATCATAAAAGATGGATAAGGCAATACAGGTGTGGAATATAGGTTCCAGGGGGTCCTCAGGACAGGCCCAAGATGAAGGCCCAGAGGATACTCTACACGTCAGGCTTCATAACCGTACGGAAAGGGATATACCCTAAAGGAAAGTTGAATTTATGTTTAGATATGATAGATACAGTTGTAATCCGAGTCGTTAGAAGGATAGAATAAAGATGTAAACTCTGTCCTATAACCGACTAGAATCTTGGAACCGATCGGAATCTCTTAACCGATTGGGACTCTGTAAGCCGCCTCACCCCCACTATATAAGGGAGTGGTTGGGCAACAACATGGGCATCAAGCCACAGAGCATAAAACATCTCGTATCACCCAGAGCACATAGCGCTTTGAGCAATCTTAGGTCCAAGAAATCTACATAATCCCAGCACATAGGATTAGGGTATTATCTCCTCCGCGAGAGTCTGAACCTGTCTAAATCCCTTGTCTTGTGTGACGTTCGAGTTTGAGATCGAGCGCCTACCCCATAAATTCATTGCCGATTACAAAGTCGGCGCTTTGGCGCGCCCGTAGGGGAGCGCTAATCTGTTCCTACTGCACTGATGGCATCAACCGGCGGATTTATCGCCACCTTCATCTCCGGCCAAGCTTTCCGCTTCGGAAGCCTGGATTTTGTCGCCAATATGCATGGAGAGCTTGTCAACCTGGATAAAAATAGGATCCAATCTGGAAGAATCAGGGGCGAACCATCTTAGGTACATTACTCTGACTTACCTGGAAAACCAGTCAGCTCCATTAGGAGCAAATTGCGATTTTCACGCATTTTCTCAATTGAAAGACGTAAGACCGATCTCCATCAAGAAGAACGTGATGTCACGGAAGAAGATCGCGACGAAGGGTAAGGAGGTCCAAACGCGACTCTCGATCTTTGGGTCGCAATGTCCAGGAGGACATCCCGCAATCTAAGTTGGGAGATCAGTCCGTCATCCGCACACCGATGCAAAACGTCGTCGCTTCGAAGACGCTCCTCGACGCGCTGGACCCGATGATTGCATCAGACTGTCCGGCGGCCCCGATTGTGGCTCACATCAAGGCCATGGTGACGGCGGCAGCTATCTAGCAAAATAAGGAGAAGCCGATTGGAGAGGCGCACTCGCGCTCCCACGCGGCCACTGTGGTCGCCCGAGCAATGGATCGCAACCGGTCGAACATTGACATCGGCGCCATGCACCGCTTCCATCGAGACGCCGATGATCCTGATAGCGACCTTCGCCAGGACATCACGGCCAGGCAACGAGAACGGAACGAGGAAGAAAGACACGGACGTCGCGATGACTACGAGCGTTTCGGCATCAGCTATGATCGGCGGAACGACCGAATGTATGGTGACCGCGACGATCGCAGAGTTCATCATCGCCGGGGTGGGAGTGACGACGAACGCCGAGTCAATGACTCGCCGCGCCGAACCTCACCCCGACATTTTAACGGTCATCACCAAGCTAGAAGATCGCCACGCCGGAGCAGCCTCCAAGGTTTACGACGTTATCATGGGCGCAATGTAAAGAGCCGCGCGTTCTCCAAAGGGGATCTAGTCCTAAGGAGGAATCAAAAAAGCGAACATATACTCTCCCCAAGTTGGGAGGGCCCTTACATCATCGATGAAATAATTCGTCCCGGAGCTTATAAACTTAAGCGAGAAGATGGATCGACAATCAGCAATACTTGGAATATAGAACAGCTACGTCGCTTTTTCACTTAAGGTTTTGTACTTCTTTTTAATCCTTTGTGAATAAAAGTTCGATTGAAAAAGTCGTTTTCATATAACCTCTTTTATAATCATGAATTCGAGTGCTTCGCTCTTATGTTAAGACTCAGGGACAAGATCCATGAATCATATCCCAGAGCCTGGGGGCTGGAGTCAGATGAACAAAGGTCACCGGTCAAACCACTCGAAGATGTATACTTTCATGAAGGAGAAACAGGAACACTTTTATGCCTTTAAAGGTCAAGAGTCTCTACAATCGACAAAGAAGTATCCCCGACTTCCTCCCAGAGCTCGGCAGCCCGATCTTCGTCAACATCGCGAGCGTAGCCTTCCCTAAGGGCCTCAAGATCCACTCGGGGATGGAGGGACTTGGTGATCGCCAGGGTCTGGCTGGCATCGTTGGCCGTTGTTTCCTTCAGCAGGTTCTTGAGGCACCCCGGGGCTTCCTTTAGTCGGACGACGACTTCACCCCTGCTGAGTGGCCTCTCGCCATCTGGATGAAGCGAACTCAGCAGGGGGCTAGAAGCGTCCTGGAGCTCAGCGCAGGAAGCTTCGAGAGCTTTAACTCTCTCGCCGAAGACGGTGTACTGCGCCTGAGTTTTGACCTTATAATCTGCAAGGCAAAGCATTAGAGAGGATAGTAAAGGATCAAGCAAAGACTAGTTGACAGCTACACCTTCAAAATACTTCTCCAGCTTCGCTCGGGAATCCTCCGCGGCTTTAAGTTTTCCTTCGAGCTTCGCGAAAGCCGAGTCCCGAGCTGGAGCAAACACAAGAGATCGGCAAGATAGTCGACTAAGCAAAAAACATGAAACAACCCAAGAGATAGCTACCTCGGAGGGAGCCGGTGATATCCAGATTCTCCGGCGTAGCGCTTTGTTCTTACATCGCGATGTCCGAGCTCGGACCGGGATCGCACTTCGCCGCATACTCGCTTTGATGTGTTCTAGGTCGGCGGATACTCGACGCGTCCGGATTTCAGGGAGCATCCTTTGAATGTACTCGGACTTTCGCTCGAAGTGCTCCCCTATTTTCTATAATCATCATAGCAAAAGGTAAACGCGGGCGTAAGGGCGAAGCAGGACACGGTGATCGTGGAGGAATGCTCACAGGCGGCATGCGCACAAGTCTTGGCATGGATGAAAAATCGTCCCTCTCTTTTGCTCCTCCTCCGGTCATCCAAAAGTTTCAAACCTCGCATCGGCAAAGACAGATTCTGTTATTAGCCGGGGCGAGCAGGCTAGCGGGATTTGGTGAATCTCTTCAACCTCGGGGACGAAAGGAGGCGGCTTAGAGCAACGGATCATTGCACGGGCATGGCGGCGTGAGACGGCACCGAGGATCGGGAGTCACCGTCACCCTCGTAAGTAGTTTCCCTGTCGAAGGATGAATTCGCGGGTCCAACCTTAGTAGGGCCCGGCAGACCCGACGAGCGACGAGCGATGGGTTCTGTGAAGAAGAATCGTCGAGAAGACCAAGAATAAAGAAGGAGTCAACGAGTAATGCACTGCTGGACTTCCTCATTTTCATCGGGGCTTCTTGCGAATAGCCGCCCACCCCGTAAGAACCACTCGACCATCGCCGACCGGTGCCCCAAGCTTCATGAAAACCCGAGTCCTTCGGTTCGGGGCGCGTCGGAGCCACTGGCTCACCAGCGAGAAGAGCAGAAGGCACCGGAGCTCGCGCGGATGGATCTTGGATTTTGGGACCGCCGACCGGGCATCACGGGGCCACGAGGTCATCGGACAATATTTTCTTCCCCTTTTTCGCAGCGAGGCTCCCTGCTGGAGACCGCGCCCAGCGCTTCGGAGAACAGCCAGGGCGAAGAGGCATTTTCGGAAGGGGAGGAACACTGAAGAACGCGATGCGATCCTGAAGATGAAAGTCAAGACTTAGCAAAACTTCAGAGAACAAGGAAACGTAAAGTTCCCAATAAAATTCGCCTACCGCAGGAGGGGGGCGTGAGATGTTGAAGGATTTCGGGCACTTGACAGATAATATGTCGACGCTCGGGATAAAGAGTTCTCCAGCCCTGGTGCATAACTTCTCCCTTGGCAAGTCGTCGGGCTGTTCCCGGGTTGGGTCATTTTTTCCCCTATAAGCGAATCCCAGATGAACTCGCTCCTTCAGGGGCTGCACCCGACGGGCGATGAAGTGGAGGGCCAAACCCACTCCTGTAAGCCCGCTATCCTTCAGCTTTCCGATAAATGCCAAGAGTTCAGACACTTGATCCACGTCGGAAGAATCAGGGGTAGAACCCCAGGAAATAGACATTTTGGGACGACGCCCAATGAACGGAGGCAAAGATGACTCAAGGTTGGCACAGTAAAACCATTCCCTATGCCAGCCCTTGTTGGAGGTCTTGACAGGAATGGCAAAGTAATCCTTCTTCAGCCCTTCCCGCAGTTGGAATCCAGCGCCCCCGATAACCTTGGGGTCATTTTTAGAGGGATAGGGCTTCAGGAGATAAAGGTAACGAAAGAGGTCGAAATGGGGGCTAGTGCCCAGAAAAGCTTCACAAAGGTGGACAAAGAGGGAAATTTGAAGGATAAAATTGGGGTTTAGATTCACCAATTCGATTTCATAAAAGAAAAGAAGGCCGCGAAGGAAAGAATTGATCGGAAGACCAAGGCGCGGTGGAAAAGGATTCAAGACCACCACCTCCTGAGCGAGGAGTCGGGTCGGATCACCGGCCACCGGCGTCACGGAGATCGTGGCCAACCGCAAGATTCCGTCATCTACCATGGATTTCGCTTTTCTCGGTTGTTGTCGAGGTCGTCCAATCTTGTGGTGAAGGCGGAGAAGGAGTAGAGGAAAACATTCTTGCAGAAAGATTGACAGCGACTCGAGAAGGCAAGAACAACGAAGGTTAACCTTGGTGGCGGAGAGTCCACGGAGGCGAGAAGGTGAAAGGAGAAAAAGCTCGGCGGAAAGATGAACTGCCGAAGGCGCATTTACCTAGTTTTTAAAGAGAGAACAATAAGGTCTCTGCCGAATCGGCGGGAAAAGGCTGCAAAACGTCTCACCCTTTCAGATTCCTCATAAATGATTTGCAGGCCTGTCGCCTCGACTTACGGGGTTTGACATGATTTGACCGGCTTGGATCCCACTTACCGTATTGAACGGGATTTGGAAAGTTTCCAACTTGAATAAAAACTTATCTTCTTGCGGTACACCCCACGTTGGGCCTTCGGGTGGTTACCGCATGACGGAACCATGTACCGCAGGATTGAGCCCAAACGGGCACAGATCCGTGGGAGTGCTCCACGAGGGCTGAGAATGTTGTGCGTCATTTTAAACAAGTACAGACGCCCTTCGGATCTAAATGTGATACGCTCCAAGAGAGCTTAAGTCGGGTCCGACATCAGTCGGGAAAGGGTATCACTAGGCCAAGAGCCGTCAAAAGTAATATGCTCCAAGAGAGCCTAGCCGAACCTCGACATCATCGGAAAGGGATCACTCGCCATGAGTCGCCTAAACGTGATACGCTCCAAGAGAGCCTAAGCCGCCTAGATATCGATCGGAAAAGATATCACTCGGCCAAGAGGCATATGAAATCATGATACGCTCTAAAGAGAGCCTGGCCGTATTCTTAGGACATGGGTATCTTTTGGCCATGAGCCAAGAAGAACCTCGACATGACACAAACTGAATTACGGACTATGCTTTGCAGCAGCTGGACGCAGGACCACTTGGCCAGGCCCACGATACACTCCGAATTGGCGCTAAGCTACGTCCGTCGAAAATCTGAGTTGAACGTCGTCTAACCTTGAGACGGCGATGAAAGCAGCACGACTTGGGACTACGCAGAGTCAGATGAACTTCGTGTTGACCCTAAACTACGTCTCGCAGCGGACAAAACCCAGGACGCCGTATAACGGGTCCAATCCACAACCGAAAGGTCAAACGGAGATTCTTCGACAAAAGGTATTTTCTTACTTTATATAAAATAACCTAAGTGCTATATGTACAAATTGTATGCCACAGGAGGATTATGCTTCCCTGCGGCGCACCCGGCCCAACATCTCGACGAGGGGTTCCCTAGCCCTGCTAAGGACGGGCACAACCTCGAGGAGAGTGTTAATTGCCTCGTGGTCACGCAGCCTTCTTCCTCCAAAGAAGCTCAAGGCTCGATCAAACTCCTCCCAACGCTTGACTAGCCTGGGGTCCGCCTTCGCTTGATGATACCACCGTGGCATGAGGAAGGTTTAAGCTAAAAGCAAAAAGATGGAAGATAGAAAGCAAGAGACACATTTCCAAGCATTGGAGCTCCTTTTTATAGCCAATTCAGATGAAATCGAAGCAAGCGCCGGGATATTAAGCGTCGGAAGCTGAAGAGATTTGGTGTTAATGCGACTTCAGAAGACGAAGAGTTTTTTTTGACTGAACAAGTTGGCACAGGAAAACGAGACGACCTCGAAGACTGCCAAATGACTGTCAAAACGATGAGAATTAAAGACTTCGGGCGGGAAAAGTATCAAATCCACGTTAGGGATAAGAAGTCCGTGAGGCTGCTCACAATAAAATATGCTCGGTAAAAGATATGCACTTGAGAAAAGCAAAGGATGGAATTTATGATCGAGTTCTTCATAATTCGCCTGTTGTAAAAGGAAGATTTTTCGATTGGATAAGGAAACTAGTTGGGATTTCAGGCAGGGAGCCCTGAGTAAAGCAGTCGAATCAAGAAGCACTCGGGGGCTGCTGTGGAATATAGGTTCCAGGGGTCCTCAGATGTGCCCAAGATGAAGGCCTGGAGGATACTCTCCACGTCAAAGCTTCATAACCGCATTTGAAAGGGATATACCCTAAAGGAAAGTTGAATTTATGTTTAGATATGATAGATACAGTTGTAATCCGAGTCGTTAGAAGGATAGAATAAAGATGTAAACTCTGTCCTATAACCGACTAGAATCTTGTAACCGATCGAAATCTCTTAACCGATTGGGACTCTGTAAGCCGCCTCACCCCCACTATATAAGGGAGAGGGCGGGCAACAACATGGGCATCAAGCCACAGAGCATAAAACATCTCGTATCACCCAGAGCACATAGCGCTTTGAGCAATCTTAGGTCCAAGAAATCTGCATAATCCCAGCACACAGGATTAGGGTATTATCTCCTCCGCGAGAGCCTGAACCTGTCTAAATTCCTTGTCTTGTGTGACCTTCGAGTTTGAGATCGAGCGCCTACCCCATAAATTCATTGCCGACTACAAAAGTCGACAACAGGAACCCTAGAAATCAAACCGAGTAGAGCCACGAGAATAGGAGAGAGCTGAGATGTGTTAGGGCGCGGCGGTGGTCAAAGCAGCTAGGCCAAGGGAGCTGCGGGATCGACCGGTGTCAAGGGCACAGGGTTGGTGCCGAGGCATGGCTACGGGCGACCGGTGTTGTGGGCTCAGAAACTAAGCCAGGCAGAGTCGTGCAGGCGGTGACTCAATGTATCCACCCCGGGGCGTGCGCCCAGGGGATAGGGGTCGACCGGGAGGCAGCCTAGCAACGTGACAACTAGAGTTGGACCTGGAGTGGCCGCGAGGTCGGACGGGGCTTGGCCTAGAGCTAGGGCCGAGTGAGCTGGCAAGGCCAGGAGCGGTGCAGGTCAGGCGCGTGAGCATGTGCGGGCCAGTGATAGTGGAGGACGAGGCCGAGTGGTATGACCTGGAAGCATGGAGAGGGAGTAGAGCAGGATAAAGCGGGAGAGGAAGTAGGGAGCTCAGAGAAGAGTGTGTAACATCCTGCCAATTTAATAAAAATAAGAAATGAATTAAAGATTCAAACCAAATTTCATTTTTTCTTTTCTTGGCTTTTTCTTGAATTATTCTTGATTTTATTGGATTCCCTTGATTATTGTTCTAATGGAGAATTCATTCTAATAATCATTTAAGCATTGGATAAGTGATAAGAAAAGAAATGTACAATAATAAAATGATGAAAATCCCTAAAAAATATTTAGAGATCTCCATAATTATGATTTATAATTTAAAAGTCAAATCAATGTTTTTAAAGATGAAATGAAAGGCAAATTAATGTATCTTGACTATAAATAGTACCAGTTTCAGAATTTAATGAAAATTATCTAATGAGATCTTGGGCTAAAATTTTTATATTACCCTCTGCCAGAATAATATCTACCAACAGTAAAAATATCAGGAAATATCATTAAATTTTATAATTATAAAAATTCAAAAATAGAAAAGCTAAAAATCTAAAAAATAATAATTTCAGAAATTTAGTAAATAAAATATAAATAATATGGAGCTTAAAATTTTAAAGAAGTCTTATATGGCAATAAGGAACCCTTGTAAAAGGTTTGAAAAATTTCTAATAAAATATATACACTTAAATAAATATAAAATAGAATGCATAAATCTGTGCACAGTGCACTGTCAGAATTTTTATAAATACTACAAGCATCAAATATGTATGAAATTTTAACACTATGTTCTACCTTATCTCTAGTACACACATTAAAATTCCCATTAATTTATAGACAAGATAGTTAACCAATTCAATGGAGCAAACTCAGCTCAGATCGTAGAAGAACTCAGATTTCTCCTCTTCTCTCTCTACCGTGCGGACCCATTCTCCTGTGCATGGAACCTGTCAGCGAGGGATGCTATCTTCTTCCTCCTCTTGCAGCTGAGCTCCCACGCGTGACCGAGAGAGCTTGCCGTTGCTGTAGCATAGCCACCTTTGCACTTCCGCGTCGCCCGAGGTAACCTCCTCATCATCAGCCTGCCACGACGGATTTTCTGCAAACTCGCCCATACCTTCTCCTGTGGAGCCGCCACAATTTACTGATGAGTTCACACTAGGCGTTGAGCTTCTCTGCAGCAAATTCCTTGGCTATAAAAGTCGTTCTGTGATCGCTGAAGAATGCTCGTCATTTCCCCTCTCCTTTTACTCACCCTCGTCCACTGAACCTCTATCAATTTCTCGCATTTCCAATCTAGCCGAAGAACCCTGGAATCGGGATCGATCTTGATTTTCGACGGTACCGTCACTTGTTCTCAAATTCCCTTGCGCATTATTTTCTATGCGACACCCCGATCAAAACCCCTCACTCATTTTCAGGAATCATTGATCTGAGCCTCGCCGCCACTGTACCCTCTTCTTCCCCAAAACTGGCGATCGGTGGCAAACCGAACTAGCTTATCCCCGAAGCTATTGTCAGTTAAAATGAAACGCCTGAGTCCTGTAGGTGCGATAGGTCGATTCGATTCAATCGGAGAAGCTCCCTGCCGCCAGCACGGCTGAACGCCTCTTTCGTCGTTGCATAGCTACGGTGGCGTGGTGGTTCAGCTGGTCACTGGTAGGAATGGGTACCGTCATCAGGTGCGCAAGAACGCCCTGGTGCTAATCGTGCCCTCGGCCGAACCAAAAAGCTAACAGATCCTTGCCGGTGATGAGCCCTAGCCCTGCTCTGTTTCTGTGTCGCTGACGGGTAGACCCGAGTTGTCAATGACCGGGTCAGGTTTGAACGGGAAATATCTGGCGTGCATTCAGTGAAGGACGCTTTCAATACTCTGATAACGTATTTTGCTATTTCTTTTAATTTTCAGAACCGAATCACTTCAAATGGCTATAACTTCTAAAGTATAAATCCAAATAAGATCAAACCAATTTGTAAATTCATCTAAAATCAAGTACTCTCAGTATATACAAAAACATTTTAAAAATATTCTCTGGAAAAATTTGAAATTCAAATTTGTAGAAAAGGCGTCAAAATAGGCTATATGTAGAAATTTTGCAAATGAACTTAGATTTTGATAGAACTAATTTTTTGTGACCCTTATTCTGCCATAAACCTAAATATGTAAAAATATTTGAGAATCTAATTTGTTTTAGGTCTTTTCTATTAAAGTCTAATATCATTATATTAAATATTCAATAAGTAATAACTAATAGAAAAGAATTTCAGAAAGTTATTAAACTTATTTCTTTTAGCATGATGGCAGTAGGTCTTGAGCATGTAAAAATAATTAGAAAGTAATAACTTGAAATGTTTCATGCATATAAGCCATATTCTAGTGCAAGGATCATATGTATGTGTACTTGTTCATATAGGGATGTGCACACATCTAATAGCAAGTATGTAAGGACTTATTTGATAAATCAAAATGTTAAGTATTCATGATGGATTAGTCATAAGCAGCATGCTAATAAATGTAGTTCTAAAATCTATAAACATATTGCTTTGCATCTGAATCCTATTAACAATATAGTGCTTTATGCAATCATTGTGAAACAAATCCTTCTACTCTAAATAATTTTAGCATCTAGAATTCGTTAAAATAAAATGAATCATTCATATGAAGCGAGGAACACTTGATACCATTTAGTCCAAAAGTAATAATGGTAAACACCAATAAAAAGACAGTATAACCACATAAACACGAATCATAATCTTGCTAATGAACACTTCTATTTCTATAAGCAAACTTTTATTTGAATTTTCTATCTGTCTCATTTTTGCCCTTATTTTTGGTTTGCTGTTTATTGTATGTTGTTCCTATTGATCGACGAATAGACGCCGACGAGCCTGAGTTTGAAGATGACGACCTCGCAGACGATCCAGACTTCATACTAGAAGACTATTAGCAAGGCAAGCACCCCCTTGATCATTTTGATCCTATTATTTCAAATAATTACTTTTCAATACTTTGCAAAACTAATATGCATGCGCGTACTTGTCATAAAAATGCTATACTGGAATGTTGGTAGATATACCTGATAATTCATGGAACTTCCTTGATAAGTATGGACATGTGAACCTTGATAACCATAGAAAGGAGTAGACAATACATAATGTCAACATGGGTATATGTCAACACGGCGAACCGGATGCACTAGGTCCCGAGCTTCGCGACGGCTTGATGGCGATGAAATCAACAAAATCTTGTGACGGCGGCACTCCGAGAAAAACACGAAATCTGGCGTTGACGTGTCTTGATCCTCACCAGCAACTTTGGTTTTTCGTTCCTGGGTTTGAAGCGCAGCCGATGCTCTCCCTTATATAGTCTCGACGTCCGTGCCTCCCATGAAATGGCTCCATGTCCATGGCGAGTACAGCAAAGAATCAGAACAGAGTCCATCGCGAACACACGAGAACGATGAACGGGATGCCAACACATGTCCTGATCTATAGTCTTGATTCGGTGACGTGTTTTGATCCAACCCGCACATGTGTCTAGCCTAATGGCATAGATACGATGCGATCCTAACCGCAACAGTTAATCCCCACCGTTTGCTTCACATTCGACGGTCTCCAGCGCTGGGGTTAACAGTTAACTTTATCATCAAATCCTAGCCGTTCGATTCTGATCCTACGGTAGGCGGTTCGGTTTCTAGAAACTGGGCTAGCGGGCCGATGACGCAAAGCAGATGGGCTGCACGGTTCTGGGCCATGCGTGAACAGTATTGGGCTTCGGCTCGATACTGTTTATATGATTTTTCCTGGATTTTTCTTTTAAAATAATTTTGTTAAATAAACTAATTAGTTTAGAACAGATAAAGTATCAAAAAAAATCCAAGAAAAATCTCAAAAATACTTTGAGACATTTTTAACTCAAATAAAATATTTTTGATAAAATTTATTTTAATTTCATCTATAAATAATTAGTTTTCACAAAAGGCCAATATACTTATTTGAAAATAAATTCAAATATATTCAAGAAAAAATCCAATAAATTCAAAAAATCCATAAAATGCACAATTAACATAATAAATTAAATAAGGTCAAAATTTTGGGATATTACAGCATTCTAACTGGACCAACAGTGTACATATGTAAAAGCTATGTTGGTTATGACATGATGTCGATTGTTGGTATTTTGATTAGAAACCTAAAATAAAACTATGGTTTAGATGCGAGCAATTATTGGCGATAGCCGGTTGTGCAAGGGTTGGACTTGTACGTAGTGAAGGGAGAAGTATTGACAAAGTTAAGACATTGCAAATTAATCAGCTAGGCTATCCCATACCAGACATGTGGTTGGATTGACTTAGGTCAAAGGCTTGCAAAGTTAAGTCCTTAAGATGATCGAGGTAAGACTTCCATATACCCTCTACCATTCGGCCCATCTTGGCACACTTGCCCCTTGCCACTTGTCCAAATATAAATGATTACCACCCCAGTTGATTACCAAGCACCACGTAATATCAACAAGTTAACATCGTTGCGTGACATCCCTTGCCACTACAACTCAATATCATTGTGTGACAACACTTGACACACCAATTCATAATCATATTCCATATTCCATTAGTCAAGATTAAACATTGGTGATTCAAGTACATGTGATAACGTGGCATGGCTAAGCATACTAACACGGTCTAACATTTTTGTGTTGATTTTAGTATGAACCAACTATAATGAACCAATCTAGGGTGATAATTGATCATGGCATACAAATGATAAGGTAGGGTATAGATCAAATAGGTAGATTAACTAAGTCCCAATTTAAGTTGAAACAATTGCATACATGAAATAATATTCAATAGGGTAAAACAATATAGCGATTTTATAAACAAGGGTTCCACATGATCAAAACACAACTTGCCATAGTAAATCACTTATTCTTGCAATGGACCTTGGTCTTGAGTCGGCGGATCTTCCTCAGATGCTTCACACAATTCAACGTCTACGCAAAAGGAGAGAGAAAGCCAAATATACACTAAAATAGAGAGCAAATAAACTCCAAAAATAAAATAAAATTCACCATTAAATAGATCTCAATTTTACAAATTTTTAAAAACTTGTATCACCTCAATCGGAGCTCGTATGAGGGAGAACGGGCTCGTGGAAGATTCAAAAATCTAAAAATCAGAAAATTAGAAAATAGAATAATAAACCGAATTATTTTTAAATAGAAAAATCACTTTATTACGTCATGCTATTGTCACGATGACGTTATCCCTGACCCAAGCTAACCAGATCACGACACGTGTCCCTCGGTCCTTGGACTCAATGCAGGAACCTAATCTGTTCACAGTGGACCTAGTCTACACGGACCTGACTCGCTGATACGTTGGTCCCGCATCAAGGAGACAGAGTCACCACAGCCACAAAACTGCTCACGTGTCTGTCACGTGTCGGCGAAGCATCAACCCACGTCAGACGGTGGCGCGCACAACCCTAGGGTTATCGTTGGCTATGAAGGTGGGTACCTATGGGTGTATCTTGATGTCGCAGATATGGTGACGTAGTCAGATTCGTATTTTGAGCAACGACACTTCTTCTTTGATCACGGTCGGATCTCATGGTGATCTTCCTCTCCGGCGGTTCTCTGATGGAACAAGGGTGTGTATGAGATGCACTAGATGACGACGAACCGGATGCACTAGGTCTCGAGCTTCGCGATGACTTGATGGCGATGAAATCAACAAAATCTTGTGACGGCGGCACTCCCAGAAAAACACGAAATCTGGCGTTGACGCGTCTTGATCCTCACCAGCAACTTTGGTTTTTGGTTCCTGGGGTTGAAGCGCAGCCGATGCTCTCCCTTATATAGTCTCGGCGTCCGTGCCTCCCATTAAATGGCTCCATGTCCATGGCGAGTATAGCAAAGAATCAGAACAGAGTCCATCGCGAACACACGAGAACGATGAACGGGATGTCGACACATGTCCCGATCTATAGTCTTGATTCAGTGACATGTTTTGATCCAACCCGCAGGTGCGTCAAGCCTAACGTTATAGATACGATGCGATCCTAACTGCAACAGTTAATCCCCACCGTTTGCTTCACATCCGACGGTCTCCAGCGTTGGGGTTAACAGTTAACTTCATCATCAAATCCTAGCCATTCGATTTTGACCCTACGGTAGGCGGTTCGGTTTCTAGAAACTGGGCTAGCGGGCCGATGACGCAAAGCAGATGGGCTGCACGGTTCTGGGCCATGCGCGAACAGTATTGGGCTTCGGCCCGATACTTTTATATGATTTTTCCTGGATTTTTCTTTTAAAATAATTCTGTTAAATAAACTAATTAGTTTAGAACAGATAAAGTATCAAAAAAATTACAAGAAAAATCTCAAAAATACTTTGAGACATTTTTAACTCAAATAAAATATTTTTGATAAAATTTATATTAATTTCATCTATAAATAATTAGTTTTCACAAAAGGAGAATATACTTATTTGAAAATAAATTCAACAAAAAATCCAATAAATTCAAAAAATCCATAAAATGCACAATTAACATAATAAATTAAATAATGGCCAAAATTTTGGGATATTACAGCATTCTAACTAGACCAACAGTGTCCATATGTAAAAGCTATGTTGGTCCATCAGTCATCACAAAAGTGACTGGAGGATAAGAAGCAACAACCATCTTGCCATGTCGGCGAGGAGAGCAAACTAAGTCTGTGGCCATCTTGAGTTTGGACAAACCACGAATGAGATCATGGTTGCTAACTCTGGTCAAATGATCGAAGCCAATGTGACCATGTCTCCTATGCTAGAAGGAGATATCACGGGACTCAGAAGCAATCAAACAGCGAAGAGAGTTTCCAAAAGATGTAGAAAAATCAACACGGAAGACTCTCCCCAATCTAGCTATCCTGCAAACTAACCCTCAAGAAAAATCGAGTATTCTACCAGCATTACTATTAAAGCTTACCTCAAAACAGTCATCGATAAGCTGAGAGACAGAAAACAAATTGTATTGCAGCTTACTCACCAAGGCAACGTCCTTAAGAATAAAATTATCATTAATGCAAACAGTAAATTGAGCGATGACTCTACCTAACAAAGCATCCCCAAAAGTGATAAACTCATCACCGGGAGCTCATACTAGGGAAGAGAACCAATGAGAGTCTCCAGTCATATGACGAAAAAAACCAGAGTCAACGATCCATACCTCTTCCTCCCCCATCTTGTGAACCTGTCTCAACACAAAAGAGAGAGAGGCGACTCGGTACTGGGACAAACAAGAGCAGATCTGGGAACCCAATACTGAATCACAGGACGCCCCAAAGTGCCAACCACAGGAACAAAAGACTAGACTCTAGTGTCTCTCTAATGCACAACTCTCGCAAATCCAGAAGCAACGCCAGCAGAATATCTAGGAGCTAGAGCTGGGTTGGCCCACCGTCGCGCAAAGGCCGGACCATCCCAGTGAGGCTACCCAAATCTCATACTAGAAAACACCTCACACCGCTGATATCTACATCGATGGAAAAAAATAAGGAATATCAAAAGGATGGCAGAAAGACAAACCACGAGCAACTGCAGGATGAAAACTCAACTGAACAGCATGAAAACCAAGTCCAAGACACTGCCCAAAAACATACGACTCTCTAACCTGTCTAGAGGCACTGTGTGGCTCAGGAGCACTTAGAATCTGGGGATGACCCTAAATATCCATAAGGGCACAAACACGTTTTTGCCTTATGATCTTGGAGCGCCTAAAGCAGAAATCTAGAAGATGTCCATTTTGACAAAAGGTGCATGCATACTTCGCCTTGCTAGAGGAAGAAATAGCAGGAGGAGCAATCTTCTGATCAGAGATCCCATGGACAACCCCAGTAGAGCTAAACACATTGGTGCTCACCCTGGGAGCTACCACGATCTCTCCACTCTTGGAGCCGTCCGAGTGTGCTCCAAGTAGTCAAATCCTAGACTTTGATTGAATCTACTAATCTTGGACTGGTCCAGGATGAGATTAAGCTTCTTCTTGCATCCTACAAACTTCTCAAGAGTGCTCATGAGGTACTCACACTCTTGGAAGAGAGAGGCGCAGGAAGAACAGGGTTAAGAAGATGAAAAAGAGCCAAACAAGAAAGAACAACCAACACGTGCATTTTTCTCCCTAAGTACGATTGCCTCAATATGAGGGCCTCACAAGATACGCACGGGGCCTTCCTAATCCTAAGAGTCTGGACCTCTAGCTTCTTCCTAAGTTCGACTTGAATTTTATCTAAGTCCCCCTCAATGTCAACACATTGGAAGCAACATTCTTGTGAGTTAGCTAGTAAGTCTTTAGCAAATTAAGCACACTTGACATATAATGCATCATTGTCATGTTTTAGCTGCCTACATCCCTCACATGAGCTGACTGAGTCCTTAGAAGCATGCAGTTCAAGTTCATTATTTCTAGTAGATAGCTTCCTAAAGTGAGTGCTCATGGCATCAATTTCAAATAGCAGTTTTGGGCAATTTTCAGAACACATGCTAGTGTGAGCATGAAGAAAACTAGCATCTATAGGAATAAAATCAATAGGACTGGTGCTGGCAGTCTTCAACCTAAGACTCTCAAGCTCAGAAAACACACTATTATGCATAGTCCTTAGGTTCTCAAGCTCCACAAGCAAAGGATCGCAAAGCGTACAGTCATCAGATTCTCGGGAAGAACAAGATCTAAGTAAAGTTACCTCCCGAGACAAGGTACCTACTTCCTTCTCTAACTCTGTACACATAGCTCTAGCTCGAGCATGAAATTTTTCTAACTTACAGAAAGCATCATTAAGCTAGTTATAGGAGGGTACCTCATCCAAGTCACTGTAGAGCTCAAAGTCACTGATGTCGTACATTGACGTCGGCCATAAAACACATGCCGGTGAAGTTGTCACCTCCTTTGTTCTTCTCTTACGGATAATCCTCGCTGTCGTCGCTCCAGGTCTCCGTGCCAGAGAGGCTGATGTCGTCGAGTGCGGAGAGGACACGAGGAAGAGCTTCTTGTTATTTGAGAAGTTGTGGTACTCTTCTCACGCGTCAGGTCACGAGCTGGAGGCTTCTTGTTGCGGTTCTTGTCGGTGTAGTTATTATTTCTCGAACATCGGAGTCGTTCTTGCCTTTCTCCAGCTTAGGGCAGTTCGCCTAAATGTGGTTGGCGCCAACACACTCAAAGCAGGTGATCGTGCCACCTCTCTTTCTCTCCCTCACCGTCTTGTAAGCATGAGAACATTTGTGGGCTAAAAGAGCAAGCTCAGTTTTCGGAAATTTTTTCAGTTGTTCATCACTTAGCACGCAAAGGGCGGAAAGGGAGAAACCAACTAAAAACTCAGAACATGATCCAATGGGATCGGTGACCAAGGCCATCAACTGTGACTTCATCTTACGAGACATGACATCGATCTCATGAGTCTTGAGTAGGGAATAAAGCCCGTTAAGAGTTAGGGTCAATAAGTCTGTGGTGTCCTTGATGGTGGTCACCTTCATCTCCCAAACCCGAAGATCGAGTGTGGTTAAGAAGTGTCGAGCATTCTTCGAGTCAGAGTATATGCAACCAACTGCACAGAGATCACTCAAAATCATTGTGAAATGACCAAAACACTCATCTGGGGTCTCACCAGCATGCTATTCAAATTTGTTGTAATCACGCTTATATTTATCCTGTCTCAACTCTAGAAAAAATCGGAGGCTTGGTGGAATATTTTTTCATCGCCATGGCTCTTGAGACCGGTCAAGATCTATAAAAGAGCAAAACCGGGCTCTGATACAAATTGAAAGATTGAAATGACAATTAGAGGGGGGTGAATGATCACAAATTAAATTTTTCCCCCACTCAATGGATCCAACCAAAACCTCACTTGAAGCACTGAAACATAAAAGAGCAAAATAGAGAAAATCTTCTCTAGCCGGTACTACCGCAGCATAGGGGGCGGTAGTGCATGAATTCAGAGGAAGAGTGCATCAAAGCTGGGCAAAAACCAAAATCTTGTTCTTAGACTTGCTCGTGGGGTTTTGATGATCATGGTGATCTTGGATATCCTCCCACTTGTCACAACAAGCAAGAACACAAGAAATTAGAACCTCAAATGCGATCTACAAAAATTTCTCAAAGAAAGAGAGAAAAGATCGAGGTTCTTGCAAAAGATTGCTTAGATGATGAGGATATGGTCTGAAGAAGATTCATCCATTAATCATACATCCTTGGCACAAGAAGCACAAGCAAGTAGAAGGAGGGGAGGCAAATCCAACTTGTGAGAATGCAAATTGCAAGAAATTAAATTGTGGAATTTAAATGTTGAATTTAAGACATAATGTTAATTGCAAGAAATTAAATTACATAATTTAAATGATGTATTTAAGGCATAATGTAAATACGGAAAGTAAATCCAGAATCGTAAGGTAATAAAATTTTATTTCATTGGATGAAGGTTTACAAAGCCTCACAACAAAGTGGGCAAAACTCAAATTAGCACCAAAACCTTCAAGAGGGGAGAGCTACCCCTACCCCTCTATTTATACTACTCTTGAGTCATCCTCCACCATTGGATGAGTTCTACTTGGCACTCAAGTAACCACTTCAAGGGTTGAGATTGAATCATCCTCTACCCTTGGATGAGTTCTACTTAGCCCTCAAGAAACGTCATCAAGGGTTGAGATTCACTCCCTCACTCATACATGAGCTAATCCGCAACCCAATACCATAACGGGTTTTGCACACCTCACAAAGCAGGCTAACTTGACTGCTACTCTATGCTCTAAACCGCAATCTAATGGCTCTCCTTGATCCGAGCAAATCCAAACTAGCATCTCAGTCGTTCCCTTGTCTTCTAGGCTCACAGCAACTCCGTCTCCGATCATCCTCCGGCGATCCCCGACCGACTGGACCTCGCGCACCTCGCCTAGTCCTGGTAATCCTCCACCTCACTATGACCTAGATCCGTTGTCCTGCAATCATCAAAAACAAGAAAACTCACCACATAGCAATGTCCAAAATGATATACAATAATCATCCAATTGCTAAAACTAAAACCGATTCCTAACTCAAATACAGTCAAATACTCATCACCAACCTGGATAGACCTCCACATGGTCTTTCACAATTTAATTCTTTTTTGTGTGTGTTCACGGTATAAAGAACTACAAAGTAAGCCATGTAACCTGGTATGACACACTGTATAGGTTGGTTCGTAGTATTCTTGTCTAGTGTAACCTGGGTAGACACCTCAATTCCCACATGCCTAAATTTAATGACTTCGATTTTCAGTTAGGGCACTCCTAGTGTATTGTTTGTAATGTTGTTTCTAGGAGGTGAGAGAATGCATTAAATGAATTCTTAGGTACAACTACTCTAATGCATAGTATATATAAATTTTATCTATAGGCCAACAAGGTTATTTATTGTTGCATGTGAGAAAAGATTAATTGTAACCTAATTTGTTGTGTGGCTAGCTCCTTGGTCCTCTCAAATGGCACAAATGGTCCATATAGGAAGTGTTGGGATACCACGTGGCCCAATGAAAAGCCCACGATGGTCCCTTAGCTGAAACCCTAGGAGAGCGCTATATAAGGAGGAGGGGGTCCCCCCTATGTACAAGCAATCAGAAATCAATAAAGAATTCTCGCGCGCCCCCATATACCGTGTCTCTCTCTCTTTCTCCAATTTAGATCTGTTGGGAACCCCGGACTATTCGATAGCGAGGTTCCTTAACACGTTATCAGCACGAAGCTCTACCGGAGTTCAGAATTGAAAGGTGAGAAAGGTAAGAATCGGTGATTGTTTTCTAATCGCTATTGATCTTACGCATGCATCTACCGTGACGACTGCTTTGTGTTTGCGCCACGCGGCACGGTTACTGAGCAAGATCGCATACGCGCTATCTCGTAAAAAGAGAGAAAATTCATGCGTCTCGGCAGTCGCGCACGAAGTCGCGTCCGAAGCCGGCGCCACATTGCCTCGTAAGGCGCGCCTGAAGCCGCCAGCACACGGCCACCCTGGTACGCACCGCCCCGGCTCGAAGGTAGCCACCGCCGCTCACAGCCGGCAACGCCGGTCGTGTGCGCGCCACCCGACGCCGGCCTGCGTGTACCATCGCTGCACGGCCGGCGACGCGCTTCGCCGCCGCACCACCGCGTGCCCGCCGGTTCACGTGCCGCGACGGCCCGACACGCCGCCGCCGACCTCCGCGCCCGCTGCCGTCTAGGCATGAAGCCACCGCGTCGCCGGCCGTTGCCTCGCAAAGCGCACGGCCGCCGCCGCCGCCGCCGCCATAGCACGCTGCGCGCGAGCTGCCTGGCTGGCCGCAGCCGCCAAGCGCTAAGACGCAGCCGCCGCCGCCTCGGCCGGCTCGCCAAACTCGTGATCGGCACCTCGACGCAACCGCCGCCGCCGCGCCTCCCGCCGCCGCGCCACGCGCTCAAGCGCACGGCCCACATCCGCCTCGTGCCGGCAGGCGCGCCTCGGCCGCCTGCTCGCGCTCGCGCGCTTTGAACTCCGCCGGCGCGCACGCCGCACGCTGCCTCCCAGCTAGCTCGCCCCGTGCGCGCATGAAGAATGGCGGAAACCCTAGCCGCCACGAATAAAGAGAACGCGCTGTGGGCTGAAGGCCCAAAGAGGCCAGGCCGGGTGAAAGAAAGGTGTCCTAAAGGCTGATTCGGCTGGGAAATAAAAAAAAGGAAGAGAAAAGAAAAGGGAAGGAAAAGAAAAGAAAAAAAAGGAAAAGAAAAAAAAATTGCAGAAAATTTTGGAAAATTGCCAGAAAAATCTAGAAAAATATTTTGGCACTGGTTTTTATTTTTCCAGTTTTATTTTCTGCATATTCTTTATGAATTTTGAATCCATTGCTTTATTTAAGATACTGCAATGCTTGGCAATTTATTTTTCTGTATTTTATGCCTTTTGCAACCTTTTCTATTAGATTACACGCAGTAATCTATTGTCAGAATTTTGAAATCATGCAGATGTTCGGCATCGTGAATCGTGAGTTTGAAGAACTGGCCCCGCACGGTCAGAACTACCTCACTTGGGCATCGGACGTGAAGATCATTCTTGGGGGCAAGAAGCTCCGCGCCGCAATTTGTCTAGGGTCCTCACAGGACGCGAAACCTACTACCGAGCAAAACGATCAAGCCCTGCATTTTCTCAGGCACCACCTCTCAGCCACTTTGAGGAACGAATACATGGCTGAGGAGAGTGCACATGAGCTTTGGACTGCACTTCAGAAGCGGTTTGAAAAGCTCAAGTACACCATCTTGCCCCAAGCATAGCAAGATTGGGTACGCCTGAGGTTTGCAGACTTTAAGACAGTGGCCGAGTACAATTCTTCCTTGCACAGAATTTGTAACAATCTCTCCCTATGTGGCAAGAAGATCACAGATGAGGAGAAGATTGAGAAAACTCTCTCCACCTTCCACTCAAATGATATCCAGAGTGCACGCAGCTATCCTTAGGACGCATACAAGGAGTATAGCGAACTGATTGATGTAATGCAAGTTGCGGAATCGCAAGACGATGTTCTACGCAAGAACTATGTCTCGTAGCCACCTGGACGAGGCACTGGCACAGAAGTCAATGCCAATAGCTACAAGGTGAGAAAGCCCATTAACAGAAAGATGGGCAAGCAGGGTGGGAAAGAGACGACTCAGGCCAAAGGAAAGTCCAAAGCCCCAGTGAAAAAGGATGACAAAAAAAAGGCACACGCCAAGCCGTATGGACAAAGAGAACCATACGTGCTTCGTGTGTGGCACTTGGGGACACCGGTCAAGATATGTCGAGAATCCAAGGAAGTGATCAACGATATCGTGCTAAGAGGAAGGCAAAAGAAAACGCTCACAGAGGCGCGACTTCGCCAATATCGGTGATGATGATGCCATGGATGAAGATACCCCACTTGTCTCATCCTCGCGTAATAGCCCGACATCGACGCCGCAGCCAATATTATGGCAAATGAAGAGAAACTTCGTCGATGACATAGAAGCGTAAATTAATGCATATTTTATGATTCTCGCTTAATGCATTTTTTTAGATTATGGTTGTTAGCATTTTCTTTCAATAATGAATTGTAAGCTCTAGAAGAGCATACTTCTCCCATGAATAAACATGCAATTTATTCTTTATTCCAAAGATTCTTCAAATTTGCAAGCAATATTTGAATTATTTTGCCTCTATCTCGATTGGAATTATATTTCGTGATCTAGAAATCGTAGCGCCCCAAATGGAAGAGATATGCATTGTTGATAGTGGTACAACAAATACCATCTTAAGAGAGTCTAAATATTTCCAATGATCACGAAGAACGCTGAAAGATTACTACGATCGCAGAAGCGACTCATATGTAATCGGCTCAGGAAGAGCCACTATTATATTGCTTATGGGTACAATTTTGGTAATCGAAGAAGCCCTTTTGTACCCTGAATCAACGCACACTCTCTTAAGCTTCAAAGACATCCGCGCCAATGGTTTTCACGTAGAAACCAACGAAGACAATGGCAAAGAATACTTTGCATTGTGAAGTACGCGGTATGTGGAAAAATGGTATTATAAAAATGTCCCTCATATGAATCTGGGTTGTACTACACGAATATTCATGCATTCGAAGTGTATACTTCCTTGAAGACTGTTTTTAGAAGCTCTGAGTTATTTTCTTTATGGCATGGTAGATTAGGCGATCCTGGTCTTAGAATGATGAGAAATATAGTGAACAACTCACAAGGTCATAGCATTAATGTTAAAAAAAATTCGAATCATGAAGATTTCGTGTGCCCTGCATGTGCCACCGGGAAATTAATAACTAGACCCTCTGTCATGAAAGTGCAAAGTGAAATTCCTGCATTCTTGAACGCATCCAGGATATTTATGGCCGATTCAGCCCTCGCCGGGCCGTTTCTGATACTTTATGGTGCTCATCGATGCTTCCTCGAAATGGTCGCATTTATGCTTATTGTCAACAAGAAACCATGCGTTTGCAAAGCTGATCTCGCAGATCATAAGAATTAAGAATGCTTTCCCTGATCATCGCGTGAAGTCTATCAGAATGGACAATGCCGGAGAATTTACTTCAAAGGCATTTGATGATTATTGCACGGCAACAGGGATAGGAGTTGAGCACTCCGTACCGCACGTCCATACGCAGAATGGACTAGCTGAAGCACTAATCAAGAGGATTAAGTTCATTGCCAAACCACTTTCGCAGAGTTGTAACTTGCCCAACACTTGTTGGGGACATGTAGTCCAGCACGCAGCAGCTCTCATCAATTTTAGACCATCGGCCTACAACATCCATTCTCCTATGCAGCTTATGCACGGGATCATCCCGAAGATCTCCCATCTAAGGAAATTTGGGTGTATGGTATATGTACCTATACCACCCCCTTAGCGGACTGCAATGGGCCCTCTTCGCAAGTCTGGGATATACGTTGGTTATGAAAGTGCATCCATAATCAGGTATCTGGAACCCATGACTGGAGACTTGCATACAGCCCGATTCGCTGATTGCATCTTTGACGAGGACCGTTTCCCGTAATTAGGGGGAGGAAATCAACCTTTGGATGAAAAATGACGGGAAATCATATGGCATTCCATTGGGATCCCCGCACATGACCCCCGCACTAATGAAGCAAATCAAGAAGTCCAGAAGATAATTGATTTACAGAACTTAGCAAATGAACTACCTGATCATTTTTGTGATCTGAAGGGCGTGGTTAAGTCGCATGTACCTGCAAGGAATGCACCAGAGAGGGTGGAAATACCAAAGAAAACAGAAGGTATCCCTCATCCTGTTCAGAGGCCTCAAAGAAAAAGAACAGGAAATCTGGCTCCTCAAACCCAAAGTACCCGGAGACGTCTGGAGAAAACTGAGCGAGAGGACTTACCACAACCAATCACGAAAATACCCAAAGGAAAGAAGGGGCAGCCGCTTGAGACTGCACCGAAAGAAGCCAACAGGAAAGGCAATTCCAGACTTAAATCTTCCACTACAGAAGCCACGGAAATAATGTGTGCGCACACATAGGCGATGAAAGCTAAATGAACTTGCTCTGCGATAGGGAAAAGCAAATAAGAGCAAGTAGAAGTGCATGAAGCACCCCATGAAGAAATGGCCATAAACTTTGTAATAACAGAGAATCCTGAATAGAGCAACACCAACGTTGATGCATACTTCGCAAAGAAGATTGCCTCAATCATTGATTATGATCCCGAGCCTGCATCTCTCGCAGAGTGCAAGAAAAGGCTAGATTGGGAAGAATGGAAAAGGCAATCATCGCAGAGTTAGTCTCTCCAACAAGAGAGAGTGTTTGGGCTCAGATGTCGCACACCTCCCCATATAAACCTCAGAGGTCACAAATGGGTCTTGGTTCTAAGAGGAATGAAAACAACGGTTGTAAGGTACAAGGCAAGGCTTGTAGCTCAAGGTTTCACTCAACGCCCCGGAGTTGATTATGAAGAAACCTATTCTCCTGGTCATGGGAGGAATTACCTTTAGATATTTGATCTCAATGGCAATCAACTTGAAGTTGAGAATGAAGCTAATGGATGTTGTCACAAAGATATTTGTATGGAAACTTGGATTCGAGATATACATGAAAGTACCTAAGGAATTCCTATCCCTAACAAAGACAGAGCAAATAGAAACATGTACAGATGTGAAGTTGGAGAAATCACCGATGGGCTAAAGCAATCAGAAGAATGTGGTACAATCGCTGAGTGACTTCCTCTGCAAGAAAGGCTACGTAAATGCAAATAAGATTGTCCATGCGTATTTATACAGCGATCCCCGAATGGATTCTGTATAGTCTCCGTCTATCACTACTACAGAATGGTACATCACTATCGCTTCATCTGTGTCGGTTTTTAAGTTTTTAGGAAGAAACGATTGTGATAGATGACTTAGGAGAGGCATTAATCATAATCGCTATTGGTTCTCAGGTTAGAAGTGATAGTGATGTAGCACTGGGAACATTACAATCGGTTCTTATGCGAGAAGTGATAGTGAATGTGCTCATCACTATCGGTTCTTTTGTGAGAAGCGATAGTGATGTGCATTATCATCACTATCGCTTCTTAAATAAGAACCGATAGTGATGTGTACGTGCTCATCACTATCGCTTCTTATGTGGGAACCGATTGTGATGACTATGATAATCACTATCGCTTGTCTTATAAGAACCGACTGTGATGTGCATGATCACATCACTATCGCTTTTTATATGAGAACCCATAGTGATGTACCTCGTTAGGTTATTTATACCACTCGAGCTGAACTCTTCTCTGTTATTGTTCCAGAGGAGGTTTCTCCGCCGCCACCAGAAAAAATAGCTCATATTCTGTGGTTGGAAGCAATACTTGGGTGAGAAAATTTGAAATCCTCAAGGGTGGGTGTTAAGAGGGTAAATTTGAAGCCCTAACTTGAGGAGATTTCCCCTCATTTTGCATAATTTGTGGTTTTCTTCAAAATGTGAGCATTAATTCCTTCAAACCCCTTTAATTTTGCACTATGTAATTTTGATATGTCACGAAGAAAGTTTAGATTGCACTGGTATTGTGTATGTCCTATCAGATTTCACACCCTTTATTTCACAAGCATGTACACATGTATTTAATTATCTTAATTTGTAGTGCTTTGATGTTAATACGGAATTATTATTGTCACACCGATGAATGCTAGAGTTTAGGTGTGAACCTACGCCTCCCATTCGAGGATGCTTGTTTATAAATATACCGAACTAAATGGCATATTTATAAGCGGCAGCCTCAATTGTCCACGTTTGATAGCTCGAGGATATGTGCTTCGGGCAAGTTCCTGAGCTGTGTTGTACAACTTCAAAGTAGAGATTTCGGTAGCGTCTCCCTGATATTCTGCAGATACACACCCCTCTTGACCTGTTGTCGAGACGTGTATATGGAGAATAGCGGGGAGATGCTGCCGAAATTTTCTCTAGAGTTGTACAACGGCTTAGGAACTTGTCGGAACCACATATCCTCGAATGGGATTAGGACCAAACCTATGTAGAGATTAGGAGTCATCGTTGGTACCCTTGTTTTGTTTCGTTGTAGTCAAAAGATTTGTAGGCTACTGCACTATATAATTAGATTGTTTGATATCATTGTTCATGTTAAAAATGTATGTCTCTTATCTAGGAAATTGGAAGCTCTAAACTAGGGAAAAATCTAGGTATCGATCGGGAGTACATATTTCATATATGTTGCAGGAAATTGTCATCTATTTTGCAAAGGTAATATTAACTGAAATGATGTCTCAATATTTCAAATAGCTAGCTTCTTTGTCGCTCCAGCTTTAATTTATTGTGTGAAGTTTAATTGCGTATGAACCGTAAAGAATGGATGTATGAAAAAGTCGTGTGAGTGCCAATTTCGTAGGGTGTTAAGGAGTTCAAAAAAATTGCCGAAGAGGACATGGTGAGGAGGGGTGTAAACTCCATATATTGTCCTTGCATTGATTGCACCAATCTGAGAAGATTTAACAACTCAGCTCAAATTGAGGACCACCTGATTCGACGTGGCTTCGTGAGGAATTACACGTGTTGGATCCATCACGGGAGACAGTAGTACCTCGGTATGCAATGAAGACACGGTGGAACCGGATGATGAGTTGCAGTTTGATATGTTTGAGGAGGAGAATTTGGAGCAAATGTTGCGGGATGTGGAGGGTAATTACACAGAAAGAGAGTTTGGAAAGTTTAAAAGCTTGATGGAAGACGATGCGAAACCACTATTCATAGGATGCAAAGCAGAATACACCAAGTTGGGTTCGGTCCTTGCGTTGTTCGAACTGAAGGCAAAACACCGTTGGACAGATACAAGTTTCAATGCACTTCTAGTTCTTCTATCGGATCTGCTTCCGGAGGGAAATGAGTTGCCAACAAGCATTTATGAAGCGAAGAAGCTACTATGTCCCATGGGAATGGAAATAGAAAGGATACATGCATGTCCAAATAATTGCATCTTGTACCGTAACGCACATCGAGCTGCACATTTGTCCAGCTTTTGTGTGCCTCGGTACAAATAAAAGGAGAAGCGTAACGACAAGAAGCGTAAGAGCCGGGCAACGAGGGTGAAGAGGTCACTAAAGGTGCACCGCCAAGGTATTGTGGTACTTGCCCATCATTCCCGTCTCGAGAGGTTGTTTGCAAATCCTAGAGAAGCAAAATTGTTGCGTTGGCATTATGAGTCTCGAAGGAAGATGGCAAGTCGAGACACCTGCTGATTCGCTCAATGGAGAAACATCGATTGGAAACATCAGGAGTTTGGTGCCGAAATGAGGAACATAAGATTTGGATTGAGTACAGATAGAATGAATCCGTTTGGTAACATGAGCAGTCGTCACAGCACGTGGCTAGTTCTGTTTTGTATCTACAACCTCCCTCCTTGGTTGTGCATGAAGCGGAAGTATATCATGATGTCGTTACTAATCTCGGACCCAAACAAATGGAAATGATATTGATGTGTACCTCGCTCCATTGATCGAGGATTTGGTAAAATTGTGGAATGACGGGGTCATTGTGTGGGATGCGTACAGAAGAGAGCATTTCACCCTACGAGCTATGGTATTTTGCACCATAAATGATTTCCCGGCTCTTGGTAATTTGGCGGGCTATAGTACGAAAGGAGCAAAAGCGTGTCCTATTTGTGAAGAGGAGACCGAGAGCCTATGGCTGCCGAATTCCAAGAAAATCGTATATGGGTCACCGTAGGTTTCTACCTCGAAGTCATCGATACCGTAAGATGGATGACAAATTTGATGGGAAGAGGGAAGTCCGTTCGGCACGGCAGCCTATGAGTGGAAGGCAAGTATATTCACGTGTAGAGGATATCGATGTTCAATACGGAAAGAGCCGTAAATCTGTTCGTTCTAGGACCATTTGGAAGAAGAGGTCAATATTTTGGGACTTACCGTACTGGAAGGAGTTAGATGTTCCGCATTGTATTGATGTCATGCACGTTGAGAAGAATGTCTGCGACAATTTGGTTGGTATCCTGCTGAACATATCTGGAAAGACAAAGGATGGAGTGAATGCTCGTCGCGACATGGCCTACATGGGAATTAGGCCCAGGCTTGCAGTGATAGAGGAGGATGGAAAAGGTCCGTATATCCCCGCTGCATGCTACACCCTGTCCAAGAAGGAGAAAGAGGACCTTTGCAAATGTCTCCATAGTATTAAAGTTCCATCTGGCTACTCCGCGAACATTAAGAAGCTTGTGTCCTTGGATGATTTGAAGTTATTGGGCATGAAGTCCCACGACTGCCATGTCTTGATGACCCAAATGCTCCGGGCTGCAATTCAAATATTCTCGCCAGAGGATGTCAGTTTGCAATCACGGTCGTGTTACTTCTTCAATGCGGTCTCCTGCAAAATTATTGACCCCGACATGCTAGACAACTTACAGAGGGAGGTGGTGCAGACTTTATGTCAGCTTGAGATGCATTTCCCACCGTCATTCTTCGACGTCATGGTCCACCTTGTTGTTCACCTTGTTAGAGAGATTAAGATATGTGGACCCGCTTTCTTACGTTACATGTATCCGTTCGAGTGGTACATGGGTATATTAAATCCTATGTGAGGAATCGGTCAAGCTTGAGGGTAGTATTGTGGAAGGTTATGGATCAAGAGGTTATTGAGTTTTGTGTGGACTATCTCGGGAAAAGACAAGCAATCGGTGTTCTGTATCTCGCCACGAGGCGGACTTTGCTTTGCAAAGGAACCGTGGGGTCGAAACTAACGAGGCCACGGTTTGATATGTATTGCAAAGCGCATTTGATCTTGCAAAGAGAGCACGAAGTTGCGGTACATCGAGCAAAGATAAGTTGATATTACGGGAAGAGAATCCACATATGGATGAGCTTTCCATCATACGAGAACACAACGATAGATTTGTTACATGGTTCAAACAAACGGTAGAGTTCTCTGTTAGTGAGAATGTTAAATGGTTGGCTGACGGACCTAGATTTAATGTACAGACATGGCAGGGGTACGATATTAATGAGTACACCTTTTACACTGAAAGTCAAGATGCGAAGAGTACTATTCAAAACAGTGGTGTAAGTATAGATGCTCTTTCTGATGTACATCACTCGAAAGGAGGATCCTTAACGGCAATGTACTCGTATTATGGGATGATCGAAGAAATTTGGGAGCTCGATTATGGAATATACCAAATTCCATTATTCCGATGTAAGTGGGTGGGACTAACACATGGAGTGAAGGTCGACAAGAGAGGTTTTACTCTTGTGGATCTAAGCGATTCGCCTATAAAGATGACCTTCGTATTTGCGAAGCAAGCAAATCAAGTCTTCTATGTGCGTGATCCGCCAATCCGAGGTTGCACGTTGTCCTTCACAAGAAGCGACGGATCGTTGGTGTCGAAAATGTCGAGATGAAGAAGAATACAATCAATTCGATGAAATACCTCCATTTGCGATGGGGCCTATCTTAGCGGGATGACGACACACATCGAAGAAATTACGTATGCGTAGATCATCAAGAAGGGTTATAATCAGAACTAAAGGAACTATTGTATTGTTTGTTCATTTTATCATGTTTGTTCATTTGCTTTAAGCCATTAGTGTTTAAGACATATGTTTTATCGTGCGTTTTGTTTGGGTAAAGTTGTACGGTTATAATCTCTCATGGAACATTGTGACATATTTGAAATCTACTTATTAGTTGGTCATTCGTTTACATATCAGAAAATTTGTTTACATATTTTTCTTTTTGAGAAAGCTTCTAACTAGTCCAAAGATTATTTACGGAAAATTTGGAAAAACCTGGACTTTATTTGCATAAGTTTTGACTTTTGCAGTCTTTAAGCTAGCTAGAATCATGCTTACAAAGTGAATTCTTGCATCTGTTTTTAGTGCTAACTCTTTTTTCGAAAATTCTTTTTCGAAAAGACCTGTAATATCCCAAAGTATGTTTCTGCAAAATTTGAAATAATTCCAACTATATCTGTAAAAGCTGTGGCCTTTTTACTCTTTCATCAATGAATTCTACGAAATCAGACTTCATCATGCTTTGTGTGGAAAACCAATAGTGATTGATATTTGTGTCGGTTTTTTCTCCAAAACCGATAGTATTTATTTAATATTTGTATCGGTTTTTTTTATTGAAAACCGATAGAATTAGAGATCTACATATTTGTGTCGGTTTTCTCTTGAAAACCGATAGTAAATACAAGTTTACATTTGTGTCGGTTTTTAAATTAAAACCGATAGTAAGAGAGTACTTTTTGTCTCGGATTTTACAGGAAAACTGATAGTAATAGTTTGTGTCAATTTTTTCTTCAAAACCTGTTATAGTACTATTCGTGTCGGTTTTTCCTACAAAACCGATAGTATAGAATTAATATTTGTGTCGGTTTTTTTATTGAAAACCGATAGTATTAGAGATCTACAAATTTGTGTCGGTTTTCTCTTAAATACCGATAGTATTGTAAAAGTTTATAGTTGTGTCGGTTTTTAAATGAAAACCAATAGTAATATAGCACTTTTTCTCTCGGTTTTTTCTTGTAAACCGATAGTACTAGTTTGTGCCAATTTTTCTTCAAAACCTGTTATAGTATTATTAGTGTCGGTTTTTTCTTCAAAACCGATAGTATTGAACTAATATTTGAGTCGGTTTTTTTATTAAAAACCGATAGTATTAGAGATCTACATATTTGTGTCGGTTTTCTCTTAAAAACCGATAGTATTTTAAAAGTTCATATTTGTGTCGGTTTTTAACTGAAAACCGATAGTAATAGAGGCCTTTTTGTCTCGGTTTTTTCTTGTAAACCAACAGTACTAGTTTGTGCCAATTTTTCTTCAAAACCAGTTATAGTAATATTAGTGTCGGTTTTTTCTACAAAACCGATAGTATTGAATTAATATTTGTGTCGGTTTTTTTATTGAAAACCGATAGTATTAGAGATCTACATATTTGTGTCAGTTTTCTCTTGAAAACCGATAGTACTATACAAGTTTACATTTGTGTCGGTTTTTAAATTAAAACCGATAGTAAGAGAGAACTTTTTGTCTCGGTTTTTACAGGAAAACTGATAGTAATAGTTTGTGTCAATTTTTTCTTCAAAACCTGTTATAGTACTATTCATGTCAGTTTTTCCTACAAAACCGATAGTATAGAATTAATATTTGTGTCGGTTTTTTTATTGAAAACCGACAGTATTAGAGATCTACATATTTGTGTCGGTTTTCTCTTAAATACCGATAGTATTGTAAAAGTTCATATTTGTGTCGGTTTTTAAATGAAAAACCGATAGTAATTATTTATAATTTGTGTCGGTTGTTAATTTAAAACCGATAGTATTGAATTAATATTTATGTCGGTTTTTTTATTGAAAATCGATAGTATTAGAGATCTACATATTTGTGTCGGTTTTCTCTTAAAAACCGATAGTATTTTAAAAGTTCATATTTGTGTCGGTTTTTTGTGAAAAACCGATAGTAGTAGAGAAATATTTGTGTTTTTTTCCAACCGATAGTATTAGATTGATATTTGTGTCGATTTTGTGTATGGAACCGACACTATTAATATTTCCCTCACTCTTAAATCTGAATTTTTGGACAAGTTGCGCATTGTCTCATTTTTTCCTAGCTAGCTAGCTCCCACGCCCTCCCTCCCGCGACTCTCTCCTCCCACGGCGCAGTGGCGCGCTCCTCTCCCACGACGCCCTCTCCCCTCCTCGCCGGCGGCTCGAGCCGCCCCCGCGCGCGCCCTCCCTCCCACGGCAGACGCCTCGCCGGCGGCTCGAGCCCACCACCCCGCGCGGTGCCCTCCTCCCACCGGCGCGACGCTCACCGGCGGCTTGAGCCCCCGCGCGACGCCTCTCTCCGCAGCGGCTTTGAGCCCCCACTTCTGCGGTGCCCTCCTCCCCCACGGCGCAGACGCCTCACCGGCGGCTCGAACCCCCAGCGCGACGCCTCCATCCCACAGCGGCTCGGAGCCCCCACCTCCCAGCGCGGCGCCCTCCCTCCCACGGCGCACGCCTCTGCCGTGACTCAAGCCCCCACGCGACGCCTCCTCCCACGGCGGCTCGAACCACCCCTATAATATATGCAACCAGAAAAACCATGTTAGCAATTTTGATATGGTTCATGAGACAGAGGGAATAATTTAGGATCATTTCGAAAGATGCAAGCATTTTTTGCAATCTCATTTTTCTCTACTATATCTAACTTTATAGTAGCAATCACTTTATTCTACAAAATAAGGTGAACATATGCGATAATGTAAGCACCAAGTAAATTACAAAACCTTAGTTTTACAAGCTAGATTTTATGAACAAGTAGAGGCAAAATATGCAGCAGCATTTTGGCGGGGATTTAGATATGCATTAATGTACTCTATAGTTGAAATTTCTGCTTGTAGCAAGACATGTTATGATATAATTTACATGTTTCATTTATGTCAAAGTAGCAATCAACAGACTTTGGTATCCAAAAGTAGCACCTGTAATATCCCAAAGTATGTTTTGATGCCTTTTTCAATATTTTATCATATGTGCTTCTGTACTCGTCATGCTATTATGCAACTTTATACTCTGTTAATTGAGATAGCTATTTCAATTATAATTGCATATTATTTTCCTTTTCATCTCAAAGATATGTTAGAGTTTAGGTTATGTAACCTCGCCTCCCGCTCAAGAGTGCTTATTTATAAATATGCCTAATGACATATTTATAAGCAAGCGATCTCGAATTGTCCACGATTTTGATTATTCGAGGATATGTGGTTGAGCAAGTTCTGACTGCTGTACAACTCACAGAGTAGGTTTCGGTAGTGTCTCCCTGGTGTTCTCCGGATACACACCCCTCTCGACAGGTTGTCGAGACGTGTATCTGGAGAACAGCGGGGAGATGCTGCCGAAATTTTCTCTGGAGTTGTACAACGGCTCAGGAACTTGTCCGAACCACATATCCTCGAATGGGATTAGGACCAAACCTATTTAGAGGAATGATGTTATCGTTCGTACGTATTTAGTTGGTCAACATATAGACTTTTCTTGAAGATCATTCGCTCATCTGTTACTCTACTGTAATATACTAGAACAATGACATGCTATGAATTATCCATTGACCTGTTGCTTCGAATGATTTATTGTGAAGTTCACATAATAGCTACGAATTGCTTTCTCTCATGTCAAATATTTGTCCATGTTAGATAGGAAAACTCAAAATGTCGCAATTAGAGAGCATCGGCTCATCGCTAGAAAGAGTAGAAGGTGCTCCTGATGGGCGCAGCCAACTTCCAAGTGTCGAGCCGAGCCAAGTTCGAAATGTCGAGGGGCCGAGTAAGGTGAGGAAGGCCCGAGGACCGAGCAAAGGGGCCACAGGGAGAACGCCGCAAATTCTCCACTTCAATGCGACGGGCATTTGCACGGGTCCTCCCAAGTGTAAGGGGCGATACCGCTCATTCCTCGGGCAACTTGTGAGGGAGAGAGTTCCCATAACGGTCAAGGATTGGAGAAAGGAGGTCAGCGTCGAGCAGAAGAACTGGCTGTGGGACGAGGTTAAGGGAAAATGGATTATAGAAGAGGAGGATGAAAACAATGCCAGGCGGTACGCCTTGAAGAGGATGGGTGTGGCTCTGAGGTACTTCAGTGTCTACATGCACAGTGAGTACGTGCTGAAAGGCCGTACACCATTCAAGAGGTATCCGTTCGTGACTCCCGATGTTTGGGAGGAGTTCACGAGGATCTAGAGTACGCCCGAGGTAGAGGAGCTGAGACAGAAGAACGTTGCTACCCAAAGGCTGAACACCCATGTGCACCACCTCGGTTCAGGCGGCTACGAAGGGAAGAAAGCAGAATGGGCACGACTAGCCGAGGAGTGCGCCAACTCCGGGACAACAATGCCTTACTCGCACATATGTGAGGAGCGGGCACGTGACTGGGTATTAGCGAGGACAAAGAAAACCGCGGACGGGCAGCTGGTAGTACCAAACCCCACTACCGCGCAAGTCGTCTCCACCATCGTAAGATATCAAACTTACTACATTGCAGTAGACCATTCCTACTGTATTTCAGATCTAATTCGTACTCGCTTCTTCCAGGAGGAGGTAAACCAGAGGAAAGAGCAGGGGACTTTTCTTAGCCAAGGGTCAAATGACATCCTATCCTCTGCGATCGGGAAGCCCGACCATAAGGGTCGGGTGCTTGCCGCAGGTCGGGCATACGAAGAAGTCCTACTTCCAAGATGTCGCTGAGTACGGATCAAGAACATGGGAGGCACGTCGGGCGCTCAAGGACACGCTTAGGGAGCAAATGAGGAGGAGATCTCGGAGGAGATGAGGAGGAGATGAGGGTGCGATGATGGCAGGTGAGGAGGAGATGAGGTGGAGATGATGGCACGTGAGGAGCGCCTAAGGGCCGAGATGATGGCGATGATCTCCCAGTCGAGCCGATGCCCCGCCATCAGTAGAAAACCTGTGCCCCCACCAAGTAGTCATGGTTCCAAAATGATAAGTCCATTCCCAGTGAAGGTAATAATTAATTTTGCCTTACTTAATGGTGCGAGGTAACTCTTCATATGTTTTCTCTCAAGTTGCGCACTTTTTGCAAAGCGCCAACCAAGTGCCACCACCACGACGGAAGACGGATTTCTGTTGAGGTCTGCACGCTGGGTTGCATTTCCATGCAAGGAGACCGACACGGTGCATGGTCAGCTTTTGGGAAGGGCTACATGAGGGTCCGTGGACTACGCCCAAGCCTTCTTATCACATGTGCTCGAGTTCCCCCAACGAAGACATCACCACTCTCGGCCAGCGCGGATGTCGCTCATCAAGTGGCCCACGACAGCGTCGTCATGGTCATGGTAAACATCCTCACGCCTTCTGTACCATTCCAAAGAGTATTGCAACAAGTTACTTAATTGTGCGCGTGCTTTGTACGCTCCTACCGTACTGCGCCGCTCCCACGATCGTGACGAGCCCCGCACAAAGTACGAACTGGTGCATAAAAGGACTAGCACGACAACCACGTAACCACCGAGGCCTCTGCTAAAAGGCTAGGCTCACAAAGGCCACAAACTGCGTCAGTACATGAAAAGCCCACTGCCCCGGCCACAGAGAAGCCTTATGAATTTAAGGCCTACGTACATGGAAAGCCCTTTTTGCCTCCCAGCAAATTGAATGCTCTAGGCATATGGACTCGATAGCTCCATGGATGGTACGTTGACAAAGCGAAAGAGAGCGAGCGTATCAACTTCAATGTTAGATACAGAAAGGGACATTTCCACCGCGAGGAGGATGGGACATTCCTGCTAGTTTTGAGGATCTGTTCGTCTGTACCAACTGATAGCCATCGATATTTCTACTGTACGATCCTGGACGCTGTGAGTATCGCACCACGTTGCACAACCTTATGACTTCCATAGGATTTTGCATTACGCTTTTTAACATTCAATGCGAGTTGCAGGGCGATGAGGCAGCGAGTCGTGATGAATCGACATCTAGTTGGGTTCGTCGACCCTGAGCTTGTGTCCGCGACGATCGCTAGGCTTCAACCGGAATGGGTTGCCTCCTACATCAAGAGGGCATTGCAAGCTGAGTCCAAGAAGGACTTCATTCTACTCCCGTACCACGAGGAGTAAGTGCTACTTCACCGCTCAATTACTTCTACGACCAAACCGTATGTGAACTTATTTTCTTCGCTACATACCATTTAATAAGCAACCACTGGGTTCTACTCGTGCTCTGTCCGAGTGACAACAAAGTGTACACTTTTAATTCGGTTGATAAGAGACCGATGGCCTACGCGATCAAGCCTCTTTTGGAGCAGTAAGTGCACCACTCTTATCTAACATTTTCTGTATTTAACTATGTTCATTATTTTTTTACTCAACGGCGTCTCTCCAATGTATATAGGGGTTTCAAGGAATACGTCGAAGCAGGAGGGACACACGACGACAAAAAGTGCTCCAAGATGGAGTATGTCCGCTTCATGGTACAAGTGGCTATCATATATAAGATTTAGATTTTCTGACATATTTTCTTCGTCTCTTAATTTATTTTTCTTTCTTCACAGTGTCATCAACAGGGCAGCGATGACCGCTGTGGTTTGTATGTCATGCAACACATGGTGATCTTGATTGCCGGCTCAGACCGTTTCCCTAAGGTAGTACATGCATTATTATACAATTAGTCTTTCACATAGCAATTTGAAAACTTAAATTAGAGCACTCATTTCTATTTTGCAGCATACCAATATCCCCCAGAAGAGTATAGACAACACTACACTCAACAAGATACGAGACCACTTATGCCAGTGGTACTGGATAGAATGCTTGTCGGAGGACGGATGGTTTAGAGATTCTGAAAGCTCCTACTAGACCAGATGTGAACAATATTACATATCTGAATGCGATTGCATGTGTACGGTTAAGCATGTTTACGTTCTATTTTGTTAACGAATGTGATATGTGTTTGTTGTAACATAGTGTTCATGTTCTTTGAATGTGATATGTTGTCTGTAATTTCTGTGTGAATGTGATATGTGTATATTGTGTGGAATATGTGCTGATTGGAAGGTGAATTAGAAAATAGCACAGCACATCCCTTCATCTCTGTCGGTTCTCACAAGAAAATGATAGAGATGTGATGCTCATCTGTATCGGTTCTTTGTAAGAAGCGATAGGGATGATAGACTCATCTCTATCGGTTCTATATAAGAAGCGATAGAGATGATGGTATTCATCTCTATCGGTTCTTTGTCAGAAGCGATAGAGATGATTCTATCATCTCTATCGGTTCTTTTAAGAAGCGATAGAGATATGACGGTCATCTCTATCCCTTCTTACAAAGAACCGATAGAGATGACTTCTTCATCTCTATAGCTTCTTAAAAAGAACCGATAGAGACTCTATCGCTTCTTACAAAGAACCGATAGAGATGACCGTCATATCTCTATCGGGCGAGAACCGACTGTAATAATGTCGCCTCATCTCTGTCTCATGACTTTGTGTCGCCACCAGAAACGACTGTGATGATAAAAAAGAACCGATTGTGATGTATATTTGTGTAGTAGTGTATGTAGATGACTTGAACATCATTGGGACGAATGAAGAAATTGAAGAAGCATGCTCATACTTGAAGTTTGAGTTTGAAATGAAGGATTTAGGTAAAACCAAGTTTTGTTTAGGCTTGCAGCTTGAACATGTCCAAGGAGGAATCTTGGTACACCAATCAACCTACACGCAGAAAGTGTTGGAAAGGTTTGGATTTGAAAAGGCATATCCTGCAAAGACTCCAATAGTCGGAAGGTCACTCCAAGCAGACCTAGACTCGTACAGACCTAGAGAAGAGGGAGAGGAAGTCCTGGGAGCAGAATTCCCATATCTGAGTGCAGTTGGAGCGCTCATGTACCTTGCGAATAGCACCAGGCCGGACATTGCGTTCGCTATGAATTTGCTAGCCCGGTACAGTGCAGAACCCACCAAAAGGCATTGGAAAGGGATCAAGGATATCTTCCGTTACCTCCAAGGAAGCAAATATCTTGGTTTGTTTTTCAGAAGAAACAATGAATTGAATTTGGTTGGTTACGCCGATGCTGGGTACTTATCAAACCCGCATACTGGCAAGTCCCAAACTGGCTATGTTTTCCTATGTGGAGGAACAACAATTTCTTGGAAGTCGTCTAAGCAGACTCTTGTCTCGACATGGACAAACCACTCGAAAATCATCGCTTTGTATGAAGCATCTCGTGAATGTGCTTGGCTCCGAAGAATGGTTTACCACATCTAGAAGTCATGTAGCTTGAACATTGAGCAAACTCCCACTATAATCTATGAAGATAATGCAGCTTGTGTTGCCCAAGCACAGAAGGGTTATGTGAAGAACAATCTCACGAAGCATATCAATCCCAAGTTCTTCTATGCTCACGAATTGCATAAGATGAACGAGATCAAGATATTGCATACTAAGTCATGTGAAAATCTTGCAGATTTGTTCACTAAACCACTCTCAGCATCTACCTTTGAAAGGTGCGTAAAAGGAATTGGAATGATGAGACTTAGAGAAGTGTAGATTTCAGGGGGAGATATTTCACATACTCCCACATAAATCTTGAAGATGAATTATGAATACCCAACATGAATCTCGAAGATTAGCAATTGAAGTTTGGGTGAATTGTACTCTTTTTCCTTAGCAAGTTTTCATGAAGTTTTCTTGCATAAGGTTTTAACGAGGCAATTCGTGCAACATAGTAAGCGTATGCTATGTACTATTTCTCCAAGTATTTTTCCCACTGGGTTTTCCTGGAGTTTTAATGAGGCATATGCATTTCGCGGCAAAGGGCCCATGGGGGAGGGTTGGGATACCACGTGGCCCAATGTAAAGCCCACGATGGTCCCTTAGCCGAAACCCTAGGAGAGCGCTATATAAGGAGGAGGGGGGTCCCCCCCTATGTACAAGCAATCAGAAATCAATAAAGAATTCTGCCGTCGCTCCCCATATACATGTGTCTCTCTCTCTGTTCTTCAATTTAGATCTGTTCGGGAACCCCGGACTATTCGATAGCGAGGTTCCTTAACATGAAGGACCACAAAACATGTAAAATTGAAACGGCTCAATCCATAGTGTAGTTTCAAAGTTGCTTCTAGCTCCTTGGTCCTCTCAAATAGACTATATCTTGCGTGAGATACAGTTTCTTTTGCCTCATTAACTATCCCTCCACATCACTCTTTGTCCTACGTAGCTCATTCTTAGAAACGGCTGACTAGGAGCACTGGGAGTGCCATTAACAGCTACATGAAATACTAGTTTATAGATAATTTAGCACTATAGGAATAAACGATATTCCAACGTAATTTACCATTCCAACAACTATCCATCAATTCAGTCGTGTGAAACAACCAATGTTTTCATGGTCCATGGTGATTTTTTTAAGCCCTTCTTACAACACAAAAGGCCTGAGTTTTGTTTTAACCGTAAAGACAAAACTACTAACGGCTTTTGGATGCAGTCCACTTCATTTCAAGCCCAATAACAACTTAGTATAGCCAAGTGGAGATGGGTTGCTATGTTTTGATTAGACGGATAGGTGTTTTGATCGTAGGGTCTAAAATTTGGAAGCCAGGTGATGCGTATACACACCCGTAAAATATTGCTCGTTGTTTCCAACAGGGCTAAAGATTGAAAAGACAATCTTTATTTCTGAGGAAAATTCATTCTATTTAAACTTGGTGCATATATAGCTATATCGCTGGCCTCCTGATCAGGACAAAAACAGGAGCATTATCTATCCAAACAGGATTGGGTTGCTCCGCAAAGCTGCAAGACTCGCAAGAACCAGATGAGCCACTCTATTACATTCCCTAGGGCAAAACGAAAATTCAAAATCATGAAACGAACAAATGCTGACCCTCCTAACCTCCTTTACGAGAACTCCCACTCCCACTCCCAGATCGACAAATCATAGTCATCGCATCGTTCTTCAATGCTGTGACTAGTACTGACGCACCAGATTCCAAAATCACACGCCCCGTACGTACCATGCAAAGCCCTGCCACGCCATGGATCACTGCTAGACATGCTTCTGCGTCCGCATGCAAAGCATCGTTAAGGTCTTGTAGCTTTTACCCGCACCTCCTGCCACAAAGCTTCCTTCCACATACTATCTAACAATAATAGAACTCCATACACCACATCTAGTTTGCACGTCAAATGCAGCATCAAAGTTTACCTCGAAAAAGGTATAGACCAGTGAGCAGTGCTCCGTGGCACTCGTTCCTTCTTCTCCTTCGCCAGCTCCGTAAAGTCAACTCTACTAAAAAAATCCCTTTCTTACTGATCTATCGTTGCTGATTTAGTTAGAATCGACAGTAATAACACTATCACTGCCGATTCATAAGCTAGATCGGCACAAATCACTACTACAGAACAACACATCACTGCCGATTCCAAAACACCGTCACTGCCGGTCATTGATGCCGGCAGTGATTGGTTGGCAGTGATACTCGAGGATTATCACTACCGATTCAGGAACCGGTAGTGATAAGAATTATCACTGCCGGTTCTACCTACAACCGGTAATGATATTGAACTATCATTGCCGGGTCAAACCAAAATCCGGCAGTGATGATAATTATCATTGTCGGCTATACATAAAATCGGCAGTGATACCGGGTTATACCACAATTCGACAGTGATATGTACATATCACTGCCGGTTTTCTTCAAGAACCGGCAGTGACAAGCCGTGAATCAAATATTTTTATTGCATATTTTTTGTGCAATATATATATTTTTATACAATTGTTTATACAGTGTCCATATATAGTATATAAAACATCGTTCAAATCATAATTCAAATATATCCATGTATATATAAAGCATCGTTAAAATCATAGTTCAAATATATTAAATTAAGCATCATAATATTTTGTTTTTACAATAATTTGTTTACAAATGTAGTTCGACTACATCTCATCTCATCTCATTTCATTCACTTTGATTTTGCATCGGCTACAGTAGGAGTCGAAGTAGGCATGTCACGGGTCTAGATTGAAGGAATGAGGGTGATGAGGCTACTCGTGGAACTCGTCGTTTGGATTGATGACATCATCATGAATGAATCCGGCGATCTATTCTTGAATTGCTATAATTTTTGTCAGTAATAACTTATTGGTTCTCAGTTTGGAGCGCTGTTATTGAAGAAAAGAGAAAGTTAATTAATGATGATATATATTAAATGAAAAAAAGTATGCATCAATGTGTAATTATGTACCATGGCTTCATTATAGCCCATAGTCTCTGTGACAATTGAATGTAAATTTGTACATACATAGTATGCACATAAATTGTTTCCCGGGTCCTGCCTCATACATGGAAAGTCGGTTACTATTTCAAAATGTTTCCTGTAGGGACCACTACTACAGAAAAGCTTATCACAGACGGTTCGGAACCGTCATCACAGACGGTTTCCCGAACCTTCTGTAACCATGTGTCAGTGATGTTACGGCATATCACAACCGTTTGTGATAGAATATATCACAGACGGTTTTCAACTAAAATCGTCTGTGATATTAGGTTTTGTTTAAAAACCATCTGTGATGTGATGATATCACAGACGGTTTTTGTTTGAAACCGTCTGTTACATTATTACATCACAGACGGTTTTAGTTTTGAACCGCCTGTTACATCTTTATATCACAGACCGGTTTTAATTAAAAATCGTCTGTGATAAGACTTCTAATAGGCAACCATTTCTCTATTTATTGGCTAGCCTGAGGAAATGCTAGCCACGCCCTCTAGAAAAAAGCAGATTACAGAATAACTAAACTCATGTTACAAAAATATTACAACCATTTAAGAAATGAACTTAGATATATTAACCAAATGTAACTCAATAGCATTAACCAATTAATAGAATACACAACTACAATTTACAAATCCACAACACAAGTTTGACGATTAACCCAAATGGAACTCACCTTTTTTGTGTAAAACTTGACTGAGCAAGAAGGCACAAAGCTGTCCTCGAATTCGCTGCAGATCAGCCTCTTCCAACGCAGTTGTTACCCGATTGGGCGTTTTCTTAGTGACAAGGAGTTCCATGTTGTGGCAAACGTAAAATCCACAATGGTTATTTCCCTTTCCCTGCTGGTGTCACTTTGCAAATATAGATTTGGTTAGTTCCAGAATCATTATTACATAGTTTACATAGGATTATTGTGTATAGCGGATACCGAAAACTTAAAATCGTGATTCAGCTTCGCCCTGTCCTTGCCAGAAGGACCTCCATAAGCTTTGTACACTTTGAACGCGCTACGTGATTGCAAGAGGTTAGCCTCAGCTATTCCAAGAGAAACATACATGTTTGAACAACCTACATGACCATGTTATCTTTGGAGGAAACGTGATTAATTACCTAGTGATTGATTTTGCGATAGGTTGTAAGTCGTGGCTGCCACTCTGTAAGGAATCAAGGTAAATAACCCGATTCGTCGATGGATGAATTACAATGAGAACCCAGTGAAACCTACACAAGTATGTCGGTATTGTCAATTAACATAACAGAGTTGCGAGCATAGTGCAAATCAAACTAGCACTTACCCTGGGTTGTGTGGTAAAAGTATGAACTATTTATCTTTTTGAGCCGCCAAGGCCTCTCCGACGTATTTATCGACAAATCCGTAATCTCTGTCCATTGTTTGCTTGGAGACTATGTGTGGGTCCAGGAAACCCACCGGTTGTTCGTTGTCTCGCTTCCCGGATCATGTATCTAAATATATGAAAGCATTGAGTCATATATATATATATATGACTTTTATCGATATTACACAAATGTAGAATGTGAATGCACACACTTACAATGTCCAGCATCTCAAGAGCGCGGCATCGAGGGCGCGAGGTTGAAGACGTCAAAAAGGTCATTGAAGTCGGCTGTAAAGAATCCCCCCGATAACTCGTTGAATAGATGCTCATACTTGAAACTGACTGATATACTTGATGTGAGAAGGGTGCCCGATCTTTCGATGAGGTAGATAATTATCAATTCGGTGGAATTGACCCTCACGATCCGACTACAACCGCACTACAATGTTGCGCCTTAGCAATCGCTGAACCAACTCCAAAAGGTTATTGACTTTGCCGAAGGCGCGGTCAACCGGAACACGAAGTTCAATTCCTGCGAGCAATCGAAGAACTAGCAAGAATAAGATGAAAAGCAATCTGAAAAACAAAGGTGGGATTCCGATTAAGTTGTCTTTACAGGTGGTCAACCAACACAACTGAAGAATAGAAGTTTGCACAAGGGCTAAACCTAAACTCAATGAAATCTGAGTTCTTTGGAGGCCGGCCGTGGTATAAAAAGAAGTGGGGCTGTTCACCATGCCTTGATTTGTGGCCGAAAATCAGACCTTCCCTCAAATTCCTTTCCATCTTTAGCTAGGCCTCCTTCCTATTATTCTTATCTCTAAATAAAGACTCTATTACATGGTAAGGGCCAATTTATGCGCCAATTCGTGGGTGACGCACCACCACTTTCTTTGCGAAATCATGGAGACTTGAGGATCTTGTGGTCAAATGGAGAACTCTTTCCCTTTCTGCAATCATCTTCGTGTCCATTCACCATCATCGCGCTAGGACCTTCATTCCTTAACAGAATAACACAATCTATTTCAGGCAGTATCAAATAGTTCTTCAAGTCATTAGATATGCCAAGAAACGAAAGTACCTGATAATTCAGTTTACGTGCACGAGCTCGAGTGATCAGTCCTTGTATAGGATGAGGAGTTGTGGCAGCAGCTGCTGTGGGCGTACCCAAAGAAGTGATGTCCTCATCAATACTCGTTATGCGGTCTTGCACTGGCTCTTTAGCTTGTTGCATTATGCACCAATTCTGCAATCTGACGCAAGCAATAGAAAGTTTCTTCATGCGCTCTCCTGTTACAAAAGGCTCTCCTAGCTGGTATACTCGGGCCAGTGGGGCAATTGGATAGTCCAATTTCTTCATGATTTGCTTCGCTTTGCCCTTGACTTTTTTTATGCCATAAGGAGTCTGCACAGTAGATGAGTGGGCACCATCCCACTGAATGTCCTTTGATGCAGGGGGCACGGGAGCCGATTTGGTGCTCTGCTGGGGTGCATCATATGGCTCAGGCAGTTGGGAAGCTCCGGTGATGGAGGATGGGCGTCCAGGGAGATGTCGCTGCTGGGCCACTGGATAAAAGTGTGAATGGCATCCCCCAGTGTCACAATCTCGTCGTTTGGGGGCGTCGGTAGTGGGACGGTCTTGAAATTATCGTTTACACCGTCCATACTAACCTTCGTGAATCCCTGTGCCACAAGGGTGCGTGCACCGCCCTTCAATAAACGGAAACGTGACCCCCGAAGCAGCCGGAATAAGAGTGGCACCATGGACAAGTCTCACTTGGAGAGTGCACCGCGTGGCCACCTACATAACGGTACACAATTAGCTACTGCGTCCAACAGCTATTTGTATGGAGCATTCAAGACATATATATAAGTACCTTGATGTCACAGACAGGAGATTTCCCATGTTCAGCTGTGGGAGTGGCAGACGCACAGCTGCACTTTTTGGTAGTGGGGCTGATTTGCCCACATACATCTGGGACTTGTGCAGGCTGATTATTGAGCCTATCCTCGAGGCTTTTTATCTTATTGTTGAATTCTTCTCTTAGTCTTTCCTCAATCCTTTGTACCAGTCGCTCCTCTCGCTCTGCTTTGGTTCTCTTCCTACTCCGGTATTTGTCCGAGTCGCCTGGAAATCCTGACTTCCAGGGAACAAAAACCCTAACGCCTCGCATGCGACCAGGGTGTTCCTTGTTTCCCAAGGCTGTGGAGAGTACATCTTTCTCCCTGTCTAGCAAAAAAGTGTTCTCGGAAGATTGTGTACTCAACGCTACCTGCAAGATCTCGAAAAGTTAATTCACTTACGAAATTAAGAACTAATTACGTACAAAATTGGAAGTCCGATATTTTACCAGTCGTTGGCAGACTTCCTCGTCCGCAGGGTTTGTAAAGGAGACAGTGCCGGAAGACGTGGCACTTGACCTTGCTCTCAGCCAGTCTCTGGCGCGTCGGTCAACGATACATGCAAATGGCACACAGGCCTCCTCGTCCTCCCTCTCCCATTGGTCCCTCTTCCCCGCATACCCAGCGGTGCCAAGTCTGTGGGGGTGGGTGCTCCTTGCCTGTAGGGCCTTGTGGGCTTCACTTTGACGCACAAATTCATCTGTCGTCTTCGCCTCAACAAAATTTTGCCATACATCCTCAGTAATGAACCCGAACTTAGAGAAGGGAGTCCTGTCCTTATTGACATATTCCTTGACAAGGGTGCTCTTGAAATTCTTCCACGCCTTTCCCGCCACTAGTAGTGCATACCGTCACACTAAGATCACAAAGTCTTCTGGGATATCGAATGAAGACATAATTTCTGTCACCAAGTCGTTGCGGCTCTCATCAGTCAGCGACTTCCAGGATGGACATGTGGTGGGGACTCGTTCCCGTGTGACTATCCCGCACAATGTCCTAAATGCATTCACCGCCTTTCTTGGTTCGGTGGGGGCCCCATCCTTTCGATCAACCGCTGTGATGGTATATCGTTCCGTGGGCCTTTTATTTGCTCCTCTTGGACCTCGAGGAGGTTTTCTTTTCGGTGACTCATCACATCCTTCAGACGGCGAATGTGGGGACACCATCTTGCAATCTAGGCCGGTTGTCGTGGCACAACAGGAAAGAAAAGTAAACAAACATGGAAGGTTACCAATTGATGGCTGCTTTTATTTAATGGGTATAAAGGTAGTTCAGAGAAGGTAAGTTGAGAGAAGCAATTCATGATATTTTAGTTATAAGTTCTCAGAAGTAATGTCTAACTTGGTCTCTGACACTAGTCTGGATCACACCATGCACAGTTGGCTTGAGTAATCTTGTTGTAGTTGCTAAATCGAATATGCCCAAAAATGAAGGAAGTAATCTTCTTGTAGTTACTAAATTGAAGTGAATTTCTCTCATAAATAAACACAACCACTTAATGGACAGTCATACACCTCACCAGGGATGGATTGAGGAATAGCAAAGAATTAAAAAAGGTGCCCTCATCTCAAACAAATATCTAGTTCTAATGTTCTTTGTTACTACTCGTACATATCTCACTGCTTTGTTTCTACTCATACTTCATAATGTAGGTATGTAACAACAAGATTACAACGTCAACGAAAATCGCTATGGTTTTTGCTTCTCCACCAGCCAAACGAAAATTGGTGAGAGAAGAGCGATTATCGGCACTTACCTAGCGAATTTCACCATGTATTTCGTGGTGGTAATATATAGTTGCAAGAATTAAAATAATAAAAATCGTCCAATTTTTAACCTAGATCTGCATTTTATATTGGCAACATTCTTTTTGTCACATTGTTATTGTTTTTAAAATAAGAACAACAATGTAGACATGTATTTCAATTTAATTACCCAAACATCAATAGTTTTCGTTGTCTCGCACAAACTGAAGTAGTGACATTTCTAGCTAGCCTACTTGTGCTTTAGATAGAGGGGAGCGATTATCGGCACTTACCGAGCGAAAATCGATGGGGAGGCGTCGGTGAGGGTGCGGCGTCGGCGATGGGGAGGAGTCGGCGATGGGGTGGCGTCGGTGAGGGGGCAGCGTCGTCGATGGGGAGGGGTCGACGAGGGGGCACCGTCGGCGAAGGGGAGGCGTCGACGAGCTGGGGCGGAGACGAATACTTAGGGTTTTGAGCGCGTGAGTGGAAGAGTAGAGAATGAATGATCTGCCAGAGTAACCTTTTTATATGTCTCCCATATCACAGACGGTTCTAGATTAGAACCATCTGTTATAAAAATATCACAGACGGTTCTAGCTTAGAACCGTCTGTGATATTATTTTATCACCGACTATTCTATACTAGAACCGTCTGGGATAGTTTTTATCGCAGACGGTTATGTATTAGAACCGTCTGTGATATAAACTATACCAGACGGTTCTATTATAGAACCGTTTGTGATGAAGATTGACACAGACCTTCGCTAAGGTAAATCCAAAGTTTGGCCTTCTTTACATAATGTGTACTGTATATGCAATTGTAGATGAAGCAATATCAGTAAAGGAAAGGAAACTATAATAAATAAATCAGATGCATATATACACAAAGTTGTTTTTAATTTTGAGCATCTCAGCCACGCACTCTCGGTATTGTCTAACCAGTGAGTGCAGGCTTTGGTTCCTTTTGTACTCTGGCCTGATAGGTTACCAAGGGCAGGGTAATCATTTATGGTGCAGAACAAAAGGCAGTGCAAAGTGAAGTTCTCTCGTTTGTACGCATCCCATACCTGTGCACCGAAAACCCATAGTGTTTTCAGATCTTCCACCAATGGTGCTAGGTACACATCAATATCGTTCCCAAGTTGTTTCGGTCCTTGGATAAGTACAGACAACAAAATGTACTTGCGCTTCATACACAACTAAGGAGGAAGGTTGTAGATACACAGATTCACAAGCAAAGTGCTATGCCGGCTACTCATGTGACCGAAAGGATTCATTCCATCTGTACTCAATCCAAACCTTATATTCCTCAGATCCTCACCGAATTCTTGAAACCTCCTATCGATGTTTCTCCATTGGATAGAATCAGCAGGGTGCCTTAGCATTCCATCGTTTTTACGCTCCTCCGAGTGCCAACGCAACAGTTTTGCCTCATTTGGGGTCGCAAACAAACGCATCAAACGAGGAATTATAGGCAGATACCATGCCACCTTAGTAGGAGGTCCTTTCATCACCTGGATGCCCTCACTGTCATCATCCGAATGACTCTTACGCTTGTACCGGGATGCTTTGCACACAGGACATATGTGCAAGTTCGCGTACTCTTGGCGGTACAGGATACAGTCGTTCGGACATGCATGTATTCTTTCTACATCCATTCCCAAGGGACAAAGAACCTTCTTAGCTTTGTAGGTGGTTGTCAGCAACTCGTTTCCCTCGGGAAGCATGTCCGCCAATAAACGTAACAGCGCTGTGAAACTCTTATCGGACCAACCGTTGCTTGCTTTCAATTTCAGCAGTTCAAGCACAGATGACAACCTTGTGTATTTCGACTTGCAGCCTGGGAACAAAGGTTTCTCCGAGTCCTTCATCAAGTCCCAGAATTTACCATATTCTCTATCATCACGGTTCCCTTCTACATCGCGCAGCATCTGATTCAAATTATCTTCCTGCAACCTATCCTCATCGGAACCACAATCGATATGACCATCCGACATATCATTGACTTCGTCGACCATGTTAATACATGCTTCCTGTATCTCCTGCTCTCCACCGTGACTGGTCCAACATGTATACCCCGTTTTGAAACCCCTCATAATCAAGTGTGCTTCGATCTGCGCAAAGTTTCGAAACATCTTCATATTCTCAAAGTCAATGCACGGACAAGACATAAACTGCCCCCCTTATTAAACATATCCTCTTCTGCAGCTCTTCTAAAAGCAGAGACACCATTAATGTACTCGGCACTCACACGGTTCTTAGTGTACATCCATCTTCGGTCCATCTACGCCAAGCATATAGCATTTAGTGTTAATGCAATGAAAACCCGTTACTACCCTTACAAAGAAAGAACACATGAATCTACAAGCTAAATCTAAAAAAACATCAAATTCTATCCTTACCAAGCAAGATCTTGAATATACTGCAATTAGACACCGTTACTAACCTTAGATCACCAAAATCAAATGGATCCTCAATCACCCTTCAAAATCAACGGTCTTCTTTTACCAAATCGCCTCACAGCCGCACAGCCGCAACCAAATGAAAATAGATCCCGAAACCCTAAAATGCACCAAGTGGCTCGGGCCTCTATATTTTATATTACTGATAGAAATCTCAGACGGTTTTATTAAAAACCGTCAATGGTAAACATAGCATTCCAGACGGTTTTATAATAAAACCGTCTGTGATATATGACAGACGGTTTTATTACAAAACCGTCTGGGATAATACGTGATATTACAGACGGTTTTATTACTACAACCGTCTGTGATATTGATGTATATCACTGACGGTTTTTGTAGAGGTCCGTCTGTGATAATGTCAGTGACGGTTTCAATATAAAACCGTCCGTGATATTATTCATCACAGATGGTTCTGAGGAACCGCCTGTGATTAGGCGTCTAATATAAGCCTTTCTGTAGTAGTGGACGATGCCGAACACTTTTCTTGCAGTATCGTGAGAATGCCCTATGAATGATTTTGAATATTAAGTAAACTTAAATGCAGTAGAATGGAATATTGCTAGAGCAATAACGCAATGATCGAGTTTACCTGTTCAGCATGTCCCAAAAGTCTTGATATAGATTAGTTGGTTTTCTCCTAGAGTCCAAGACAAAAATCCTGCTAGCATCTAACTGGATGACGAGGAGGACCCAGTGAAACCTGCACATATATGTCAACGTAGTCAATTACTTCAACATCGTACGTGTTACGCAAAAATAGTAAAAAGATATTAGAAGTAGGGAAATACATACTTAAAGTTATAGGGTAAAAGTATGGAGGTTTTGTATTGCAGCTTCAAAAAAGTATTAAATAAATAGTCTTCATTGTACTGTGTATTATCCCTCAGAAGCTTCTCGTTGACAAGCCCCAGATCTAGGAATGCTAGATTGTCATTGCCATTTCTTCTACATGTCTGTATCTCCATTCTACATAAGAAAGAAGTTAGATATGCAATTAAACAGTACAAGAATGCACAATAATATACGTAGAGACTTACAAAGTCCACAATCTAAGTATATTCACATCCAGGGCATCTTGCTGGTACAACATGTACAACTCCTCAAAATTCACCCAGAAAATGTTATCCCCATTGTGAAAATATTGCTCCGTGTATCGGATTGCGAATGCTTCCATACCATCGTTGGGCTGCTGCATGTAACACTGATTGACGCGCCACAGTTGTGTTGTTAGGTGGTGGAAATGAGCTGGTTCAACCAGCGGTTTCCCCATAAATAACTTTCACCTTAGACCTTGCTCGTGAGCATCTCGTTGAGCAACATCTGCTTGAGCATCCAACCTCAACGCGTCGACACTAGCCGTCTTCAAGTATTGCTTTCTGGATTGTGCTCGTAGTCCGACATTTTGCAAAGTTCAGAAGCTTGCCCCGTCTTTTGCACTTTTGCCATATTCAAGAAAAACTTTTGCGCGTTAGCATCAACTTTAGTCTTCTCAGGTGATGGCACCTTTTTAAAGTGAGATGTTACGCTGGCGCTGACATGCTTTTTCCGTTCTTCTTCGGTCATCTCAGCTGGTAATTTCTTCTGGGATTGTCCTGGCTTCACAGATGATTGAGATTTCTTCGAGGACGGTACTGACTTCCGAAATGGTGTTGGTGTTTGATTCTTTGCAGATTTGGGCGGAGGAGTCAGACTTTTTCTGGTTAGTGCCGGCGGAGGAGCTGGACTTTGTCTGTGTGGTGGCGACCAGGGCGGGAGGTCTCTGGGTGGAGAGTGCAGCTGATCATCATCTTCGTCATCCTCATCGTCGGAGCCAAACTTAATCAAGCTCTTACGCTACGCGAGGAAGCTATGCACGTTTTCTCCTAGTTTTTTGTTTTCGTCCTCACCAGGGATCTCTACTTCCATTTTACGGTATTGGCAGACTACACTGTCCACTTCGACCCTGGTGAATCCCTGCGGTATTGGGCGACAGTGCAAAGCCTGCGACTCCTGGCATGGCCAAGCCCTGCCCTCAGCACCTTGATGGTAATACCATGTGCGGACAAATGTAGCTTGCATGGTGTCGGTTCTTTGATGTCATCCACAGGAAAATATAGTCCATGCTCTTCGGGAATCCCTGTGGACGTGCAGCTGCTCATATGAGCACCAAGACTGATGAGCCAAGGCTTTCACCGGGTGGCAGCGTGAGCTGAGAGCTTTCTGTATTGCTTGCTCTACAACCTTATCTAGTTCCGCTCTCTGTTCCTCTAACGCTCTCGCCACAACATTTTTATTTGACGGTCCAGTTGATCTTCTCTTAATCTCTTTGGACGCTTGTACAACCATGCGTCTGCTGGGAAGGCTTCTTTCCACGGCACCAAACCAACTTCTTGGGTGTGACCTAGATGCTCCTTGTTACCCAGGGCTACGGTTAGCTCGTCATTCTCCCTTCGTGGCCTGAAAGATCCTTAGGAAGATTGTATGTGAGCATCTGTGATTCTGCGCGACACTTCCTGCTCTCTATCGCTTCTAAAGCTTAAGGTACCATCATCTGAGATAGTAGCACCCCTCCCAAGCAACTAATGCTTCGATCGTTCACTCAAGGCGGCCGTCGCAGGAATGACACCCTTGTGGGTTAGTTCTTCTTCGGACCAATCCCATGCTGGTATTTTCTTCACGTACCCTCTTGTTCCTAGTGTGTGAGGGTGAATATTCTTATCCGTGTTTGCCTTGTTCCTTTGACTTACTATCTGCGCTTCTTCAGACCTCTTGTACGCCACAAAGTCCTCCAAAACTCTCTTAACTTTGGGTACGTGTCAAAATTCGGCGTTTCATTCTTCTTCACATAGTTCTTATTTAGTGTTGTCTTCCAATTCTTCCACGCTATTCACATGATGCATAGTGCACGTTTCTTTGCAACCAGCTCGGTTCCTTGGGGGAACTGGAACACTCGTTTTAGCTTGTCCCACAACGAGTTCTTCAGGTTATTGGGAACCACCCATGGGTCACCTCGACGGCCAATCCATGATCTGTAGTTGATGGGCACATCATCTCTAGCAAGAACCCCGCATGCTGTCTTGTAGGGCCCCAACGATGACTCGGGTAGAACAGGTTCCCCGACTACCCAGAGCTCCAATGTGTTAAAAAGTCCCTTAGGCATCTTGTTCGGACCATGACTTGCGCGCTGCCTTCGTTGATCAGATGTCTGAGCCTGCAATTTGATCTTCTTATTAGTTGTCTGGGCCTACAATGTTTTGGGAACCATAGTGTACTAATACTTTACCTCACCTACGTTAATGACGTCAGGTTGGTCCATGGCAGGATCTTGCAAGTTTAGATAGGACGTTGGGCTATGGTTCAGGCTACCCGTTCCTCATTCGTCCATATTTTAGGGCCCAACTGCCTCCGGCACTTGTCCTTGGTCAGAGGCCATTCCTAGCAAGTTTATCGGAAATTTCAAATTAACAAGGCCATTTTTGAAAGAGACATACAAATGAAGATTGACATAACGAATGAACATAGATGTAAAAGCATATGAGCATACGTATAGCCGCGTTGCTGGCTATACTATTCTTCTGCTCATGATGCCGAACTTATCAATTCAAATAAATAAAATTAATACACATATTTGAAAGGCACATACACTAAGGTTTGGATTGATAAGAGGAAAACATTCATGGTAAGCAAGTTGTAATTTAGATATTTTTCTATAATTTGGTTGTCCCTATACTAAAGTGCAGTTTGTGAGCATTTAGGGTTTTTGTTGTGATTGGATTCAGATGCAAAACAAGTTCTAATTAGGATCTTTTTCCAGATTATGGTAGTATATATATCCCTATGAGTGTTTTAAATTTCACCACAAATTGTAAAATTAAAATACGGCTAATATTTATTGAAAGGGGGAGTACTCAATAATAATGTACAGACATTTCGTGTCGTCAATTCAACGACAAGTACATAACAATTCCCAAACTTATCAATTCAAAGAAATAAAATTAATACACATATTTGAAAGACACATATACATCTTTAAAGAACATGTACACATATATATTTTTTATCTTTATGCACATACACATATACACAGACACATACACGTGATATATACACATACGCAGGAGATCTACACATACATATATACATATTTTTTCTGAATTTGCATCTGTTTCTCAACGAATAAAAAAGTTATGAGTACAACCTCAGTCACACTTGGTAAATATTATCATCAAGCTAGGAAAATAAAATAATTAGATGTCATAAGTCACAACCAACGTCCCTGCCCAAGGATAGCTAAACATCGACATGTTGATTGAATAGTCATATATCTAAATCATCTTAACACCTTTTGTATGCCTTAAATATGAATGTACAGAACTTCAAATACTTACACCACATACATCTTTCAAGGATACAAACACATATACATCTTTCAAATACTTACACCACTGATGGTTTTTTTAGGATAATAGTAGGACCAAGAAGGTCCTACTGTATATTTAATTATATTAAAGGTAAAGAACAATGTATGTACAAGAAGAAATTAAGACAATAGGATGTACAAGAGGGGGGAATTGTCAAAAGATATAAAAATTCCATAATAGCACCATACAGATCATATTTTCCTAAGAGGATGGGCACTTCATGATTTGTACATTGACACAAGCATAAGCAGCTTATATTATAGAACTGATATCGAGTGTAGCATCATGTTCCTCAAGTGGCATACCATCATCGACCAATAGAAGCAAAGCTCAAATAAATTAACCATGTCAAGTGTAGCATCATGTTCTCCGAATTAAATAAATAGCATCAGATGAAGTGCACATGAAAATAGAACAAGCAAAATGAACAATACAGAGGTTGGCAAAAATAGACAGTTGTAGCATGAAATCCACGGCTCACATAAGTTTTTATTTGTTTATGCTTGTTGTGAGCCTCTTCTCCCAAACCACATTCTAGCACATGATATTTTGGATGCCACATTTGCGACCCAAAAGAAAAACTACCAGTGCAATGGCAATATCAATATGTTGCCATTGCTGCTTTTCACAACAGCATAGGTGGCATAATAAGCTCAATCAGCTAAGTTCCTACTTCATATAGAGATTGGATAAATAAATAACTTGATCTTTACAATAAAATCTAACAAGGGAGACTAGCTACTATTAATGTCTAATGTATCATGGATGTAGCAGTTCTCAATGGTGTTAAGGAGTTTTTGTGTAGTATCAGGCCAATTCATTATCACATAAAGTAATGAAAGTATTTGAGAATTTGAAAACCATCTATTTGACTTGACAATAGCTTGGAGAGTACCAGGAAAGAGGAAGCCACACTGCAAAAAATCTACATGTTTAGCCAAATCAATAAAAGATGCAAATAGAAAACTAAAGTTTCTGTCATCGGTAAGTGGTGAATGTAGTGCAGAATTTCGATTTGATATCTACATTTTTCAGTCCAGTACATCCATGGGATAAATATGTGCAGGTAATAATGCTCTAAGTTGACAACAAGCAGACTAAATCAATGTCTTGTTTCCACAACACCCTAGATCTGAGTTGCTATTATTCCATGTATAATGCTTGAAAAATTGACAACAAGCAGAACAAATATACACAAGAAAAGAACATTGCCATGATCAAACTACACAAGAACTCCCAAAATAACTTAATCGGTCAGCCCACCGGTGAGCGCGAACGACGGCGGGTCTTCGACAGACTCGAGAGGGAGGAGGAGGGCACGGGGAAGGGAGAGAAAGGGCTTCACCTCAGTGGGGATGCGACGGCGGCGATGAAGGCTAGGGGATGCGACTGCGGGGAGGACGAGGTGGCGGCGGGGAGGCTCGAGGCGATGCGGATGCGAAGGTGACGGCGGGGAGACCCGAGGCGGCGACGGGGAGGCTCGATGCGGCCGAAGGCGCGGAGGTGAAAGTGGCGGAGATGCAAGTGCAGGAGAGGGTTTGGGTTGGACGTGGTAGTGATATTTATAGGAGTCGACTATCACTGCCGGGTACCCACAAGAACCGACAGTGATAGAATATCACTGCCGGGTCACAAAGAGAGCCAGAACTGATAGTGGCCTTATCACTGCCGGTTCTACTAAAACCCGACAGTAATAAGTCATATCACTGCCGGGGTTAAAGAGATCCGACAGTGATAGTGGCCTTATCACTGCCGGTTCTACTAAAACCCGGAAGTGATATATCACTGCCAGGGTTAAGTACAAACGGCAGTGATATGACTTATCACTGCCAGTTTATCCTACAAACCGGCAGTAATAATATACGATCTTGCCAGTTTTAGGAAACCGCGATGATAAGTCGTGTATGCCCAATTAAGTGAAACTTTCAGTTTATTTCATTTCAAAGGCTAATGGCTTTGGGATTTTTGAAATACTATCAAATTTGATCCAAATTATCTGAAAATTTTTGGAGGCATACTACGGGACATATACTATTTTATACAAATATTTTCCCCTAATTCTGACTAAGTTCTAAAATTCTGAAAAACCAAATTGCTCACTGTTTTAATACTTTATAAATCAAATAATGCTTAAAAAATTCACACAAATGCTATACATAATTTCACACAAATGTACAAATTCACACAAATAATTAAAAAATTGATACATGGATATTTACATAATGAAAAAAGGTTGATGTATTTTCAAATTTTGAAATAATAAAAAATTGTTAGATGGATATAGTCAAAATATATCCTAATTACTTACAATTATATTGTTATTTGCAATTATATGCTTATGTGATGTTTGATTTAATTAATTGTAGATGGACCGAAGGTGGATGTATGACACAGACTGTTGCAGCGCAGAGTTCTTTAATGGTGTGACTTGTAACAATTCACACAAATGCAGTCAAATCCATTACATCATATAATACATTAATTGTTACACATGAGAAAATAAACACGTCGTTCGTATAAAAGAAAGCATATCTTTAATTTGTACGACTAAGCTACAATTCGACCTTCGTTATGATCGTGGCGTATGTACGTAGCTTCCTCACTATCTTCCATGAGACTTAGGTCAACGTCCTCTTCGAAAGGAGGAAGCTCATCGAATTGGTTGTATTCTTCCTCGTCGACAACATTCTGAACTCCAACAATCCTTCTTTTTCCTTTAATAACCACGTGGCGTTCCTTGTTAGCCGGGTCAGTTACAAAGAAGATTTGTTTAACAGAATTAGCAAGTACGAATGGTTCTTCCCTGTATCCGACGAGTTTGAGATCCACGGTAGTAATACCATACTTGTCGATGTTAACATCCCCTGGAAGTCTGACCCATTGGCACCGAAAGAGAGGGACCTTCAAAGGTCCATAGTCAAGCTCCCAAATCTTTTCTATGAATCCGTAGTAGCCTTGCCTATTTTCATTGCTGTCATAGGCATCTATACGGATACCGCTGTTTTGGTCCGCGCTCTTTTTATCTTGTGCTCTTGTATAAAATGTAAAACCATTTATGTCGTATCCTTGGAATGCCCGAATTGTAGTTGACGGTCCCTGAGCCAACACTTTCAACTGAGCGCACTCTGTCTCCGTATGCATCATGTGCCTACGCAACCAATCACCGAAGTTATCTCTATGCTCTCTCGCGATCCAACCCTCTGACTTCCCTGGGTTTGTTCTGGATAGCATGCTCTTATGCATGTTGACATACGGGGCCACCAGAACTGATTGTCCCAAAACTGCGAAATGTGCTTGTGCGAATGAAGCTAGATTGGTTGTATGAAGTTATTTCTCGTCTAGTGTCCCTTTTCCCTGTAGCCTCCCCTCATGCCGAGATATAGGCGCACCAATCGGTTTGAGATCCATATAATCGATGCAGAACTCAATGACCTCCTCGGTTCCCCAACCATCGTTAATGCAGCCTTCCGGCCGATGTCGGTTACGAACATATTTCTTTATAACCCCCATAAACCTCTCGAAAGGGTACATTTGATGTAGAAACACGGAACTAAGAATTCGTATCTCTTTCACAATGTGAACAATGAGATGGACCATAATATCAAAAAAGATGGAGGGAAACACATCTCAAGCCTGCACAGAGTGTGGACCACGTCTTCCTGCAGCTTATCAGTTTTAACGGATCGATGGCCTTCTGTGAAATCTCGTTGAAGAATGAACACAACTTTATAATTGGGTCTCAGACTTTATCTGGCAGAACAGCCCTAATTGCAATTGGAAGCATCTGTGTCATCATCACATGGCAATAGGGAGACTTCATGCCAATTAATTTTAAGTCTTTTATTGAGACTAGTCTCTTTATGTTGGCAGAGTAACCAGACGGAACTTTGACTCCGTGCAAGCATTCGCACATGCTAATTTTTTCTTTCTTGCTCAGAGTGTAGCAGGCCGCGAAAAGGTACTTTTTGCCTGTATCCATGTCTTCGTGATGTATCTCCTTCCTAAGTTTCATATCTTCAAGGTCCATCCGTGCGTGGAGGGTATCTTTTGTTTTGCCATGTATATCCAGTAAGATACCAAGCAAGCTGTCACACACGTTCTTCTCTATATGCATGACGTCGATTGTGTGTTGAACTTCCAAGTGTTGTCAATAAGGTAGGACCCGAAATACTGATCTCTTTTTCCACAAAGGAGCCTTATCACGGGAACTCGGGATAGATGTACTGCTAGCTCCCTTTTCGTGAATAATATGAAGATCCTTTACGGCCGCAAATATCTGTTTCCCAGTGCGATTCTTCGGAGTTAAGAAAGTTTTCTTTGTCCTGTCAAAAAATCTCTTATTATTGTGGTATGGGTGATCCTTGTGAAGGAACCTACGATGCCGCATGTAAGCCATTTTTCGACAGTTCTTCAGCCATCGGCTAGCTGTATCATCCAAGCACTGGACACATCTGTTGAACCCTTTTGTCGTCTGTCCCGATAGGTTACCAAGGGTAGGGTAATCATTAATGGTTACGAACAACAATACGCGTAGGATAAAGTTCTCTTTTTGTACTCATCCCATACCCGTACTCCATTGTTCCACAATATTAGAAGATCTTCAACCAATGGTTTGAGGTACACATCAATATCATTGCCAGGTTGCTTGGGCCCTTGGATCAATAGTGGCATCATAATGTACTTCCGCTTCATATAAAGCCAAGGAGGAAGGTTGTAGATACATAAAGTCACCAGCCAAGTACTGTGACGACTACATTGCCGAAAGGATTCATCCCATCCGTACTCAACCCGAACCTTATATTCCTCACATCATATGCAAAGTGCTTCTTATATTTTCTGTCGATGTTCCCTCATTGCACAGAATCAGCAGGGTGTCTGAGCATTCCATCCTTCTTATGCTATTCGGCGTGTCATCGTAGCAATTGGGCATGCCTTTTGTTCACAAACAATCGCTTCAAACGGGGGATTATATGGAAATACCACACCACCTTATGGGGGGATATCTTCTTTTTATGCTCCAGCCTGACATCATCATTATGGATATGATATCATCATTGCCCTTATACCGCTTTGATTTGCAAACAGCACAGGCATCCAAGTCTGCAAACTCATTGCGATACAACATGCAATCGTTTGGACATGCGTGTATTCTTTGTACTTCCAGTCCCAACGGGAGACAACCTGTTTGATCTGGTATGTAGTTATAGGCAACACGTTACCCTCTGGAAGTAAGTCCCCCAAGAGACATAACAGCTCAGTGAAGCTCTTATCGGACCAACCAATGCTTGCCTTCAACTGCAGTAGTGTAAGAATGGTATGCAGTGTTTTTGCTCCTCCTTGCAGCCCGGGTACAATGGTGTTTTGGAGTCCTCTACCATACGCTGGAACTTTTGAAACTCTCTTTCACTCGTGAAGTCCCCCTCCCCATCACGCAACATTTGATCCAGATCGTCGTCGTGGCTATCGACAAACGTATTTTTGACTATCGTCATATCGTTTTCTCCATCATCTTCAGCAATGTGTTACCCTTCATGTACAATTTCATATTCACCGTGCTCGGTCCAACAGGTATAGCCATCCCTAAAACCCTTCGAAGCAGGTGTGCACGTATCGACTCTATGGTAGAAAACAGCTTCTCATTTTTGCAAAACGCATGGCAACACATTTAGTCCTCCAGATTCTTCGACTTGTGCGTCGCAGCCGCGTTTACAAAATAAGTCACACCATTAAAGAACTCTGCGCTGCAACGGTCCGTGTCATACATCCACTTTCGGTCCATCTACAATTAATTAAATCAAACATCACATAAGCATATAATTGTAAATAACAATATAATATAAATGATAAGATTTAAAAATTCATGTAGCAATTTTGACTATATTAAAATACATCAACCTTTTTTTATTATGTAAATATCCATCTAGCAATTTTTTATTATTTTATAAAATGAAAATAATTGTAAATACTTAGGATATGTTTTTACTATATTAAAATACATCAAACTTTTTTCATTATGTAAATATCCATCTTGCAATTTTTTACTATTTTAAAAATAATAAATAATTGTAAATAGTTAGGATATATTTTGACTATATTAAAATACATCAACCTTTTTTCGTTATGTAAATATCCATCTAACAATTTTTTATTATTTCAAAATTTGAGCATACATCAACCTTTCTTCATTATGTAAATATCCATCTGGCAATATTTTATTATTTACAAAATTGAAAATAATTGTAAATAATTAGGATATATTTTTAATATTTTAAAAATGTCCAAGTAGCAATTTTTTAATTACTTTCATAATTGATAATATCAATGTTGCAATTTTTAGTTACTTTAATAATTGAAAATAAGCATATAATTGAAAGTACATGATATATTTGTAAGATTTACAAATGTATCTTGCAATTTTCAATATTGCAAAATTCATCTAGCCATTTTCACTATTTAAAAATCCACTAAATCACTGAAATGAATAAGAATTATAATTATCAAAATCTAAAGCAATGTATAAAGTAAAATACAACTACAAATATAATGTAAATCAAATTACTAACCTTGAATAGAAATATATATGAATTTTAATACAATTTTCCAGCAGTATTTCGTCACAATAAATGGACCAGAGACGCCTCTCTGTTATGCTCGATCGGTCGGAGGAAGGGATGGCTAGATATATAAGGGACTTATCATTGCCGGTTCTACGCAGAACCGGCAGTGTTAAGCTCGGATTGCGCGGGAAAATAAAATCAGGCGGGAAAATAAATATCACTGCCGGTTCTGGTGTAAAACCGGTAGTGAAAATGCTAATATCACTACCGGTTGATAGAAGATCCGACAGTGATATGTCACTACCGGTTTTAGCTATAAACCGACAGTGATATCTGGTTATCACTGCCGTTCTCCCCCCGGCTTAACTTTCAAACCGGCAGTGATATGTTCGCACTGCCGGCTCTATCCCAACCGGCAGTGATATGCCGGCAAGGATTGCCTGTTCTGTAGTAGTGAATACTCGATTGAAAAGAACCGACAGTTATAGTAACTTATCACTGCTAGTTCTAAAAAAACTGGCTGTGATACTATCACTGCCAGTTCTTCTTAAGAACCGGCAGTGATAATAGAGGAAGTATCACCGCCGGTTCGGAATCTAAACATGCAGTGATAATATTTTTGAAAAATCATAACTTTTTTCATACGAAGTCGGATGGAGACAAAATTTATATGAAAATTGTAGCTCTCGATGAGATATACAACTTTGTAGTTGACAACTTTTTTTATTTGAAGTCATTTATATATCCAAATAATCGTTGAAACTTTCCGATACGAAGGGATAATAGGAAAATATATCTTATAATACTTGAGAAGTGTATGTTAGGTAAGATGGTACGGGGAGTTCCCGCGGAGTAGCAGGTCACAGGTTTGACTCCTATCAACCGCACACGCGCGTATTTCACGTGAAAAACACATGACTTGTGACTTGCGACACGCGAGACCATGTGTAGTAGATACAGGGTAGTCAAGGTGCAAATAATTTTTTTATTTTAACGAGTGATTTTTGGACAGACTATCACTGCCGGATCGTATGTGAACCGGCAGTGATATCGATATCATTGGTCGGACTATCACTGCCGACCAATCACTACCAGTTCTAATATCCGGCAGTGATGCCAGTTTGGAACCGGCAGTTATATGGTGTTTTGTAGTAGTGCAACTAGATGCGTATGCGCGGCGTCACGTTGCGCAAGGTCAACAGAGGCATGTGCTTGCCTTGAGGCCCCGGGATGGCTGCTCTCTTTGATGTCTCAACCACATCCGCCTAATCAGCAAAACTTATTTAAGTGTTAGCATTGCTATTTGCAGGAATATGGCCCAGATAACTGAATGGGACAGCGCAAGTATATATCAACAAAATGCTTTTGAGTTTTTGAACAAATCGAGTTGTACTACTGGGAGATGCTCAATGGCTCAACATTGCAGCTGCAGTTCGTGTGCAAATTTTGAACAGTATAGCTCAGCAAGGCCGTTACCCATTGACCTTTTCTCGATTAGATGAGGTTTTGAAAAAACTATGAGCACTTTAAGCTGATTTCTAGCACAATTTTTAGACATTGTGGTTCATAAATGCAAGTCTTGGACAATTTAAAGATGAACCGAGAATTCTTTCCTAAATTGTCAGATTTCTTACTATTCCTATGATCTTTATTAGGAATCTTGGGGGAGATGAAAGAATTAGAGCAAGGTTTCAAAGAAAATAGAGGATTGTTTTAAAGCACAGTCTATAAAAGGAACCGCGAATTAATAGACCTTGCGAACATATGGGCTATGGTTTTTGAAGGCATCTAATAGTGCATGAAGAAATGTTGACAAATGAGTCATGTGGTTGTCCTGCGACAGTTGAATCATAACTTGCAAGAAACAAAAAAGGGGTATAAAATTAGTAATAAGGGGAAGAAAATCCAGTTGTATGCAAAGAAAACATAGGAGTCATAGAAGCAATGGTATTTTGCACGTAACAAAACATCATTGGCCCTAATAGAGATATATCTGTGCATACGTTATAATTCATTAGTGCATATTTTCAACATGTCTATTAAATTTTAAGGTTGCTTCGACCTTCTCTAGAACCGGTGTGGGAGCTAAAAAAATTAACTGTGGACAATTTAAAATTTTAACTTTGCTACTCATAAATTCAGTCTTCATCAGTGAGCGTGCAACATTTACAGTTATCATAGAAATTACAGTTAAGTCACTACTACATATTATACCATCACAGACGGTTCGGAACCATCAACCGTCTGTGATCATGTGTCAATGATATAACAGCATATCACAGACGGTTCTAGTTAGAAACTGTCGACGATCGGGACCGCCAACCGCAAAGAGGGAGGAAGGATCGTGTAAAAGGGGGTGAGGACCCAAGTCGTGCTCGTTCGGGAAAGAGGGAGCGTCGGCAGGCACACAGCTCGAGGAAGAAGGGCAAACGAACAGGGGAGACACAGGGTTATACTGGTTCGAGCCTTCTAGGACGGGTAATAGTTTTACTCCAGTCTTGCCCGTAGGCGAAAGATGACTAACAGGCTCCTCGGGGGAGGATGAACAGGGAGCTCGACCTCGGGGCCACTCGGAAGTGGTGGCCGAGGGGGAGCCCGGTGAGGTGGTCTCGTGTATGAGTGTGTCTATTGTTGTTATGTCTTGGCGTTGTCTTTGTACTCTCTTTTTGGTCTACCTCCGCCTTGGTCTGATCGGGGTAGTCCTGACGCTTTTATAGACCCCTGGGCGTTTATCCCGAGTGCTAACGTCGGGCGATGTCTGTGAGTTTGACAGGAGCAGTTAAATCTAGTTCCCACGCAGGGGACTTAATAGGGGTCGCTGGGCCCTAGTTTCCACGCAGGGGATCTAACAAGAGCGGTTGACCTTAGCTCCCACGCAGGCGATCTGACAAGAGTTGGTGGCCCCAACTCCCACGCAGGGGAGAGAGGCCACGCAAGGAAAGGGAATACTATGCTGGAGGCCAGACTGAAGGCGTCGAGGTCGAGGAGGCTTGCGGGGCCAGCACGGACACGGGGATAGCCTTGCCTGAGCTCGGGAACAGTCCTCCGAGCTCGGGGATATCTTTCCCCGAGCTCAGGGATGGTCCTCCGAGCTCGGGTAGAACGTTCTAAAGCCCCCGGGGGGACCTGGACACGTGTCAGGAATGACCGATCCCCGATAACCAACCCCCGAGGCTCAAGAAACGGTCTGAGACTCTAGGCGTTCTTGAGTTTGAAATCTTCTTTGAGGAGGGATCGTCACCTTGGTCGAGCTCGGGGTCTGATGAAGGCCTTTTCTGCTGGTGTTTTCGTCATGGTCGTTCTTGGAGATACTCGAGCTTCAGCGCTTCGTCTTTGAGCAGGCTTGATGGCATCTGGGACGTTCAGGCTCTCAACCTTGTGGTCATGGAGATCCTCGGGCAACGCAGGCGGAGAAGTCGGATGGTCTGGCTAGCGGGCGTTGAAGAGACGCGTCCGTACAAGGGTTTTGAAACGCCATGATGCCTCGGTTACCGCCCATTGGCCGTGGGCGCGTCTTTTGAGGTGACAATAATGTCGGCCGTCGAGGCGTCTTTAAAACCGGGACCCGGCATCCTCTAGAGCCTTTCTTCCCCATCGCCCACGTTCTCTGCTCTTTGCTTCCTGCTCCTTTGCGCTGTCACGGCTGCCTTCCTCCTCCAATTCTCTCCCCTTGACTCCATGGTGAAGTTCGGGAAGAGCACCCTCACTGCGAACCGGATGAAGGACATGGAGACCTTGGGGCTGTTGGACCCGTTCACTTGGCGACTCCCAGCCAGGGAGAACGTGCCACAACCTCGAGATGACGAGGTCGTGAGCACAAAGCAGTACATGCTCTTCGGGCTGCGGACCCTGGAGAGCGACTTCTTGCCTGCGGTCCTTGCGCAGTACGAGATCGAGCTCGTGAACCTGGTACCCAACTCTCTTCTCCACCTCTCCATCTTTGCTCATCTTTGTGAGGGGTTTCTGGGCATCCTTCCCACCCCCTCCTTGTTCTTTCGCTTCTATTCCTTGTCCCGCACCGCGAAGAACCCCGTCGTCGGGTGCCTCTATTTTCGGCTGCGGGCGGGACTCCCTTGCTCCTTTCTCCAGATCCCGACCCGGGACTCGCTCGAGTTGTGGTCGAAAAAATGGTTCTATTTGAAGAAGGGCGAGGGCAGCGACCTCGCCTACAACGGCGGCGCGGTCGACGGCAACCGGGAGACCCCGGAGCCCGAGGATTCGGCAGCCGACCAGGCGGCGGTTGCCCTCATCCACATCTACGTGACGCGCGGGCTGAAGGGGCAGGCAGTCGTTTATGACTACCTGCGCAACTGGGTGTTCCCTCTTCGGAAGAGGCGCACCCCTTCTTCGAGATCACCGGGAAGCACGATGTCACCCGGGAAGGTCCCGAAGGTAAGCATTGCGTAGCCTCGAGCTTCCCCGGGCCCGATTGAAGCTTTCTTGTTCTCAACGGTTTCTTTTGACCTCCCGCAGCACCGAAGGCGGCTTCGATGGCCTCGAGGATGCAGGAGATCTTCGGGAAGGCCGCCACCACCTACGACCTCGATGGCGACGTCCCCAAGAACATCTTGGGGCGGAGCAGCGAGGTAACGTCTCTTGCTTTGACCTTTGGCCCTGAGGGCTCGGGCTCAGGCGCTAATTGTGATGAGCTTGTGCAGAAGACCAAGGAGCTCTGGGACACGACCAAGCAGATGCTGCCGCTCCCCGGGCTGAGCAAGGGCAAGAAGGGGAGGAAGAGGCCGGCCCCTGATGCCCCGAAGCCGGTCGCCAAGAAGCCCCGAGGGGTCCGAGGTGGACAACGCGGCCGAGGGGGGCGCGGCCGAGGGTGGTGTGGCCGAGGGCAACGCGGCTGAGGGCGGCGTGGGCGACGACGACGGCGACGGCGACGAAGGAGCCCCGAGTGGGCGTCGACCTTAGGGGTTCATTGCGGCGAGGGCGAGGCGGTCGGTCGTCATTGCGGAGACAGGCGATCCGGCCGCCACCGTCCCGGCCGACGCGACACGGATCGGGCCGGGACGTCTGCGGAAGGTCCGCCTCGAAAAAAATGGAAAACGAGAAAAAAGGACATAAACTTTTTTTTTTGGAAAAAGACCTAAACATAATTTTTTATTTTCCGAAAAAGGGCTTAAACGTAATGCTAGAAAAATGCAAAAAGGATCTAAATGCAACGTACATCTTTTTTCGGAAAAAAGGACCTGAACGTATTTTTTTCCCTCAAAAGGACCTAAGTGTAATTTAGATTTTCCGCAAAAGGACCTGAGCGCAATGCCTAAAAACGCATAAAGAACCTAAACGTAATATATATTCTTTTTCAAAAAGGGACATAATCGTAACTTTTTCAAAAAAAAGGACCAAATCATAAATTTTTTTTCAGAAAAAAGACCCAAACGTAATTTTTTTTTGCGGCTCGGCTCGAGCCGAGCTCAAAGCAACTAGAGCCCGGGATTCATTTGACATTTAGTGGAGGTATTATGTCGCGTGACCAGAGAAACTACTTCATGGGATTCCTCAATTTTTCTCCTGCAATATTTCTCATTGACCACTATTTCCATAACAGAGTAAGGATTGTTTGCTCAATATCACTCTCCATCTCCCGAATAGCTTCCAACATTACCTTAGCTGAAGATTGCCCGAGCAGCTCCGCCCTCCTCTCTTAATCAAGCAGGATCCAACGCATCTTTACTTCTTTGCATTCGAGGAAACAGTGCCCACCATGTTCATGTAATCTTCTGCACACCGGGAATTTTGTGTTCAGATCCACACCTCTCTTTAACATTCAGACGCTGAGGTAAACTATTTTGAGCAGGTTGCCATATAAGTATCTTCATTTTGTTTGTAACTCGTAAATCCCATACTTCATTCCATGCAAACTTCACTGGGTTCCCTTCCGCCATAGCTGATGGCGATGCATCATTGCCCATACTAGTATCCCGAGCAGGAATTCCACCTTATACGCCGACTTTACAGAAAAGAAAAACACTCTTCGAATCAAAATGCCATGCAATGATATCTTCCATTTGAGCACGGATATTGCTAGGTAACTTCAGCATCCGCCGGCCAAAACAGATCACCAACATGCTCCTCGTCACAAACTCTAGTGATAGGATGTTAGAAAATTAACATGATATAACATTAATTTAATTCCAAAGTTACGCAAAAAAAAATGAAAACATTGCATCTAAAACATGATTACTAGTAGCCTGCAGATATTCAAATAATACAAAATTTGCTAGTAAAGAAGGCATGCCTACAAATGCTAGATAACCCAAGTGATATATAGATGTAAACAATACCATCGTAGCAGCATGTATTATTGACAGATTTAATCACATAAAGGAAATATCACTTGGACCAACAACTAGTCGGTCGAAGACACTTACAACATGCTTGGTGAAGAACAGGAAGCTATGTAGGAGCGACGCGACGTTCGAAGACAAAGACGAGCAATCGCGTATTATGGCTCTTTCCAGAAACCTGATCGCTGGTCTCCTGTGCAGGTTGTCAAGTGGTCGGCGTCGGATCGGAAACTTTACTCTCCCTCACACCCGTTGCACAACAGGCGAAGGGATGGAACAACTTGGGTGGCAGCAAGTACAAATGAAGCAGAGAGCGCTAAAGGAAGAGGTTGGATTTCTGTCGCGCACCTTCACGAACAGGGACGTCTCCCTTATGAAAGCACGTCTGACCCAAACTGCCTCACGATAACTCAGATTGAACAACCACGATTCCAGGAACCGCCCCCCAAGAATCTCGCATCGCGGGAGAACGAACTAACCGCACGAGGACGTGTGTCTCAATTAGTCCGCAGTGCCACTTCGGCAATCGAGGTGTAAGGTGATGTGGCACCATCAGTACCACATGGCAAAATTATATGTACACTTAGCACATTTCAATCGCGCGTCGTCACAAGTCACACGATAAACACGTAAAATACGCAATACGCATGCGAGTGTACATAGCCAACTATGTGTATCTCTAGTCTTCCCACCAACTTATACTAGAGTCCATACAATAGCTATACTTATAAGTTGGTGTCCCACCACCTAGGTAAGTAATGTAGTTCTAAAGTCCTATACCCTTAACACCTATTTGACTTCTTCTATTTAATTGATTCTGAATTAATTCCAATATATGATTTATAAGATCAGAAACCAAAGTAACAAGTGCTTGCCCCTGCACACTACCAGGACGTCTCACCATACCACGCGGCAACCATGAATCTACCAAAATTCAATACTTCCGTCTCCCACCCTCAAGATAGTACATTCCCTTAAAAGTGAGATACCTTCCAGCACACTCCTCCATGTATACGACATACCTGCGATAGGTTTTGCATACAACATTTGTGTCAATGTAGTACCCCGCCTTCAGAACCTGCGAACATAAGAAAGACAACTTTTAAAAGGTCAAATGTTGCTTATAACCAAATATTTTTGTTCGTGACCAGAACAAGAGGGATAAATTTGGAGCATATTTTCTTAACATGCCAACAATTTCGTAAAAGCGTATATTTGGTCCGTGTATGATAAAATTTGCCTCATTTTTTTATGGTGTAGCCACAATTTTGCCTCGTTTCGACCAGAAGGCGAGGCATCCCCCGGTAATTGGGCCTTTTCTGTCCATCCTGGAATATTGTAGAGGGCCGTGAATCTGGTGCAAATGGCCCAAATGGATGATGGCGATACAGGGTCAGTTTTAAATTTGTTTTTCGTGGAATATATCAGGGTTAGTTACAAAAACATCTTTCATGTCAGTTAATAGAAACGGGGAGAAAATTACAACTCATGCTCCCATGTATTTGTGTATCTTTTGCAGTAAAATCTGAAAATGAAGTTCGGCCATAAGGGGTAATGCGTGCAACAAAGTCTCTTTTTTTAAAAAATCGGGTCCTATAAAGTTTTGATGTACAGTTCGATACGAACCACACATGCTAGATTTTTCATAAAAAAATTGAACAATATTTGTAAGAAAATGACAGAAAAAATTGACGATTTTGCTAAACGTTGTTGACAAGATGAGTGAACCAAAAAAAATACTTCTGGACTGAAGTTGTACAACAACGACGTTTCAATTAGTTTCATCCCTTTAAATTGGGATACTTCTTGATTTCAAGAAAAACACAAAAACTGATTTAGGCACCGTTTGATTCATCACCACACTCAGGTTTAGGCTCTTTTTAGAATGCGGTAATTTTTTCTTTCTGTAGAGTTTAACTGATTATTATATAATTTATGCGTGTTCATCGGTTCTCGCGGTCACTGCAATTCTCATTATTCTTTTTCGCCAATCTTTCAAGCTTTTTAGCGGACAACTGGACAAGTGTCTGTCCATCATAAGTTCTAAAGCTAATTAGTTCCAATTACCTATTCCTCTAGCTTTCAAATACATATCCTTATATAATTTCGAGATAATTTTTAATGGTTTTTTCGTTTGCATACCCCCTCCATTCATTATTCTCAATGCTATTTATTTATTACTCCAGATTAAAGTAATACAGACTACCGAGATTGATAAGTGAGCTACCGAAGGAGAACGATTTGTCCATTTGTACGCATGCATTGGTTGAAGTACAAAATCCTAAAACATCATCTATTCAAGAACGGAGAGAGTAGCTCAATCTATTGTAGCAATGTTTTAACCTTCTTATTTTTTGAGAATCAGCATGGTTTTAACTCCAAATTGATGAAACCAAAATTAATTCTATCCGGGGTTCGTCACTTGTTTGACCCCAGTGCCTGCCCCGCCAAATCTGCTGTGTGCGTGCGGTCTGTCGGTCCCTTTTCCGCCGCACCGGCCTGCCGGCCGGACCACGACCACAATCGACCGATAGCGCGCGAGTGCAGCGCAGGGAAGCATCCCGCGCGCGTCCCGGCCCGGCCGCATTTAAAACGGGCAGTAACAATAACCAAACCCCCAGCGTCGAGAGCGACGCACGAACGGCCGGATCGCCGACGACTTCAACCCCGCGCGCGCGATCAGCCCTCGGCGTCTGGACGCTAGACCCGGTGAAGAAAAAATCCCTTGCGACGGGACAGTCAACTGTTCGACTTTCAACAAACATGGATGACCGACGCAAAAGTTTGGTAATTAAGCGGACTCTCTTCCTTCTTCGGCTGAGAAAAGGGGAAAAAAAATCCAATTTTCAACCTTAAACTCTCTCATTGGTTTGGTTTTGAACTATAAACTTTGAAATTGACTGATTCAGGATATCAATTATCAAAATTGTCCATTTTAACTTCTCAACCAATATCGAAGTGATTTTGATTTGATGTGGCATCCCGATTGTAACATCCTAATTTTCTCTTATTTGAAAATCTTTTTTAGTAGTTTAGCCATCTAAATATTTTTACCATTTTATTTGGTAATAAAAGTTTAATATGAAACTTTCTGTCGACGATGTGGACCGTCGACCGCAAAGAAGGGGGAAGGATCGTGCAAGGGGGCGAGGCCCAAAGTCGTGCTCGTCCGGGAAGGAGGGAGCGTCGATAGGTGCACAGCTCGGGGAAGAAAAGCAATCGGACAGGAGACATAGCGCTTATACTAGTTCGAGCCCCCTAGGTCGGGTAATAGCTCTACTCCAGTCTTGCCCGTAGGCGAAAGGTGACTGAAAGCTCCTCGGGGGAGAACAAAGGGGGAGCTCGACCTCGGGGTCGCTCGGAAGTGGCGACCGAGGGGAGCTCGATGGATGGTGTGGTGTACGAGAGTGTCTGCAGATGTGTCTGCGCATCTCCTTTGGTTCCTGCTGTGTTTTTCTTCTCTGACTGAGGTAGTCTGGCGCTTTTATAGACCCTTGGCGCTGATCTCGAGGCTGACATCAGGTGCTTGTCTGTGAGTTGACGGGGGCAGTTGGCCCTAGTTCCCACGCAGGGGAGCTGACAGGAGTTGTGTAACATCCCAAAAATCTGCCAAATATTATTTTATTGCTTAAATGTGCATTTGTGATTTTCTCGAATTTATTTAGATTTTTCTGGATTTATTTGAATTAAATCTTATTTCAAGTTTATTGCTTTTTATCCAAAAGTATTTAAATCTGTGCAAAGTTAAAATAAAGTTTTGGTAAAAATATTTTATTTGAGTCCAGAATGTCTCAAAGTATTTTTGAGATTTTTTTTGGATATTTTCTGATTATTTTATTGCCTAAAACAAATTAAATGAATTTCTAGAATTAATTTAATTGAGAAAACCTTTGAAAAATCCCGAGCAATAATGGGCCCGGCACATGTATCTTGTCTTGCGTGCGGCGGAGAATCGCGCCCATTTGGCCCATCTCGGGTAAACCCTAGAGCAATTGAATCTGCGGCCGTTGGATGCGGATCGGATGATCACGGATGAAGGCGTGTCGCGAGACAATCGCCGCGTTCACCCCGCCACGTGTCGGTGCAGTGCGTCGTCTCGGACGAGGACTCGAGTCGGCTCGTGTCGGCCATGGACACCGCGGCGGAAACCGGCGGGGCACGGACTCCTATGGCTATAAGAGGGGGTGCGCCGTGTTCGCTGGGAGGCCGTGAGCAAAAGCCCTAAGCGCGTAGCCCGAGAGCCGCAGCCTTTCGTCGGAATTTTGGGTTGAACACCGAGCGCCGCCGTCGCCGTTTTCTTCGTTTTCGTGGCCGACCGGTGTCCTTCCGCCGCCGTTGAGGGCAGATCTGGAATCGCCGCGGGGAGACGCTTCGGTTCCAGGCGTCTTCGTTGCCTGTTGATCGCCAAAGCGTCGTCGGGCTCGCCTTCGTCTCGGTCTCCGGTGAACGCGCCGCCGAGCTCACCGTCGAACCTCGCGAGCATTTGCAACCGTCGGATCTTGGACTGAGAGCGTCAGATCTCGCCGCGTGGAGTACGTGTCGGTAAGCCACGTCATCGCTAGCATGAGCCGTCGGATCAGTGATGGAAGGCCCAGATTGCGCCGTTGGTTGAGCCAACCAGATCGTGCCGCGTGTCAGGCGCAGAGCCCGAAGCGCTGTGAGCCGAGTCCACCGTGGGCTGGCGCGGGTCGTGGACTCAATCCATACGCCGAAGACACGCGTCGGCTTCTGATTGGTCCGGTTCAACGCTGGCGTCATGCTGACGTCATGATGACGTCATGATGACGCAATAAATCAGTTTTCGTTTTAAAAATAAATCTGTTAATTCCGAATTTCTGATTTTCTAATTTCAGTATTTATTTCAAACTTCAAAAGGCTATATCTTTTGCAATTTAACTCGGATTTGAGTGATTCAAATTTCTAAAAATTTGTAAAATTGAGATCTATTTAATGGTGAATTTTATTTGATTTTTGGAGTTCAATTGCTCTCTGTTTTGGTATTTATTTGCTTTTCTCCTTGATGCAGCGTGAGCGTTGAATTGTGCGACGCTTGGAGGAAGATCAAGCAACTCAAGAGCAAGTTCCAGAACTAGATCAGGACCTATTCCAAGGCAAGTTGTGCTTTGATCATGTTGAACCCATGTTTATAAAATTGCTATATTTGTTTTACCCTATTGCATATGTTTCAAATATACAATTGTTTCAAATTAGATTGGGCTTAGCTAATATACCAGATTGATCTATACCCTACCTTGTCATTTGTATGCCATGATCCATTGTCACCCTAGATTGGTTAAATATAGTTGGTTAATAATTATAATCAACATTGGAGGTTTAGACCGTATTAGTTGCTTAGCTTTGCCACGTCATCACATGTATCAGAATCATTGATAAATTAATCTTGATTAATGGAATATGGAACGATATTATGAACTTGTGTGTCATGTGGGATCACACGATGAGATTGAGTTGTTGTGGCGAGTCATGTCACGCAGCGATGTTGAATTGTTGATGGCACGTGGTGCTAGTAATCAACCTGGGTGATGATAATTTAGATTGGGGCAAGTGGCAAGGGGCGAGGAGGCCAAGGTGGGCCCGATGGGCAGAGGGTATGTGGATGTCTTGCCTCGATCACACTAAGGACTTAACCTTGCAAGCCTTTGACCTGAGTCTATCATGCAACCACATGTCTGGTATGGGCCAGCCTAGCTGAGTAAATTGCAATGTCTTAATTTCGGTACTATCGTGGTCGGTGTGAGTTCCCGAGTTATGGTGTAATTCACATGGCGCAAGAGGGGGGCCCTGGATGTGGTAACCAGTCCCACCAGTGTTGAATCCTTAGCGGGTAGTATCGGGTTAAGCGAGCAATCATAAAGGCTTTGTTATAATCACTCGCCTTGGTGGTGTTTGGTTGTATCACGTGGGTAAAGTGCATAACCTCTGCAGAGTGTGAAACTATTCGGATAGCCGTGCTCGCGGTATTGAGCAATGCTCGGGAATTACAGTTAAGGGTTAGCTTAATTAATTGGACAACATGGTTGGGATGGCGGAATGCCATATGGAAGATGAAATTTGACTTAGGATTGGAAACTTGGTTTACTTGAGAAATCCTGAATTTATTTACTATTGTTATTTGTTTTACATTCTTTACAATCTATTTACTGTATTTGTTCATAAATGCTGCTTATTGCAAAATAGCCATGATAGCCTATCCATTGGAATAAGCCTTACATATAGATACATAGAATTGCATTACATGCACAACTTGTTGAGTGCTTTAAGTACTCACCCTTGCCAAACAACAATAATCAACAGTTGAGGAATCTACACCTGTGTTGGAAGATGAAGTCCAGGAAGACACGAGTCATTAGGGTCCGAGCCTTGTCGGTTGCCTGTGGTGAACTGATGAGCCATCTACGTTTCTACTTTCCGCTGCTTAATTATTAGTTTATATTTTCAGTTTTGCCCTGCGTGGCTTAATAATGTAAGTTGGTCATAAGATCATACCTTTAGTTATATCAATGAATGAACTATTATTCTATTATCGTTGAGTATGATGTGATATGTACCAATGTTAAGCTGTGTGCACTAGCGTTGATCCTGGGAATAGTGCGGTAAACACAGTGGGTTCGAATTAGTGGATTCGGGTCCTTACAAGTTGTAACCCTAGTTCCCACGCAAGGGAATTGACAGGAGCAGTTGACCCTAGTTCCCACGCAGGGGAGGGAGGTCACATAAAAAGGAGATTATTACGCTGAAGGCCGGGCCGAGGGCGCTGAGGTCGAAGAGTTCACGGGAGTCAGCACGAGCTCGGGAAAACTCTCGCCCGAACTCGGGAACCGTCCTCCGAGTTCGGGGAAACCCCCATCCGAGCTCGGGAACAGTCCTCTGAGCTCGGGGGGGAACGGCCTAAAGCCCCTGGGAGGGCCTGGGTATGTGTCAGGACGACCGATCCCCGACAACCAGCCTCCGAGGCTCAGGAAACGGTCTGAGACTCTAGGCGTTCTTGAGTCTGAAGTCTTCGAGGAGGGATCGTCCCCTTGGTTGAGCTCGGGAACTCTCGAGCTCTTCTCCGGGCGCGGGGGAGGTCCCCCGCGGGTGCTTTTGATATGGTCGCGCTCGGAAATGCTCGAGCTTTAATGCTTTGTCTCCAAATTGACTTGATGACGTCTGGAGCACTCGGGCTTCTCCGCCACGAGGGGACGAAGGGGGCCCGGAAGCGCTCGGGCCTCGCGAGCGGAGAAGTCGGGGGGACGGTTAGCAGAAGTCGAAAAGACGTGTCCGCACAAGGATATTGAAGGGTCGCGATGCTTCAGTTGCTGCCCGCTGGCTGCGGGCACGTCTTTTAAGGTGACAATAATGTCAGCAGTCGAGGCCCCTTTTAAACCTGGAGACGCTACCTTTCGAAACCTTTCTTCCTCAGTGCCCTCATTCTCTGTCCCTTTCCTTTCCTTTCTGCTCCTTGTGCCGACGCGTCTGCTTTTCGCCTTCGATCCCATCCTCCCCTCCGGCTCCATGGCGAAGTTTGGGAAGAGCAGACTCACCGCGGACCGGATGAAGGACTTGGAGACCCTGGGGCTGTTGGACCCGTTCACCTGGCAACTTCCAGCCAGGGAGAATGTGCCACAGGTCCGGGACGACGAGATTGTGAGCACGGAGCAGTACATGCTCTTCGGGCTGCAGACCCCGGAGAGCGACTTCTTGGTTGCGGTCCTTGCGCAGTGCGTGATCGAGCTTGTGAACCTGGTACCCAACTCTCTTCTCCACCTCTCTATTTTCGCGCATCTTTGCGAGGGGTTTCTGAGCATCCTCCCCACCCCTCTTTGTTTTTCCATTTCTACTCCATGTCCCGCACCGCGAAGGACCCCGTCGTCGGGTGTCTCTATTTCCGGCTGCGGGCGGGACTTCCTTGCACCTTTCTCCAGATCTCGACCCGGGACTCGCTCGGGCCATGGTCGGAGAAATGGTTTTATTTGAAGAAGGGCGAGGGGGCGGCCTCGCATACCACGGCGCCGTGGTCGATGGCAAGCGGGAAACCCCGGAGCTCGAAGATTCGGCGGACGACCAGGCGACGACCGCCTTTGTCCACATCTGCACAATGCGCGGGCTGAAGGGGCAGGCAGTCGTTTATGACTACCTGCAAAGCCGGGTGTTCCCTCTACGAAAGAGGTTGCACCCCTTCTTTGAGATTACCGGGGAGCATGATGCTACCCGGGAAGGTCATGATGGTAAGCATTGCTCAACCACAAGCTTCTTGGGGTTCGATCGAAGTTTCTTGCTCTCAGCGGTCTTCTTTTGACTCCTCGCAGCACTGAAGGCGTCCTGGATCGCCGCGAGGATGCAGGAGATCTTCGGGAAGGCCGCCACCGCTTATGACCTCGACGGCGACGTCCCCAAAAATATCTTGAGGCAGAGCAGCGAGGTAACGCATCTCGCCTTAGTTTTGGCCCTGAGAACTCGGGTTCGGGCGCTAATTGTGACGAGCTCGTGCAGGAGAGCAAGGAGCTCTGGGAGACCGCCAAGCGAATGCTGCCGCTCCCCGGGCTGAGTAAGGGCAAGAAGGGGAGCAAGAGGCCGGCCCCAGATGCCCTGAAGTAGGTTGCCAAGAAGCCCCACGTCGAGTGGGGTGATCGGACCGTGGTAACCCGAACGCTCCGAGCTCAGGAACACTCGAGCCCGGGCTCGCCTCTCTGATGTTTCCCCTCAACTTCTTTATTGATTTTTTGCTTTTTAGCCAGCAGCAAGAAGCGGCAACTGCCGCTCGGGCCCGAGATGCACATCCGGAGCAACGGCCCCCGGTGCTAAGTACCCGGGGAAGGAGCCTTCCTGTCGCCGCTGTGGAGACGGTGTGCCAGGTACGGTCTTCTTTTATTTTCCGTCACTCCGTCCTGCCATAGCGCTCAAGCACCCGAGGGGCACCGACCTTTCCCGTGGTCCAGGCCGAGGAGGAGGAGGAGGACGACGACGAGGATGACTTTTGCCTCGTGCCACAGTCTAGGGTGCGGCGAGTTTCACTCGCCACGGCTCTTGAGGAAGACGACATGGCCGAGGGGGATGCGGTCGAGGGCGACCAAGGAGCCCCCGAGCTGGATGCCAGCCTTGGGGGTTCCGCTGCGGTGGGCGAGGTCGAGTCCGGGCAGGCCGTCGCGCCCGGAAGGGCGCTATGCAAGATTTTGCCTTCTTTCTCTATTTCTCGTCCTCCTTCACTTAGCTTGTTTGCTGAACTGGCCTCTTTTGGTCTTTTCTCTTCCTCCAGGAGTCCCGGTTATGACTGAGCAAGCTCCTTTCCCGGCCCAAGGGGACCGGGCCGGGACGTCGGGGAGCGCCGGCGCTGCCGCGGCAACGGGGACCGCCGGGGACGGGATCGCCACGGATCTGCCTCGAGGACCTGATGGCGCCGTCTACTTGCAGGTGCTGGAGGATCGGTTGGTGGCGGTGGGCGTGCTTGTCTTGAACTCTACCTATTTTCTTATCCTTTTCCTTTCCCTTGGAGCTGCAGTGACACTTCCTTTGTTCCTGCAGGGCTTGCGACTGATCTCTCGAGGGTTCGGGGTCGTGCGTGGGCACGTGCTCAGCTTTTGGGCCCTCTGGGATGCAATTGAAGCCAACCAGAAGGACGCCGCTGAACTCGAGGCCGACGTGGCGCGCGGGCGAGAGGAAGTCGAGCGCCTAAAAGAGGCCCAAGCTCTCGAGCTCGCGTGGGCTGTCGAGGCCGAGCGGGAGTGCGGGCCCGAGAGGTCGAGCGGCACTGACCCTTGCGAGGGACATCCACGCCGAAGCGCTCTCACAAGCCGTCGAGGAGGAGCGGAAGAAGGCGGACGAGACCTCGCCTGTTGGCAGGCGCAGAAGTCCTGATTTGAAACCGCGCGAGCGCGTCTGCGATGTGCCAGTGCCTTGAGCTCGAGCTCTCTGGTGCTCGCTCGAAGGCAGAGGCCGTGCGACAAGAGGCGCAGGCGCTCCGGGAGTGCCTCGAGACATCGTTCATGGCCTGCGAGGAGAGCTACGGGATCGCGTCGTCCATGCTTGAGGACTTCACGATCGCGCGGAAGGAGGTGGAGGGGCTCCAGGTGCGACTGGCGGAACTGCCCACTGTGCGCGTAGAGGCAGAGGCCGCGTGCGAGAAGGCGGCAGATCTTCAGGCGTGGCTCGAAAAGCTCTCTGCTACCCCGGGGAAGGCCTCTGCCGAGCTTGAGGCCGAGGTGGCCGAGCTCAAGGCCAGGGCGACCAAGGCCGAGGTGAAGGCGACTGTGCTCGAGGAGAAGGCGGCCGAGCTGGAGGAGAGGACCACCGAGGCCGAGGCGAAGGCGACCAAGGCTGGAGCGAGGGCTGCTGAAGACGAGGCGCGGGTGGCCGAGGCAGACGCGAAGGCCGCTGCGTCTGAGGTGAAGGCCTCCAAGGTTGAGGAGAAGTTGGCCCGGGTGGCCCAAGCGGGGAAGAGCACCCTGGCCCAACTCCAGAGCGACCGCAATCGGGTCGACAATGCCGAGACCGAGGTGCTGGCGCTGCGGAGGAGAGTCTCTAACCTTGAGTAGGAGAAACTTGCTCGGGACATGTCTGTAGACTAGACATAATAGGTTAATAAATAGGAGGGGGGGCAAAAGATTTGCACCCGTTGTAAAGACAATTGTATCGTTTTGCCCCGAGTTATGAAATTGCGTTCTTAGATGACTTAGCTCATTTTTTGCTCCTCATCGCCTTCATAGGCTTGCTTCGCCCGCTTCATAGAAGAGTCCGAGCGACGTCGGACTGGGACGCATGGTGCAGACATAGCCGGAGGGATCTGCTAGGCGAGCCATCGTCTTCGACCCGAACCATTTGGATTAGGTTGACCGAGCTCGGAGATACTCGAGGTCAGGTTAACCGAGGTCGGCCGAGCCGGGAAGTGCTCAGGCTTGGGCACGACCTGGACTGGCTGGCCTGGGATCGCTCAGGCTCGACCAGGTTTGGGCCTCGGGTCCAGTCCGCCGAGCTCGGGAGTGCTCAAGCTTGGGGCTCCCTCAGAGGGCGGTTTCAGAAATTCGAACCCAGCCTACTTGGCCACGGGGGTATAGTCGGCTTATTGTGGCAGGGCGGCTTATCGCGACTGAAAACGTCCCCGGTGGTGAATTTAGAAACTGCAACTTCCGAGCCCGGGAACACATCAGGTTCGGGGTGCCCTCTGAGAACGTTCTGCGGTTGGCAGCACGGGGGAATGGCCGTTTTATCCCGATAACGATCGACTTACTGCGGCCGTGGCATCCCCGAGGTGAACCTAGAGAACGCGACCTTGGCGCTGCAAAGAAGAATACACAAAATATATGCAAGAAAAGCTAACGCACAGGCGTCTCGAGGTCAGGGAGCTTCTTTGCGTGACCTCTGGTCCGAACCTACGACAGGAGGGAGCCCTGAAGCGATGAGAATCGGCTTACAGCAGTAGCATGGACCTCCCGGAGGCAGTCCTCATGGCCACGCTGCGAGATCACTTTGCTCGAGGCGCAAGCATCAATGGAAAGGGAGGCAGACCTTACGTGTACTTTTTAGGTCGAGCCGGCTAACCCCGGGAACACTCGAGGTTAGGTTTGATGGAGGTCAGCCGCGCTCGAAAATGCTCAGGCTCGGGTATGACTTGGACTGGCCGGCCTGGAATCGCTCAGACTCGGACCAGGTTTGGGCCTCGGGTCCAGTCCGCCGAGCTCGGGAGTGCTCAAGCTCGGGGCTCCCTCAGAGGGCGGTTTCAGAAATTCGAACCTGGCCTACTTGGCCACGGGGGTATAGTCGGCTTATTGCGGCAGGGCGGCTTATCAAGACTGGTATTGCCTTCACCATCACTCCCCTCACACAGAGCCGAAGTATAGGACAGGCCAACACCGTTGGATGGGCACCAAGCCATAGCACAGGTACGCTTCCCCGTACAGATACACCCCCGTGTACTGTCACCCAGAGGTTTCAGAGGAAAGATATCAGAACCCTAATCAACTAGGTCTATCCCATATCAGACATGTGGTTGTACTGTTGACTCAGTTCAAAGACTTGCAAGGTGAAGTCCTTAGCTGACCAAGGCAAGACTTCCAACAATCAACAGTGGCACACAACCAAATGTGGCACACAGACTCACATCACACATCAGCCCATGGCAACATAGGCCCACCTGGCATATAGCCTCTTGCCACTTTCCCCAATCTAAATCATTTCCCACCCTGTTGATTATTGTGCAACACATGCCAGCAATAACTCAACATCGTTACAGAACCACACAAGTCTCTGTACCTCAATCTCATCATGTGGCATAATCACACCACTTTCAAAATAAATTCAATATTTTATTAGTCAACATTGATACATTTTCCGAAAGATCATTCATGACTCGTTGCAAGGCTAAGCTTGTAATCACGGTCTAGCCTCCCGTGTTGGCATCATATTAATATCCAACAAATACGAATAACATTAGGGTGGACAATTATTTAAAGGCATACAAATAGTAATTTCAAGGAGGCGATAACAATATGGGTTGATTAGCTACATACCCCAAATTAATTTAAATTCATTTCTAATTAATTTTGCATGCATAATTTCAAAGCAAAATACATTTAGAAGAAACTGGGATCAAAATTACAAAAGCATCACTTGCCTTCAAAGAGTTGATGGTCTTAATCCGAATCTTGATCTTGAGCGATGAACTCTTCTTCGAAACTTTTCGGCAAATTTGCGTCTACGCGTAAAAATTACATATGCAATAAATAACCAAAACAGTAGACCATATAACCTCAAAAATTCAATTAAAATTCACCATTAAAAAGAGTACAATTTTACAAATTTTTAGAGACTGGAATCACCGAACGTCGGAGTTAAAATTCAAAAGTTATAGCCTTTTGAAGTTTTAAATAAAATATAAATCAGAAAATCCGATTTGTTTTAATTATTTTTATACGGAAAAATTGGGATTTATGACGTCAGCATGACCTAATGATGACGTCAGCATCGAAATGAATTTCGGTCGAAATATTTTTATATATAAAAAATATTTATGACGTCGCGATGACGTCAGCCTGACACGTGACAGCCTTCTGGTACCACCACGTCGCCTCGTTCTATGGGCTCGGTCCACGGCTCGGATCGGTTCCACCGTGGACTCGGTCCACCAGCACAGTGCTTCCACGCGGCAAGATCTGAGCCGTTCATTGAATCAACGGTTAGATCTCATGCGTCACACCACACTGCCTCGAATCCACGCGACACGCGTCGCGCATCCGGCGGGACTCCCGGATCTGATGGCTGGATCTCGCGCATGTTCGGTGGCGACTCGGTTCACGCACGGCCACGCAGCAAGATCGCAACGGTGTGCCTGAAAGCAATGGTTAGATCTGGTCTCCACCCCGATCAACGCGCACACGCGTCTGCGTGCGATTCGGTGTGGGTACGACGCCATCACCGCCGCACGTTCAAATCTGAACGGCGTGGATCCTTAGGGCAACCCGGATCTAAACTCTACCGTTTAGATCTAATCCGACGGCGCAGGTTACCGGAGCGGTTTACTCTGCACAAGGAAACGTGGCACAATCTCAAGCGTCCACAACAGATCTAACGGCTAAGATCTACTAAAAGACCTAAAATCCAAATCTAATCTACGCCGCACATCACAGATTTAACGGCTACGATCTAATCCAAACGTAAAACAGAGAAGGGCTACGTGGACTCACCTACGCGATGCGATGAGGATCGAGCGATCGGCGAGGTTCGATGAGGTTCACGGCAGCGAAGAAGGACGGGCTGTCGGAGCTGAGGAAGATGGCGTAGACGACGGTGCTACAGTGATCCTTCGGTGTGAAGAAGTGATCCAATCGACGCGGCTTCCTTCGGCGAACTCGGGACGGTGTCAGAGCACGGCGTAATGGCTCGGACGACGGCTAGAGGAAGCAAAAAAAACGGCGGCGAGAGGAAGCAACTACGGTGAGCTCACACGGGCACTACAGAAGGCCTAGGCGTGCGTGCAAGGAGTCTAAAAGGAGCGGCGAGAAGAGCTCTACACGGCGCAGCAACCGACACTTTAAAAGGAGCCTCGACGTGCGCACAAACACCAGCAAAACGAGCGGAAACGCTCAGCGGCGTTAACTCCGGCGATTACGCCCGGTTGGACCGATGTGGCTCCATCACGGCCGTCCAAGCAACGACGATCCGATGGCGCACGTTCGCGGGCGACGCGGCGCAACGGTGACCGTTGGATCTCAATCCGACAGCTCGATTGCATGGTGGCTAGGGTTTCAGCGAAGCGGCTGCGCGGGCTGATTTCGGTCGGACCGAAGGGTTTCGGCCCAAACACTATTCATCCATTTTTAATACATTTTCGAATTAAAATAATTCAGATAAATAAACAAAGCCAAAATAAATAGAAAAAATACTCAGAAAAATCCAAAACAATTCTGGAAAATATTTTGGAACATTTAGAACTCAGATTAAATATTTTCAATAAAACTTTGCATAAACCTTTGTATGAATTTAATGAAGGTCAAAAATGAATAAATCCAATTAAATTCTAATAAATTATCAGAAATTCTCCAAAAATAAAAAATACTCCAAAAATTTTAATTAGAGTAAATTTCAGGGTGTTACAAACCTTCCACCTTAACAGAATCTCATCCCCGTGATTCAGGGCTGACTACAGAAACAGGTTAGGAAACTCCTTCTTTAGGTCTTCTTCGCGTTGCCACGTTGCTTCACTTTCCAAGTGGTTGCTCCACTGAACTCTGCAAAAACGCGTTGACTTGTTCCTTGTTTCTCTATCCATTATGTCCAGAATCTTCACCGGATGCTCTTTATAAGTCAGATCTTCTTGCAGCTCGATTGCCTCCAAAGGTGTTTACTCTTTCGGTACTCGAAGACACTTCTTCAATTGAGACACATGGAATACATCATGTACTCCAGTTAATGACTACGGCAACTCCAATTGGTACGCAACTTCACCTTTGTGGCTCAAGATCTTGAATGGTCGGACATATTTGGGTGCGAGCTTCCCTTTTGCATGAAACCTTCTGGCAGCCTTGAGTGGGATGACTCTGAGGTACACAAAGTCTTCAGGCTCAAAGCTCAATTCCCTGCGATGATTGTCGGCATAGCTCTTCTGTCTTGACTGAGCAATCTTCAATCTCTCTCTAATCATGGCAATCTGCTCTTCCGCTTTCTGAAGAATGTCCAGTCCAAAAACATGTCGTTCACCTGTCTCATTCCAATTCAATGGTGTTCGACAGGATCGACCATACAGAGCTTCAAATGGAGACATCTGTAAACTTGCTTGGTAGCTGTTATTATAGCTGAATTCGGCATAAGGCAAACACTTGTCCCAGGAAGTAGAATATGCTAAAGCACAAGCCCTCAACATATCTTCCAATATCTGGTTAACTCTCTCTGTTTGACCATCTGTCTGTGGATGGTATGTTGTGCTGAAATTTAGACGAGTACCCATTGCCTTATGCAGTTTACCCCAAAACCTTGAGGTAAATTGAGTACCTCTGTCAGATACTATTTTCTTTGGTACTTCGAGCAAACAGACAATTCTTGCCATATACAGTTCTGCTAACCGGTCCCCTGAGTACGTGGTCTTTACGGGTATAAAATGTGCCACTTTGGTTAAACGATCTATTATGACCCATATGGAATCATATCCATTTTGAGTTCTGGGTAAACCGGTTATGAAATCCATACCAATTTCTTCCCATTTTCATTCAGGTATTTTCAGGGGTTGTAATAGTCCTGCTGGCCTCTGGTGCATAGCTTTGACTCTTTGACATATGTCACATAATGCGACATACTCAGCAACTTCCCGCTTCATGCTTGGCCACCAAAATCTTTCTTTTAAATCTTGATACATTTTTGCACTTCCTGGATGAATCGAGTACTTGGAGTCATGGGCTTCCTCCAAAATTAACTGCTTCAAATCCTTTTTGTTCGGCACACATATGTGCCCTTTAAACCACAAAGTACCTTGCTCATCCAGTTTGAAATCCTTTGCCTTGCCTACATCCATTTTGGACTTAATCCTTTTGATTTTGTCGTCATCTTTCTGCCCTTCCCTGATCTGATCTTCTAGGGTAGGTTTTACTTCCAAGGTTGCTAAGAATCCTTCTGGTACCATCTCCAATTCTAATTTCTGGAAATCCTTACACAATTCTGCCTGACTTGTTTCCAACAGCATATTTACACTGTGGTTCTTTCTGCTCAAGGCATCCTCCACCACGTTGGCTTTGCCAGGATGATACTGAATCCCAACATTATAATCTTTGATTAACTCAAGCCATCTTCTTTGCCTTATATTTAGGTCAGCTTGCATGAAGATATACTTAAGACTTTTAAGATCAGTATACACTTCACATCTGTTTCCGATGAGATGGTGACGCCATATTTTCAGTGCATGCACTACGGCAGCCAATTCCAAATCATGAGTCGGATAGTTCTCCTCATGTGGCCTCAATTGCCTTGATGCATACGCTATTATCTTTCGGTTTTGCATTAACACGCATCCCAATCCCTGACGCGATGCATCACAATAGATGTCGAAGCTTTGATGAACGTCAGGTAAAACTAATACAGGTGCTGATGTTAATCGTTTCTTCAACTCCTGAAAACTCTTCTCACACTCAGGTGTCCATAAGAATTTATTTTCTTTATTTTCTTTCTTTAACAATTGCGTAAGGGGTCTCGCAATTGTAGAGAATCCTTTAATAAAACTACGGTAATATCCTGCCATTCCAAGGAAACTACGGATTTGAGTTACCGTCTTCGGTTGCTCCCAATGCAAAACTGTCTCCACCTTACTTGGATCTACTGCAACTCCTTCTGCAGTCATTATGTGTCCAAGAAATTCCACCTTATCCCTCCAAAAGTCACATTTGCTAAATTTAGCAAACAATTGTTGTTCCCTCAATTTCTCAAGGACTAGCCTTAAATGCTCGGCGTGCTCTTCCCTCATCTTGGAATAGACAAGGATATCATCTATAAATACGACGACGAACTTATCCAAGTATTCCATAAAAACCTTATTCATTAAGTTCATGAAATAAGCTGGTGCATTTGTCAACCCAAAGGACATAACTGTGAACTTGTAATGTCCATATCTTGACGAAAATGCAGTCTTCGGGATATCCTCTAATCTGATCTTCAATTGATGGTATCCCGATCGGAGATCAATCTTGGAAAAGACTCCTGCTCCTCTCAACTGGTCGAATAGATCATCGATCCTTGGTAGCGGATAATTATTCTTTATCGTCACATCATTGAGTGCACGATAGTCTATACACATCCTAAAACTTCCGTCCTTCTTCTTGACAAACAGGACTGGTGCTCCCCAAGGCGATGAACTAGGTCTTATAAACCCTTTTTCCAACAGCTCTTCAATCTGCTTCTTCATCTCTACCAACTCATCTCTGGATATTCGGTAGGGTCTCTTAGCTATGGGAGTTGTCCCTGGTATAAGTTTTATAACAAACTCGATATCTCTATCCGGTGGCATTCCAGGTAAATCTTTCGGAAAAACATCTGAAAATTCATTGACTACAGAAACTTCCTCCAAAATAACGGCCTTCATGCTGTTGACCATCAACTGTCCATCTCGCGCTGCTGTCGCTTCAAACTTAATCCTTCGCCCTTCCAATCTCTCGATTGATATGACTCTTCTTCCATAGTCCAACACTGCCTTGTACTTAGTTAGCCAATCCATTCCCAGGATAACATCCAGGGTTTGGGTATTTAGGATAATTAAGTTCGCTAGGAACTCTATTCCATTAATTATTAGTCTTACCCCAGAACATCCTACTTTAGATCAGAGTTCTGATCCAGGGGATTGGACTACAAGCACACATTTAAGATTTACCATATCCAGATTGTTTTGAACAGCAAAATCTCGGGAAACAAATGAATGTGAAGCTCCAGAATCAAATAAGACAGTAGTTGGTACTGAGTTTACTAGGAACTTACCCAGTACAACGTCCGTAGCATTCTGGACCTCATCTGCGGTGATGTGATTAACTTGGCCTCTCGCAGTTGCTTGAGATGGAGTTGCTGATGATGATGCCTCGCGGTTCACATTTGGCGCTGGAGTCCTTGCAGGTGTGTTCCCCAGATTAAAGCGAACCGGGGTAACACCTCCCTTCTTAGGGCAGTTGTTGGCGAAATGCCCTATCTCGTTGCGAAAGGATGACAACGCCTTCCGCTGCTCGCGAAGTTTCCTCCGGTCGTACTCACCGTTATGACCGGAGTTTGAGTATTCTGGCCCACCGGACGATTTGCCGGCAGTGGTGCCCTATCACCGCCTCTGGGCTGGAATCAGATAAATTGTTGGGGTGCTGTCCTCTGCCTCTGTTGGCCTGGACGACCTCCTTGTTGCGCCATTCTGCGCTTTCTGTTGTCATCCAACTGTCGGCGCTTGTCTTCCAAGATAAGGGCCTTATTAACCAGCTCCTGGAAATTCGGGAACGTGTGGGTGATCACCCCACTGCAATTGATATTGAGCCCTTAATGAATCGGATTACCTTGCCTCGCCGGTTGCTACATCCTCTGGTGCGTAGCGTGCCAACTGGGTAAATTTGTTCAGATAATCGGCCACTGACCGGCCCCCTTGCTTTAGGTTCCTCAATTCTTCTTTCTTCAATTCCATGATACATTCTGGTACATGGTACTGACGGAAAGCACCAGCGAATTCCTCCCAAGTGATTTCTTGGGGATTCTCATGTGCAGCACAGAAATTCTCCCACCATTCCGCGGCGGTTCCTTCCAATTGATGAGAGGCATAGAGTACCATCTCATGTCCCATACACTGGGTTATGTGCAGTTTTCTTTCAATAGTCCTCAGCTAATCATCCGCTTCCAACGGATTGGCATTACCCGAGAACGTAGGTGGGCGAGTCTTCATAAACTCTGACAGTCTTGAGTAGGGGTGTGGACCTTGATTACCCCCTGGTTGGGCATTTGCAGCAGCTTGATTGGCTATCTGCTGCATAGTTTGCATCATGGTGCTCATCAACTAAGTTTGGGCAGCTAAGAAAGCTCCCAAATTTTGCAAATCAACTTGTGGTGGTTGAGGGATTGGCTCCTCATTCTGGTTGCTTGCCTGGTTAGCACCACTTCCACTGGCTCTAGTGTTGCCACGAGTCCTCACCATCTGTTGAAAGCTTCCAAGGTTAAGAAAAGAAGAAAGCATAGACAAGTAAAAGAACTTATGCGGGGAAAACAGGTGTAACTTAAATTATTTAGCAGCTTTATTAATATAATATAAAATAGTATGGTTGCTCACAAGTGCCTAAGGGCCATGCAACACACACCAGACACTCACAAACAGAAACAAGTAAACAAACATAAGACTCCACAACGACTCACACCTACTGGTGACTCAAAAACAAAAGACGCGACTCAAATAACATGACTCCACATTTGAGTCAACTCTGAAGGAAAAAGAACTCTCAGTCACTAAGCCACCCGGGGTGCGGTCCTCCCGGTAGATTCTGCGGCGGGTGCGGTGGCATAGGGGCAAACTGGTCCTGGTGACCTACTACAGTCGGTACAAACGACCCCATTGACTCGGCTGGTCCCAAGGCTGCCTGCTCCTGCTCCTCTGAATCTGGGTCATGCAACTCCAGAACTGGCTCAGGCTCAGGTCCATACAGAGCTATCTCCAGCTCATGAATCCTCTGCATAGCATGAGCTATGTTCTCCCGCAGCTGAGTTCTAGCCTCCGTGACCTCGTCGCGAGCTCTCTGCAGCTCCTGGACTATCTCATCCATGGCCTCCTCCTGGGCGATAACATATCTCGCCAGGTGAGTGATCGTGGCGTCCTCCTCCAAGAACTCCATCCTGTCGTGGCAATTATCTCGGCACGGGTGGTGACGAAAGACAGTGCCATCCAACTCTACGGAGTAGGTGCGGGCGATCTGCCGCATCGCAAGGCACGTCTCCTGAATCCCGGCCTCGAATGAAGTTCTTCTGACGGTGATATAGATAGGACGGCTTGCCCTCGTCCGCTCTCGAGCATAAACAGTGATCTTGACATCCCAGGTGATATCAAGCCCTGCCCGCACTACAGTGGTCCCCTGATAAAGCGTCCTGTCGAAGCCTTCGAGAAGTTGCATCATAAGCCATAGCTCAGCAACGAATCCTCCAGTGCGCTCTCCATATGTGTGGATCCTCCTCATCAGCCAAAACAGACCTCGCTTAAAAACCCAACATAACAACAGAAAATGCAGCATATGTATGATCAAGAGAGAAAAGATAAGTTGAGATTTCATTGATATTCTTGCCCAAGTTGTTAAATTCTTAGAAATTAGTTTTATCCACCTGGGCACAACTATCCTAGTTAGGGTCAAGACCTACAGTCAGCCTGCTCTGATACCACCTCTGTCGGGACCCGATTATGAGAATCTGGACCCTTTGTGTATTCTGTGCCAGTCCAGGATCACGCTAGCACACACAGCCTTTACAGGGTTGCACTTTGCAGACATTACAGCGATACAATAATAAATAGTGCAAACGTTTATATAAACTGAATTGTACGACCTTATGGTCTCCTTACATAAATCAGCCACGCTGGGCTTACATTATCAGATTAAAAGGAAACAGCGGAAAACAGAAAAACTTCGTGGAAGCCTTCATCTTGCCACAGGCAACCGACTGGGCTTGCCTCCTAATTATCTGGATCTTCAATGAACTCCTCCTCCTAGGCCGGTGTAGACTCCTCCACTGAAGTTGGGGTTGATAGGCAAGGAGGGGTGAGTACTCAAGGCACTCAACAAGTAATGCACAGAATGCGGTACTATTACTACATGTAAGGCTTATCCCAAGGAATGTCTTACTTGGTTCTTTTGCATCAAACAACATTTTTAAACTAGCACCTTGTTTATGTTAAAAGCAGTGAAATAGTTATATATAATGTTAAGTTCTTCAAACAGTTTTTCTTCAAAGATTCTCGGCACACAACCTTAATAATTCACTTTCACACAGGCACACAGCCACCCATTCCATATTTTATTTTTGAAGATCTACCCCTTGACTGTAATCCCCGAGCAATGCTCAATACCGCCAGCACATCTATTCGAATAGATTTGACACTCTGTAGAGATTGTACACTTTACCCACAAGATATAGCCGCTCACCACACAGTGATTGTCCGCAACAAAGCCTTTCAGGAACCTCTATCTTAACCAATGAACCTCTCTGGTATTGCCTTCACCATCACTCCCCTCACAGAGCAGCCAAGTATAGGATGTGCCAACACCGCTGGATGGGCACCAAGCCGTAGCACGTGTACGCCTCCCTGCATGCATACACCCTGTACCTTGTCACCCCGAGGTATCGAGGAAAGATATCGTAACCCTAATCAACTAGGTCTGTCCCATATCGGACATGTGGTTGTACGGTGACTCAGCCAAAGACTTGCAAGGTGAAGTCCTTAGTCGACCAAGGCAAGACTTCCAACACTCAACAAGGCACACAACCCAATGTGGCACACAGACTCACATCACTCATCACCCCATTGCCACACAGCCCACTTGGCACATAGCCTCTGCCACTTGCCCTACCTAAATCATTTCCCACCCGCTGATTATTGTGCAACACATGCCAAAGAATAACTCAACATCTGCATGTAACCACACAGTCTCTCAGACTCAATCTCATCATGTGGCATAATCACACCACTTTCAAAATAAATTAAATATTTCATTAGTCAACATTGATACATTTTTCGAAAGATCATTCATGACTCGTTGCAAGGCTAAGCTTCTAATCACGGTCTAGCCTCCCGTGTTGGCATCATATTAATATTCAAAAAATATGAATAAATTTAGGGTGGACAATGATTTAAAGGCATACAAATAGTAATTTCAAGGTGGCGATAACAATGTGGGTTGATTAGCTACATACCCCAAATTAATTTAAATTCATTTTTAATTAATTTTGCATGCATAATTTCAAAGCAAAATACATTTAGAAGAAACTGGGATCAAAATTACAAAAGCATCACTTGCCTTCAAAGAGTTGCTGGTCTTGATCCGAAGCTTGATCTTGAGCGTTGAACTCTTCTTCGAAACATTCCGGCAAATTTGCGTCTACGCGTAAAAATTATATATGCAATAAATAACCAAAACAGTAGACCATATAATCTCAAAATTCAATTAAAATTTACCATTAAAAAGAGCACAATTTTACAAATTTTTAGTGACTGGAATCACCTCCATCGGAGTTAAAATTCAAAAGTTATAGCCATTTAAAGTTTTAAATAAAATATAAATCAGAAAATCCGATTTGTTTTAATTATTTTTATACGGAAAAATTGGGATTTATGACGTCAGCATGACCTAATGATGACGTCAGCACCAAAATGAATTTCGTTTGAAATATTTTTATATATAAAAAATATTTATAACGTCAGTGATGACGTCTGCACGACACATGGCAGCCTTCTGGTACCGCCACATCACCTCGGTCTATGGCCTCGGTCCACGGCTTGGATTGGTTCCACTGTGGACTCGGTCCACCAGCACAGTGCTTCCACGCGGCAAGATCCGAGCCGTTCATTGAATCAACGGTTAGATCTCATGCGTCGCATCGCACTGCCTCGAATCCACGCGACACGCGTCACGCATCCGGTGGGACTCCCGGATCCGACGGCTGGATCTCGCACACGTTCAGCGGTGACTCGGTTCACGCGCGGCCACGCGGCAAGATCGCAGCGGTGCGCCTGAAAGCAACGGTCGGATCTGGTCTCAGCCCCGGTCAACGCACACACGCGTCTGTGCGCGATTCGGCGAGGTTACAGTGCCATCACCGCCGCACGTTCAAACCTGAACGGCGCGGATCCTTAGGGTAACCCGGATCTAAACTCTACCGTTTAGATCTAATCCGACGGCGCAGGTTACCGGAGCGGTTTACTGTGCACATGGAAACGTGGCGCAATCTCAAGCGTCCACCGCAGATCTAACGGCTAAGATCTACTAAAAGACCTAATATCCAGATCTAATCTACGCCGCACATCACAGATTTAACGGCTATGATCTAATCCAAACGTAAAACAGAGAAGGGCTACGTGGACTCACCTACGCGGTGCGATGAGGATCGAGCGATCGGCGAGGTTCGACGAGGTTGACAGCGGCAAAGAAGGACGGGCTGTCGGAGCTGAGGAAGATGGCGTAGACGACGGCGCTACGGTGATCCTCCGGTGTGAAGAAGTGATCCAATCAACGCGGCTTCAATCGGCGAACTCGGGACGGGGTCAGAGCACGGCGGAACGGCTCGGACAACGGCGAGAGGAAGCAAAAACAACGGCGGCGAGTGGAAGCAACTACGGCGAGCTCACACGGGCGCTAGAGATGGTCTCGGCATGCGTACAAGGAGTCTAAAAGGAGTGGTGAGAAGAGCTCTACACGACGCGGCAACCGACACATTAAAAGGAGCCTCGACGTGCGCGCAAACACCGGCGAAACGAGCGAAAACACTCGGCGGCGTTAACTCTGGCAATTACGCCCGGTCGGACTAACGTGGCTCCATCACGGCCGTCCAAGCAGCAACGATCCGATGGCGCATGTTCGCGGGCGACGCGGCGCAACGGTGACCGTTGGATCTCGATCCGACGGCTCGATTGCGCGGTGGCTAGGGTTTCGGCAAAGCGGCTACGCAAGCCGACGGCGCGCGGGCTGATTTGGGCCGGACCGAAGGGTTTTGGCCCAAACACTGTTCATCCGATTTTTAATACATTTTTGAATTAAAATAATTCAGATAAATAAACAAAGCCAAATAAATAGCAAAAATGCCCAGAAAAATCCAGAAAAATTCTGGAAATTATTTTGGAACATTTAGAACTCAGATAAAATATTTCCAATAAAACTTTGCATAAACCTTTGTATGAATTTAATGAAATTCAAGAAAGGTCAAAAATGAATAAATCCAATTAAATTCTAATAAATTCTCAAAAATTCTCAAAAAATAAAAAATACTCCAAAATTTTAAATTAGAGTAAATTTCAGGGTGTTACAAAAGGTGACTAAAAGCTCCTCGGGGGAGAACAAAGGGGGAGCTCGACCTCGGGGTCGCTCGAAAGTGGCGGCCGAGGGGAGCTCGATGGATGGTGTGGCATACGAGAGTGTTTGAAAATGTGTCTGCACATCCCCTTTGGTTCCTGCTGTGTTGTTCTGCTCTGATCAGGGTAGTCCGGCGCTTTTATAGACCCTTGGCGCTGATCTCGAGGCTGACATCGGGTGTTTGTCTGTGAGTTGACGGGGCAGTTGGCCCTAGTTCCCACGCAGGGGAGCTGACAGGAGTTGGTGACCCTAGTTCCCACGCAGGGGAATTGACAGGAGCAGTTGACCCTAGTTCCCACGCAGGGGAATTGACAGGAGCAGTTGACCCTAGTTCCCACGCAGGGGAGAGAGGTCACATAAAAAGGAGATTATTACGCTAGAGGCCGGGCCGAGGGCGCTGAGGTCGAAGAGTTCGCGGGAGTCAGCACGAGCTCGGGAAAACTCTCGCCCGAGCTCGGGAACCGTCCTCCGAGTTCGGGGAAACCTCCATCCGAGCTCGGGAACAGTCCTCCGAGCTCGGGGGGAATAGCCTAAAGCCCCCGCGGGGGCCTGGGCATGTGTCAGGACGACCGATCCCCGACACTTTCCTAAATAAAAAATAATTTAAGATGATTAATTCTCAAGTGAAAAATTGTCAAACTTATTTTATTTGGGTTCTATTTGCTTGAATTTATTTTTCATATTTTTTAGCAAATTTTTTGGGTGCATTTGCTATTTTATTTGAACTCTTTTGTATTTTCTAAATAACTAAATAAAATACTAAAATTATAATCGAGCTGAAACCCAACCTAGTCATCCCACGTATGCTAGCCTAGAAACCCGCCGGCCTAGTAGTACAGTGCGTTCTGGCCCAGTTTCACGCGCAGCGTAGCCTGTGTCCGCACTAACGCCGAGTCACTGACTAGTGGTTCCACTTGTCAATCTGCTACTGTTCTTCTTCTCCAACTTGTATACAAGCGGGATCCTACGCCACCGTCACTTTCGCGCTGAACTCTACGAACCTCACATCATGTCCGTGGATAAATATTGCCGCCCACCTCTCTGCATCTAGCCACACGCAAAGCCTTAACCCTAGAGTCGGAGGTAGCTGCTGCTGTCGTCTTCTCCAAGATCGTGAATTGTACCATCGCATCTCCTCCGTTCCTCGCTGGATCGACGAGTTCCTTGCATCCTTGACTGCGTCATCAGGTGTGATTTGATCTCCTCCACCTTTTTCCTAGGTTAATTTGAAGCTTGAGTCCTTGTGTGCATAGATTATCGCCGAAGAAGCTTCCTTGCCGCCCATCCTTCGCCATCCGATTTCACCTACGTCGGTAGGTTTCTATTGTCGTCGACCTCACCATTGTTATCACTGCTATTGTTCTACCCTATATGCGCTTCTTTGTCGCTAAAGCATCGCTGCAGGTCGCGGTCGCCATTGTCGCTGGAAGTCACTGTTGGTCACAACACCCACGTCATCTTGTTCATGTCACCAAGGTCTTTTGAATGGTACCACAAAGTTGCCTCGAAGTCCAGCACCATCGTCACCATAGGTGTACCGCCATTCCACCTGTGATCATTGGTCCTAGCACCATCATCGCCTACATGGATGCCACCCCAGCGCCACGTTGACGCCATGTTAGTGCAATCTCACCCGAACCCCAGATCCAATCTATATAGACGAAGTTCATCATGCGCCATGTCAGACATGTGGGGTCCACATGTTAGTGAGTAAAAGCCGTGCGCTTTTTCCAACATGGGCCATGAACTATGTCCATGGACTTGGTCTATGGACTAGGGGCCCACATGTTAGTGTTTAGAAGTATTACAATTCTCCGAAAATTAAATAGAAGTTTACAAAATCCCCATGCCCACATGTTAGTATCTTAGAGAAGAATATTCTTTGAATATTTTCCTTTCTCTCTCAATTTCTAGAGTTTATTTGTTTGATAAATCTTTCGAGACTCTGTTCTCTTATGTACAAATTTCGATTAAGTCCATTCAAATACTTGAATTCTTCTAAAATCATGCCTTATATTCTATACTATTTTATTTGATTGTTGGAATTGGTTTTTTCTCTATTTTATAATTATTTTGTGTTTTCGCCATTCTTTTATCTTATTTTATTTGATTGTTGGAATTGGTTTTTTCGCTGTTTTATAATTATTTTGTGTTTTCACCATTCTTTTATCTTAGACTTTGAAGTACTAGGAGCTTACTAAGGTGAAGAGTTGACCCAAGGTCAATATCAAAATCGGCACCTATTCCAAGGTAAGTTGCTTTTTGATCATATTGAACCCAATTTACAAAAGTTATTTTGTAACCCATTTTACTTATACCTTTCTTATCATTCGCTATGCCATGATCATTTGTCATTTTAGGATGGATAATTCATAGCTGGTTACTAATATAATACCAACCAGGGTTAACACAACCGTATCGTGAGCGAATTTTGACCATCCAACGGTAGCTAAAACCGCTTAAAAACCGAACGGTATGGAATTTCAAACAATTTTGAAATCTGGTCAAACCGACAAGCGAATTTCGTGGTAAATGAGTGAAAACCGCTCGAAAATGCACGAAAACTACCAAAAACCGAAGACCGTTGATAAATGGGAAAAATGTAAAAAAAGGGAAAAATTGCAATAAAATGTTGTAGATTGGTAAAAAGCCATTGAAGCCCAAAAAATAGGAAAAATGTAAGAAATATATAAAAAAAAGTGCGTAAAAACATGATAAAATTTCGATATGATCTCTCCTAAATATGGAAAAATTTTGACATGACCTTTGTTATATTTTAGACAATTGCAAGTTGTAAATTAGTCATTTAGCAATAATATGTCAACAAATAATCTTTCATTTCTATACTACTCACATATCAATCCAACAAGTGCAAAAATAGGGATTTACATAATCACATACCAATACCATTCACATATCAACACCATTTACATTTTAATACCATTCATTTGAAGTTGTGGAGTAGGCATAGCTTCGTCGTTCTTCCATCATCACACAAATGCCATGTTCGACCTACTTAAATGGAATGTTAGTAAAAAGATTGAGTTGCAATGACATAAAACATACAAATGAAACAAAATTTCGACATGATCTTTACTATATTTTAGACAATTTGAAGTAGGCATTTAGCAATAATACGTGAACAAATAACCTTTTATTTCAATACCATTCACATATCAATCCAATAAGTGCAAAATATAGGCATTCACATATCAATACCATTCACATTTAGATACCTTTCATTTGGAGTTGTAAAGTAGGCATATTTTCATTGTCCTTCCCACACAAATACCATGTTGGACTTGCATAGATGCTATGTTAGTAAAATATCAAGTTGCAATGAAATGAAACATTACCTTCGGGGCTATGGGTAGTATTGTTGCGTGTACACTTGGTTGGCCATGCTGTATTCCTCGGTGGACATAAAGGCCAATCCTCGTGTAGCTAGCAACTCCGCTTTGTAATCGTGTCAGCTTTGCTCCGTTCATGTACTTGTTGTTTGCTATTGTTGATATAACATGGTGTAAAACTCAAGGTCGTGCCACTTGTAGACCCATTGGGAGGGAGGTTGTGCATGAGCATTAGGGATGATGTAGTCATAGCTGCCATATGAGCCATAGCTCCCTTACATCTCGGCGACACCATAGGAGCTAGAGCTATCCTGTAGTGAGTCCTTTCCCTTTCCTCCAGTAGTCGTCCTCTGTGATTGGGGAGCGCCATGGTCTCTGTCCTGTGTTGCATGAGTGAACTTCGACTCCCCTATAAATTCGACGGGACGCTGTTCTTCTGATTGGTGTGTGGGAGGTATGGAGGCAAAGAGACTGAAGTAACCATAATCAGTGTCCATTTTGGAGCTACTATCATTGGATTCTTGGTATGACTGGCTCCGATGGTCCCCGCTCTCAGTGGAGTCATCACTCCCTACATAATGCGGCTCATCTGCGGGATGCTTCCCCTTTCCTTTAGAGGATGCTATCCTTTTTCCTGTATCCCTTCTTGGCATTGATTGGTGTTTCCTCTTCCTTGTATGAGTATACCCGACTGTCCTGTCTGCCCATTCTGGGATGCTTCCAGCCCTAATGTCCTTTCTTAACACAGCAGGGTCAATCGGATCTATCACAAGCTATGATGAGAGAGGAGTCACTCACTGTATCATCCTCATCATCCACTATCGGATCAGGTTTAAATCGTCGCATGGTGTTAGCTCCATAAGCCGCTGGAATGGATCATCTTTATCTGAGTACTTTTGATTTTCTATGGCTTGAATTCAAAGCCGATGGTTGTAGTTGACTACACCAGCTTATGTAGCTTCCTGTATGATAGGCGGTTATGGATTTTTGTGTGGATAAACGCAAATATACTGCAATTGCCCTCACATCCGCTAGAAGATGCGCATTGTGACACCACATGTAGGGCAAACTGTTGAAGGATGGGTGTTTTCGAAACGAACACATCCCACCAATGTGCTAAAATTAACGAATAGAATAATAAGTACTGACGAGAGCACCATTACATTTAAGATGGTTAAGAAAAATACTAGGGGATGTTTTGCCATCTTGTGCCATCCTCGTAGCTAGAGCACTTAAGAAAGATCCAACTTTCCGTCTGAAAACATCGGCGTCATAAAGAACTTACGCGGTGCTTTTAGTATCATCAGCAAGTGCTTCAATGGAATCCCGGAGATTTGGCCAGAAGCTGCTTTTCGTGCCGCAAGCATAGGCAATTCGGGGGTTTAAGGCGGCGGCTGCATGAAATGAAACGAAGCATGTCAGTATAAGTATGTAACATATGTGCAACTACATGATACTGTGTTCTATGGAAGAATGTATTACTGGCATTGATGCGAACAATGTCCCGATCTTCTGATAGGTAGTTGTAAATTGATTGATGGAGAACTCGATGTTGACAATCCGGCTTCCAATTAGAACTGATTCGAACCCTGCAATCGCTACACCACGGCCCCGTTGGTTATCAACCATGCACAAACAAGGTTGACCTCACCAAGAAGGCTAATACCTGCAAGCAAATCGAGAACACAAGCAAGAACGTAGAAGATGCAATATGAAATTGCGAATTATATTAAGCACACGAGTTGGGGTTCGACAAACCGATGTAAGACGAAAAACTGACAGAGTCTAGTTGTAATCTAAGCAAAACCCAAGTGTCTCAGTCGGCGGCTACTGAGTATATGAGACGGAGAGATGTGAAAGGGTTGAGCTAGGGTTTGTGCGTCCAGGGGCGCACACAACCTGGGCTTCAGCCCCCACATGCTTATAAAGCCCGAAACATCCCAAAACAGTATTACAACATATTGTTTCGATTATTCTGGCTGTTTCGCAATTAATCTGGGGCTAGGACCAGATCCATTGGAATGATCTCATCGTTATCTTTCTAACAATCATAAGAACTCCTCCATTGGACTTTGTATGAGGGAGATATGCCTATTTTAATGCAATGCTGTCTTCTGACTCTGAACTGAACACAGAGCCTGAATTGTGGATGACTTGGAGTCCAACTTGATTTGGCGTGGCAAGGGTGGAGTCTAGATAGGGATGTGGTTGCATGGATGTGATGGCAACCTTCGAAAATTGCGCCAACTTGGAGTAGCGGTGGCCGGTTCGACTTGGCGTCAATCTGAATTGTGCAAACAAACTGAGTGCTTGTGGCTGTCCTGGAGGTGCTTCTCCCGTATTCCTAAGTAGTAAAACAACACAAATATTTAGTAGCTTCCCATCCTCAATATCATTATTATGAACAGTGAGAAACAAGCTCACCTCATGATTTAATTTACGTGCATGAGCACTTGTCACAGGACCATGATGTATGCGCGTATCCAAAGTAGTGATGTCCTCATCAGGCATTCATATAAGGGTGTGTTTGGTATGGCTCCAGCTCCACCAGATTCATGGATCTGGTGGAGCTGGGTATTTGTAGCTCCACAGATCCGTGAAGCTAGATCTGTGGGTATATTAAGGCCCTGTTTGGTAGAGCTCCAGATTCTGGCTCCACCTCATATCTGAATCTTGTAGGCTAAAATAAATAGAATTAAGTTTATATTTTTAGTCTAAAATTAAATAAAATGACCTACCTAAACACTCTTAATAAACCCACAGGTCCAGCTTCACGGATCTGTGGAGCTACAAATACCCAGCTCCACCAGATCCATGAATCTGGTGGAGCTGGAGCCATACCAAACACGCCCTAAGAGTGTTTAGGTAGGTCATTTTATTTAATTTTAGACTAAAAATATAAACTTAATTCTATTTATTTTAGCCTACAAGATTCAGATCTGAGATGGAGACAGAATCTGAAGCTCTACCAAACAGGGCCTAAGTGTGACGTGTTAAGTCATCCATTCTTCGGTCCACCACGTCCATGTACATCTCTTTTGTCGCTAGAGAGTCATTGAACAAACTATCGTACTCCTGTCGCAATATGGTGTACCGTAGGATCGTCTCGCTCAATGCAGGGACACAGTCTTGATCGGCGAATTGCAAGAAGGTGTACAATGGTTCCACCGACTTGATAGCAGGTCGAAGATTATCCCACCAGTCCAAGCTCGAGAGGCAGCCATACACGTACCTCCCCTCGGTGGTATCATCAAAGCGAGAGCTTACAAATTCTTCAGCAGTTATCCATTGCATGAACTTTTCCTTGCGCTGAAAGAAACTATCCAAGAACATGTAGTTAATGCCGAAACGAGTTGTATTTCACTTGGTCAACTCGCCTCCAATATACTTCTTCATCATAGTACGAAGCTTGTAATGGTTGTATATCCATCGAGAGTTTTTTCTTGCACTCTCAATGACCGAGGCATGATCAAGGAACTCCCTAATCTCCTTTAGCATCAAATTAATGGTGTGGGCCACACAAGGCTACCACATGATGTTGTGGTGCTGCCGTGCATGAGCTTTCATGCCTTCTTGTAGTTGGCACCTTTATCCGTGATAATCTACACCACATTTGTCGGACCCACCTCGTTGACCACTAAATATATTTCCTATGTGAACAAACAAAACCAAGTACATCCATTACGTGATGCGTACATTAATTAAATTGCAGAAGACGACAAACAAAACCAAGTACCTTGTGTAAGTATGAGGCATCTTGAGATAGGCCCGTGGCATCGACGGACTCGTGAAAGAACATGGTGCCGTTGGAGTAAATCATGAAGTTAATTATGCTCATGCGTGTCGGCCCTATCTAAGAATCGCACATGATTGTTACTCCGTACGTAGGACATTACTGCTTGAACTTTGCGTAGTTCTCCTTTATGTTTACTTCATTCGCATCTAAACAATTTTGATCTATATCTCGGCCACTCAGGGATGGGACACCCTCGCCTGCAAATGAAACATAGTACAAAAATGTTAGCTATGAATCGGCGTGCAACTGAATGAACAATTGAAATCTCACTTACCGTATTTTTGTGTTTCCCCCACAGCGTTAACAATGTATGGACTATCTGCTTTCTACCTCGCGATACCAGCAATGTGAAAAAGTTTGGCCCACACCGAGCCAATGGCCTGTTTCGCACTCTTCCCCTTCTGTGTCCACTAATGGGTGTTAATCTTTGGTTGCACAGGGCCACGGGCCGTACCAACGTTGTAATCCCCCACCGCCTGCGGTGTTTCTCATTGCGAGGAACTCCGAAATATCTTCGACATCAGACCGCCCCGATCTCCTCCAGCCCCTTTGGAGGAGCCACCACCACCACCATGCTCATACCTGCCACCTGCCCGTCTTCTAAATTCTGCCTCCGCCCTAGAGGCAGCCATGGCATGCTAGAGATGGTCCTCCTCATAAACATCACCCACATACTCTAAATATACACTTCACCTCGTTGGAGAATCTCCAGCTGCTCCTTATTTCCTTAGCCTCTCCTGTCTCTTGTCCTTCTTATCCCTCGTCCTATCTAGGTCACGCTGAAAGTACTCGCGAACTTCCACAGGTTCTTTACTACAATGGATGACACTCGTACCGCCCTCTGCCAAGTGTTGCTTCAGTCGGGTTGCACCGCCTCCTTTCTTCTCTTTCAGCCAATGCTTGCATCGAAATCCATCACCCAACTTCTTGCCGTACTCCCACACCACGTCGACAGGTTCTGCCATTTGCTAATAGAAAACAATAAAAGAAAGCATACATACAAATATCGCTATTTGAACAAATATTACCATTTACGAGTGTCGTCTATTGCTACTAAATATACTTGAACAAATATTGCTACTACATATACTTCAACAAATATTGCTACTAAATATAATTGAACAAATATTGCTACTACATATACTTCAACAAATATTGCTACTTGACATAATTGAACCAATATTGCTACTTGACATACCTCAACAAATATTGCTACTTGACATACTTGAACAAATATTGCTACTAAATATAATTGAACAAATGTTGATACTAAAATATGTTGAAGTAAATATTGCTACTTGACATACTTGAACAAATATTTGTACTAAAAATTCATGAACAAATAAAAAGTGAGCCTTTCATCATGAACACAGTAAGCATTTCATCATGAAGTAAATATTGGTAATAAAAATGCTCACTGTTTATTCTCTCTGAACAAATATTGCTTCAATTCTTGCTGGTGTATGTCCAATTATTCAAGATGAAATGAACATAGTAAGCATTTTGAGTACCCAGTGACCACGTCCATGCATTCATGTAGTAGCAAGGAACTGTAAAAGTGGTAAATTGGATGGAATATTTACCCCTTGCTTAAGCAAGCAAGCTGCACTGCCTTCTCCTCAACCGAACGATTTTCCTACAAAACGAATGAAATTCGTTAAAAATCGAGAGAAAACCAATGAGAAATCACGAAATTCGACTCAGCTCTTAAAAACTGACAGTAGCTACGAAAACCGCTAAAACCAAACAGCGCGTGGCGGCCAAATCTGGGCGGCGGCAACACGATTGGCGCCAGGGAGGAATGGGAAAAGTAGGAGTGTGAATGGCTTTCACCTGTGAGCGTTGTTGGCTTGGCTACACATCATACCACCCGAGTGGGCCGGGGTGGGCCAGTCAGCCCATAGGCGGCTTGGCCTATGGGCTGAAAGCCCACAGGTAGCCCATATCTTTTTTTTGCTTTTTATATTTTCTAGATTTTGAATGGCCAAAAACGTCTCCAAACTTCATTTTTTCAAAAAAAAAATCCACACCAAAGGTTATAAAGCAATTAACACTAATTTTAGGGAATTTTTGCATAAATTTTTCCAAATTTTCTAAAAATTTTGAATTTGAATTTGAACTCCAGCGGTAAACTAACCGATTCTTCTTCTCGAACCGGCACGGTATGGGTGAAAACTGTGGTTTTTGGAACCTTGATACCAACACAAGTTGGTTAGATTGTGAGTAGTATGCTTAGACATGCAATGAATAATTTATATCATCTAGAAATGCATATTCAAACTTGACTAATTGTCTACGGAATATATTTATAGAAAGAGCGTATCATATGTTGTCACATGAATGATGATGTTGATGGGTTGTGTTGCACGATAATCAACTGGGGTGGTTAATTATTTAGATTAAGGTAAGTGGTAAGAGGCTATGTGCCATGGTGGATCTGTGTGATATTAGGTTGATATGGTTCTATGTGAATCAAGTGATATGGTTAAATTGAATAAGTAGATTGGAAGTCTTGCCTTGGTCAGTTAAGGATGTAACCTTGTAAGCCATTGAATTGGGCAAAATCATACAATCACATGTCTGTAATGGGACAAATATAACTGAGTAAGTTACTGAGTCTTGATATATGATGTCTCAAGAGGTAAATCCAAGTTGTGTGCACGGATGGGGAATGTGTGTGCTGTAGTGGCTCTACACCTTGAATAGTTCTTTTTCCTAGTCAAATGATGTGTCCCTTCTATTCATCTATTCTGTGTGAGGGTGGAATAGAGAGACCATGCATATTGGGAGTGTCTATATTTGGATAGAGTTTTTGAAAAGTTTTGTTATGATCTTCTTAGTTGTATATTGAAGGGTACGTGTAATGGCTGGAATTATGAGATTGATCATATCTTGTGGGTAAAGCATAAAACATATTCAAATAGTAGTGTTCTTGGTTATGGACAATGCTCGGAAATTTTATAGAAGGATTAGTTGTTATAAAAATAAACCTAGTGAAAGACCATGTGGAGGTCTACCCGTGATGGTGATGAGTTATTGACATTATTTAAGAATGTGGTGCTTTATTTTGAGGTATATTTGAAGTCCCTTTCAAATTCTGAAGCAATAATGGGAGAAAGTCCGAGGAATTGCGGTGCTACCGGCTATGGGGCAGAAGTACCGGTTTTCAGGCCGGTGTGATTTTTCCAAAAGGCTGATTTTTGAGATTTCTTGGAGGGCAGTGCTACCGACCCTAAGGGTAGTAGCACCGGCCCGTATGAGCGAGAATGAACTAAAATTTGTGATTTTGGGAATATAATTGCATATTCTTTTGGACATTGCTATGTGATGGGTATTTCTTGTCTTTGATGGTTGTAGGATGATGGTGCTAGGTCATGGTGAGGCGGAAGACAACCGGGACAAGGTGAGGTGCATCGGAGTTCCAAATGGTTGAGGATCGCCGGAAGATGATCGGAGACGGAGTCATTGCAAACCTAGAAGACAAGGAATGGTTGAGATGCTAGCTAGGAGCTACTCGGATCAAGGAGGGCTGTTGGATCGCAGTCTAGGTGATAGAGTAGCGGGTCTAGTTAGTATGCTTTAAAAAACGTGTAAAAACCTGGTAGTGTTGTTGGGTTTTGGGTTAGCCCATGTATGGCTCTGTGACTGAGTCAATCCTAGCCCTTGAAATGATCCTTAGGGTTGAAGGAACTCATATAAGGGTGAAGATGGCTCAAGAGTAGTATAAATAGAGGGGTAGGGGTAGCTCTCCCCACTTTAAAGGTTTTAGAGGTTTGTGTGCTCCTTTGAGCTTTTGCCCACTTTGTTGTATGGCTTTGTAAACCTCCCTTCCACAAATAAAAGCTTAATTTCCTCAAGTCTAAATTTATTTTACGCATTTACATTATGCTTTAAATTTAGTCTTTTAATTCCGCAATTTACATTCTTGCAATTTAATTTCTGCACATTTGGATTTCCCTCCCCTCCTTCTAAATGCTTGTGGATTTTGTGCCGAGGATGCATGATTGATGGATAAGTCTTCTTCAAACCATATCCCAATCATCTAGGAAAATCTTGTGTTCTTCCTTGCAAGAAATTGATCTTTTGCTCTTTAGAGGTTCATTCTTGGAATATCGGGTTTTTAGTGTTTTTGAATTGTTCTCTTGCTTTCTATGATGTGTGAGAGGTTATCTAAGATCAACTTGATCATCAAAAGCCCACGAGCAAGTCTAAGATCAAGTTTTTGGGTTTTTGCTCTCACTTGGTGCATTGCTCCTTTGATTTGAAAAAGGGTCAGAACTTTGACATCAATCTCATGTTGAGTTCTTTGCTAATTTTTGAGGAGTGGTGCTACCGACCCCCTGTGGTAGCACCAGCCATGCAGGGAAAAATCCACCCTCTCATTTTCTCCTTTCGATTGTTTCATCTGAGGGCTTGTTTGGATCATTCTGAGTGAGGGAAAATTTTATTTGGGATCATTCACCCCCCTCTGATCGCCATCTCGGTTCTTTAATTGGTATTAGAGCCGATTTTGCTCTTCCATAGATATTAACCGGTCTCTAGAGCCATAGTGACGAACAAATATTCCACCAAGCCTTCCATCTTTTCTGGAGTTGATTTTCCTTTCTGGAAGTTGAGAATGGAATCATACATCATTACCCAGGGCTTCCTGATTTGGCAGAAGGTGAAGCTCCCGTATGAGGTTCCTGCCGATGAGAACGTCATGGCCAGCAATATGGCTGACATTGAGGCGATTGCTAAGGTAAGGAACATCCTCATACAAGGTCTTAGTCGCAGTGAGTAAGATAGGATCTCTCACATACGATCTACTCACCAGATCTGGGTGACCCTTGATGCTTACCATGAGGGCACTACCCAAATCAAGATGGTGAGACAGGATCAATACAAGCATGACTACAACAAATTTGAACAACACGTTGGTGAGAGCCTTGATGAGTGCTTTGGTCCCTTTACAAGGATTTTGAGCAAGCTCTGTGCAATTGGTTGCACATATCTTGACTCGGAGAACACTCGACACTTCTTGATCGCACTTGATCTTCGGGTTTGGGAGATGAAGGTGACCACCATCAATGACACTATAGACTTATCGACCTTAACTCTTTGCGGGCTCTATTCCCGACTCAAGACTCATAAGATTGATGTTGTCTCTTGTAAGACAAAGTCGCAGTCGATGGCCTTGGTCACCGATCCCATTAGATCCTCTTCTTAGACACCAGTTGGTTTCTCTCTTTCCGCTCTCTACAAGCTAAGCAATAAACAGCTGGAAAATTTTCCAAAAAGTGAGCTTGCTCTTCTAGCACGCAAATTTTCTCATGCCTACAAGAGGGTGAGGGAGAGGAAGAGAGGTGGCATGATCACCTACTTCGAGTGTGGTGGCCCCAACCACATTCGGGCAAACCGCCCCAAGCTTGGGAAAGGTAAGAACGATGACATTAACAAGAACCGCAACAAGAAGCCTCTAGTTCGCGACCCGACGCGTGAGAAGAAGTACCGCAACTTCTCGAAGAATAAGAAGCTCTTCCACCGCATCCTCACCGAACTCGACGACATTAACCTCTCCGACACGGAGACCAGGAGTGACGAGGGCGAGGATGATCCGCAAGAAAAGAACAAAGGTGGCAACGACTTCACCGGGATGTGTTTCATGGTGAACACCAACGGCATCAGCGACTCCAAGCTCCACAGTGACTCGGACGAGGTACCCTCTTATGACCAGCTCAATGAAGATTTCTGCAAATTAGGGAAATTTTATGCTAGAGCTAGGTGTATGGAGTTAGAGAAGGAAGTAGGTACCTTGACTCGGGAGTTAGCTTCTCTTAAATCTTGTTCCTCCCGAGAGTCTACTGATTGTTCTATATGCAATACCTTGCTTGTGGAGATTGAGAACCTAAGAACTTTGCATGATACTGTGTTGTCTGAGCTAGATAGTTTTTGGTTGAAGAATGTTAGCACTGGTTCTGTTGATGTTATTCCAATAGGTGCTAGTTTTCTTCATGCTCACACAAGCGCATCATGTGAAAATTACCCTAAATTGCTTGCTAAAACTGATGAACTTGAATTGCTTCTGTGGCTAAATTGCCCTGAATTTAGCGCATCATATGAAAGCTGCCCTAAATTGCTCACACCATAGGAAGCTACCTACTAGAAACAATGAACTTGAATTGCATGCTTCTAAGGACTCAGTCAGCTCATGTGAGGGCTGTAGGCAACTAAAACTTGACATTGAATCCTTAAATGTCAAGTGTAGTGAACTTGCTAAGGACTTACTAGTTAAGTCACAAGAAAGTTGCTTGTGATATGCTGATATTGAGGGGGACTTGGATAAAATTAAAATCGAGCTTAGGAAGAAGTTTGAGGCCCAGACCCTTAGGATTAAAAATGCCACTTGTGTTGCTTGTGAGGCCCTCAATGTTGAGGCAGCCGTGTTGAAGGAGAAAAATGCACGTGCTAGTAGTTCTTCCTTATCTGGTTCTTCCTCTTCCCCTTGTTCTTCATGTGCCTCTCTCTTCCAGGAGTGTGAGTATCTCATGAGCACTCTTGAGAAGTTTGTAGGAGGTAAGAAGAAGCTCAATCTCAACCTAGACTAGTATAAGATTAGTCGATTTAATCAAGGTCTAGGATTTGACTACTTGGAGCATGCTAGGACTCATCCTCCTACTATTGTACGTGGCTCCAAGAGTGGAGAGATTGTGGTTGCTCCCAGAGTGAACACCACTATGTTTAGGTCTGTTGGGGTTGTCTATGGGATCTCTGACCAGAAGGTTGCTCCTCCTGCTGGTTTTGTCTCTAGCAAGGCAAAGTACTCATGCACCTTCTGTTAGAAGGATGGTCACCTAGTAGATTTCTGCGTCAGGCGTGCCAAGATATCGAGGAGCGAGCGCGTTCATGCCCATATGGGTATTCAGGTTCATCCCCAGACTCTGAGTGCTCCTAAGGCACACACTGCTGCTAGACAAGATAGTGTGTCGTCTGTTTTTGGGCAGCGTTCAGTACTTGGGTTTTTTGTTGTTCATTCGAGTTTTCATCCTGGATCTACTCTTGATCAGCCTCTCCATCATTTTTTTTGATATTCCTCGTGTTTCTCTTCGAGGTAGATATCAGTGGCGTGAGGTATTTCCTGGTAGGAGATTTGGGCAGCCTCACTGGGATGGTCCGGCCTTGGCACGATGGTGGGCCAACCCAGCTCCAGCTCCCAGATCTTCTGCTAGGGCTACTTCTGGTCTTGTGAGAGTAGAGTGTCTGAGAGACACTAGAGTCCAGTCATTTGCTTTTGTAGCTAGTACATAGAGATGTCGTGTGGTTCAATATTGGGTTCCTAGATCTTCTTTTTGTCCCAGTATTGACTCATCTCTCTCTTATGTGTTGACCACGTCCGTAGGATGGGGAAGTAAGATGTTTGGATCATCGACTCCGGTTGTTCTCGTCATATGAACGGAGACTCAAGATGGTTCTTTCCCTAGTACGCACTCCCGATGGCGAGTTGACCACCTTTGGAGACACTTCATTAGGTAGAGTCATTGCCAAAGGTACCACCTGCATTTATGACAATTTCATTTTTAAGGTTGTTGCCTTAGTGAGTAAGCTGGAATACAATTTTCTTTCTGTCTCTCAGCTTATCGATGACTTTTTCGAGGTAAGCCGTAAGAGTAGCACCTGTAGAATTCTTGATTCACAGGGGAGTTAGTTTGCGGAATTTCTAGATTTAGGAGAGTGTTTCGTGCTGTTTTTTCTGTTTCTTCTTGAGGCTCTCTTCAGTGTTTGATTGCTTCAGAGTCCCGTGATCTCTCCTTCTGGCATAGGAGTGAAGGACCATGTGGAGGTCTACCTAGATTTATTATAAATTTAAATTGCACATTTACATTATGTCTTTACTTTACGCAATTTAAATTCAGCATTTACTTTCCCGCATTTACATTCTCACAATTTACTTTCTCACAATTTGGATTTGCCTCCCCTCCTTCTAAATGCTATTGTTCTAAGATGTCTTGAGGGTGTTTATATGGTTTTACACCTCTCTTGTACCCTAGGATAGATTAAAGATCAAGTTTTCTATCAAGTTGTCATTCTGTCTAGAACTTGTTCTTCGTGTAGCAGTCAGTCTTTGATTTTTACAGAAATATAGAAAAATCCTTTTTGAGTGATTCTTCTTGAAGAAGGTGCGTGACTCATATATCCATCTCTAGAAATTTTTTTGAGTCTAGTTGCACCATTTGAGTGCTATGAAGTGAAAACCGAGCCTCAAACTTTTTGGTCGAAGTTCCCGACTATCTGTAATACTTGATTTTTCATGTCTATTATACAAAGCTTTTTAACGTGATTTTTGGTGGACTATTTCACAACTCAACTTCCGATAGGGAAACAAATTCCCAAAAATGTTAGAGCAACAGAAGCTCACCATCCACCAGCTCCAAGTGAGGACAATTCCTGGAAAATCTGCTTTTACTTTTCTGAAAAGAGACTTTGTTGTTTTTAGCTTTATTTCTTTTAAAAAAGAAGGCTTCGAATTGATTCCTTTTTATTTGGATACTTGACAACCAGAATTGTGAATAATACATCCCTAACATGGTTCATGCTTCTCAACCATGTAAGCTAGGGGTACACATGGTTGTCTAGTTGTTCGGGTTTTGGAGGGTGTGCGAATCTGAGAAGCACCAGTTTGAACGAAAATCTTTGGGTGTTTCAGATTTTTATTGCGAGATTGTTTGGAGTATTTTGAGTGGGGGAAAATTTTATTTGGGATCATTCACCCCCCTCTGATCGCCATTTCGATCCTTCAATTGGTATCAGAGCCGGTTTTGCTCTTTCATAGATCTTGACCGGTCTCAAGAGCCATAGCGATGGACAAGTATTCTACCAAGCCTCCAATTTTCTCTGGAGTTGATTTTCCATTTTGGAAGTCTCGAATGGAGTCGTACATCACTGCCCAGGGCTTCCTGATATGTGTCGGGACCCGATTATGAGAATTCGGACCCTCTGTGTATTCTGTGCCAGTCCAGGATCACGCTAGCACACACAGCCTTTACAGGGTTGCACATTGTAGACATTACAGCGATACAATAATAAATAGTGCAAACATTTATATAAACTGAATTGTACGACCTTATGGTCTCCTTACATAAATCAACCACGCAGGGCTTACATTATCAGAGTAAGAAAGGAAACAGCGAAAAATAAATAAACTATGAAGAAACCCATCACTAAGCCACAGGCAACCGACTGGGCTTGCTCCCTAATTGCCTGTCTCTTCGATGTATTCCTCCTCCCAGACTGGCGTAGACTCCTCCACTGTTGTTGGGGTTGATAGGCAAGGAGGGGTGAGTACTCAAGGCACTCAGCAAGCAATGCACAGAATGCGGTGCTATTACTACATGCAAGGCTTATTCCAAAGAATTGTCTTACTTGGTTCTTTTGCATAAAACAACATTTTTAAACTAGCATCTTATTTAGATTAAAAGCATTGAAACAATTATATATAATGCTAAGTTCTTCAAACAGTTTTTCTTCAAAGATTCTCGGCACACAGCCTTAATAATTCATTTTCATACTGGCACACAGCCACCCATTCCACATTTTTGTTTTTGAAGATCTAACCCTTGACTGTAATCCCCGAGCAATGCTCAGTACCGCAAGCACGGCTATTCGAATAGATTTGACACTCTGTAGAGGTTGTACACTTTACCCACAAGATAGAGTCGCTCACCACACAGGTGATTGCCCATACCAAAGCCTTTTAGGAACCTCTACCTTAACCAATGAACCTCTCCGGTATTGCCTTCACTATCACTCCCCTCACATAGAGCCGAAGTATAGGACAGGCCAACACCGTTGGATGGGCACCAAGCCGTAGAACGGGTACGCTCCCCCACACAGATACACCCCTGTGTACTGTCACCCTGAGGTGTCAAAGGAAAGATATCAGAACCCTAATCAACTAGGTCTGTCCCATATCAGACATGTGGTTGTACGGATGACTCAGTTCAAAGACTAGCAAGGTGAAGTCCTTAGCTGACCAAGGCAAGACTTCCAACACTCAACAGTGGCACACAGCTCAATGTGGCACCCAGACTCACATCACACATCAGCCCATTTCCACACAGGCCCACCTGGCACACAGCCTCTTGCCACTTGCCCCAGTCTAAATCATTTCCCACCCGGTTGATTATTGTGCAACACATGCCAGCAATAACTCAACATCGGTACGAAACCATACAGTTCTCGTACTTCAATTTCATCATGTAGCATCATCACACTACTTTTCATAATACATTCAGTATTTCATTAGTCAATATTGTAGTATTTCTGAAAGATCATTCATGATTCGTTGCAAGGCTAAGCATCTATTCACGGTCTAGCCTCCTGTGTTGGCACAATATTATCATCCAACTAGTACAAGCAACCTAGGGTGACAATGATTTCAAGGCATACAAGTAATAATTTCAAGGTGACATTAACAATATGGGTTTATTAGCTAAATTACCCAAATTCAGTTAAATATATTTTAATCAATTTAGCATGCATAATTTTAAAGCAAAATATAAATTTAAAAGAAACTGGGATCAAAATGGTCAAAGCATCACTTGCCTTCAAAGAGTTGCTGGTCGTGTTCTGAAGCTTGATCTTAGGCGATGAACTCTTCCTCGAAACTTTCCGGCAAAATTGCGTCTACGCGTAAAAATTACATATGCAATAAATAACTAAAATAGTAGACTAGAAGACCTCAAAAATTTAAATAAAATTCATAAATATAAAGATCTCAATTTTACAAATTTTTAGAGACTAGAATCACCTCAATCGGAGTTCAAATGCAAAAGTTATAGCCTTTTAAAGTTTGCAAATATATTAAAAAGAATAAACCGAATTAACAAAAATAGTTTTCCACTGAAAACCTCGTTTATTGCGTCAGCATGACCTAAAGATGATGTCAGCACCGAAATGAAATTTGGCCGAAATATTTTTATATATATGTATATAAAATATTTATGACGTCAGCATGACACGTGGCAGCCTTCTAATGCCACCACGTCGCCTTGGTCTATGGGCTCGGTCCATGGCTTGGATCGGTTCCACCGTGGACTCGGTCCACCAGCACAGTGCATCCATGCGGCAAGATCCGAGCCATTCATTGTATCAACGGTCAAATCTTATGCGTCACACCGCACTGCCTCGAATCCACGCGACACGCGTCGCGCATCCGACGGTCGATCGGATCCAACGGCTGGATCCCACGCACCGACTCGGCGACGCATCGCGTTCTGCGCCTCCACGCGTCGCGCATCCGGCGGGACTCCCGGATCCGACGGCTGGATCTCGCGCACGTTCGGCGGCGTCTCAGTACATGCGCGGCCACGTGGCAAGATCGCAGCGATGCTCCCGAAAGCAGCGGTCGGATCTGGTCTCCTCCCCGGTCAACGCGCACACGCGTCTGCACGCGATTCGGTGAGAGCACAGTGTCATCTCCGCCGCATGATCAAATCTGAACGGCGCGGATTCACGCGACACAGCTCAACCCACAACTACCGCTTAGATCTAATCCAACGGCCCATGGTACCCAAGCCGACATCGCTCATCTTAACTACGCGCGCAATCTCACGCGTACACTAACGATCCAACGGCTGAGATCTAAACAAGCACAGAAACTAAATCTAATCACTACCGTTCAATCTAGATCTAACGGTCAAGATTAACGCTGGGTAAGAAAAGGGATCAACGACGTGGACGCACCAGAACTGTGCGATGCAGATCGAACGGTCGACGAGGCTTGTCAAAGTCGACGGCGGCGAGGGAGAGAAGGTTGCCGAAGCTGGGGAAGACGACGCGGTCGAGGACGCTATGGTGTCTCTTCGGCGTGAAGAACTGACGCGTTCGACGCGTCTCGGCGAGAGCGCTACTTCGGTGGCCTCGGCGACGGTGGAGACTCAACGGACGGCGAGAAAAAGGCGAAAAACTACGGTGGTGCACTCGAGAAACTACGGCGAGCTAGAACGGAGTCTCTGGGGTGTCTCGATGTGCGTGCGAGGAGTCAAAAGAAGCGGAGCGAGGAGCTCTGCACGACGCACTCAGCGGCGACTATAAAGACGCCTCGACGTGCGCGCAAACACCGGTGAAACGAGCGAAAACACTCGGCGGTGTTAACGCCGGCGATTACACCCGGTCGGACTGACATGGCTCCATCTCGACCGTCCAAGTAGCGACGATCGGATGGCGTACATACGCGGGCGACGCGGTGCAACGACAACCGTTGGATCCCGATTCGACGGTGCGAACGCACGGCGGCTAGGGTTTCTGATGCGTGAGCCGGGCTGAGCACAGTGCTGGGCCGGCCCAACACTATTCACCCGATTTTCAAAGATTTTCTTATTTAAAATAAAACAGATAAATAAACAAAGCCAAATTTAATAGCAAAAATACCCGAAAAACCCAGAAAAATTCTGGTAAATACTTTGAGACATTTGGAATTCAAATAAATTATTTTCAATAAAACTTTACACAAACTTTTCCATTAATTAATTGATTTCAAGAAAGGCCATATTTGAATAAATCCAAATAAATTTCAATAAATTCCCACAAATTCTCAAAAATAAAAAATACTACAAAATTTAATTTATTGAAATTTTTAGGGTGTTACAAACCTCTCCCCTTAACAGTATCTCATCCCCGAGATTCAAGGCTGTCTATAGAAATAGGTTAGGAAACTCCTTCTTTAGGTCTTCTTCGCGTTCCCAAGTTGCTTCACTTTCCGAATGTTTACTCCATTGGACTCTGCAAAAGCGTGTCGACTTATTCCTTGTTTCTCTGTCCATTGTGTCCAGAATCTTCACCGTATGCTCTTTATAAGTCAGATCTTCTTGCAGCTCGATTGCCTCCAAAGGTGTTTGCTCTTCCAGTACTTGAAGACACTTCTTCAATTGTGACACATGGAATACATCATGTACTCCTGGCAATGATTGCGGCAACTCCAATTGGTACGCAACTTCACCTTTGCGGCTCGAGATCTTGAATGGTCCGACATATCTGGGTGTGAGCTTCCCTTTTGCATGAAACCTTCTGAATCCTTTGAGTGGTGTGACTCTAAGATATACATAATCTTCAGGTTCGAAGCTCAATTCCCTGCGACGATTGTCGGCATAACTCTTCTGCATTGATTGAGCAATCTTCAGTCTTTCCCTGATTAGTGCGATCTGTTCTTTCGCTTTCTGAAGAATGTCTGGTCCAAAAATTTGTCGTTCACCTGTCTCATTCCAATTTAACGGTGTTTGAAAGGATCGACCATACAGAGCTTCAAATGGAGACATCTGTAAACTTGCCTGATAACTGTTATTGTAGCTGAACTCAGCATAAGGCAAACACTTGTCCCATGAAGTAGAATATGCTAAAGCACGTGCTCTCAAAGATATCTTCCAATATCTAGTTAACTCTCTCGCTTGACCATCCGCTCATGGATGGTATGTCAGATCAAGTTCAAACGAGTCCCCATTGCTTCATGTAGCTTACCCCAGAATCTGGAGGTAAATTGGGTACCTCTGTCCGACACTATTTTCTTCGGTACTCCATGAAAATAGAAAATTCTTGCTATATAAAGTTCTGCTAACCGATCTCCTGAGTATGTGGTCTTTACCGGTATAAAATGTGCAACTTTAGTTAAGCGATCCACTATAACCCATATGGAATCATATCCACCTTGAGTTCTGGGTAAACCGGTGATGAAATCCATACCAATTTCTTCCCATTTCCATTCAGGTATCTTTAGGGTTTGCAATAGTCCTGCTGGTCTCTGATGCATTGCTTTGACTCTTTGACATTTGTCACATAATGCGACATACTCTGCAACTTCCCTCTTCATGCTTGGCCACCAAAATATTTCCTTCGGGTCTTCGTACATTTTGGCACTTCCTGGATGAATTGAGTACTTCGAGTCATGGGCTTCCTCCAAAATTAACTGCTTCAAATCCTTTTGGTTCGGCACACAAATGCGCCCATTAAACCACATAGTACCTTGCTCATCCAGCTTGAAATCCTTTGCCTTACCTGCATCCATTTTGGACTTAATTCTCTTGATTTTGTCGTCATCTTTTTGTCCTTCCCTGATCTGATCTTCCAGGGCAGGTTTTACCTCCAAGGTTACTAAGAATCTTTTTGGTACCATTTCCAATTCCAATTTCGGGAAATCCTTACACAATTCTGACTGACTTGATTCCCACAGCATATTTACACTGTGGTTCTTTCTGCTTAAGGCATCCGCTACCACGTTGGCTTTGCCAGGATGGTAATGAATTCCAACATTATAATCTTTGATTAACTCTAGCCATCTTCTTTGCCTCGTATTTAGATCAGCTTGCGTGAAGATGTACTTGAGACTTTTATGGTCAGTATACACTTCACATCTTTTTCCGATGAGATAGTGACGCCATATTTTCATGGCATGCACCACAACAGCTAGTTCTAGATCATGAGCCGGATGATTCTCCTCATGCGGCCTCAATTGTCTTGATGCATATTTTCGGGACCCGAATTTGCAAATCCGGACCCTCTGTGTATACTGCACTAGTCCAGGATCACGCTAGTGCACACAGGCTCAACATAGATGCTATCACAGTCATACACAGCGGAATATAGCATAACTTTCATAATTAATAGTAACTGTTGTCTTACATGATTATTGCCACAAAGGGCTTATGAAAGAAATAGCAAATAAGCAGCAGCGAAAAAATAAATAAGCGTAGCAGCTCCCCAGTTCACCGCAGGCAACTGACGAGGCTCGGACCCTAAGCATTCGCATCCATATAATCCACCACCACGAAAGGCGTAGATTCCTCTTCTTCTGAAGTTGTTGTTGTTGGGGTGAGTACATAAAGCACTCAACAAGTTGTGCACAGCAATGCAAGTCTAATATTCTATATGCTTGGCTTAATCCAAAGGAATGGCTAATTTGGCTATTTTGCAATCAAGCGGCATTTAACAAGAATACAATAAATAGATTGAAAAGCAGTAAAACAAATATAGTAATTAATAGATTCAGCATTTGTGAAGTAAACCAAGTTTTTCAATCCTAAATCAATTTCCACTTTCCATGGTACATTGCCATCCCAACAGGTTTTTGTTTAACAAAAGTCTAACCCTTAACTGTAATTCCCGAGCATTGCCCAATACCTTGAGCACGGCTATTCGAATAGATTTTACACTCTGCAAAGGTTATGCACTTTACCCACACGATACAACCAAACACCACCAAGGCGAGTGATCATAACAAAGCCTTTACAATACTACACCTGGACCCAGTACTGTTCGCTATGGTTTCAACACTGAAGGGTTAAACCACCACAACAGGGCCCCCCTCTTGCGCCATGTGAGTTAAACCATAAACCCGGGACTTACTATTCACCACGACAGTACCAAAATCTAGGCTTCACAAATTATTTAGCTAGGTTGTCCCATTCCAAACATGTGGTTGCAAGAGAGACTCAGGTCAATGGCTTGCAAGGTTAAGTCCTTAAAGTGATTAAGGCAAGACTTCCACATACCCCTGCCAATTGTGGCCCACCTTGGCACACTGCCCCTTGCCACTTGCCCCAATCTAAATCATTACCACCCCAGTTGATTACCAAGCACCATGTGCCACCAACATTTCAATCTAGTTGTGTGACCTCGCCACGACAACATGATATCACTGTGTGACAACACATGACACACCAATTCTTAAACATTGTTCCATATTCTATTAGTCAAGATTAAGTATCAACATTCGGACACATGTGATGACGTGGCATGGCTAAGCAATCTATGACGGTCTAACTAGCCCATGTTGATTATCAATATTAACCAACTATAATTCCACATCCCAGGGTGATAATTAGATCATGGCATATAATTGACAAGTTATGATTTAATTCAAATAGGCATATTATCTAATTCCCAAATTAATTGAAATCATTTATACACATAAAATATCATCAATAATTTAAGAGACAAAATAGCAATTTGGTGAAATTAGGTGCAACATGATCAAAGCACAACATGCCTTGGAGTAGGTGCTGGTCTTGGTCTGAGCTTGGGTCTTGGAGTGACGAATCTTCCTCCGGATCACTGAGCAGTTCAACGTCTACGCAAAACGATGCCAAAATAGCAAATAACCATCAAAACAGAGAGCAACCAAACTCCAAAAATAAAATAAAATTCACCAATAAATAGATCTTGATTTTAAAATTTTTTAGAAATTTGAATCACTCAAATCTGAGTTAAAATGCAAAAGATATAGCCATTTGAAGTTTAAATAAATACTGAAAATACAGAAAATGGAATTTCCGATTTTCCCGAAATATTTTTCTATTGAAAAAGATCTTTATTGCGCCATGATGACATCAGCCTTGACTCGGACCAATCGCGTGCTGACACGTCACCTCTGGTCCACCGTGGACGCAGTCCACTGTGCCACGCACCCCGCGCCCGCCACGTGGTGACGCCAACTGGCTGCGACGCCGCCCGTGCCGATGCTCGACACGCGGCGCGCATCAGGGCGATGATCCGACGGCTACCGCCCTAACGCACACGCGGCGCGATCTCAACCGAATAGACCTGATCCAACGGTCCACGCTTACCCGAGCTGATCACTACAGACGAAGCGACGCGGCACGATCTGAGATGTCCACGTAAGATCCAACGGCTGCACGAAGCTCTGAAGCACGGCGGTGGGCTTGCACTGGAGCGGAGAAAGACGACCACCCGAACGGCGATCCGGCGCGACTCCAGCGAGATGAAGCGGCAGCCTCGACGTGGCTTGACGCGACGAGTCTGGATCTGGAACTGATTCGGTGGAAGGAGGCTTGACGTCTGCGGAACGGCGAGAAAACGAGCGGCGGCGCTTGAAAACTACGGCGAGCTCTTACGGCTAAACGGTGACGAAACCGGCGAAGAGACTAGAGCTGCTGGGTGCGCACTGGGATGGCGATCATCGGGGTGCGAGCGACGGCTTTTATAGCCTCGGCACACGCGCAGGGAAGGAAACCCTAAGCAATCCGCGGCGGATATGGCGCGCGGCGGCGAAACGGAAACCGAATCGGAGACAACGACTGACGACCGTTCTATCCAAGATGAACGGCCAGGATTGATTCCCGGGCGATACGATCCGATCCGCTCTTTCCAAATCCAACGGGCGAGATCTATACTTACCAAAACAACGCGAAGCTATCCCGACCGCTTGATCTCGATCCAACAGCTTACGCGCTAGGGTTTCACGGAGGAAAGAGGACCGCACGATCCGATCCAACGGTCCACGTGTGAGGCGGCGGCGACATGGTCTGCGGGCGCACGCTGGGCCGTCTTGCAAGAATGTATTGGGCTGCGGCCGATCACATTTTGATTTTCCAGGGTTTTAGGAATTAAAATAATTCCCGAAATTGCTTTTATTTGTTTTAGGCAATAAAATAATCGGGAAAAATCCCAGAAAATACTCATAAATACTTTGAGACATTTTGAACTCAAATAAAATATTTTTGGCAAAACTTCATATTAGTTTTATCTATATATAATTAGTTTTCACCAAAGGTTAAATATACTTAATTAAAATAAATTCCAGAAAATCCAATAAGTTCAGAAAATCACCAAAATGCACATAAGTGAAACTATAGGCCAAAATTTTGGGATGTTACAAACCTCCCCCCTTAACAGAATCTTGACCCCAAGATTCAAGGCTGACTAGGGAATAGGTTTGGGAATTCTGACTTCAGATCCTCGTCACGCTCTCAGGTTGCCTTATTCTTGGAATGGTTGCTCCACTGAACTCTGCAAAAGCGAACTGACTTGGTCCTGGTCTTGCGGTCCATAACATCCAGGATTTTGATTGGTTGCTCCTTGTAGGTCAGATCTTTCTGCAATTCAATCTCTTCCACTGGCGTCTGCTCTGTTGGTACCCGCAGACACTTCATGAGCTGCGACACATGGAACACGTCATGCATACCTGCCAAGGACTGCGGCAACTCTAACTAATAAGCAACCTCTCCTCGACGGCTCAAAATCTTGAATGGTCCAACATATCTTGGAGCAAGCTTTCCTTTAGCATGAAACCTTCTAATTCCTTTCAGAGGGGTAACTCTAAGGTACACAAAATCATCTGGCTCAAAACTCAAATCACGACGTCGATTGTCAGCATAGCTCTTTTGCCTTGATTGCGCGATTTTCAACCTTTCTCTTATTATCGCTACTTGCTCTTCCGCTTCCTTGAGAGTGTTAGGTCCAAATACCATACGTTCCCTTGTCTCACTCCAATTCAACGGTGTTCGACAGGCACGACCGTACAAAGCTTCGAAAGGTGACATTTGCAAACTAGCCTAGTAACTGTTATTATAGCTGAACTCTGCAAAAGGCAAATATTTATCCCATGATGTAGTATAGGCTAATGCACAAGCCCTTAACATATCCTCTAGAATTTGATTTACTCTTTCTGTCTGACCATCAATCTGTGGATGATATGCTGTACTGAAGTTCAATCGCGTTCCCATAGCTTCATGCAATTTATCCCAGAACCTCGAGGTGAATTGAGTACCTCTGTCTGACACTATTTTCTTTGGCACACCATGCAAACATACAATTCTGGTCATGTATAATTCTGCCAATCGGTGTCCTGAGTACATTGTCTTAACTGGAATGAAGTGAGCAACTTTGGTCAATCGATCCACAATGACCCATATAGAATCATACCCACTTTGGGTTCTTGGCAAACCGGTGATGAAATCCATACCGATTTCTTCTCACTTCCATTCTGGGACTTTTAGCGGTTGTAGCAAACCTGCTGGTCTCTGGTGTATTGCCTTAACTCTCTGGCATACATCACAGAAGGCAACGTGCTCAATGACTTCACGCTTCATATTCGGCCATCAAAACCTCTCCTTTAAGTCCTGGTACATCTTGGCGCTTCCTGGATGGATTGAATACTTGGAATCATGAGACTCTTCCAAAATCAACTGCTTAAGTTCTAGTCTGTTTGGCACACAAATGCGACCCTTGAACCACATGGTACCTTGGTCATCCAAAGTAAAGTCCTTTGCTACCTTCATCCTTTTTAGCCTTGATTCAGTTGACTTTCTCATCATCTTTTAGTCCTTCTCTAATTTGATCTTCGAGCGTTGGCTTCACTTCCAAAGCAGCTAGGAATCCTTCTAAAACTACTTCTAGTTTTAAATTTTGCAATTCTCTGCACAGTTCTGACTGTCCTTCGTGCACCAACATATTCGCCACGTAGCTCTTGCGACTTAAGGCATCAGCTACCACATTTGCTTTTCTCGGATGGTAATGAATTCCCATGTAATAATCCTTGATTAATTCCAACCATCTCCTTTGCCTCATATTGAGATCTGATTGGGTGAAAATATATTTCAAACTCTTATGGTCCGTATATATCTCACATCTATTTCCAACAAGATAATGACGTCACAATTTCAAGGCATGCACCACGACAGCCAATTCCAAGTCATGCGTAGGATAATTTCCTTCATGCGGTCTTAACTGCCTTGACGCATATGCTACCACTTTACCCTCTTGCATCAATACGCATCCAAGACCCTGTCTTGACGCATCACAAGATATATCGGTCGTTTACAACATTACGCAAAACCAACATCGGGCTGTTGTCAAACGCTTTAATTCCTCAAAACTCTTATCACAATCTGGCGTCCATGAAAATTTCTTTTCCTTTTTCAACAACTGCGTAAGAGGTCTCGCAACCGTCGAAAATCCTTCTATGAACCGGCGATAATATCCTGCCATTCCCAGAAAACTTCGGACTTGAGTGACAGACCAACACTGCCTCCACTTTGCTTGCTCCCAATGCAACACTGCCTCCACTTTGCTTGGGTCGACGGCAACTCCTTCTGCAGTCATAACATGACAAAGAAATTCCACCTTTTCCTTCCAAAAGTCGCACTTACTGAATTTAGCATACAGTTGTTGCTCACGCAGCTTTTCCAACACTAGCCTCAGATGATTTGCGTGCTCTGCTTCGGTTTTCGAATATACCAAAATATCATCTATGAACACAACGACAAACTTGTCCAAGTGTTCCATGAAAATCTTCTTCATCAAGTTCATGAAATATGCCGGTGCATTGGTCAATCCAAAAGACATGACCGTGAACTCATAATGTCCATATCTTGAAGAACATGCGGTCTTCGGAACATCTTTCGCCCGGATATTTAGCTGATGATATCCTGAACGAAGGTCTATCTTGGAGAAAACTCCAGCTCCTCTCAACTGGTCGAACAGATCATCAATCCTTGGCAACGGATACTTATTCCTAACCGTCACTTCATTAAGTGCACGGTAATCAATACACATTCTAAGGCTTCCATCATTTTTCCTGACAAACAAAACTGGCGCTCCCCATGGCGACGAACTTGGTCTTATAAAACCTTTCTCCAATAACTCGTCGATCTGTTTCTTCATTTCCACCAACTCATCGGTAGGCATCTTATAAGGTCTTTTTGCTATTGGTGCGGTTCCCGGTGCTAACTCAATGACGAACTCGATGTCACGGTCTGGCGGCATTCCCGGTAGATCTTCTGGAAATACGTCTGGATATTCCCTGGCTACTGGCACATCCTCTATACCGACGGTTCTCATGCTATTAACCATTAATTGACCACCACGAACTGCTGTCGCTTGAAATTTCACTTTCTCTCCTCTAGGGCTTTCAATGGATACAACCCTTCGACCACAATCCAAAACTGTCTTATGCTTGGTCAACCAGTCCATTCCCATAATGACATCTAAAGCTTGGGCATCTAGAATAATCAAGTTCGCTAGGAACTCTACCCCATTAATTATTAGCTTCACCCCAAAACACCCAAGGTTAGATCTTAGCTCAGATCCTGGGGCTTGGACTAGCATCACACACTTAAGATTTTTCATGCTCAAACCATTTTCAGATGCAAAAGCTCGAGAGACAAATGAATGAGAAGCTCTTGAATCAAATAATATTGTTGCAGATACTGAGTTTACCAAAAACTTACCCAGTACGACGTCTGATGCTTCCTGGGCTCCATCGGCAGTGATGTGGTTGACTCTGCCTCGAATAGTAGCTTGAGGCGTCGCTCCTGCTCGTCCAGCTCCTCGATTTGCTCCCATCATCGGCGCCTTAGCAGGTGTCGTTCCAAGGTTGAAACACACTGGCGTGATACCTCCTTTCTGGGGACATCTGTTGGCATAATGCCCCAGCTCATTGCAACTGTAGCACCTTCTGGCGGCTGACTGCTGCACTCCTCCTTGAGCATTGGTACCTTGGGCCGTTGTCTGATAACTCTGTCCTGGTGGTCGCGGCGCAGGTGTTGCTGGTTTGTTAACAGCTTGTGGTTGGAACCTAGCAAACTGTTGCGGCGTCATCCTGATTCGCAGGTGGTTAGGGCGTCCACCTGAGTTGGTCATCAAGCGCTTGCGATTCTCCTCCAGTTCTTTGCGCTTATCCTCCAGAATCAAAGCCTTGTTTACCAATTCTTGAAAATCTAGAAAAGTGTGGGTAATTAGCCCCACTTGCAGCCCTGAGTTTAGTCCTTTCATGAAGCGGATCGCTCGGCCTTGTCCGTCGCTCGCCTTCGTAAGCATAGCGAGCTAATCGCGTGAATTTGTTCAAGTAATCGCCACCGTTGGCCTACTTGCTTAAGCGCCCGAATTCTTCCTTTTCCAGTCCATCATCCCTTCCTGACATGGTATCGCGGAAGGCCGTTGCAAACTCTTCCCATGTGATTTCCATGGGTGCTTCATGAGCAGCACAATAGTTCTCCCACCATGCTGCAGCTGTTCCCTCTAGCTGATGGGATGCGTAAAGAACCTTCTCATGGCCTTTACATTGAGTGATGTACAACTTCCTCCCAATGGTTCTCAGCCAATCATCCGCTTCCAAGGGATTGATATTTCCTGAGAATGTTGGCGGTCGGGTCCTCATGAAGTCTGACAACTTGGAATAAGGACGAGGTCCGCCATTGTTGTTCTGAGCAGCGGGGTTGTTAACTGCAACCATATTGGTCATTTACTGCATCATTGTCTGCATCAACTGAGTTTGCGCAGCAAGAAAAGATCCCAAGTTCTGCATATCCACTGGCGGTGCTTGTTGCGGTGGTGCTTCTTCGTTGGGATTGTTGCCTGAGCGCAGACCACTTCCTGAAGCTCCGTTGTTGCTGCGGGTGTTCACCATCTGCTTGATTGCTTCTTTGGTTAGGAAAGATAGATGTAGCATAGATAAGATGCAAGAATTTCTAAGGCGGGGAAACAGGTTAAACCCAACTTAAATAATCTTTATTAATACTTGGTATGGTTGCTTACAATGTCTAAGGGCTTTGCAACACATACTGCACACTCAGCAAACAATTAAGAACCAAACTAAATATGCAACCTTAACGTCTACTAAAAGGTAAAGACTAACTTAAAGACGCGACTCAACACTCGAGTCTCGACACAACTCTAAGACCGACTCTCACTCATCCAGCCACCCTGGCTGAGACTGATCCGGCGCATACACCGGTGGGTGGGCTGGCATGGGTGCAAACCTATCCTGGTGACCCTATGCTGGCTCCTCAGGCTCCCACTCACGCTCCTCCGGGTCTTCTTCTTCTTCTTCGGTGACCTCATCCGGCTCCTGGATGACCTGGTCCGCTAGCTCCTCGGCTACCTACAAGGCCTCCTCCAGCTCGCTGATGACTCTCGCTGTGGCGTCACGGGTCTTCAGAGCTCTCGCCGCCACTCTCGCGCCGACACCGTCCCCGCTCTCCCGAGCAAAGGTCCTCGTGTGATCCTCCTGGATGATGGCGAACTCAGCAAGGTGTACTACAGTAGCACACTCCCCCTCCACGATCCATCGACGCTGGCACGCTCGCACTGTCGGGTGAAGCCGAAACACGGTGTCGCGAAGCTCGTAAGCGTAGTCGTGGCAGATCCATCGAAGAGCAAGTCTAGCAGCCTCCTGAACTCCAGCCTCGTAAGTGAAACTCCGGGCGGTGATGTGGATCGGTCTGGTGGTCTCGTCGCACTCTCGAGCGAAGATGGTCACTGCGTAAGAACCCCGATGCACACCGCTGACGCCCAAAGTGGCTTCCTCGGTAGAGCGGACGATCGAAGCCTCCAATTACTTGAAGAACTCTCCACAGCTCCATGGCATAGCCACCCTGCCTCGACTCGAAGGACTGGAAGATCGGCATCTATTCAAAACAAAATTTTGAATAAGATCTCTACTCGACAACAACGAAAAGAAGGAAATTTAGCAAGGATGAGATAAGCCAAGAGTTTCTTATTAGTCAATTTCACCTTTTTTTTCTTTAGAAAATAATTTTGGACACTCCTAAGAGATACCAACTACCTAGGGCCAAGACCTATAGTCAGTATGGCTCTGATACCACCTCTGTTGGGACTCGAATTTGCAAATCCGAACCCTCTGTGTATACTGCACTAGTCCAGAATCACGCTAGTGCACACAGGCTCAACATAGAAGCTATCACAGTCATACACAGCGGAATATAGCATAACTTTCATAATTAATAGTAACTGTTGTCTCACATGATTATTGCCACACAGGGCTTATAAAAGAAATAGCAAATAAGCATAAATAAGCGTAGCAGCTCCCCAGTTCACTGCAGGCAACTGACGAGGCTCGGACCCTAAGCATTCGCATCCATATAATCCTCCTCCACGAAAGGCGTAGATTCCTCTTCTTCTGAAGTTGTTGTTGTTGGGGTGAGTACATAAAGCACTGAACAAGTTGTGCACAGCAATGCAAGTCTAATATTCTATATGCTTGGCTTAATCCAAAGGAATGGCTAATTTGGCTATTTTGCATTTAAGCGGCATTTAACAAGAATACAATAAATACATTGAAAAGCAGTAAAACAAATATAGTAATTAATAGATTCAGCATTTCTGAAGTAAACCAAGTTTTTCAATCCTAAATCAATTTCCACTTTCCATGGTACCTTGCCATCCCAACAGGTTTTTGTTTAACAAAAGTCTAACCCTTAACTGTAATTCCCGAGTATTGCCCAATACCGTGAGCACGGCTATTCGAATAGATTTTACACTCTGCAGAGGTTATGCACTTTACCCACACGATACAACCAAACACCACCAAGGCGAGTGATCATAACAAAGCCTTTACAATGCTACACTGACCCAAGATCGTTCGCTAAGGTTTCAACATCAAGGGTTAAACCACCAAAACAGGGCCCCTCTTGCGCCATGTGAGTTAAACCGTAAACCCGGACTCACTATTCACCACGACAAGACCAAAATCTAGGCTTCACAAATTATTCACTAGGTCATCCCATTCCGCATATGTGGTTGCAAGAGAGTCTCAGGTCAAAGGCTTGCAAGGTTAAGTCCTTAGAGTGATTAAGGCAAGACTTCCACATACCCCTGCCAATCCTGACCCACCTTGGCACACTGCCCCTTGCGACTTGCCCCAATCTAAATGGTTACCACCCCAGTTGATTACCAAGCACCACGTTCCACCAACATTTCAATCTAGTTGTGTGACCTCCTCGCCACGACAACTTGATATCACTGTGTGACAACACATGACACACCAATTCTTAAACATTGTTCCATATTCCATTAGTCAAGATTAAGTATCAACATTCGGACACATGTGATGACGTGGCATGGCTAAGCAATCTATGACGGTCTAACTAGCCCATGTTGATTATCAATATTAACCAACTATAATTCCACATCCTAGGGTGACAATTAGATCATGGCATATAATTGACAAGGTATGATTTAATTCAAATAGGCATATTATCTAATTCCGAGATTAATTGAAATAATTTATACATATAAAATATCATGCATAATTTAAGAGACAAAATAGCAATTTTGTGAAATTAGGTGCAACATGATCAAAGCACAACTTGCCTTGGAGTAGGTGCTGGTCTTGGTCTGAGCTTGGGTCTTGGAGCGACGAATATTCCTCCGGATCACCGAGCAGTTCAACGTCTACGCGAAACGATGCAAAAATAGCAAATATACACGAAAATAGAGAGAAAACAAACTCCAAAAATAGAATAAAATTCACCAATAAATAGATCTCGATTTTACAAATTTTTAGAAGTTTGAATCACTCAAATCCGAGTAAAAATGCAAAAGATATAGCCTTTTAAAGTTTGGATAAATACTGAAAATACAGAAAATAGAATTTCCGATTTTCTCGAAATATTTTTCTATTGAAAAAGATCTTTATTGCGCCATGCTGACATCAGCTTTGACTCGGACCAATCGCGTGCTGACACGTCTGGTCCTCCGTGGACGCGGTCCATGGCGCCTCGCGCCCCGCGCCCGCCATGCGGCGACGCCACACGTGCCGATGCTCGACACGCGGCGCGCATTCGGGCGACGATCCGACGGCTACCGCCCTAACGCACACGCGGTGCGATCTCAACCGAACAGACCTGATCCAACGGTCCACGCTTACCCGAGCTGATCACTGCAGACGAAGCGACGCGTCACGATCTGAGATGTCCACAGAAGATCCAACGGCTGCGCGAAGCTCCGAAGCACGGCGGCAGGCTTGCACCGGAGCGGAGGAAGACAACCACCCGAACGGCGATCGGGCGCGACTCCGGCGAGATGAAGTAGCGGCCTCGACGTGGCTTGACGTGACGAGTTTGGATCTGGAACTGATTCGGCGGAAGGAGGCTTGACATCGGCGGAACGGCGAGAAAACGAGCGATGGCACTTGAAAACTAAGGCAAGCTCTTACGGCTAAACGGTGACGAAACCGGCGAAGAGACTAGAGCTGCTGGGTGCGCACTGGGATGGCGATCATCGGGGTGCGAGCGGCGGCTTTTATAGCCTGGGCATGCGCGTAGGGAAGGAAACCCTAAGCAATCCGCGACGGAGACGGCGCGCGGCAGCAAAATGGAAACCGAATCGGAGACGACGACTGACGACCGTCCGATCCAAGATGAACGGACACGATTGATTCCCGGGCGATACGATCCGATCCGCTCTTTCCAAATCCAACGGGCGACATCTATACTTACCTAAACAACGCGAAGCGATCCCGACCACTTGATCTCAATCCAACGGCTCACGCGCTAGGGTTTCGCCGAGGAAAGAGGACCGCACGGTCCGATCCAACGGTCCACATGCGAGGCGGCGGCGACATGGGCTGCCGGGCCACGCCGCTTGGGTCGTATACAGACAAGATCTTGGTCATGTCCGATCGTTACTTTGATTTTCCAGGGTTTTAGGAATTAAAATAATTCCCGAAATTGCTTTTATTTGTTTTAGGAAATAAAATAATCGGCATAAATCCCAGAAAATACTCATAAATACTTTGAGACATTTTGAACTCAAATAAAATATTTTTGGCAAAACTTCATATTAGTTTGATCTATATATAATTAGTTTTCACCAAAGGTTCAATACACTTAATTAAAATAAATTCCAAAAAATCCAAAAAGTTCAGAAAATCACCAGAATGCACATAAGTGAAACTATAGGCCAAATTTTGGGATGTTACACATAGGCAATTACTTTTCGGTTTTGCATCAATACACATCCCAATCCTTGACGCGATGCGTCACAATAGACATCGAAGCTTTGATGTATGTCAGGTAAAACCAAAACTGGTGCAGACGTTAATCGCTTCTTCAACTCTTGGAAACTCTTTTCACACTCAGGTGTCCACAAGAATTTCTTTTCTTTCTTCAACAATTGCGTAAGGGGTCTCGTAATTGTAGAGAATCCTTCAATAAAACGACGGTAATATCCTGCTATTCCAAGGAAACTACAGATTTGAGTTACTGACTTCGGTGGCTCCCAATGGAATACTGCTTCTACTTTGCTTGGACTTATGTGCCCAAGAATGTCGAGACCCGATTCTGAGAATCCGGACCCTCTATGTATTCTATGCCAGTCCAGGATCATGCTAGCACACATAGCCTTTACAAGGTTGCACTTTGCAGATATTACAGCGATACAATAATAAATAGTGCAAACGTTTATATAAACTGAATTGTACGACCTTATAGTCTCCTTACATAAATCAGTCACACAGGGCTTACATTATTAGAGTAAAAGGAAACAGCGGAAAATAGTAAAACTTCGTGGAAGCCTTCATCTTGCCACAGGCAACTGACTGGGCTTGCCCCCTAACTGTCCGGATCTTCAATATACTCCTCCTCCCATGCTGGTGTAGACTCCTCCACTGATGTTGGGGTTGATAGGCAAGGAGGGGTGAGTACTCAAGGTACTCAACAAGTAATGCACAGAATGCGGTGCTCTTACTACATGCAAGGCTTATTCCAAGGAATTGGCTTACTTGGTTCTTTTGCATCAAACAACATTTTTAAACTAGCATCTTGTTTAGGTTAAAAGCAGTGAAAACAGTTATATATAATGCTAAGTTCTTCAAACAGTTTTTCTTCAAATATTCTCGGCATGCAGCCTTAAACAGGTCATTTTTAGCACTGGCACACAACCACCCATTCCATATTTTTGTTTTTGAAGATCTAACCCTTGACTATAATCCCCGAGCAATGCTCAATACTGCGAGCACAACTATTTGAACAGTTTTGACACTCTGCAGAGGTTGTACACTTTACCCACAAGATACAGCCGCTCACCACACAGGTGATTGTCCGCAACAAAGCCTTTCAGGAACCTCTACCCTAACCAATGAACCTCTCCGGTATTACCTTCACTATCTCTTCCCTCACACAAAGCCGAAGTATAGGACAGGACAACACCGTTGGATGGGCACCAAGCCGCAAAGACAGTACGCCCCCACACGATACACCCCGTGCATCGTCACCCCGAGGTATCAGAGGAAAGATAACAGAACTCTAATCAACTAGCCTGTCCCATATCAGACATGTGCTTGTACGGGTGACTCAGGTCAAAGGCTTGCAAGGTGAGGTTCTTAACTGACCAAGGCAAGACTTCCAACACTCAACAGTGGCACACAGCCCAATGTGGTACACAGACTCACATCACTCATAAGCCTATTTCCACACAGGCCCACCTAGCACAAAGCCTCTTGCCACTTGCCCCAATCTAAACCATTTCCCACCCCGTTGATTATTGTGCAACTCATACCAACAATAACTCAACATCGGTACAGAACCACGCAAGTCTCCGTACCTCAATTTCATTACGTAGCATCATTACACCATTTCCAAAATACATTCAATATTTCATTAGTCAGTATTGTGGCATTTTACCGAAGGATCATTCATGACTCGTTGCAAGGCTAAGCTTCTAATCACGGTCTAGCCTCCCGTGTTGGCATCATATTAATATCCAACAAATACGAATAACCTTAGGGTGGACAATGATTTAAAGGCATACAATTAGTAATTTCAAGGTGGCGATAACAATATGGGTCGATTAGCTACATTACCCAATTTAATTTAAATTCATTTAAATAAATTAGCATGCATAATTTCAAAGCATAAATTACATTTTAAAATCTGAGAACAAAATGATCAAAGCATCACTTGCCTTCAAAGAGTTGTTGGTCTTGATCCGAAGCTTGATCTTGAGTGATGAACTCTTCTTCGAAACTTTCCGGCAAATTTGCGTCTATGCGTAAAAATAACATATGCGATAAATAACCAAAATAGTGGACTATATAACCTTAAAAATTCAATTAAAACACACCATTAAAAAGATCACAATTTTACAAATTTTTAGAAACTGGAATCACCTCAATCAGAGTTAAAATTCAAAAGTTATAGCCTTTTAAAGTTTTAAATAAAATATAAATCAGAAAATCCGATTTGTTTTAATTATTTTTATACGGAAAAATTGGGATTTATGACGTCATCATGACCTAATGATGATGTCAGCACCGAAATGAAATTCAGCCGAATCATTTTTATATTTAAATCCAATTTATGACGTCATTGCTGACGTCAGCATTTATTAAGTACTCAGAAAATATAATTTTTAGAAACTGACATGTGGGACCCAGTGATGACATCATTGCTGACGTCACCTGACACGTGGCACGCTCTAGTTGGCTGGTTGCATGGTGGGCTTAGCTCACCGACTCGGTCTACGGTGGACTCGGTCCACCAGACTACTACGGCTGACAGGCGGGCCCCACGCCCATGACGTCATCACTGACGTCAAGCGCACGACGCGGTCAAAACGACGCTTCAGTCTCCGGCAACACGCATCGGCTTCCGATTGGCTGGCGCGACGGCACGATCTCTACCGTTCAATTCAAAAACGGATGGCTGCGATTGAGTCTAACGAAAAGATTTAAATAAAACCTAATCGAATAATCTACGAGAATTAATCTGGCCGTGCGATTAAGATATAACGGATGAGATAAATCGATCTGGATTTAAATGAGAGGAAAAGCATGGCGTTACCGCGACGGTTGGATGGAGATCGGACGGTAACTGTGAACTCATAGTGTCCATATCTTGATGAAAATGCAGTCTTCTGTATATCCTCTGATCGGATCTTCAACTGATGATACCCCGACCGGAGATCAATCTTGGAAAAGAGTCCTGCTCCTCTCAACTAGTCGAATAGATCATCGGATCCTTGGTAGCGGATATTTATTCTTTATCGTCACGTCATTGAGTGCACGATAGTCTATACACATTCTAAAACTCCAGTCCTTCTTCTTGACGAACAAGACAGGTGCTCCCCATGGCGATGAACTAGGTCTGATAAAACCTTTCTCCAACAGTTCTTCAATCTGTTTCTTCATTTCTACCAACTCATTTGTGGACATCCGGTAGGGTCTCTTAGCTATGGGAGCTGTCCCTGGGACAAGTTCTATAACGAACTCGATATCCCTATCTGGCGGCATTCCAGGTAAATCCTCTAGAAAAACATCTGAGTATTCCCTGATTATTGGTACATCCTCTAAACTGACGGCATTCATGCTGTTGACCATCAACTGTCCATCTCGCACTGATGTTGCTTCAAACTCAATCCTTCTCCCTTCCGGGCTCTCGACTGATATGACTCTTCGTGCACAGTCCAACACTGCCTTGTGCTTAGTTAGCTAATCCATTCCCAGGATAACATGCAGGGTTTGGGTATTCAGCACGATTAAGTTCGCTAGGAACTCTACTTCATTAATTATTAGTCTTGCCCCAGAACATCCTACTTTTGATCGGAGCTCTGATCCAGGGGATTAGACTATAAGCACACATTTAAGATTCACTATATCCATATCATTTTGAACAGCAAAATCTCGGGAAATAAATGAATGTGAAGCTCCAGAATAGAATAAAACAGTATCTGGTACTGAGTTTACTAGGAACTTACCCAGTACAACGTCCGTAGCATTCTGGACTTCATCTGCGGTGATGTGGTTGACTCGGCCTCGCACGGCTGCTTGAGATGAAGTTGCTGATGATGATGCCCCGCGGTTTACATTTGGCGCTATAGTACTTGCAGGAGTGTTCCCCAAGTTAAAGCCAACAGGGGTGACACCTCCCTTCTTAGGGCAGTTGTTGGCAAAATGCCCCAGTTCATTGCAATGATAGCATCGTCTTCCTGCTGCCAGGGAGTTCCCTCCAGCTTTTACCAACGACCTGGCCAGAGTTTGAACATTCTGGCCCACTGGACGATTTGCCGGCTGTGGTGCCCTATCATCGCCTCTGCGCTAGAATCGGAAAAATTGTTGGGGTGCTGTTCTCTGCCTCTGCTGGCCCGGACGACTTCCTTGTTGCACCATTCTGCGCTTTCTGTTGTCATCCAACTCCCGGCGCTTATCCTCCAAGATGAGAGCCTTGTTGACTAACTCTTCGAAGTCAGGGAATGTGTGGGTGATCAGTCCCACTTGTAACCCAACATTCAATCCCTTCATAAAGCGGGATTGTCTGGCCTTATCCGTCGCTACATCTTCTGGTGCGTAGCGTGCCAACTAGGTAAACTTGTTCAGGTAGTCGGCCACTGATTGGCCACCCTGCTTGAGATTCCGGAATTCCTCCTTCTTTAGATCCATGATACCCTCTGGTACATGGTATTGGCGGAAGGCTGTTGTGAACTCCTCCCAAGAGATACCCTGAGGATCCTCGTGCGATGAACAGAAGTTTTCCCACAATTCTGCGGTGGTTCCCTCTAATTGATGAGAGGCATAGAGTACCCTCTCATGTCCTACACACTGGGTTATGCACAGCTTCCTTTCTATTGTCCTTAGCCAATCATCTGGCTCCAATAGATTAGCATTGCCTGAGAATGTAGGTGGGCGAGTCCTCATGAACTCTGAAAATCTTGAATAGGGGTGTGGTCCATGGTTACCCCCTTGCTGAACATTTGCAACAGCTTGGTTGGAAATCTGCTGCATGGTCTGCATCATGGTGTTCATCAACTGGGTTTGGGTAGCTAGGAAAGTTCCCAGATTCTGCAGATCAACTTGCGGTGGTTGAGGAATTGGCTCTCATTCGTTCTCGCCTGGTTGGCACCACTTTCACTGGCTCCAACATTTCCACGAGTCCTCACCATCTGCTGAACAACTTCCATGGTTAAGAGAAGAAGAAAGCATAGGCAAGTAAAGGAACTTATACAGGGGAAATAGCTGTAACTTAAATTATTTAGCAACTTTATTAATTTAATAAAATTGTTTGGTTGCTCACAAGTGCCTAGGGCAATGCAACACATACCAGACACTCACACACGAAAGTAAACAAACATTTAAGACTCAAGAACGACTCACACCTATTGGTGACTCTGAAAAAGACGCGACTCAAACACTCGAGTCTCGACACCATACCAACTAGATACAAAAAGACTGACTCAACATTTGAGTCAATTCCGAAGAACTCTCAGTCACTGAGCCACTCGGGGTGCGGTCCTCCCGGTGGATACTGCGGTGGTTGCGGTGGCATAGGGGCAAACTGGTCCTGATGCCCTACTGCAGCTGGTAGGAATGACCCCATCGACTCGGCCGGTCCCAAGGCTGCCTGCTCCTGCTCCTCTGGATCTGGGTCATGCAGCTCCAGAACTGGCTCAGGCTCAGGTCCATACAGAGCCATCTCCAGCTCATGAAACGTCTGCATAGCGTGAGCTAGGTTCTCCCGCAGTTGAGTTCTCACCTCCGTGACCTCATCGCGGGATCTCTGCAGCTCCTGGACTGTCTCATCCATGGCCCCCTCCTGGGCGATGACATACCTCGCCAGGTGAGTGATCGTGGCGTCTTCCTCCAAAAACTCCATCCTGTTGTGGCGATTATCTCGGCGCGGGTGGTGACGAAAGACAGTGCCCTCCAACTCTACGGAGTAGGTGCGGGCGTTCTACCGCATCGCAAGACGCGCCGTCTCCTGGATCCCGGCCTCAAATGAAGTCCTCCTGATGGTGATGTAGATAGGATGGCTCGCCCTCATCCTCTCTCGAGCATAAACAGTGATCTTGACATCCCAGGCGATATCAACTCCTGCCCGCACTATAGTGGTCCCTTGATAGATTGGCCTATCGAAGCCTCCGAGAAGTTGCATCATACGCCATAGCTCAGCGGCGTACCCTCCAGTGTGCTCTCTATAGGTGTGGATCATCCTCATCTGCCAAAACAGACCTCATTTTAAAACCCAAGATAACAACAGAAAATGCAGCATAGGTATGATCAAGAGAGAAAAGATAAGTTGAGATTTCACTGATATTCTTGCCCAAGTTGTTAAATTCTTAGAAAATAGTTTTATCCACCAGACACAACTAACCTAATTAGGGTCAAGTCCTACAGTCAACCTGCTCTGATACCACATCTGTCGGGACCCGATTCTGAGAATCCGGACCCTCTGTGTATTTTGTGCCAGTCCAGGATCACGCTAGCACATACAACCTTTACAGGCACATTGCAGACATTACAACGATACAATAATAAATAGTGCAAACATTTATATAAACTTAATTGTACGACCTTATCGTCTCCTTACATAAATCAGCTACGCAGGGCTTACATTATCAGAGTAAGAAAGGAAACAGCGGAAAATAAATAAACTACGAAGAAACCCATCACTAAGCAACAGGAAACCGACTAGGCTTTCTCCCTAATTGCCTGGCTCTTCGATGTACTCCTCCCAGACTTGCGTAGACTCTTCCACTGTTGATGGGGTTGATAGGCAAGGAGGGGTGAGTACTCAAGGCACTCAGCAAGTAATGCACAGAATGCGGTGCTATTATTACATGCAAGGCTTATTCCAAAGAATTGGCTTACATGGTTCTTTTGCATCAAACAACATTTTTAAACTAGCATCTTATTTAGATTAAAAGCAGTGAAACAGTTATATATAATGCTATGTTCTTCAAACAATTTTTCTTCAAAGATTCTCGGCACATAAACTTAATAATTCATTTTCACACTGGCACACAGCCACCCATTCCATATTTTTGTTTTTGAAGATCTAACCCTTGACTGTAATCCCCGAGCATTGCTCATTACCGCGAGCACGGCTATTCGAATAGATTTGACACTCTGCAGAGGTTGTATACTGAAGGCAACTGATGCTTTGACCATTTTGATCCCAGTTACTTTACCTAGAAGATACAGTCGCTCACCACACAGGTGATTGCCCATAACAAAGCCTTTCAGGAACCTCTACCTTAACCAATGAACCTCTTCGGTATTGCCTTCACTATCACTCCCCTCACACAGAGCCGAAGTATAGGACATGCCAACACTGTTGGATGGGCACCAAGCCGTAGCACAGGTACGCTCCCCCACACAGATACACCCCCGTGTACTATCACCGTGAGGTGTTAGAGAAAAGATATCAGAACCCTAATCATCTAGGTCTGTCCCATATCAGACATGTGGTTGTACGAATGACTCAGTTCAAAGACTTGCAAGGTGATGTCCTTAGCTGACCAAGGCAAGACTTCCAACACTCAACAATGGCACACAGCCCAATGTGGCACACAGACTCACATCACTCATCAGCCCATTGCCACACAGGCCCTCCTAGCACACAACCTCTTGCCACTTGCCCCAGTCTAAATCATTTCCTACCCGGTTGAATATTGTGCAACACATGCCAGCAATAACTCAACATTGGTACGGAACCATACAGGTCTCGTACTTCAATTTCATCATGTAGCATCATCACACTACTTTTCATAATACATTCAGTATTTCATTAGTCAATATTGTAGTATTTCCGAAAGATCATTCTTGATTCGTTGCAAGGCTAAGCATCTATTCATGGTCTAGCCTCCCGTGTTGGCACAATATTATCATCCAACAAGTACAAGCAACCTAGGGTGACAATGATTTCAGGGCATACAAGTAATAATTTCAAGGTGACATTAACAATATGGGTTTATTAGCTAAATTACCCAAATTCAGTTAAATATATTTTAATCAATTTAGCATGCATAATTTTAAAGCAAAATATATATTTAAAAGAAACTGGGATCAAATTGGTCAAAGCATCACTTGCCTTCAAAGAGTTGCTGGTCGTGTTCTGAAGCTTGATCTTGGGCGATGAACTCTTCTTCGAAACTTTCCGGCAAAATTGCGTCTACGCGTAAAAATTACACATGCAATAAATAACTAAAACAGTAGACTGTAAAACCTCAAAAATTCAAATAAAATTCATAAATAAAAAGATCTCAATTTTACAAATTTTTAGAGAGTCGAATCACCTCAATCGGAGTTCAAATGCAAAAGTTATAGCCTTTTAAAGTTTGCAAATATATTAAAAAGAATAAACCGAATTAACATAAATATTTTTCCACTGAAAACCCAGTTTATTGTGTCAGCATGACCTAAAGATGACGTCAGCACCGAAATGAAATTCGGCCGAAATATTTTTATATATATAAAAAAATATTTATGACGTCAGCGATGACGTCAGCATGACATGTGGCAGCCTTTTGGTGCTGCCACATCGCCTCGGTCTATGGGCTCGGTCCACGGCTCAGATCAGTTCCACCGTGGACTTGGTCCACCAGCACAGTGCATCCACGTGGCAAGATCCGAGCCGTTCATTGCATCAACGGTCAGATCTTATGCGTCACACCACACTGCCTTGAATCCACGCGACACGCATCGCGCATCCGACGGTCGCTCGGATCCAACGGCTAGATCCCACGCATTGACTCGGCGACGCATCGCGTTCTGCGCCTCCACACGTCGGGCATCCAGCGGGACTCCCGGATCCGACGACTGGATCTCGCGCAAGTTCGACGGCGTCTCGATTCACGCGCGGCCACGCTTCAAGATCACAGCAATGCGCCCGAAAGCAACGGTCGGATCTGGTCTACGCCACGGTCAACGTGCACACGCGTCTGCACGCGATTCGGTGGGAGCGCGGTGTCATCTCCGCCGCACGCTCAAAATCTGAACGGCGCGGATTCACGCGACATAGCTCAACCCACAACTACCGTTTAGATCTAATCCAACGGCCCACGGTACCCGAGCTGATTACTGTTCATCTTAACTACGCGGCGCAATCTCACGCATACACTAACGATCCAACTGCTGAGATATAAACAAGCACATAAACTAAATCTAATCACCACCGTTCAATCTAGATCTAACGGTCAAGATTAACGCTGGGAAAAAAAGGGATCAGCGACGTGGACGTACCAGAACCGTGCTATGCAGATCGAATGATCGACGAGGCTTGACGAAGTCGACGGCGGAGAGGGAGCGAAGGTTGCCGGAGCTGGGGAAGACGACGCGGTCGACGACGTTACGGTGTCTCTCCAGCGTGAAGAACTGGCGCGTTCGACGCGTCTCGGCGAGAGCGCTACTCCGGTGGCCTTGGCGACGGTGGAGACTCAACGGACGGCAAGCAAAAGGCGAAAAACCACGACGGTGCACTCGAGCAACTGCGGCAAGCTAGAACGGAGTCTCTGGGGCATCTCGATATGCGTGCGAGGAGTCAAAAGAAGCGGAGCGAGGAGCTCTGCACGACGCACTCAGCGGCGACTATAAAGACGCCTCGACGAGCGCGCAAACACCGGCGAAACGAGCAGAAACGCTCAGCGGTGTTCACTCCGGCGATTACGCTCAGTCGATCTGACGTGGCTCCATCTCGACCGTCGAAGCAGCAATGATCTGATGGCGCACGTATGCGGGTGACGCGGCGCAACGGCAACCGTTGGATCCCGATCCGACGGTGCGGACGCACGGCGGCTAGGGTTTCGATCTACTGGGTCGGCCGAGCACAAGGTCTTTGGTCGGCCCAAGATTATTCAATTCGATTTTCAAAGCTTTTCTTATTTAAAATAAAACAGATAATAAACAAAGCCAAATTAAATAGCAAAAATACACGAAAAAACCGAAAAAAATTCTGGTAAATACTTTGAGACATTAAGAACTCAAATAAAATATTTTCAATAAAACATTACGCAAACTTTTCCATTATTTAATTGATTTCAAGAAAGGCCATATTTGAATAAATCCAAATAAATTTCAATAAATTCTCAAAAATAAAAAATACTGCAAAATTTAATTTATTGAAATTTTTAGGGTGTTACAATATGGCAGAAGGTGAAGCTTCTGTATGAGGTTCCTACCGATGAAAATTTCACGGCCGGCAATATGGCTAATGTTGAGGTGAATGCTAAGGCAAGGAACATCCTCATACAGGGTCTTAGCCGCAGTGAGTACGATAAGATTTCTCACCTTCTTCTGCTCATCAGATTTGGGTGACCCTCGATGCTTACCATGAGGGCACTACCCAAATCAAGACGGTTCGATAGGACTAATTCAAGCGTGAGTTCGACAAGTTTGAACAACACGCAGGTGAGAGTCTTGACGAGTGCTTTGGTCAGTTTACGAAGATTTTAAGCGACCTCCGAGCAGTCAGTTGCATATACCCTGACTCAGATAATGCTCGACATTTCTTGACCGCACTCGATCTTCGAGTTTGAGAAATGAAAGTGACCACCATCAAGGACACTACCGACTTGTCAACCTTGACTCTTGATGGGCTTTACTCCCGTCTCTCTCGCAAGACGAAATCTTAGTCGATGGCCTTGGTCACTGATCCCACTGGATCTTCCCTTGATCCTTCTGCTAGTTTCTCTCTTTACGCCCTTTGTGAGCTAAACGATGACCAACTGGAAAATTTTTCAGAAAATGAGCTTGCTCTTCTTGCTCGCAAATTTTCACATGCATACAAGAGGGTGAGAGAGAGGAAGAGAGGTGGCATGATCACTTGCTTCGAATGTGGTGGCGCCAACCACATTTGGGCTAATTGCCCCAAACTAGAGAAGGCAAAGAACGACACCGGTGGTTCGGCAAAGAACGACTACATCGACAAGAACCGCAACAAGAAGCCTCCAGTTCGTGAGCCAGCGCGTGAGAAGAAGTACCGCGACTTCTCCAAGAACAAGAAGCTCTTCCACCGCGTCTTTGCCGTGCTTGACAACATCAACCTCTCCGACATGGAGACATGGAGTGACGAGGGCGAGGATGAACCGCAAGAGAAGAAGGGCGGCGACGACTTCTCCGGCATGTGCTTCATGGCCAACACCAACGACATCAGTGGCTCCGAGCTCTATAGCGACTCGGACGAGGTACCGTCCTATGACCAACTCAATGAATCTTTCTGCAAATTAGAAAAATTTCATGCTAGAGCTAGAGCTTGGTGTGTGGAGCTAGAGAAGGAAGTAGGTACCTTGACTCGAGAGTTAGCTTCTCTTAGATCTTCTCCCTCTCGAGTCACTGATGGCTGTTCTTTGTGTGATGCTCTTCTTGTGGAGTTGGAGAACCGAAGGACTATGCATGATAGTGTGTTGTCTGAATTAGATAGTCTTAGGTTGAAGAATGCTAGCGATGATTGTATTGATGCTATTCCACTAGATGCTAGTTTTCTTCATGCTCACTCTACTCCATCATAGTCTAATTTCCCTAAATTGCTTACTGAAATTGATGACATGAGCAATCACCTTAGGAAGCTTTCTTCTAGAAATGATGAACTTAAAATACATGCTTCTAAGGAACAAGTCAGCTCATGTGAGGGCTGTAGGCATCTAAAACTTGACAATGAATCTTTAAATGTCAAGTGTGCTAATCTTGCTAAGGACTTACTAGCTAAGTCACAAAAAAGTTGCTTGCGATGTAATGTGATTGAAGGGGACTTGGATAAAATTCAAGTCGAACTTAGGAAGAAATTAGAAGACCAAGCCCACAGGATTAGAAATGCGTCTTGCGCTTCTTGTAATGCCCTCAAGATTGAGGCAGCCGTGCTGAGGGAGAATAATGCACGTGCAGAGAGAGCTTCTCTTTCTGGTTCTTCTTCTTCCTCTCTTCCCTGTTCTTCATGTGCCTCTTTCTTCCGGGAGTGTGAGTATCTCATGAGCACTCTCGAGAAGTTTGTAGGAGCCAAGAATAAGCTCAATCTAATTCTAGACCAATCCAAGATTAGCAAATTTAATCAGAGTCTAGGATTTGACCCCTTGGAGCACGCTCGGGTGCATCCTCCCACCATTTTGTGCGGCTCCAAGAGTGGTGAGATAGTGGTAGCTCCCAGAGTGAGTACCACTGTGTTTAGGTCTGCTAGGGTCGTCCATGTGATTTCTGATCAGAAGATTGTTACTCCCGTTGCTTCTGCCTCTAGCAAGGCGAAATACACATGCACCTTTTGTAAGAAGGATGGTCACCTAGCAGATTTCTGTTTCAGGCGCGCCAAGAACACTCGGCGTGAGCATGTTGCTGCTCTTAGGGGTATTCAGGGTCATCCCCAGACTCTGAGTGCTCCTAAGGCACACACTGTTTCTAGACAGGTTAGAGAGTCGCCTGTTTTTGGGCAGCATCCAGAACTCGGTTTTCATGCTGTTTCTTCGAGTTTTAGTCCTGGAGCCGCTCGTGGTCAGTCTTTCCGCCGTCCTCTTGATATTCCTCGTTTTTCTTATCGGGGTAGATATCAGCGGCGTGAGGTGTTTTCTGTTAGGAGTTTTAGGCAGCCTCACTGGGGTGGTCCGGCCTTTGCACCATGGCGGGCCAACACAGTTCCAGCTCCTAAGTCATCTACTAGAGTTGCTACTGATCGTGTTATGGTTAAACGTTCGAGAGACACTCGAGTCCAATCTTCTTCTGTGGCTGGTACTCTGAAGTATCGTGTGGTTCCATATTGGGTTCCCAAGTCTTCACTCTATCCCAGTACTGAGTCATCTTTCTCTCTTGTGTCTTGATCAGGTTCGTCGGATGGAGAAGGGAGATGTTTGTATTGTTGACTCGGTTGTTCTCATCATATGACCGGAGATTCTCGATGGTTCTCTTCCCTAGTCCGAGCCCCCGGTGATGAGTTGATCACTTTCGGGGATGCTTCTTCAGGTGAGTCATTGCTAAAGGTACCATGTTGCCTTAGTGAGTAAGCTGCAATACAATTTGCTTTCTGTTTCCCAGCTTATCGATGACTCTTTCGAGGTGAGTTTTAAGAGTAATGCCTGTAGAATCCTCGATTAATCAGGAGGGTTAGTTTGCAGGATTTCTAGATTTGGGAGAGTCTTCCGTGCTGATTTTTCGGTTTCTTCTGGAGACTCTCTTCGGTGTTTGATTGCTTCAGAGTTCCGTGATATCTCCTTCTGGCATAGGAGACTTGGTCACATTGGATTTGATCATTTGACCCGAGTTAGTAGCCACGATCTCATTCGTGGTTTGCCCAAACTCAAATGGTCAAAGACTTAGTTTGCTCTCCCTGTCGACATGGCAAGATGGTTGCTGCTTCACATCCCCCAATCACTGTTGTGATGACTGATGCACCAGGACAGCTTTTACATATGGACAATGTTGGTCCAGCTAGAGTGTAGTCAGTGGGTGGGAAGTGGTATGCTCTTGTCATTCTTGATGATTTTTCGAGGTATTCTTGGGTGTTTTTCATGTCCTCGAAGGATGAGACTTTTACCTATTTTAGGGATTTAGTTCATAGGTTGTCTTTTGAGCTCCCTGGTGCCCTACGAGCTATACGCAATGATAATGGCACAGAGTTCAAGAACTCCTATTTGAGAGTTTTTGTGTGGAGTCTGGTTTAGAGCATCAGTTCTCCTCTCCCTACGTCCCTCAGCAAAATGGCGTAGTGGAAAGGAAGAACAGGACCTTGTTAGAGATGGCCAGGACGATGCTAGACGAGTACAGTACTCCTAGGAAATTTTGGGCTAAGGCTATAGCTACTGCTTGCCATGTTTCTAATCATGTATTCTTGAGAGCACATTTGCACCACACTTCTTACGAGTTGAGGTGTGGGCGAAAGCCTAGTGTTTCTCATTTTCGTGTGTTTGATTGCAAGTGTTTCATTTTGAAGTTTGGTAACCTGGATAAGTTTGAGTCTCGTTCTACTGATGGTATCATTCTGGGTTTTTTGACTTCTTCTCGTAGCTATAGGGCCTGGAGTTACGATGCGCATAGAATCATAGAGACCTGTGAGGTGACTTTTGATGAGGCTAGCCCAGGAGTTAGACCTGACATTTCAGGCTCGTCTTCCACGCCTGAGACCATTTTTGTAGAGGATGATGGAGATGGAGATGATGGTGTTCCATCCGATCCAGTTCCCTCTACACCTGAGGTGCCACCTGTTTCCATTTCTGCATCTTAGGAAGGCCAGCCTTTGCCTTCTAACTCTCATGCAGCTCGTGGCTCTACTCCTACCTCTTTTGTGCATGAGGTAGAGGCCACTTCTGCTTCTGGACCACCAAGTCATATTCATCGTTCTCATCCACCTGATCAGATCATCAACTATCTGTTTGAGCGATTCACTCGCTCAAAATCAGGCTTGTCTAGTTTCTGCCTTAACTCTGCCTTTGTTGCCCCGTTTGAGCCGAAGGATGTGACTCATGCATTATCTGATGAGTCTTGGACTAATGAAATACATGAGGAACATGAAAACTTCGAGAGGAACAAAGTCTGGCAGCTTGGAGAACGTCCATCTAGTCATAATATCATTGGGACCAAGTGGGTGTTCAAAAACAAGCATAGTGAGGATGGGGTTGTCATTCGCAACAAGGCTAGGCTAGTTGCACAGGGCTTTTCTCAGGTTGAGGGTCTTGACTTTGAGGAGACTTTTGCCCCTGTAGCTAGACTAGATGCTATTAGGATCGTGCTTGCATTCTCTGCATCCCAGGGCTTCAAGCTCTATCAAATGGATGTGAAATGTGCATTCCTCAATGGCTATATTGAGGAAGAGGTTTATGCCAAACAACCTCCAGGATTTTAGAACCCCAAGTTTTTGAGTCATGTATGCAAGCTTTCCAAAGCTCTGTATGGACACAAGCAGGCCCCCAGAGCATGGTATGAGAGGCTCAAGTCTTATCTTCTCAGCCATGACTACAAGATGGGCATAGTAGACAAGCTCTGTTCATCAAACACCATGAGTCGCATTTTCTTCTCATCCAGATCTATGTGGACGAAATCATTTTTGGTGGCTCATCTCATTCGCTTGTGTCAGTTTTCTGAGGTTATGAGCAACAAGTTTGAGATGAGTATGATGGGCGAGTTGAGCTACTTTCTTAGGTTCCAAATCAAGCAGACTCGGGAGGGTACTTTCTTGCATCAAGGCAAGTATACCCGTGACCTCCTGAGGTGTTTCGATATATCTGACGGGAAGCCGGTAATGACTCCTATGGCCACCACTGTTGTCCTCGAGCCGTATGAGGATGTTGAGCTTGCTAATCAAAAGGAGTTTCGGAGCATGATCGGCTCTCTCTTGTACCTCACTGCTTCGAGGCCGAACATACATTTTGCTGTGTGTTTGTACGCTCGATTTCAGGCCTCTCGTCGCACCTCTCACCGCCAAGCAGTCAAGCGCATCTTCAGGTACCTTCGCGCTACCACTGATTATGGTATTTGGTACTCTTCTTCTTCTTGTCTGTCCCTTCGAGGCTTTTTCGATGCCGATTTTGCTGGCTGTAGGATAGATAGGAAGAGCACTTCTGGCACTTGCCAACTCATTGGCACTTCTCTTGTTTCTTCCTCGTCTAGGAAGCAGTCCGGAGTTGCACAGTCCATCGCTGAGGCCGAGTATATTGCTGCAGCTAGTTCCTGTAGCCAAGTGCTCTAGATGAGATCGACCTTGCCGGACTTTGGGTTAGAGATAGAGAGTGTCCCACTTTTCTGTGACAACATTTCTGCTATTTGCATTGCTAAGAACCCAGTGTAGCTTTCCCGGACCAAGCACATTGATATCAGATATCACTTCCTTAGAGACCATGTGTATAAGGGGGATATCGTGCTTCAGTTCATAGAGGGTGACTTTCAATTAGCCGATATCTTCAACAAACTTTTGGATAGCTCCAGATTTGTTGCCTTGAGGAGTGAGCTTGGAGTCGTGAGTCCTTACGGCCTATCTTGAGGGGGAGCTGGTTTGTATATTTTGTATAATATGTTATCTTCTAGCTTTGTTTTTCTTTTCTTTGTGTTTCTTCTGGGTGATATTGGGCTTGTTTTCCTGAGTTGAGTTCACTCACTTAGACTTCTGGCATGCTTTGCATGGACCTCTTATCTTGTGCTTTAGGTTGCTATCTTGCGTGATTAGCTGTTCTCTCTTCTCTCTAGGTTGAGTTCCCTTAAAGTCTTATAAGTCTAGCAGGTATTGGGCCTCCTGGGTAGACAGGGTCTGTGTGCACTCCTTAGTTGGGATCTAGAGTCAGCTTCCCTATGCCAGTCACTGGGGAAGATAAGAGCGAGTCTGAGCTGTAGTGAGTCTCTTCTATCTTTTCTATGCTCTATAGCCATCCAGTTTTGCAGTTTCTTGGCTTCTTCTCCTCATTCTGTTTTTCTAGTTGTTATTTAGTTTATTTGGGTTTTTCTTATGCCTATTCTTGATAATAACTCAACTTTAACCAGATTTGAGCTTAAAATTGATTCATTTGTTGAGGGGAGTTTGGGAATCTGATCATGCATTGCATTTAGAATGCATTTTCTGTTTTATGAGCTTTGTCTATTATACAATTGACTCAATCTTCATGAAATACATCATGCTATATCTTTTGAAGAAAATCACTAGCTTAGATATGTCCAAGTCCATTTATCATTCTAAGCTTATTAAAATCTGAAAAATTTTAAAGCTTTAATGAAACTTGATGAAACATGTTGCTTTTACTTACTAAATTTCTTCTCTAGGTGTTTTTACCATGAATTTTGAAATTTTGGATTTCTCTAGAGTCCCTATAGCAACTTGGGTGAAATTTGTTTGATCCATATTTGAGTCCTTCAGTATTGCTCATATGTGCTAAATAGAAAATAAAAAAAATGACTCTTTTGTGCAAAATTTATCTCAACACTTTATATTCACGTGATTGTTTCCCATTGCACTTGGGATGAACTTGGAATATATTGTATATGACTAAGATCATTCTCTTAAGAGTTACTCTTGAGATGATCGAAAATGGCTTGAGTCAACAAAAAAAATGCAAATATCAAACACATAAGTGGGTAAAGAATGCAAATAATGTCAAACATTTGCACCCCGCTATGTTTTTCAATGTCTTAAAGAAAATTTGCATAAATTGAAAAATGATCTTGAAGGACCTTATATGCACTTCAAAATTTGCATAAGTGTTGAGTAGGTTGAACTCTAGGTTTCCATTTGATCCTGAGTGGTTTTGCTTCTAGCTTTGAAACTTTGCTAAGTTTTGCACTTGTCAAATCATGCTAAAATGAAATATTGTAAAACTAAGCTTTTTCATAAAATGTATTGGTCTTGGACATGTCTTAGTTTGTCATATTCTGAAATTGACAAGCTTGGTGCAATATCTTTCCATTTTTATCAATTGGATAATCTTCAAAGCTCTTTAGATTGCATTTCATGCATACATAAAAAATTGATGCCTATATTACCAAAAGGGGGAGAAAACATAGAAAAGGCATCACTAAAAAGAAAAAATGTGAATGCTTATTTGGTTATTATGATCTTTGTAAAACTATGCTACTACTTCTTTTGGATCATAATCTCATAATCACATTTGACATGTTTAGTTGGATTTAGAGTTTTTGTTGAAAACTTCCTCTTTCTTAAATTTAACTCTAAAATCTAAATCCCTATTGTCAACTTGGTTTTGATTCCAATTCTTATCTTTCGACCAAGTTTGACTTTGCAACTAAAAATTGCTTTCTTCTTATCCTCTTCAAACTCAAAACTTATGCCTTTTGTTGTGTTTGTCAATATACTCATCAAGGGGGAGATTGAAGGACCATGTGGAGGTCTAACTAGATTTGTGATGAGTATTTGAATAAATTTGAGCTTGGGTTGCTCTTGTTTGAGTTTGATTTGAATTGGATTTTCAAATGGAAGCAATTTGAGGTCTTCTCTGTTTTCTTGGTGCTACCGGCCATGGTAGCACGGTGCTACCGGGCGAGCGGTAGCACCGGACCAAATGGCCAGTGCAATATTTCCAGAGAGGGTGTATTTCGGGGTTTTGGCTGGGCGGTAGCATCGGCTAAAACGAACAAAGATGAATTTCAAAGTGTGGACTTTGATGAATTTCTTGCATATCTTTGTGGGCATTGCTATGTGAGGAGTTTCCTTGTTTTTGATGGTTGTAGGTCGACGAAGCTAGATCATGGTGAGGCGAAGATTGACCGGGACTAGGCAAGGAGCGTCGGAGGTCCAAACGGTCGGGTTTTGCTGGAAGATGATCGGAGACGGAGTCGTGGCAAGTCGAGAAGACAAGGAACGGTTGAGATGCTAGCTAGGCGCTGCATGGATCAATGAGGACCATTGAATCTTAGTCTAGTTGATAGGTTAGCGGGTGTAGTTAGTGTGCTTTGAGAACCGTGCAAGAAAACCCATGTGTGTGGTGGGTTTTGGGTGAACCCTTGCATGGCTGGTTGAGTGGGTTAATCCTAACCCTTGATGGATGCTCTAGGGTTTAGAGGCTCATCCAAGGGTGGTAGATAGCCCAAGAGTTGTATAAATAGGGTTGGAGGGGTAGCCTTCTCCCCTTGAAGGTTTGAGTTGCTCATTTAAGCTTTGCCCACATCAAGTGAGGCTTTGTAAACCTTCCATCCAGAAAATACAAAAATTTTCTTTACCTTATTGTAAATTTAAATTGCGCATTTACATTATGTCTTTCCTTGACGCAATTTAAATTCAGCATTTACTTTCCCGCATTTACATTCTCGCAATTTACTTTCTCGCAATTTGGATTTGCCTCCCCTCCTTCTGAATGCTGCTGTTCTAAGATTTCTTGAGGGTGTTTATATGGTTTTACATTTCTCTTGCACCCTAGGATAGACTAAAGTTCAAGTTTTCTATCAAGTTGTCATTCTGTCTAGAACTTGTTCTTCGCGCAGCAGTCAGTCTTTGATTTTTAGAAAAATCCTTTTTGAGTGATTCTTATTGGAGAAGGTGCGTGACTCATATATCCATCTCTAGAAAAATTTCTGTGTCCATTGGTTGAACCGTTTGAGCGCTATGAAGTGAAAACCGAGCCTTAAACTTTCTGGTCGAAGTTCCTGACTATCTGTAATATTTGATTTTTCATTTCTATTATACAAAGATTTTTAATATGATTTTTGGTGTACTATTTCAAGACTCAACTAGTCATAGGGAAAAAATTTCCAAAAATTTTAGATCAACAGAAACTTACCAACCACCTGCTCCAAGTGAGGACAATTCCTGAAAAATCTGCTTTTACTTTTCTGAAAAGAGACTTTGTTGTGTTTAGCTTTATTTATTTTTAAAAAGAAGGCTTTGAATTGATTCCTTTTTGTTTGGACACATGTAAACCAGGATTGTGATTAAAATATCCCTAACATGGCTCATGGTTCTCAACCATGTAAGCTAGGGGTACACATAGTTGTCTAGTTGTTCAGGTTTTGGAGGGTGTGCGAATCTGAGAAGCACCAGTTTGAACAAAAATCTTTCGGTGTTTCAAATTTTTATTGTGAGATTGTTTGGAGTACTTTGAGTGGGGAAAATTTTATTTGGGATCATTCACCCCCCATCTAATCGCCATTTTGATCTTTCAATTGGTATCAGAGCCGATTTTGCTCTTTCATAGATCTTGATCGATCTCAAGAGCCATGGCGATGGACAAGTATTCCACCAAGCTTGCTATTTTTTCTGGAGTTGATTTTCCATTCTGGAAATCGTGGATGGAGTCATACATTACTGCCCAGGGCATCCTGATATGGCAGAAGGTGAAACTCCCGTATGAGGTTCCTGCCGATGAAAACGTTATGGCCGGCAATATGGCTGACGTTGAGGCGAATGCTAAGGCAAGAAACATTCTCATACAGGGTCTTAGCCGTACTGAGTATCATAGGATTTCTCACCTCCATTCCGCTCACGAGATTTGGGAGACCCTCAATGCTTACCATGAGGGCGCTACTCAAATCAAGACCGTGAGGCAGGATCAGTACAAGCGTGAGTACAACAAGTTTGAACAACACGCTGGTGAGAGTCTTGATGAGTGTTTCGGTTGTTTTACCAATATTTTGAGCGATCTTCGAGCAGTTGGTTGCATATGCCCTAACTCGGATAATTCTCGACATTTCTTGACCGCACTCGATCTTCGTGTTTGGGAAATGAAAGTGACCACCATCAATGACACTACCGACTTGTCCACCTTGACTCTTGATGGGCTTTACTCCCTTCTCAAGACTCATGAGATTGATGTCGTCTCTCGCAAGACGAAATCACAGTCGATGGCCTTGGTCACTGATCCTACTGGATCTTCCCTTGATCTTTCTGCTGGCTTCTCTCTTTCCGCCCTTTGCGAGCTAAGCGATGACCAACTGGAAAAATTTCCAAAAAATGAGCTTGCTCTTCTTGCTCGAAAATTTTCACATGCATACAAGAGGGTGAGAGAGAGGAAGAGGGGTGGCATGATCACTTGCTTCGAGTGTGGTGGCCCCAACCACATTCGGGCTAATTGCCCCAAACTGGAGAAGGCAAATAACGACACCGGTGGTTCAGCAAAGAACGACTACATCGACAAGAACCGCAACAAGAAGCCTACAGTTCGTGAGCCGACGCGTGAGAAGAAGTACCACAACTTTTCCAAGAACAAGAAGCTCTTCCACCGCGTTTCTTGGTCATCTAGGAAGCAATCCGTAGGATAGATAGGAAGAGTACTTCTAGCACTTGCTAATTCATTGGCACTTCTCTTGTTTCTTGGTCATCTAGGAAGTAGTCCGGAGTTGCATAGTCCACCACTAAGGCCGAGTACGTTGCTGCAACTAGCTGCTGTAGTCAGGTGCTTTGGATGAGATCGATAATGCATGACTTTGGGTTAGAGATAGAAAGTGTTCCACTTTTTTGTGACAATATTTCTGCTATTTACATTGCTAAAAACCCAATGCAACACTCTAGGACTAAGCATATGGATATTAGATATCCCTTCCTTAGACACCTTGTGGAGAAAGGTGATATAGTGATTCAGTTTGTAGAGAGTGACCACCATATAGCCGATATTTTTACCAAGCCATTGGATAGCTCTAGGTTTGTGGCCTTGAGAAGAGAGCTTGGAGTTGTGTGCCCGTACGATATCTTTTGAGGGGGAGCTGGTTTGTATATTATGTATTATATATATTTTCGTATAAGAATTTTCTTTCTTTTGCATGTTTTGGGTGTTATTGGGCTTATTTCTAGAGTTCTGAGTTTACTTCACGTAGACTTCTGGCATGTTTTGCATGGACCTCTCATCTTATGCTTTAGGTTGCTATCATGCACAATTAGTTGTTCTCTCTTCTCTCTAGGTGGAGTTCCCTCGCTCTTATAAGTCTAGCAGGTATTGGGCCCTCTGGGTAGATAGGGTCTGTGTGCACTCCCTAGCTTCGGATATGCAAGCTAAAAGGGTATGCAAGCTTCAAAGATCTATTTATGGGTTAAAGCAAGCATCTCGGAGTTGAAATATTCGTTTTGATGAAGTAGTCAAAGGGTTTGACTTTATCAAAAATGAAGAAGAGCCTTGTGTTTACAAGAAGGCTAGTGGGAGCGCACTTGTATTTCTGATTTTGTATGTGGATGACATATTATTGATCGGGAATGATATTCCTATGCTTGAAGATGTTAAGACTTCATTGAAAAGGAGTTTCTCAATGAAGGACTTGTGAGAAGCATGCTATATCTTGGGCATAAAAATCTATAGAGATAGATCAAAAAGGTTAATTGGATTAAGTCAGGAAACGTACATTGACAAGATATTGAAAAGGTTCAATATGCATGAATCCAAGAGAGGTTTCATGCCAATGTCACATGGCATTAGTCTCTGCAAGAATCAGTGTCCTTCGACATCTGATGAGCGAGATAGGATGAGCAAGATTCTATATGCTTCTGCTATTGGGTCTATTAAGTATGCCATGATCTATACACGCTCAGATGTCTCATATGCTCTAAGTGTCACAAGCAGATACCAAGCGGATCCTGGTGATGGTCATTGGATAGCCTTAAAAAATATCCTGAAGTACTTGAGAAGAACTAAGGGTATGTTCCTTGTTTTTGGAGGTGAGGAAGATCTGGTTGCAAAGTGTTACACCGATGCAAGCTTCCAAACTGACAAAGATGATTTTCGATCGCAATCCGGGTTTGTGTTTACATTTAATGGAGGAGCAGTAAGCTGGAAGAGTTCCAAGCAAAACACGGTGGCCGACTCTACGACAGAAGCGGAGTACATTGCGACTTCGGAGGCCGCAAAAGAAGCTATATGGATTAAGAAGTTTATCACAGAGCTTGGTGTGGTCGCTAGTGCCTCTAGTCCAATGGACATATATTGTGATAATAGTAGTGCCATTGCACAAGCAAAAGAGCCTAGATCACATCAGAAGTCTAAACATATACTCCGGCGCTTTCACCTTATTCGCGAGATTGTGGATAGAGGTGACGTGAGAATATGCAAAGTACATACGGAATCCAATGTGGCCGATCCGTTGACAAAGGCACTGCCACAGCCTAAGCATGAGGCACACACGAGGTCTATTGGTATTAGATACTTAATTGATTAACTCAAGTGCAAGTGGGAGATTGTTAGTGATATGCCCTTGAGGCAATCATTTAGATGATTGTAACATGACTATGTTTATGAATAATAATATGATTATTGGTCCAATGAATGTATATCATTGTATTGATCAACAAGTATGTGACTTGCTTATGAAGCTCTTTACTTATTGATATAATTCGATAAATATCTCTGATCGGATATCATCGTATAGGACAACGATGAATAGATCAGCACATGTAGTGATCGATGATCATGCTTCATAGATCATGGGATATAGAGATATCATCTATACATTGTGGACGCATGTTGAAGAACATGGGTTAGATAGACCCGCAATTGGACATCGCGAGAATGTTTCATTCTTATGTGTCATCGCAGTATCTCATACCTAGTAGATGTATGACCTTAGACCTGAGATTGTCATATTCCCTACATGTGTAATAGTTTTCCTTGGGGCTATCAAACACTACTTCCTAACCGGATAGTTATAAAGGTAGCTTTCATGTTTACTATGAAACGCAGAGGAAGTGAGCAATCAAGATGGAATTTGCCACTCCAATGAAACGGAGATATATGACAAGGCCACTCGTGTGATACGATTAAGGAAGTGCATGGCCATGCCGTGATTGAGGAGTCAATCACAACTTATTAATATATCACGGATACGAGAGATGGATTGAACCATCAAAGGATGACATACTTCTTGCCTTGAGTTCAATCTTCATATACTTGGCAAAGGGATTATTACATGAGTACTTTTGATAGGTCCTGTCCGATTTGATCATAGTATGTTTGGGAGTTGGCATACTTTGCAAGGAGCCGCTACTCACTATTGGATTGAAAAGGAGTTTTTCGAATCCATGTCCAAACATACGTGAACCTGCAAGGTCACACACTTAATGGGCTGGGACGCATTAATTTGGATTGGATCCATAATTAATGGACATCGTGGGTTTAGCACGCTGATGGGCCTTGGTTTAGGGTTTCATCTCGTGGCTATATAAGGAGGGGAGGAGGGTGGGCGCAGGTGTGCTTTCCCACGGTTTAGAAGTGATTCACTCGAAACCCTAGCCTCCTCTTCTCGTTGCCCTCGCCGAGCGACAGTGTGCTTGCACACCGACGCACGGCGCTCCATCCTCGGACGTGTGGACTCATCGGTGACGCTGCTGCGACTGCGGTGTGGGAGGACGATCCACGGCGAGGCGAGGACGATCCGCTCCATCAACGCAACGACTGCGGTGAGGACGATCCACTACATCGACGCGCGAAGGATTACGCAACTGCGTGTCTAGTGGTAATCTTATCTGTGATCCCCTTCTTGCGAGTAGCTTTCTGGTTACGCGGTAGTTTGACATTATTTGCATTCTTTACCCACTTATGTTTTTTTTATTTGCATTGTTTTTGAAGCAATTGACTTAAAGCCATATTCGACCATCTCAAGATGAACTCTTAAGAGAATAGTCTTGATCATACACGATACATTCCAAGTTCATCCCATGTGCAATTGGAGGATGTATTGTGAATGTGAGGTGTTAAGTCTAATGCGCACAAAGAAAGTTATTTTTGCTTAATTTTCATTTTAGCATATTGATTCATGAGCAAATGAAGGACTCAAGTATGGATCAAACAAATTTCACCCAAGTTGCTATAGGGACTCTAGAGAATTACAAACTTTCATAAATCATGGCAAATACTCCTAGAGGAAAAACTTAGAAAGTAAAAGCAACATGCTTCATCATGTGTTCATTTAAAGCCTTAATTTTCAAATTTTAACAAACTTAGCAATATAAATAAACTTGGACATATCTAGGCTAGCATTTTTCATAAAAATAGCATGGTGCATAGCATGAATAATAGCTTATTTGTATAATAGACAAAGATCATTAAATACAAAATGAAGTCTACACGAAATACATGAACATATTCCCAAACTCGCCCTCAACAAGTGAATCAATTTTAAGCACAAATCTGGTTAAAATGAGTTATTAGCAGAATTAGGCGCAAGAAAAATTATCGAAGAATGCCCAAAAACACCTAGAAAAAGCAAAAGAAAGGAGAAGCCTGGAATCAAACACACAGATGATGAGACCATGCCGACCCAGCAAGCCATGCTTCAACCTCAACTCAAGATAAGGGCCCAACAACTTCCGACGCTCCAAGTCCAGCCCAAGATCAAGTCCAATTCGTTCATTAGTCCAGTTCGGCCCACACGAGCACTCCAAAATGAAAATGACTATATCTGGGTCATACGAAGTCCGTTTGAGGCGTTTTTGGACTCTATAGACAAGGCCACGATAAGAGCTTTCCAACGGAAGTGGTTTCACATTCAAACTCCCTCTAGATCGACAAAAATCATCAAAACTATATGATGAACAGAATCTGTCGGGTGCTGCGTCACCTACACTTGGGCCCAAAGGTCTTGTACGACCTAGGGTTGCATGGCCATCACCTTGGTCGCCTCCCTTGCCATCATCCTCATATATATTCAATAGTCTCGCTAGAATAGATGGGTTTTCATAGATTACAACTAGACACTTCGTCAGTTTTTCACCGTACATCGGTTTGTGGAACCCCAACCCTTGTGCTTAATATTATTCGCAATTTTAGATTGCATCTTCTATGTTCCTGTTCGTGTTCTCGATTCGCATGCAGGCATAAGCCTTCTTGGCAAGGTCAATCGTGTTTTGTGCCTGGTTGATAACCAAAGGAGCCGTGGTATAGCGATTGCAGGGTTCGAATCAGTTTTGATTGGAAGTCGGATCGTTAACGTCGAGTTCTCCAGCAATTGATTGAGTACTACCTATCGGAAGATTGAGCGACCTTTCCCATCAACAGACACATAGTAAAATGTATGTTCGGCCTCAAGGCAATGAGATACAAGAGGGAAACAATCATGCTCCGGAACTCCTTCTGATCAGCAGACTCATCATCCTTGTCAGGCTCGAGGACAACAGTGGTGGCCATAGAAGTCATCACTGGCTTCCCATCAGACATATTGAAGCGCCTTAGGAGGTCCAAGGTGTACTTGCCTTGATGGAAGGTGCCCTCCCGAGTCTGCTTGACTTGGAATTAGAGTAAGTAGCTCAACTTACCCATCATGCTCATCTCAAACTCTATGCTAATCACCTTTGAAAATTGAGACATAAGAGAATACGAAGAGCCACCAAAGATCATATCGTCCACATAAATCTGGACAAGGAGAAAATGAGTATCCTGGTGTCTGATGAATAGAGTTTTGTCTACTATACCCATTTTGAAACCATGACTGAGAAGGTATGACTTAAGCCTCTCATACCAAGCTCTAGGAGCATACTTAAGTCCATACAAAGCTTTGGAAAGCTTGAAGACATGGTTTGGGTATTTGGGGTTCTCGAATCCTAGAGGTTGCCTGATATACACCTCTTCCTCAATATACCTATTGAGGAATGCACTCTTGACATTCATTTGATAAAGCTTGAAACCCTTGGATGCAGAGAATGCGAGCAGGATCATAATAGCATCTAGTCTAGCTATAGGGGCAAAGGTCTCTTCAAAGTCAAGACCCTTAACTTGAGAAAGTCCCAGTGCAACTAGCCTAGCCTTGTTTCTAATGACAACCCCTTCCTAACTCTGCTTGTTCTTGAACACCCACTTGGTACCAATGACATTATGACTTGTTTTGCTAGAAGTTCTCAAGTTCCTCATACATAGCATTAATTCATGACTCATCGGATAATGCATGAGAAACATCTTTCTGCTCAAAGGAGGCAACAAAGGCTGAGTGGACGTAGAAACTGGATAAACTCGATTTTGAGCGAGTGACCCGCTCAAACAGATAACCAATGATCTGATCATGTGGATGATGTCTCTGAATATGGCGGGGTGGTCCAGAAGCAGAAGTGGCCTCTACCTCATGCATAGAAGAGGTAGGAGCAGAGCCACTAGCTGCATGAGTGTCAGAAGGTAAGGGCTGGTCTCCTTGAGGTGCAGAAATGGAAACAGGAGGACCTCAGGTGTAGAGGGGACTGGATCAGGTGGAACACCATCATCTCCATCATCTTCATCCTGTACAAACATGGTCTCAAAGAGGGAAGAAGAGCCTAAAATGTCAGGTCTCGCTCCTGGGCTAGCCACATCAAAGGACCTCGTAGGTCTATATGATCCTATGCGCATCGCAACTCTAGACCCTATAGCTACGAGAAGAAGTCAAGAAGCCGAGAAAAATACCATCAGAAGAACAAGACTAAAACTTATCTAGGTTACCAGGCTTCAAGATGAAACACTCGCAAGCAAACACATGAAAATGAGAAACACTGGGCTTTCACCAATACCTCAACTCGTAAGAAGTGTGGTGCAAATGTGCTCTCAAGAATAAATGATTAGAAACATGACAAGCAATAGCTATAGCCTCAGCCCAAACTTTCTAGGAGTACTGTACTCGTTTAGCATTGTCTTGGCCATTTCAACTAGGGTCCTGTTCTTTCTTTCCACTAAGCCATTTTGCTGAGGGATATAGGGAGAGCAGAACTGATGCTCTAATCCAAACTCCACACAGAAACTCTCAAAGTAGGAGTTCTTGAACTCCGTGCCATTGTCACTGCGTATAGCTCGTAATGCACTAGGGAGTTCAAGAGACAACCTATGAACCAAAGCCCTGAAATGGGTAAAAGACTCATCCTTCGGGCCATGAAAAACACCCAAGAAATCATCAATAATGACAAGAACATACCTCTTCCCACCCACTAGCTGCAATCTAGTTGGACCAATAGTGTCCAAGTGTAAAAGCTGTCCTGGTGCATCAGTCATCACAATAGTGACTGAAGGATGAGAAGCAGCAACCATCTTGCCATGTCGGTAAGGAGAGCAAACTAAGTCTTTGACCATTTTGAGTTTGGGCAAACCATGAATGAGATCGTGGCTGCTAACTCTGGTCAAATGGTCAAAGCCTATGTGACCAAGTCTCCTATGCCAGAAGGAGAGATCACGGGACTCAGACGCAATCAAGCAACGAAGAGAGTATCCAGAAGAAATAGAAAAATCAGCACGAATGACTATCCCAAATCTATAAATCCCGCAAACTAATTCTCCTAATGAATCGAGGATTCTACAGGCACTACTCTTAAAGCTTACCTCAAAAGAGTCATCAAGAAGCTGAGAAATAGAAAGCAAATTATATTGCAGCTTACTCAATAAGGCAACATCCTTAAGAATGAAATTTTCATTAATGCAGACGGTACCTTTAGCAATGACTCTAACTGAAGAAGCGTCCCCTAAAGTGATCTCGGACAAGGGAAGAGAACCATCTAGTGTCTCCGGTCATATGGCGCTAACAACCGGAGTCAACAATCCAAACCTCTCCCCTCCCTATCCGACAAACCTGATCAAGACACAAGAAAGAGAGATGACTAAGTACTGGGATAAAGTGAAGACCAGGAAACCCAATACTCAACCACACGACCCCTTAGAGTACAAGCCACAGAAGAAGATTGAACTCTAGTGTCTCTCTGATGCTCAACTCTCACAAGATCAGGAACATCACTAGCAAGAAATCTGGGAGCTGAAACTGGGTTGGTCTGCCGTCGTGCAAAAACCGGACTATCCCAATGAGGTTGTCCAAACCTCCTACTAAGATGAGCAACTCCAGGATGAGAACTCTACTGAACAGCTTGAAAACTGAGTCCCGGACGCTGCCCAAGAACAAGCGACTCTTTAACCTGTCTAGCAGTAGTGTGTGCCTTAGAAGCACTCAGAGTCTGGGGATGACCCTGAATAACTCTAAGAGCATGAACACGCTCACGCCTTGAGATCTTGGCGTGCCTGAAGCAGAAATCTACCAAATATCCATCCTTTTGATAGAAGGTGCATGTATACTTGACCTTACCAGAGGCAGAAGTAGCAGGACGAGCAACCTTCTTATCAGAGTTCCCATGGATAACCCTGGGAGCTAACATGATCTCACCACTCTTGGAGCCACGCACAATGGTGGGAGGATGCGCCCAAGCGTGCTCGAAGTAGTCAAATCCTAGACCTTGATTAAATCAGCTAATCTTGGATTGGTTTGGAATGAGATTGAGCTCCTTCTTGCCTCCAACAAACTTCTTGAGTGTGCTCATGAGATACTCACACTCCTGAAAGAAAGAGGCACACGAAGAATAGGGAAGAGAGGTGGAAGAAGAACCAGGAAAAGAAGAATTACCAGCACGTGCATTTTTCTCCCTCAGCATGGCTGCCTCAATTTGAGGGCCTCACATGAAACACAAGGAGCATTTCTAATCATATGGGTCTGAGCCTCAAGCTTCTTCCTAAGTTCGACTTGGATTTCATCCTAGTCCCCCTCAATAACAGCACATCGTAAGCAACTTTCTTGTGACTTAACCAGTAAGTACTTAGCAAGTTTAACACACTTGATATTTAAGGATTTATTGTCAAGTTTTAGTTGCTTACAACCCTCACATGAGCTGACTGGGTCCTTAGAAGCATCCATTTCAAGTTCATCATTTCTTGTTGAGAGCTTCCTAAGGTGAGTGCTCATGGCATCAATCTCAGCAAGTAATTTAGAGCAATTTTCACATGAAGGAGTACAGTGAGCATGAAGTAAACTAGCATCTAAAGACATAGCATTAAGAGATTCATTGCTAGCATTCTTCAACCTATGACTATCTAGTTCAGATAATACACTATCATGCATAGTCCTTAGGTTCTCTAGCTCCACAAGCAGGGTATCGCACAAAGAACAATCATCAGTGACTCGGGAGGGAGAGATCTAAGAGAAGCTAACTCTCGAGTCTAGGTACATACTTCATTCTCAAGCTCTATACACGTAGCTCTAGCTCTAGCATCAAATTTCCCTAGTTTACAAAAAGCTTCATTAAGCTGGTCATAGGAGGGTACCTCGTCCGTGTCTTTGTAGAGCTTGGAGTCGCTGATGCCGTTGGTGCCTGCCATGAAGCACATGCTGATGAAGTCGTTGCCACTTTTCTTCTCTTGCAGATCATCCTCACCTTCGTCGCTCCAGGTCTCCGTGTCAAAAAAGTTGATATCGTCGATTGCAGCGAGGACGCGGTGGAAGAGCTTCTTGTTCTCTGAGAAGTTGTGGTACTTCTTCTTGTGCGCCGGATCACGGACTGGAGGATTCTTGATGCAGTTCTTGACTTCTTGTCGGTGTAGTCGTTGTTACCAGAACCACCATCGTCGTTCTTGCTCTTCACCAGCTTGGGGCAGTCCGCTCGAATGTGGTTGGGGCCACCACACATGAAGCAGGTGATCGTGCCACCTCTTTTCCTCTCTCTCACCTTTTTGTAGGCATGAGAAAATTTGCGAGCCAAAAGAACAAGCTCATGTTTTGGAAAAAATTTCAATTGGTCATCTCTTAGCTCGTAAAGGGCAGAGAGAGAAAAACTAGCAGGAAAATCTGAAGTGGATCCATTGGGATCAGTGACCGATGCCATCGACTGAGATTTCATATTGTGAAAGACGACGTCGATCTCATGAGTCTTGAGTGAGAGCATCTAGGCCCCCTATTTTTTTAGTTATGCTTATTATGTAGGTTTTGGTGTTGATGATCAAGAAGCATACTTAGTATAAACCGACAACAACTATATTTGAAGAACTAGGCTAAGGTGTTTATTTTTAGTTTTGGCTTGGGAGTTGATTAAAGCCATATAGCTAGAATAATCGTACTATTAAGAGGGATTATACACAAGTAATAATCTTGGTTCATATGCAAAAATCACTAAGATTACTTGGAGCATAGGACATTTCATTCAAAAATCTACATACCCCTTCTCTTAGCCAAAAAGAGTTCTTTTTCGGACCAACTTCATTTATTCCGGCGCAGAAAAAATCAAGTTTCAAGTTCTAACCGAGCGCACTCCATGTACGCCGGATCGACTTTTTCAGTCCCGCGCTAAGAGCTCTTTTCTGATTTATTTCAACCGAGCGTACACCGTTCACGCTGGACTGATACGAATTTAGCCTTATTTTGAGTCCGGCGTATGTTGTCTTTTCACTCCGGACCATCATCTCTAGTTCGGCGTTAAGAATTCCTTTACTCAAATCTTAACCGAGAACATACCATTTGCTGCGGACCAAATTCTAAGTGTATGCCGGACCAACTTTTTCGGTCTGGCACAAACGTGATTCTCTCTAAAAAACCAGCTGTTTTCCCTTCTACGTCGGACCAACTTTTTTGATCCGGCGCAAACTTTATTTTTGCTAGTATCCAAATAGAACAAAGCATGTGTACATCGAACCAATTTTGTCGGTTCGGCACAAACTTACTTTTACCGGTACATGTATACAACGGACCGGTTTTGTCAGTCTGGCGCAAATAGGTTACACTGGGTACAATAATACTTCTACAATCTTGTGTACCCCGGAGTAACATTTTCAGTCCGGCGTGTGTATATGTTTCATCATATTAGTCCAGTATGACTCATACACATTAAAATACTTATAAAAGGGGCAGCCCGCGACTCCATAGTTGACCTGTTTCGTCCATCCTGACACACCCAATAGGCAAATGGCAGGTACAACGGTTATTTCTGTTCAAGCTCTATATATATACAGTGCTTGAGTTCACAAAACATGTAGAACTTTGTACATACACATCTTTGACATTCTGAACACCGTTGACATCTTTCAAATCATTTACAACTCTTTGATCTTTAGCATTTCTAAGCTTTCATTCCATCAAAGAGTTTGAGCTTCAACTCAGAAACCACAAACATTCACTCTGAACATTTAGAGTTCCTTGTCCAAGCTGAGTCTAGTTAGCATCTAGCTACTGAACCAAGAAGATAGGGCTTGTGGATAGTCTATTACTCTTGGGACTAGGTGTTCCTAGACGGTTGGAGAAGTTGTTGGTGAGACCTATCCAAAAGGGATTGTGGAAGGCCTCCATTGTTGTGAAAGGTTGAGACTCACCTCACCAGAGTGGTGGAAGAGTCAAGCTACTGAAAAATCAAAAGCCGTTGATATCGACTATTTGGTGGAGCAATATTTTTGAAGAAGTGCTCTAACGGGGACGTAGGAGATTGGTCTCTGAACCTCGATGAAAAATCCTTAAGTCATCCTGATATTGGTTTATCTTTGTGTGCTGATTTTATTGTCTGTTCTTATTCAAGTTCTTCTTCACAATATTGATCTTACTGAAACAAAGTTGTGCTGAATTCCTATTCAAATTGTTTTATGTTGCTATTTTTATTGAGAAAAGATTTTCTTTAGAATTAAAAGTTTTTAAAGTTGCCTATTCACCCCCCTCTAGGCCAACTTGATCCTTTCAAGTGGTATCAGAGCAAGGTTACCCGTTTTAAAGCTTAACAGCTTGGGTAAAATGGCCGAGGGAATAGGATCAGCTATAGTAAGTGTATGAAGGGTTTCTATTTTTGATGGCACAAATTATGCTTATTGGAAAATTTGAATGAGGTGCTATCTTGAAGCCGTAAGTTATGATGTGTGGAGAGTCACAGAAAGACCTTTGCCTCCACGTGTCGTACCTGAAGGGCAACACACATCCTCAGAAACTACACCTGGGGAAATAAGAAATTTGCAATATGATGCTCAGGCTAGAAATGCTATCTTTTCTTGTCTCAACATTGAAGTTTTTGATAGAGTCAGCAATCTTACTACTGCTAATGATATATGGACTACTTTTCAAGAAATTCATGGGGGTACCTCTGATGTAAAAGAGGAAAGATATTTTGTTGTAAGAGAAAATTTTGATCAGTTCAAAATACTTCCTCAGGAAAATGCTAATGATATGTTTTCTAGACTAAATCCCATTATAAATGAGCCTAAAGGTCTAGGAACTAAAGTTGATGATGTTGAAGTTTGCAGGAACATGATCAGGGTTCTACCTCGAGCCCATCACAGCTTGATCACTTACCTATCAAATAGTGGTGACCTGAAGAAGCTCACACCTACTGAACTATTGGGGAAAATCTCAGCTCATGAGCTTACCTTGGTTGATGAAATTGAGATCAAGAATAAATCTATTGCTCTCAAGGCTAAGGAGAAAGTTCAAGATTCCTCTGATGAAGAAAAAGAAGAAGATTCAAGAATGAAGAGTATGAAGATGTAAGAAAACTGGCATTGCTCATGAGATCAGCAAATAAAATCATGAGAAGGGTAAATACTAAAGGTAAGTCCTCTAACCATTTCTCAAAAAGAAACCCTTTCTCTAACATTATCTGCTTTGAGTGCAATGAGAAAGGACACATAGCTGCTCGTTGCCCAAATAAAAGTAACAAGAAGGGCAAAAGTAAGAACAAGGATGACAATGATGAAGAGAAACCTCAAGGAAACTACAAGAAGAGTTACCGCAAGAAGAGCCACTCTAAGAAACATCGGAAAAAAGGGAAAAAGGAGGCACACATTGGTGAATGGATCACTGATGAAGAAAGCTCAAGTGAAGAATCCTCCTTGTCCTCAGATGAAGAAAAGCCAAGGTCCAAAGGACTAGCTGGGCTCGCTCTGGATGAATCCACACCACCTTCACCTTCATCTTCACTACCACTATGCCTCATGGCCAGAAACGATGAAGACAAGGTGAGTGATTCTCCTTCTTATGAAGAGCTAGTGGAGATCATTAAAGAGCTTAATGATGCTTTATGTGTTAAAACTGCTAAAGATAAAGCTCTTAAGAAAAATGTTACTAGCTTGATGAATAAGAATAATCTGCTTATTACTAAAGTTGAAACACTTGAATCTGACGTTAAGATCGTGCAAGAAAAATATGATGTGCTAAAAATTAGTCAAAATGAGCTTATATATGAACATGAAAAACTTTCACATGCTCATTCTGCACTAAAAACTGATCATGTTCTTCTTATCGATTCTCATGATTCTTTGAAAACCACACACATGCAACTTGTCAAAGATCATGATGAATTGCTTGATAAATACTACGAGCTAGAAATTGACAATGAGATGCAGATTAGCAAATCTAAAAAGTATCTCATCTTGTAATGTTTCAATTAACTGTGATTTACTTTCTGATGAAATGTTTAGTCCTAGCTCATCTAGCATTTGTAGTAAAGATTGCAAAAATGCTTTGTATGCTAAAGAACTCATGACAGAAAACAGTGAGCTGAAATCCAAGGTAGCTAAGTTTGACAAAGGACTAGAAAAATGCTTCCTTGGTAGTGCCACTCTTGATAAAATTCTTGGGGAGCAAAAGACTATTCTGGGTAAAAAGGTATTAGGTTATAAAGTCAAATCTGTGCCCAGAAAGAATGAACAGCCAAAACCTAAGATAAATTTTATCAAAAGTAGGACTCAATGCTGTTACTATCATAATAACAATCATACTTCTAAAAATTGCATTTTTGCTGGTGTTTCATATGCTAAGGTAAATAGAGGATGCATGGTTATGCTCATTACATGTTGTTTAAGGATTTTAGGGGTAAAATGAATGTTAAATATGTTGGCCTGTAACACCCTAATTTTTGCTCTAATTTGAATTTTGAAGTATTTTTTGATTTTCTTGTGAATTTTTGGGAATTTATTTAAGTTAATTTGGATTTATTCAAATAGGACTTTTCTTGAAAACAATTAAATAATGGAAAAGTTTTTGCAAAGTTTTATTGCAAATATTTTAATGGAGTTCCAAACATCTCAAAGTAATTTTTGGAATTTTTCTGGAATTTTTCTGCTATTTTAAAAGCTCCAAATGATTTAATTGAATTTCTGGAATTATTTTAAATGTGAAATGTTTTAAAAATCACATGAACAGTAATGGGCCGAGCCCATTATCAGGCGCGTGTCGTCGGCCCAACCGCCAAACCCTAGCGCCGCTTAGCCTCAAGCCGTCCGATCCGGATCGAACGCTGTGAGTGTGCCACGTCGCTCGCGCGCGCGGAGCCTTCGGATCGTCGCCACACGGACGCTGCGGGATTGCGCCACGCCGGTCGCCTTCGCGAGATCACCGGAGCTAATGCCGCCAACCGCTTCCGCTTGCTTTCGCCGCCAGAAGCGCGCACGCCGAGGCCCCTTTATGCACCGAGTAGCGCGTCCGACAGAGCTCCTTCGCTGCGTCTTTTGACTCTCGCGACGCACGCCGAGATCTCTCTAGCGCTGAGCGAAGCTCGCCAGAAGGCGCGTCTTTGTGCCGCCGTTGTTTTGCTTCCTCTCGCCGCCGTCCGCCGCTTCCGCCGTGCTCGACCCGCTTCGAAGTTCACCAAGCAAGACGATCGAGTGGACCACTTCTTCTCGCCGGAGAAGCCCGCAGCCGCCGCCGAGGTCATCTTCCCAGCTCCGCAACCTTCGCTTCTTCGCCGTCAACCTCGCCGAACAATCGCCGACCGTCCGATTTGCATCGCTCGGTTCGTGAGTCCGCGTAGCCTCCATCTCAGAGATGTTTAGATTGAATCGTGGCCGCTGGATCTTGATGTGTACGGCTTGGATTAGATCTAGTTTCGCGATATGTTTTTGTCTTAGCCGCTGGATCGTTAGTGGATGCGTAGGATTGAGCCACGCCGCGCCTTGAGCAAGAAACCGCCGGTACCGTAGGCCGTTAGATTAGATCTAAACGGTTGAGATTGATCTGGTTTTGCCCTAAGGATCCGCGCCGCTCAGATTTGAACGCACGGCGGAGATGGCACCGCACCTCGCCAAATCACGCGTTGACGCGCGGCATTTTGATCGGGCGAGACCGATCCACCGCCGATTTCGGGCGCATCGTCGCGATTGCGCCGCGTGTTGTCGCATGAACCGAGACGCCGCAGCGGCGGCGCGGTGCTGGCCGTTGATCTGAGCGCCGCTGGATGTGCGACGTGGAGGCGTGGAGTGCGGCGCCGCCGAACCGCTGGGGAGATCCGACCGCTGGATGAGCGAGCGGTCGGATCTTGCCGCGTGTCGCGTCGGATTGGTCGCGATCGTCGCCGACGCCACGGCTTGCGCCACCCAAGCATGAGCACAATGGTCGCCATCCACGGTGGACCAGATCCAACCGTGGACCCACCCCGAATCAAGCAACGTGGCGGCACTAGAGGTCGCCACGTGTCGTGGCCGACGCCGAATGACGCCATAAATATTTTATATATAAAATATTTCGACCGAAATTCATTTCTGTGCTGACGTCATCATGACGCGATGCTGACGTCATTTATGCGAATTTCCAGTATAAAAATAATTCAGAAAAATCATATTTTCTTAATTTCTGTATTTTCAGATTTTATTCAAACTTCAAATGACTATAACTTTTGCATTTTAACTCGGATTTGGGTGATTCAAATTTCTAAAAATTCTTAAAATTATGAGCTATTTAATGGTGAATTTTATTTGAATTTTTGAGGTCATATAGTCTTCTGTATTAGCTATTTATTGTATCTTTTTGTTTGTACGCGTAGACGCAAATTTGTCGAAAAGTTTCGAGGAAGAATTCGTCGCTCAAGACCAAGCTTCGGAACACGACCAGCAACTCTTTGAAGGCAAGTGATGCTTTGATCATTTTGATCCCAGATTTTAAAATGTAATTTATGCTTTGAAACTATGCATGCTAATTATTTAAAATGAATTTAAATTAATTTGGGATAATGTAGTTAATCAACCCATTTTGTTATGCCACCTTGAATGATTAATTGTATGCCCTAAATCATTGTCACCCTAAGTTTGATTATATTAGTTGGATGTTAATATTGTGCCAACACGGAGGCTAGACCGTGAGTAGATGCTTAGCCTTGCAAATGAGTCATGAATGATCTTTCGAGAAATGCTACAAAATTGACTAATGGAATATTGAATGTATTTTGAAAGTGGTGTGATGATGCCACATGATGATATGGAAGTATGGTGACTGTGTGGTTCCATATTGATGTTGAGTTATTGCTGCATGTGTTGCACAATAATCAATGGGGTGGGAAATGTTTTAGATGGGGCAAGTGGCAAGAGGTCAGGTGCCCGTGGTCCCGTGTGCAATGGGTTGATGAGTGATGTGAGTCTGTGTGCCACATTGGGCGTGTGCCATCGTTGAGTGTTGGAAGTCTTGCCTTGGTCGCTTAAGGACTTCACCTTGCAAGCCTTTGATCCGAGTCACCCGCACAACCACATGTCCGATATGGGACAGACCTAGTTGACTAGGGTTCGATATCTTTCCTCCGATACCTCTGGGTGACAAGACACAGGGGTGTATCTGTATGGGGAGCGCACTGCTACGGCTTGGTGCCCATCCAACGGTGATTGGCCGGTCCTATACTTCGCTCTGTGAGGGAAGTGATAGTGAAGGCAATACCGAGAGGTTCTTTGGTTAAGGTAGAGGTTCCCAAAAGCTTTGTTGCGACAATCACCGTGTGGTGAGCGGTACAGATCTTGTGGGTAAAGTGTACAACCTCCGCAGAGTGTCAAAACTATTCGAATAGCCGTGCTCACGGTATTGAGCATTGCTCGGGATTACAAATCAAGGGGTAGATTTTCTTAAACAAAACGTGGAAGGGGGCTGTGTGCCAAGTGTTAAAATGAACTCATAAGGTCAGGTGTAGAGAAACCTCATGGAAAAAACCATTTGAAATTATTATTACGTATAACTGTTTCTATCGCTTTAATCTAACTAAGATATTGGTTAAAAATGCTGCTTGATGCAAAAGAACCATTTAAGCCAACTTTGGAACAAGATCTCAGCATATAGTAATAGTGCTACATTCTGCATTACTTGTTGAGTGCCTTGTGTACTCACCCCACCTTGCTTTCAACCCCAACATCGTGGAGGAGACTACACCGCTTGGGAGGAGGAGTACATCGAGGACACGATGAACTAGGGGCAAGCCAGTCGCCTGTTCGTGGCAAGATGAAGGCTTCCACGACCTTTTTTTTATGTTCACGCTATTTCTTTACTTTGATTAATGTAAGCCCTGTGTGGCTGACCTATCTGTAAGGAGACCATAAGGTCGTACAACTCGGTTTATATACATGTTTGCACTATTTATTCTTATATCTTCGTGAATGTCCGTGATGTGCAACCTCAGATGATCTGTGTGTGCTAGCGTGATCCTCGGATCGCATGTAATACACAGAGGGTCCGAATTTGCAGGTTCGGGTCCCGACATGGCCCCTCTAATCTGGACAAAAATCTTAAAGCTATTTGGGTGCCTAAGTCTTTACTTACTAATCCATTTGGCCCCAAAGTTGTTCAGATGTTAACTAATGGACCCAAAAGTATTTGGGTACCTAAAATCAAGAGATGAACACTCTTTTAGGTGAACTACAAGAGTGGTGGCTGGCACTGGGTTATTGACAGTGGCTGCATACAACACATGACCGGCACCTCAAGGATGTTCACCTCAGTTGAAAAAGAGAGTGATCCAAGTCACAAAATCACATTTGAAGATAACAGTAAAAGAAAGGTAAAAGGAAATGGTAAGATAGCTATCTCAAATGATCACTCTATTGAAAATGTATTATTGGTTGATTCTTTAAATTTTAATCTATTATCTGTTCCTCAACTTTGTGATTTAGGATTCCATTGTACCTTTTCTATTAACTGGGTAACAGAACTTGACAAAGATGAAAAGCTTATTTTTAAAGGTTTCAGATTTCAAAATCTCTATCTTGTTGATTTTAATTCTAACTCCTCATGCATTTCCACTTGTCTGCTTGCTAAAGTTTCACTTGGTTGGCTTTGGCACAGACGACTTCGGCATGTGGGTATCTCTAATCTCAAAAAGCTTTTCAAAAATGAGCTAGTAGTGGGCCTAAAGGATGTTAAATTTGAAAAGGATAAACTTTGCAGTGCTTGTCAAGCTGGCAAGCAAGTAGCTAACTCTCATCTTGCTAAAAATATCATGTCCACTACTAGGCCTCTAGAACTTTTGCATATAGATGTTTTTGGTCCTACCTCATATGCAAGTATAGGTGGCAACTCATACTGCCTTGTAATTCTGGATGATTTCTCTAGATTCACATTGGTATTTGTGGAATATATGAAACCAGGTGTCTTCATAACCGGCCCAGAAGTGCCTAAGGGAGAGAAAGGGCCGAGAGGAAGGCCTAGAGGATGAAGCTCCGCGCCAAGCCTTGCTGCCGTAAGGAAGGGGATACATCCTATACACAGTTCAACATATATTTAGATATAAGAGATACGATTGTAATCCGAGTTGTTAGCAGGGTAGATAAAGATGTAAACTCTATCCTATAACAAATCAGTATCCAATAACCGATCAGAATCCCTTAACCGATAGAGACTCTGTAAATCACCCCACCCCCACTATATAAGGGAGAGGGCGGGCAAGACACATCGCATATGGCATATCACATCAGAGAGCATACGAGCAATCTTAGATCCAAGAGATCCACATAATCCCAGCACACAGGACTAGGGTATTACCTCCTCCGTCGAGGGCATGAACCTATCTCAACCTTTGTCTTGTGTGACCTTCGAGTTTGAGATTTAGTGCCTGCCCCATAAATTTATTGCCGACTACAAAAGTCGATAGTTGGCGCTCCAGGTAGGGGAAGCACTATAATCTTTTCCTACAGACTCGATGGCAGCAACCAGCGGAATCATCGCCACCTTCATCTCCTGCCAGGCTTTCCGCTTTGGGAACCTGAACTTCGTCGCAGATGCGCACGGAGAACTTGTTTGCCTGGATTTAAACCAGATCCAATCTGGTAAAGATCAGGCCGAACCATCTCAGGTACGCCACTCTGACTCATCCAGCAAACCAGTCGGTGTCGCGAGGAGTTGTTACAATCTTCGTGACATGTACGTAATAGAAGAGCAGAAGACCGAACTCCAACGCCAGCAAGAGATTCAAGAAGCTGTGGAGGAGGATCGTCTTCTTCTTAAGGTTAAGGAGGCACAAGCGCGATCGCTTCGATCTCGCGGTCGCAATGTCCGCGAGAACATCCTACAATCTAGATTGGGAGACTAAGCTGTCTTCCATATGCCACAGCAGAACGTCGTCGCCTCCAAGACACTCCTCGACATGCTGGACCCAATGATTGCATCTGATAGCCCGGTGGCCCCGATCGTGGCCTAGATCAAGGCCATGATGACGACGGCGACCATTCAGCAGAATCAGGAAAAGCCGGTTGGAGAAGCGCACTCACGCTCCCACACGGCTACCCATGTCGCTAGCAGTTGGACTGCTACCAGTCGGAGTACCGGCAGTCGGCGCCCCATACAACCAGTCGGAGACATTCGCCGGAATCTCAACCACGACCTCCGCCAAGACATCACTGCTAGACGGCAAGAGCGGGACAAAGAAGATCGACGCTGGCGCCATGATGACTACGAACGCTTTGGTACCGTCCATGGTCCACGAAGCGATCAAAGGTACGGCGACTGCAATGACTATAGAGACCATCATCACCGGGGTCGGAACGACAGTGACGATCGTCGAGTCATGGACTCACCACGCCGAACTCCACCCCGACATGTTGATGACAATCACCGAGCCAAAGGCTCGCCACGCTGGACTCCCCCTCATCATGATGACAGATCCATCGACGGGATCCTAGCGTTCGCTTCTCGGCTTCGCCGAGTAGTGTGGCCCAAAGGTTTCAACTCCAAGGGCATCGTTAAGTTTGACGAGGAACGGGATCCGAAAGCTTGGCTGTAGGTCTATGCCCTGGCGGTCAAAGCAGCTAGGGGCAATCAAAACGTTATGGAAAATTATCTGCCAGTCAATCTCACCCCCTCGACTCAAGCATGGCTCACAGGACTTCCTGCGAACTCAGTGGACTCCTGGAGCGATCTTTGCGATCAATTCATCGCGAACTTTCAGGGAACCTATGAGAGGCCTGGCACCCCATGAGACCTATATCAGCTTCACCAGAAGAAGGACGAAACGTTGAGGAATTTCATCCGGCGCTTCATGCAGAAGAAAAACACCATCAGGGATGTATCTGATGCAGTGGTGGTGGCAGCCTTTCAGGGAGGGGTAAGTGATCCCGATCTAATCAAGAAAAATGTCCAGGAAACCACTGGCCTCTGTAAGGGAGATATTTGCATTGGCTGACTACTACACCATGGCCTCAGACGCCCTGGCCGAGCGCCAATAATATCGCTCGCAACAGAAGAACAAAGGCGACAGGGCCGAGTCCTCCACGCACAAAGACAAAAAGCGGAAAGGCGAGGAGCTAGACGCGGTAGCCGAACGCAGCCGGCCCCGAGCCACGCGGAGGGAGGCACCTGATTACAATTCTGTTATGGATGCGATCTGTCCTTTCCACCCTAAGGGAAAGCACGCCGCCAAAGATCGCTTCACCACAGGCGCTTTTGCGAAAGCAACAAGCAACCGGCTCCAGCGAAGGATGAGGCCGCCAAGTGGAAAGACCCTCCCGGCGAGGACGATTACCAAGAGCCCGAGCACGAGCTAAACTACATATACGGGGGCTCCACCAGATACGAGTCCAAGCGAAAGCAAAAGCTTACCACTCAGGAGATCAATGCGGTGGAACCGGCAACCCCCCAGTATCTAAAGTGGTCTGAAGTCCCGATCACCTTCGATCGCTCAGATCACTCCAACCGAGTTCTAAATCCAGGTAAGTACCCTCTAGTGCTCGACCCTGTTATTCGCTGTGTAAAGCTCAAGAAAGTCTTGATTGATGGAGGGAGTGGACTCAACGTCCTGTTCGCCAAGACCTTCGACGATTTGAACGTCCCTCGCACTGAGCTAAGGCCATGCTCACAGCCGTTCCACGGGGTGATCCCTGGGGCGTCTTCATTTCCACTCGGGCAGATTGCTTTGCCCGTCACCTTCGATACCAAAGACAATTATCGGACCAAATATATAAATTTCGAGATTGCGGATTTCGATACAGCGTATCACGCTATCTTGGAAAGACCCGGCCTGGCTCGGTTCATGGCTGTCCCACACTACACCTATTTGATGATGAAGATGCCGGGACCCAAAAGCGTCACCACAGTCCGCAGCGACGTCAAGCGATCTTTGGAATGCGACCGAGAAAACTATGAACTTGCTGAGCTGCAGGAGGCAACCGCCGAGGGGAAGAATATCAAGGCGGAGGCCGCCACGTTGCAGGAAGAAGGTGACATCCCATCCAAGAAGCAAGCCACGTCAGGGATAAAGTCCGGCGAAGGAACCAAGAGAATTATTCTCGACTCATCTGACCCGTCCAAAACGACTCTGATCGGGATAGAGCTCGAGGATAAATAGGAAGGCGTGCTCGTCACCTTCCTCTAGGCTAACAAAGACATCTTTGCCTGGAAACCATCCGACATGCCGGGTGTACCTAGGGAGGTGATCGAGCATTCCTTACACATCGATGAAAAGACAAAACCAATCAAGCAAAGACTCCGGTGGTTCGCTCCAGATCGTCGAAACGTCATCAAGCAGGAGATCACCAAGCTATTAGCTCCAGGTTTTATGAAAGAAGTGTATCATCCCGATTGGTTGGCAAACCCTGTACTAGTTCAAAAGAAGAATAAAACTTGGCGCATGTGATTTGATTATATTGATCCCAACAAGGCATGTCCGAAGGATCCCTTCGGGCTACCTCAAATTGATCAGGTGGTTGACTCAACCGCCGGATGCGAGATCCTGAGTTTACTCGATGCCTACTCAGGGTACCACCAGATTAGCCTAAAGGCGGAAGATCATATCAAGACTTCGTTCATCACACCCTTTGGGGCCTTTTGCTACACCACGATAGCATTCGAGTTAAAAACGCTGGTGCAACGTATCAGCGTGCAATACAGCGGTGTTTTCACGCCCAACTCGAACGCAATGTGGAGGCATATGTGGACGATGTCGTGGTAAAGACTCGGGAAAAGAAGGACCTTATCGCCGACCTAACCGAGACGTTCAAAAGCCTAAGGACTTTCAGCATGAAGCTCAATCCCGAGAAGTGTGTTTTCGGAGTATCTTCGGGAAAACTGCTCGGGTTTATCGTCTCCCAACGAGGCATTGAGGCCAATCCAGAGAAGATCAGGGCCATATCAAATATGGAACCACCGACTTGCCAAAAGGACGTCCAGAAGCTTACAGAATGCATGGCTGCACTCAACAGATTTATTTCCCGACTGGGTATGCGAGGTATGCCATTCTTTAAACTCGTCAAGAAGCAGGACAAGTTCCAATGGACGCCTGAGGCACAGCAAGCGTTTGAAGATTTGACGACCTTCTTAACGACGCCCCCGGTCTTGGTTTCACCGATGCCAGAAGAACCTCTGTTACTCTACATCGCGGCAACGACTCACGTAGTCAGCGTTGCAATCATCGTAGAAAGGGAGGAGGCGGGTCATGTGCAGAAGATCAAACATCCGGTCTACTTCGTCAGCGAGGTCCTGAGTGAATCTAAGGTGCGGTATCCACAAGTACAGAAATTATTATACGTCGTACTTCTTACATCTCGCAAACTCAAGCACTATTTCCAAGAGCATACTGTTTCGATGGTCACTTCCTTCTCGATAGGAGACATACTCCACAACCAGGAGGCCACAGGGAGAATTGCAAAGTGGGCAGTCGAGCTTGGAGCTTTTGATATCCTATTCAAGCCTCGCACAGCCATCAAGTCTCAAGCGCTCGCCGACTTTACCGCCGAGTGGACAGAACTTCAAAGCCCGACGGTCGTCAAGGAACTCAAGTATTGGACCATGTACTTCGACGATTCCCTCATGCCCAGGACTAGGGTATTACCTCCTCCGTCGAGGGCCTGAACCTATCTAAATCTTTGTCTTGTGTGACCTTCGAGTTTGAGATCTAGCGCCCGCCCCATAAATTTATTGCCGAATACAAAAGTCGACAATATTCTTTTTGCCAAACAAAAGTGAAGTTGGAAAAATATTTAAAACTTTTACAAAAAGGGCTCAAAATGAATTTGACTGTCCTATTAAGAAGATTAGAAGTGACAATGGATCTGAATTTGTCAATACTAGCATTATTGAATACTGTGATGAGTTAGGTATAAAGCATGAACTTTCAGCCACATACACTCCTCAACAGAATGGTGTGGTTGAAAGGAAAAATGGAACTCTCATAGAAATGGCAAGGACAATGTTGGATGAGTATAACACTCCTCATGCTTTCTGGGCTGAAGCCATCAACACTGCATGTCATGTGAACAACATGCTCTATCTTCACCGACTTCTCAGGAAGACCTCATATGAGCTTCTGGTAGGAAGAAAACCTAATTTCACATATTTTCGTGTGTTCGGATGGAAGGTATACATCTATAAAAAGAGAATACACTTGGGTAAATTTCAAAAGAGGTGTGATACATGTATCATGCTAGGTTACTCTTTTAAATCCAAAGCTTATAGAGTTTTCAATAATTCAACTGGTTTAATAGAGGAAACCTATGATGTTAAGTTTGATGAATCTAATGGCTCATAAGGTGAGCATGAGAATCTAGCTGATGTAGGAGAAGAAGCTCTAAGAGAATCTATGAAGAAAATGGAAATTGGTGAGATCAAGCCCAAAGAAGACAAATATGATCTGCCAACAATGTCCATAGTACCTTAAGATGGATCACAACTCGAAGAGGATGAAAAGAAGGATGGAGAACCAAGTTTCGTAAAGAGTCATCACACCATTACAAAGGATCACGCTGTAGATAAAATCATTGGTGAATTTAGTAAGGGTGTTCAAACTCGTTCTAAACAAGCCTCTTTTTATGAATATTACTCCTTTGTTTCATGTATTGAGCCCAGAATAGTAGATGAAGCTTTGAAGGATGCTGACTGGATTATGACAATAGAAGAAGAGCTCAACAACCTTGAAAGAAACAAAGTTTCAAACTTGGTGGAAAGACCTATAGATCATAATGTTATTGGAACAAAGTGGGTCTTCAGACATAAACAAGATGAAAATGGTGTGGTCATACACAATAAAGCAAGGCTGGTAACTCAGGGATACACTCAGATTGAAGGCTTGGACTATGGAGAAACTTATGCACCTGTAGCTTGACTTGAGGCCATATGGTTCCTTCTAGCCTTTTCATGTCATTTTAATATTACTCTTTTTCAAATGGATATTAAAAGTGCTTTTCTTAATGGAATCATTGAAGAAACTGTATATGTTGAACAACCTCCTAGTTTTGAAGATATAAAATTTCCCAATCATGTATATAAGTTATCCAAGGCACTATATGGTTTAAAACAAGCCCCCAGGGCATGGTATGAGCTCCTGAGAGACTCCCTACTAGAAAAGAATTTCAAAATTGGGAAAGTTGATCCAACACTGTTTCTAAAAGACTTCAATGGTACATTAATGATTTGCCAAATTTATGTTGATGATATTATCTTTGGAAGTACTAGTCTCTCTCTATGCAAGGAATTCAGTAATCATATGGCTAAAGAATTTGAAATGTTAATGATGGGAGAGCTTACATTCTTTTTTGGATTTAAAGTCAAGCAATTGAAGGAAGGGACTTTCATTTCACAAGAAAAGTACAGTAAAGACCTTCTCAAGCCCTTTAATCTGGAAGAATGCAAGCCTCTCAAAACTCCTATAGCAACCAATACACATCTTGATCAAGATGTAGGATGTAAGTCGGTTGATCAAAAATTGTTTAGATCCATGATAGGCTCCTTACTCTATTTGACAGCATCTAGGCCAGACATCATGTTTAGTGTATGCATGTGTGCTAGATTTCAAGCTGCACCTAAAGAAGTGCATCTTAGTGCAGTAAAAAGGATTTTCAGATACTTAAAGCATACTCCATGTTTTGGCTTGTGGTACCTAAAAGGTGCTTCTTTTGAACTTCTTGGCTATTCAGATTTTGATTATGCCGATTGTAATGTTGATCGAAAAAGCACCTCTGGGGGTTGTCACTTAGGCCCTGTTTGGTACAGCTCCAGATTCTGGCTCCACCTCAGATCTGAATCTTGTAGGCTAAAATAAATAGAATTAAGTTTATATTTTTAGTCTAAAATTAAATAAAATGACCTACCTAGACACTCTTAATATACCCACAGATCCAGCTTCACGGATCTGTGGAGCTACAAATACCCAGCTCCACCAGATCCATGA